>OX420959.1:8985987-10196966 GCA_949091785.1 Polymixis lichenea
CAATTAAACTTAAAAGAGCGTGAATATGAAACACTTAAAATATATAATTTATTCACACATCAAAAGCTATCTTAAGTCGTAGTGCAACTCATAAATCCGACTTTATACCAAACGTCCGGTTCCGTCGCTAAAATGGCGGAGTTCGCTGTTTTTGACGTTTTAACGTTAGTGACGTGACAGGGGTAAGTTATGGCTATTGTCTGCACATTGGCCGGGTGTTTTAATTACTAGTAGTTCTACCGCGCTTTATGGGTTAGAAGCGGCGAATTCAATTAAGGGATGTTTCTAGATTAATTGGAAGCCACAAGCTTGTCTGTGAAATTGCTGTCGACATCACTGTAGGAATATTTTTGTCTCTGATCGTACCAACTTTCATACTTATTTCGTGTTGCAAGATCAACCAGTTATAAAGGAAAAGTATGAGATGACATCGGAAATGATGTTGCTATTGTCAATTTCAGATTAAGTTGTAACCTTATTTTGTACAATATTTTTGTTGCTTTTTTGAATGCCCTAGTAGTGTTTACTCTTGACAGCGACATGAGACTCACTGTTCTAACTAAACACATTTTTTCGCTTTACAGAATAAGTTTTTATCCAGTGCGCAAACTTTAACCGTGAATTTAGCATATCATTCTATTCCCCCCCCCCCCCCCAGCGCAGAAATTTTCAGTCGGTTATACAAAAAATAGCTGTTTCATAGAAAAGTTCAATACCTACGCGGTCAAAATGTGTGGAACAGCAGATTTTTTTTGTATAACCGACTAAAAACTTCTATGCTGTACTACTTCTGTCTAGAATGATATGCTGAATTCATGGTTACAATTTGCGCACTAGATAAAAACTTATCCTGTATGAATCGGAATTTCTACACAGTGAAATATAGAGGGTCGTGCGCATGCACATGCACAAGCAGTGTGACGTCATAGGCAAATTGTCTCCTGCTTAATTTTTTTTTATAAATATGACCTTTCTTTTGAATGTTCAACCATTACTCTACCACTAAAACTCTCGTAGTTATTAGCGGTTGTAATCTTACATGTTTTATGGGTCAGAAACAATGAACCTAATACCAGTCCAACGAGCGAAAAGAAGTTTTCACGTCAAAAAACCGAAAGCAAAAATTATTTAAGGTCCCATTTTGTCGTACTATGTTCGATCCACTTCATATATCCATTCCCGTATGTCGACGATGTTTAACGCGCTCGTGGGGACCAAAGCTTCGTTTGGTGGTGAATGGTGGAAGATACTGTTACAAAAATTACGGTTCTGTGACGGTCTGATGGCATTAACTTAATTTAGTATTAATGGCTAATTTACCATCATCATCATCCACAACCCGACTTCACCCAATGCCGGGAATTAGGCCTCTCTTCTCTGGTCCCAATTATCACGCTTCTGTCATCCAGGTTTTGCCTGCGATGTCAACAATGTCGCCCGCTCGTGTCTTCCACTCCTTGGACTCCACTCTGTCACAACCTAACTCCACCCTCTTCACTGCGCCTTACCAGGTCTCCTGCCTAACTCCATTTTAGTACTATAGTAAGGAAGCTTTCCGATATCGAAGACATTCGTACGTCTTCGTATCTCGATGTTTGGAACTCGGTCTAATTTACCATCATCATCATAATTTCAGCCGAAAGTCGTCCACTGCTGGACATAGGCCTCATCCAGGCTCCTCCACTTCGATCGGTCTTGTGCTTCCCACATCCAGCGGAATCCCGCGGCCTTCACAAGGTCATCGGTCCACCTTGTGGGAGGCCTTCCCACTCTATGTCTTCCGGTACGCGGTCACTCCAGAACCTTTCGGCCCCATCGGCCATATGTTGTGCGAGCAATGTGCCCTGCCTATTGCCACTTAAGTTTGGCAATTCTTCGGGCTATGTCAGTTGCCTTGGTTCTCCTACGGATCTCTTCATTCCTGATTCGATCACGCAGGGAAACTCCAAGCATAGCCCTCTCCATTGCCCTTTGGGTCACTTTAAGCCTTCTTATGAGGCCCATTGTGAGCGACCACGTTTCGGTTCCATGTGTCATCACTGGTAACACACTGGTCAAAGACTTTCGTCTCGAGACACTGCGGTATTTGGGACAAGAAGATATTGCGAGGCCTCCCGAACGCTGCCCAGCCAAGTCGGATTCGACGATTGACCTCTTTCTCGAAGTTGGACCTACCTAACTGGACAGTTTGTCCCAGGTAAACGTACTCGTCCACAACTTCGAGTGTAGCGGCTCCGATCGTCATGAGAGTGGGTGTTACATGGGCATTTAACATGACCTTTGTCTCGTAATTTAGCATATTGAATAGTATTATTTAGGTACACAAGATTTTTCTACAATTTGGAAAGCTCAAATCCTCTTCTGTTCTAAATCCAAACGTCCAAGGGATAGTAAATTCAATTCATTAATTTAAAATAATTCGCTTTGAAGTCCCAATAAATGATATATATCCTGAATGACTTTGAACTTTTGAGTGATCGCAACGAATCCATTCGGTTCGGTCGCGCCAGATGCTAGCAACGCCGAGTCACCGTGTTTATTAGTGCTTCTTTTTTGTTTGACCGCGAATAAAATGTTTATAATCTATGTTGGCCGTGATTTTGCATTTATAGTAGTTGTTGTTTTTCGTTTTTATGTTAGTTTGGTAATTAGGCATATACGTATCATAAAATAGCGACTGTTTTCGTATGGCTCTTCTGCTTACGAATCTACTTTTTGGAAGGGACAACTAGAATCAATCCTCATCAGCCTACAGCAGTCCACTGGTGGACATAGGCTTCTCCAATCACATGCCATTCAGCTGGATTATCGGCAACTCTCATCTAGCTGCTACCAGCTACGCTGCAAAGCTCGTCGCTCCACCTAGCTTGTGAGCGTCCTACCTTACGTTCGCCGATTCGCGGTCTCCGCTCAAGAACATAGGCGACATCGGTCATCGTTTCTACAGCTAGTATGGCCGGCTCATTGACACTTCAGCTTGCTTACTATGTAAACTATGTCGACAACTTTGGTTCTCAGCCAGATCACCTCATTCTGGATTCTATCCCTCAGAGAGACTACAATCATAGATCGTTCTAAAGCTCGCTGAGTGACCTTGAATTTATGAACCAGCCGTACCGTGGCTGTCGACTTTTCGACACCGTAGGTTAAAAGAGGCAGGACGCACTGATTAAAGACTTAAGGTGAAACTTGTCGACATTTTTTCCATATAAACTTCAGGAGTGTATTACTCCACTGTTCGACAATGTACAACAAAAAATAAACATGGCATGGTTTTGTCTCACTATTAATATTGTCACAGAATACTAAAACAAAAAGCCATTAAAAAGTTATGAGCCAACAAAGATTCGTTTTTCTTGCTAATTTAACCTAACTTTGGGCGTGTTAAAGTAACAAAAGACGTGTAAAACCTCCAAAACCAAATCGGTACCGACAAAGCTCAACTATTGAAAAGTTCAATAAACTTTATTGGTCGTTGATTTATGCAGTGGTTTTTTCATTAAACCCGATCTTCCAAAGGACTATCTTTATTTTTTACGTGCCTTTTTTACTATAAATGAAACTGCATCTCACTCAATAACGTTGTGCGTGTAGACTAGCGTCTAACTGCTCATCACTGATACTATCTCTGTCGGACTCGATGCCTGGTTAGTGAGCTTGAGCCCGCGAATCGATTCCCCTTAAGGCTTTGCGGAAGACGCGACGCAAAGACTCGACGAAGCTTCCCAAAACCTGCTCAGCCCAGCTCAAGTCTTCTGTTAGCCTCCTACTCAAATAATTCTATTTTCTTGTAAATATAGGCATCATTTCAATGGTGTTATTTAACTAAATGATTTGAACTTGAATTTGACACGTGTCGCATACTAAGGAATTTATGATAATGCCTGTGTGTTGTTAACCTTACTATTTAAGTAGGGTACGCACTAGACAGCTGCCTCATGTGTCTGAAATTGAAGCGTTCTCAAAGTCAAATATCTACAATATCTACTTAATAATTTAATCAAAGGCAGTATGATTTACTAATTTCAAAGCCTGAGATCGATTGCTAATTAGATTGTAGATAGATTTTATTAGAAGCTACATTCCAAATTGGTTATGTATTTAATGGTTATACATATATCATATTTACTTACCAGGAACAGGTTTTCAAAGATTTCATAAAAATTGGATATTCTGTTATTGGTATTCAGAGGCCCTAGTGTGAGTTTCATTTAACCATCTCGATCAAACGCAGTGAGCGCATTCGGCGCTCCGATTGGCTGGATTGGTGAAGGACCAATCGGAATGCTGAACGCGCTCACTGCGTTTGATCGAGATGGTTAAATGAAACTCACACTGGGGCCCTCTTGACATAAAAAATACCTATATACTTACGTTTTTTTTTTAATATGATCAAAATACTAAACTAGTTTTCTTTGTCGTAAATAGACGATAGATAGAATACTCTTTATAAAGTTCACCATGAATATTACTAACCTAACTTTCCTTTCTCAACTATGTCAGGGTCGGTTTTTTTTTTGAGGGTAGGAAGTCATCAAATAACTTCTTCTGCTCTGGGTGGTGCAGGAGGGCGTGTCAGAGTTTTACTGACTACAACCCACCCGTGTTTCCTCAGTTGCTTGTGTGCCAGGGGCGACGGTATATAGACGGCCCTTGTGGGCCCCATCAGTTGGTGCTGACATCTCTTTGAGGCATGTTAGGGTCGGTTAGGGCTGGTATCCAGTCTAACCAGATGCAGCTGTGTGCCAGTATTTTACATGGAGTGACTGCCTGCCTATCTGACCTCGACAAACCAGTAACTGGAAATACTGGACCCCTTGGTAAGACTGGTTGTCAGACTTTCAGGCTTCTGACGACCCGTAATGACTGTCTAAAGTGTTAAAGATCTATGGATGCTTTCCGAGGCACGGAGGGGTTTTGGTTGTGGTGATAGACCCATCCAAGGACCAACCGCGGCAAGCGTAGCTAAACCCTATCGATCGGCCCGTTCAGCTGTTATTACTTACAAATATTATAGATATAAATGTGGAAGTAGAAATTAAGATAATGTTTTTTCGTAGTCAATGTTGCCAAATAAAAATATTTACGCAAGCTGTTTTTTTACCTATGCAACGAGTTCTTACCTCCGAAAGGACACGGCTAAGGACACGGTTGCCCTAAATAAGTTATGGGCCCAACATGACTCATAAATAAAATTCTCAAATGATAATAATATATCAAACGGTTAAAATGCACTTCGCCTTACGTCATGTTACGGTGAAACTCGTAAACCGGGCGTACGCGACCACGTCCAATAGTAAATTATAATGTATGCCTGAAGGTTTTTTTATGGGACACCATTTGAAGATTGGCAAGAGGATATTGCCTGGTCGATACTGGAGTGTGTACACGTGTGTACGCACTTGTTCTAAATGTCTAATACCATCACCTGCCCAGCCTTTCCCCGCTATGTTGGGGTCGCCTTGGAGTCTAACCGAATGCAGTTCCTTACGCTTTAAGGACACCAGTCAGACACTCTGACGACTAAGCTAAAGTCATAGTATAGTATTTCTTAGATCCAGAACCTATGCAATGGCAAGAAAGCCAGTGTACTTTCTATCTACAAAAGTTTTCGTCTAAAACAATTTTGGCTATAATCATATCTACAAAATTTTTCGTCTAAAACAATTTTGGCTATAATCATATTTAGGTACTTACCTGCCATACCTGTGTGCTGGAGCGCGTTCAACGAACCGAAGTTATACCGAATCATGATTTTTTGTCCGAAAATGAAAAAGAAGCTTCGGTCGGTCACTACTGCTCTGTGGCGGCCATCTACAAAATCAAAGACTTGAGAAAACACAAAACGTGATGTGGCGCCATCTACAACGCCACAGGCGAACTACGCAAGACTTCACGTCACAAAATTCTGCATCGCAGAGTTTCATCATCACAGTTTACCGCGCGACTCGCATAGGTACAACATCCCGACATCAACCGTCGGGCAGTAGCCCACCAGACAGAACACCCGTCTGGTCGGAGGATCCTCCCTTTTCAAAAGAGTATGAGTGAACTTTACACCCTGTTCGTCTTAACTCGATAGCTCTTTTAGTCTTCATCTCAATAGGTAGTCATCCTCTTCCTAGCCATACCTTGCAACCTTGTTTACTTAGAGACTTTCTGCGACCACTTACCGTCAGATGAGCTGCCTATCTGATGAGATATCCTATATTCGCTAACCCTGTAAATCCAATAAAACTGACTCGACACAACTAAGGTAGACACTATTTAAAACCCCTGACTGTAGTCGTTCCGCTAAATGCAGCACAATATCCTACCCTCGAATCGCTTGAAAAAACATTTGTATGCAAAAATATTAGTATCTGGCCGACCGTAAGGGGCGATGGTACTCAGCAAAATATACAAATTCTCTGCCGTTCATATTTGTATGAGGACTCTTAGTTTATTTTCCGTTTATTTGGTTTTAAATTAATTTGGGATTCGTCGCTTCGCAATCGCACTATGGACCTTTTCGAGAAGATCTGGGGGTCTAAAAAGGCCACTTTGGCAGAATCATAACATGATCATATCATGAATCATATTTAAAATCGTAAAATGGTCACAAACTGACAATTCATAATATTATATGCGTTGACAGCACGCAATTCATCTATTTGACAGTTTTGTATGGAAATTCGTAAAATGGTCACCAAATTATGAATTTATTTAACAAAGTAAAATTTCAAATAGCAGAATCATATGGCAATTCAGGAAACTAATCAGTTTTGGAGGAAATGCTTAATGTGGCCTTTTTAGACCCGCTGTTGGCAAGGTTGACTAGAGATGTATCTTCCTTTTGAGAGGAGTGTCTCCACTAGTCAAAAATATAAATATTCTGGTGTTTATGTAGAAAATATTGGAGTAAGACAGGCTGGTTTTTTTTTGGGTGGGAAATCATCAAACATCTTCTCCCAATCTGGGTGGAGAGGGAGGGCGTGTCAGACTTTTACTGACTAAAACCCACCCGTGTTCCCTCAGTTGCCTGTATGCCAGGGGCCGCGATATCTGTTTCGAACAACCCGCACCCCTGGCAGGCAGCGGCCCTTGTAGGCCCCACCAGAAGACAGGCTGGTTGAACCACCTTCTCAGAACTCCCAGTTAACCTAGCTAGCAGACCATCATCATCATAATTTCACCGGAAAGACGTCGTCTACTGCACATAGGCCTTCCCGGCCGTTTCTGTGTTTCCCGCATCCTGCGGATTCCTGATTCCTTCACAAGGTCATCGGTCCATCTTGTGGAAGGTCTAACTCTACGTCTTACGGTACGCGGTTGCCAATCCAGAAACTTCTTGTTCTGCGACCACTGCCACTTCAGTTTGGCAATTCTTCGGGCTATGTCGGCCCTGCTTCTCCTGCGAATCTCTTCATTCCTAATTCGATCACGTAGGGATACTCCAAGCATAGCCCTTGAGGAAACCCTTTCGTTAGAATTATGTTCCTGTTTTTGAATGCATGTAGAAATAGTGCCTAACCGGAATTCCAGACATAATGAAACAACCCCATATACAAGACTTCGCTACATCATTCATTCAACAAAAACTCAAAGACATCAAGCATGAATATGTGCACAACTCCACTTAAATGTCCTTAACAACACAACAAAAACCGCCTGTCTTGTAGTGCGGTCGATGCGAATCCCGCACCCTGGGATTAAAGGATTAAACGCGGGACCGTGTCGATACAATCTACCACAATGGCGCTCGCCAACTGCGTTTGTGATCAACAACAAAGCGTTGCTTAAATAAATAAAATTGTGACCAAAAGATTTAGGAATTTGTACAGGGAAAAGATATTTTGGTAATAAGGAAGTTGAGTGAGGAAAATCTTATTATTTGTTCGCGGAAGCTTAGAAGACAGTTGAACTCTTAATACTTATCGGAGAAAATGACACAATGGGACTTCACAATCTTTTTTTGCGTTATCTTTTGATCGTATAATAGGTAATCCATAATACTGAGAATACCAGCAGATCGGATTTTATCGAGATGTTTACGCATAGCCTCCGTCAAATATAACGAGATAACGGCGCCAAAGTAGCGATACGTTTCCATCGCTCGACACCGGACCGGACCCCAGACATCACGTTCGGTTCGAATTATCTCGTTTCTTGTTGACGTCCCGTTGACGGTAGCGGTGGACAATCGGCCTTAGCCTTTGTCATAATTATAAGATAACCAATTATTTATTTAGAAACAAATTGGTCCAGCCCTTGCTAAGTAAGTAATTGAAGAACATAATGAATACCCACCCACGGACCGCCTAAATATAGCAGATCCTCTTTCGTAAATCACTCAGATCAATTAGATATGGCGTGACAGTCGAAAAGCCAACCCAATGCGGACCAAAACCACGGAAATAAACAAATGACAAACTAATTCACAAATTAAACAGGAATCCGACTGTCCCCTGGCAAACACTAATTTGTCTCGAAAGATAGCTGAATCCCGTAACCGCGGCGACCCGGTCTAATCCCGGGGCAGTGCGTGCGACCGCATATAATCCCGGGATTATATCGATAAATATTTCACTTCACTGGTCGTAAATGATTTTGGACGACGAATTAGTTCCGGTGCTTGTGCCATGCTTCTCTAGGTTTTGCAATGGAGGACATGAGATGGAAGATCGTGTGATCTTACTGAATGGTTTTCAAGGTTCTACAAAAGTACCTACTTGACATTACTTAAGAGGTGTAGAAACAAAACAGTGGTACTCCGGGAGTGCCGACAGAAGTGAAAACTTGAACAATTACGTGTGTATTTTCTGTATCGTCAGGAAATATTTTTTGAATCGTCAGATTAAACAACGTTCAACGTTGTTCGTTCGTACGTTCGTGTTGTCAGTGGTGTCGGTAACAGTGTCGCGAGTTCAATTGTTTTTCCCGATCTCAAAAATTGCCGAACGCGCCTAAAGAAGTTTCACTTCAAAAATAATTTCTCCACAAATTCAGCTTTTCGGTTGTCTAGCCCAAAAACTTTTCAGAGTATACCTACATCTGTCGCTTTTTACCAGGCGACGAGTCCTAGGTTAAATGATATTGAGTACATTATCAGCACATAATGAACACACTGCTAACATACTACCTCTGTCGGACACGATGCCTGGTGACACAGCGTGCTTTTACCAGGCCCACCAGTGAGTTCGAGCCCATGACTAGATTCCCCTTAAGCCTAATCAGCCTATACTATTCCCAGTGCTGGGACACAGGCCTCCTCTCTGTACGAAGGAGCAGGCCGCAATCCACCACGCGGGCCCAGTGCGGGTTGGTTGATGTCACATGTCTTTGAATGGACATGCCGGTTTCCTCACGATGTTTTCCTTCTCCGTTTTGAGAGCAAAGGTGGTGGAATAATTTATACAAAGTGAAGGTCCTGACTGGATTAGAACCTATGGAAACATCGTGAGGAAACCATGTCCAAGAAACTTTCGAAGACATGTGATATCTACTAACCCGCACTGGACTCTCGTGGTAGATTACAGCCCACTTCCTCTCGAAAAGAGGAGGCCTGTGTTCAATCAGTGGGAAGATTACAGGCTGGCATATATTTATCATCAATCTACTTGTACAATATGGGGTGTACCCATTCTACCCGTTGATGTATCTGTTTGTGCTGACTACTGGGCATGGTCGGGTACACTAGGCTGGCGGTTAGGAGGGACGTCGCATTAGTGAAGTACGCGGCGAGGGTGCTGCGCGGGCTGGTGCACCACCCAGATGTGCTGGAGACGCTGCGGCTGCGTGTCCCGGACGGGTATGTGGAGGCGCGCCGCTGCCCAGCTTTGTTAGAGGTGCCATGGGCTAGGACATTATTAAAGTTTGCCCCTTTGTCAAGGGCCGCTCGCATTATTAATAATATGCCCACGGAAGATGTTTTCGATGGCCTGCCGAAATTTGCATCTGGAGCACAAAGGTGCATTGAAGAAGGCGTAGATACTTAATTGAATTTTTTTTTTGTTTTTTTTTTTTGTTTATTGTTAAATTTTGTGTTAATATAAATAGTTTATTAAGTGTGTATATCATCGTCTTGGGAGACTGTAAGGTTTTGTACTGTGTGTTAATAAATAAATTAATTAATTAAAATGGCTTGCACAACCGTGAAGCGAAGCCGTAATCCTCAGTAAACACACAGCTGTATCTAAAGTAAATTAAAACATAACGAATATTGGAAGGTGCCACTATCAATAAAATGTGAAATATTACGGTCCTAAGAGATTAGAATTTTCTGCAGTGCATCTGTGCCCTGAGCTAGCACTAAATATTAGTTATTGGACATTTTATGGATAGAGTTATTTGTAGAAGATCGATAGATAGCTTGATCGAAATGAATTGTTGTAATTAGTGGACAGATATTAAAAGGGTTGTCATTTGTAACAAAAAAGGTGATTTTACTGGAAACCTCTAAAGTGGGCCCAGCAGGAACTGGCGGAGTAAACGTAACGGCAATTCGAACGATTTTAAAATTTTAAATTTTAACATACTCGTTTTAAGATAAACTTAGTTTTAAGACTTAATTCGTACTTATGGGTGATACTTATTGAGTTTGTTGCAGAAATTTAAACCATAATGATAAAGGAATAGTGAGCAGTTAGTGAACCTAGGAAGGTAATTTAATTTGTCTACTTGGTTTCATCACCACTGGGCTCAAAACGGTGAAGGAAAACATGTAAGGAAACCGGCATATCCTAGAACCAAAAAATTCGAAGACATGTGACATCTACCAACCCGCACTGGGCCGCGTCACGTGGGTTACGGCCCACTCTCTTTTGAAGAGAGGAGGCCTATGTTGCAGCAGTGGGTACAATATAGATTATGCTTTATCTCTTACAAATCCATTTCAATCAATCTGCCCAGCTTTATCCCTACGATGTTGAGGTTGGCTTCCAGTCTCACCAGATGCAGCTGAATACCAGTATTGAAGTGAAAACTTTTTAGTCGCGTTGGGCATTTTTAAGATGGGAAAATACAATTGAACTCGCGGCAACGTTAACGACACCTCTGTATATATACAGGATTAGTTTTTATCCTGTGCGCAAACTGTAACCATGACTTCAGCATATCATTCTAGAACCCCCAGCGCAGAAATTTTTCGTCGGTACTACAAAAAAAGAATCTGCTGTTTCATAGAAAAGTACAATACCTACGCGATCAAAATGTATGAAACAGCTGATTTTTTTTTTTGTATTACCGACGAAAAAATTCTGGGCTGGGGGGGGGGGAGTCTAGAATGATATCGTCGGTCTAATTATCAGAATTCGTAAGTCCATTTGAGCAAATGAGATTGCCAAGGTTTCCTACAAGACTCGGCCAGAACCGACAAAAATGATCAATATTTCATAAAAAGTATATAAACAGTAAAATAGTTTTCCTTTTTTATGAAATATTGACTACTACTAGTTTGTTAAATAACTGTGAGAAAGTCATAATAAATGAATTTGAATTCTGTCTGTCTGCCTTTCTGTTTTATGTTATTCTGTTAGCAATTGAAAAACACGTTTCTGACGCTACGATAACATTTCATACGGTACTGTAGTTCTCGTCTGCTCCTAGGGGAAAAATGCGTGTTTTTCAAACGATTTTCTATGCACACATGTAGGTATGTCTCTCTCCCATAATCCT
This sequence comes from Polymixis lichenea, assembly GCA_949091785.1. NCBI lineage: Eukaryota > Metazoa > Arthropoda > Insecta > Lepidoptera > Noctuidae > Polymixis > Polymixis lichenea. The sequence goes on from OX420959.1 coordinate 8,997,643, forward strand.
ATGACTGCTCAGTACACAGCTACAGTCCCCACAGTAATTCATGCATGTTTAACCCGCCACTCGCCGGTCGTCTAGACTCCAAGACGTTTTTATAGTTATTGGGGACGCCCACCAATTGGGAAAGTGTCGCAAATATAAATATAACTTACGTTTAAAAGCTTAGGGTGAGGAGCAACTGTTTTGAATTTATATTCAAGGGGTTGCCATGTAGGTTGCATTAAGGCTCCCGCAAACTGGCGCGACGCAACTCTCGTAGATCGAACACTTCATAGCAATTGTTCTACGAGAGTCGCGTCGCGGCTGTCTGAAGAAACCTTTAATCTGTAAACGTCAATTTTGAAATTCGAGTAGTGTCTCGTTGTGAATCCGCAATTATTTACTTTAAAAACAAATGAGTTCGCTTTTGAATTGTGTGCCCTCACTTGTGCTCACTCGTGAGGTGTTCACTGCTCACATCACTCGTGAGGTGAGCAGTGAACTTTATAGAACAGCATACAAAAAGCAATGAAGGGATTTACCTTCATTGCTGTTTGTGTAGTATTCTGTAAAACACAAGCCCCTTACATCGAAGTCCCTTGTTATTGTTGGCGATAGGCTAAAACGACCCTTAATCAGTCGTCGGCAATTACTATGAAAACCGGCAAAGTGCACGTCGGACCACACACGGTGAAAGGGTCCGTAGCTAAGATATTGAAGAATATTTGCACGGTATTGATTTTATCGAAGGCAAAAAATACGTTTGTATTGCAAAGTAATTCTCAGAGAAACTCAAATTCCCAAGTTATATCCGGGGTTGTAACTGAAAAAATAAAACGATTAACTTAAATAGCAGAGTCACTTAGAAACATCATGATCTATTAAATTCTGGGTTCCAATAATACACCACACGCTTATGTATATTGAATTTCATTTTTCTTCCCTCGAATACATCTATGGGAAATGTCACCCCTATTATTTAGTTCGTAATTTAATAGCTAATAACACCAATGTTTAGTGGGGCACAGAACTGGTTCACCTTTTCAACTTCATCGATTCAGTGCCAATGGCTCCGAGTAAAATAGCTGTGTGTCATCCGGACAGCCGGACATGACGAAATTATAAGAGTTCTGTTTTTGCCATTTGTCTACGGAACCCTAAAAACGTCTCGTCTAGACTGGCGAGTTAGACACGCATGAATTATTTAGTGGTACTCAGCGTATGGCGTGACGTACAGGGTGAGTAAGATATGGGGCTGAATAGATAAGAAAGAAGCGAGTGTTAACATAACATAATATTCCCGAAAGGTTAGGCGGAGGTGTAGGTACCTATAAGTATAATACACCCAAATTTCGCCAGTTATGTTAAAGTCCGATGTAATAGGGGGTGAGCCTATTGCCATCAATGGGGCAGAAATCCACTCCAGGCTCATACTGAAAAATCCCTGACTGAAAACTTATAGCACTTTTCCCGACCTGTGCATCGAACCCGGAACCGCATGCTCAGCAGTAGTGATCGCAACTACTAGACCAACGAGGCAGCCAACATTCAGACATGGCCAAAACAAGGAGTTTTCATGTATGGGACAAAATTGCGATCATAATATCCCAACTGCAGGTTCCGTGTGGCGTCGGACTAAAAGAATAGCACGACCCCCTTTCTTCCCGTTTGTGTCGTAGGAGGCAGCGGCGAGGTGTCAATTTTTCTAAGCGAGAAGCCGAAGCGAAGTTGGCTTTAACTTATTGATTCATCAATAAAGAATAATTACTGTCGTTCTTAAATTAATATGATTAAATTGAAATGTGCAATATTCCTCCATCTCGTTCTCGCTGACGCATTTGTCTATAGCTGTCTCTGTCATAATCCGTTGTACAGCGGCTTGCTCTGGTCCATATCAAGTAGTGCCACGTAACCTAAAGTGACATTATTACGGGATCGCTGTTGTATGATTTTTTAGTTCCCGATTATGACGTTTTGGCGCCGGGTTATTTTAGAACTTTGTTTTTGTTATTATACGAAGTTAAAAATAACCGTATTTGTTATTTAAATGTTATAGTGAATTAAATACCCGTAGTGTAACTATATTTTTTGGCAATAGCAGCCACTATTGACGTGCCATTTTTTAATAGCGATAGTGTTGCCAATGCGAATCCCCGCAGGGAAGCCGGTAGGAATCGTGTTATATGGTGCTTTCGCCACTGATAGTAATAAGGGAACTACTAGAGAATGGGCAGTAGCGTTCTCTATACATTTTTAAAACCATACTGCGATCGCCAACCCACCTGCCAAACTTTTAAAACCATACTGCGATCGCCAACCCACCTGCCAAACGTGGCGATTATGGCAAACCCCCCCAAAATGAAAAGCACAAATAATAAGTGCGGAGTTTGGGGGAGGTCTATGTCCAGCAGTGGACGTCTTTCAGCAGAAATGATGATGATGATGATGATGAACTGCAGTGGACTCCAAAACGAGGGTAACGTTTTTTAGAATACAAAGAAAAAAATATCACTCACAAATAAAAATGTACAATATAAGTATTTAAAGTTAATTCCCGATATTAAGTGCGGCTTAAATCTAATTTCTATGCAAATAGTGATTTTAATTAAAACATTGCTCAGAAAACGTATTAAAACCTTCAAGTAAGATACCTTTGAAATCATCTATTCATCCCTACTAATATTATAAATTGCGAAAGTAACTCTGTCTGTCTGTCTGTGTTTTACGCTTTCACGCCTAAACCGCTGAACCGATCGTCATTATTGGGAGAGGTATATGGAGAAGGACATAGGCTTTTTTATGTTCGATAACCGACATCCACGCGGGAAAATTGCAGACTTTGTTTGTTTGAACGCGCTAATGTTTGGAACTGCCAGTCGATATATTCTTCAAATACGACTAAACATCGCGCTACGATCCTTAGGAGCCAGGAAAAAAAAAAGTCTAAAAGAAGCTAACCGAACACCAAGTATGCGATGCGATGTGACGCGGTGGGTTTATAGAAGGGTGGACCATCCATAACATATCGAGACTCCGCTGTACCTCGGATAGGACGTTAAGATTTTGTATAGAGCCCGTATAGCGTTCCGCGGCTGCACGGATGCGTACGCGTCTCATACAAAATCGTTGTTTTCTATGGACAAAAGCTGAATAGAGCTGAATAAGTGTGAGTAGTCCCGTTGGTCTTGTCATTTGTACATCTTGGACTGTCGTTACAGGTAGTCAGAAGCCGGAAAGTCTGACAACCAGTCTTACGGTTATCGTAGTACCCAGCTACTGTGTTGTGGAAAGCAGATAAGTAGTCCTGATTTCAGCCGAAAGACGTCCACTGCTGGACATAGGCCTCTCACAAAAGGGGGTTTTGTACAATAGGAGAAGATAGCTATGTTTTCCTATTAATTATCACAGTTAACGAATGATGATTTTGTAGATATCGTTTATACTTTGTGGCCGTCGAGTAGAAAGTTTGTTGTCAGCGTGATTTTTACAGTTTGGGAAGAAAAATTGTTCTGAAATAGTCTACATTTATAAGGACCTAGACAAAGATCGTTAGAAACAAAATACAAAATGACAGATTGTAGAAGTATATCTACGGTGCAATGTCAAAAATGGAGAAACGAAATGTCACTTTGTATTGGAAAAGCACTGTCTATTCTTCGTAGAAATAGAAAGCGTTATGCTAAGCCTCCGGTCGATAGCCCCACACCAAATGTGGTAACCAGTGCCTAATGACAACTGTACAACACGCGAGTCTGGCTGACTTTAAGAAATGTTCATCATATCAGCTGAAAGACGTCCACTGCTGGACATAAGCCTCCCCCAAAAGAGGGGATTTGCCATAATCACCACGCTTGGCAGGCGGGTTGGGGGTCGCAGTATGGTACTAAAATGCAGAGAACGCTGCTGCCCATTCTCTAGTAAGTCCCTTAGTCGCCTTCTACAACACCCACGGGAAGAAATGGGACGGTGCTATTCTTTACGTCCGGCACCACACGGCTCCATGAAAAATACTGATATTCATCTGTAATCGGTTAGACTGGAAGCCGACCCCAGCATAGTTGGGAAAAGTAGGCAAACGAAGTCGCGAGCAGAAGCTAGTGTTATATTAAAAAGGATCGATTTCTTTGAGCCTCGTCTGTTTTTAATTTGTAATCTAAGAAGCTTTCGTCAATTTAAAATTTAGATTCACTAAGACAAAAATTATTAGTGAAATTATTTTAAAACGAAGGACGCTGGGTGACTCGACTCGTTCGTGTCTAGATTTCTGAGACTAATTATTATTGCAGCTTTATTATATATTACTAGCTAACAACGCGCCCCTGTTTTGCACGATTTTTACGACTTGACAAAATGGATTATAAGGGGTTTATTATTCATTAAGTGATTTTTTGAATGACCCTATGTGTGACATCTCAACAGTTTAATATTATTGACATTACATTTGAAACACTTGCACACTATTTGAACTTGTTAAAATGATTTATTAATTTATTTCTTAACTATTTTAGTTTTTTGCTCATGATATTATAATAATAGTAACATAGGAAAAAGTTTCCTATGTAATTATTATTATAATATCATGAGCCTATTTGTTAAATTTTGCATGCCAAAACTCAGGCAGAATTTACCCGACTACATTTTAATAACAACTTTATTATACAATACCTACATTCTATGCAAATAAATGATTTTATTTGATTTTTTTATTTGACTACTCACACTTATTCAGCTCTGTTCAGCTTTTGTCCATAGAAAACAACGATTTTGTATAGAGTCCGTTCAGCTTTCCGCGGCTGAACGGATGCGTACGCATCTCATACAAAATCGTTGATTTATGGACAAATGCTGAACAGAGCTGAATAAGTAAGAGTAGTCCCTAAGTCGATTCGCACGAATTTACTCTCCCGAAACGGCCGAATCGAGAGTTTTTGTCTGTAAGCGATTCGCACGAAGTAAATATTTATGTGGGAATGGTTGTGAAGGTTATATTCATACGCAATCAATCACTAAAGGGAATAAGTAAAACAGTACCTGATCTGTATTAAGAAGGATCCGTTAAACTATATTTTCATTACTTTTTCTGGCAATGATTGTTTCAATAACACAATTTAATTGTACTCAGAAAATCAAATCATGGGCGAAAATTGAGATTATAAAATTAACCGCAAATGTCAATTGCAAAAATCTTCAAGGTGATTTAAAATTCGAATTTCGGGTTTAATTAAGTATTCAAATATCAAATCAAAGCGCTCAATCTGTAAGTGGCACTACAAATTGTCGATGAGGATCGATGGGGTCGATCGAGGATATTAAGCTACGCTTGCCGCGGATGTCCGTGGATGGGTGACCATCTTTACATTCTAGTACCCTTCTGTGCCTTGGTTCCGGTGTCATTCGTGGATCTTTGACAGTCGTTACATGTCGTCAGAACCTCGAAAGTCGGATAACCGCTCCTACCAAGGCGTATCGTGTCATTTTTAGTCTTTAGTCATCACTACATAGTATAAAACAAAGTCACTTTCTTTGTCCCTATATCCCTATGTATGCTTAAATCTTTAAAACTACGCAACGGATTTTGATGCGGGTTTTTTAATAGATAGAGTGATTCAAGAGGAAGGTTTATATGTATAATACACCGACCTCCACGCGGGCGAAGCCGCTGGCAAAAGCTAGTTAACAATATTTTGTAACTGAATTAACGTTTTAACATTACATTTAAATTAAATTAAAAAAAAATATAAAAAATTACACACAATACAGAAGCACACAACTTTGATACTACAAAATTAATTCTAATTTGGTACATCACTACATATTTATAAACCAAAGTTCCCCGGAGCATCTGTCTGTCTGTCTGTCTGTTCGCGATAAACTCAAAAACTCCTGAACGGATTTTCATGCGGTTTTCACCAATAGACGGAGTGATTTATGAGGAATGTTTACGAGTATAATTTGTTAAGGTTAAAAAATCATGCCGACTTCTTTACTGGCCTGCGCCACATAAACATGAAAACAATGCATTAGGGAATTATTGATTTAACACATAAGATACCTTTTAGCCCGGTTGTACGTTCCCGTGGGAAAATTTACGACCTCCACGCGGGCGAAGCCGCGGGCAAAAGCTGGTAACTCATATAATAATTCTAAATAATACAATAATCAGATAGGAAATACACATCTTCAATGGCATATAGACATTTGTTCCATAGGAATTGTTTTAATAATAAATAATAATAATAATTTTATTATCAGGCAACTAAGGCCCCATACATAAAATACACAATACAATCTTAAACAATAATGACAAACTAATACATATTAAAAACCAGCTTAAAACTATAACTAAACACGTAAAGTTGACGGCGTCATGTTTCGCTGCGAGGTGTCACGTAACCGTCCTCGGAAACATCGATATACGACACCTTTCGGCCAAAAGTCCTCTTTCAAGCAGTACTGTAGATGGTGGGTTGGAACTCGTACCCGTCATCCAGTCGTCAGTTGTCACCCAGTTACTGGGTTGCAGAGGTCAGATCCAGTACAGTCGGAAGCTGCATCTGGTTAGACTGGGAGCCGAACCCAGCGTAGAGCAACATACAACAGATGATGACGTTTTCTGAACCATTAGTTTACATTTTCATCACAAACTTTTAGAACACACCATACTCCTTACGCTTCGCCTTCACATTACATTGTATGGTCCGCTGTGCAGGGCCTGCATGGAGCACGACGAGACAGCAGCGCACGTGCTGCTAAACTGCCCGGTGGTCGCCAATTACAGGGCAAAATACTTCGTTAACCCAGGTACCATACGTGAGATTGTCAGCAACATCAAGGCGTTGCTGGCCTTTCTCGAGGAGCTGGGGTGGATCGAATGAGCGATTCTCCTACCCGTACGCAAAATACGCGCTTTGACGTGGAGTTGCGGACAACAGCCCGTTATTACCTATTACATTGTATGATTTATCGTTAACATCACTCGTTCGAATCTAGACGAACATTTTCCAGTCTCGCTATCCAGACTGAGTGACAGAGACAAATTCCTAGATCAGCGTCGTAACAGACTTGTAAGTGCTTGCGACTAGAAATGTAGCTTTAATGCACTTACAGTTACATGAAATTAGGTTTAATCGCTGTTCTTATTAGGGTACTAACGGTTGTCCGCGACTTCGTCTGTGCGTGTTTTGTATTTCATCATTGTATACAGCATATCCAGGACTGCCTCGTTGGTCTGCATGAGTATGAGGTCCTGGATTTGATTCCCAGGTTGGGCAAAGTGTTATTGGATTTGGGGTCGGTTGATGGTAATAGGCTCGTCCCCTATTATGTGGGGCTTAAACATAACTTGCGAAATATGGGTGGACCACCTATAGGTACATTTATGCTCAACCCTTTGTACAGGGTGTAACAGAAACCCTATTGCTATCCTCAAGCACTAAAGATAACAGCTGGTATAGAAAGACTATAAATAGTGTCAGCAAAAAATAAAATACTCTAAGAATTGATACCAAATTTTCGGTTTCATATGTTTCTTAAAATGAAATCATAACAATTGTGTACAGTACTACGTAGGTCAATAAATTTCCACTTTACTGGCCAATATCACGATAAATCTCTTCCGAGTGATGCTTTTATTTCAATTTGAAAAGTTCGGTTTCTGGTATCAATGTATTAAAAATTCTCATAACTTCTGAACATGTAGAGATGGAATTAAAAAACCCTTCCAATTTCGTTTAGTATCATCCAAAGAAGCCGTGCCCTTGGTATGCATATACCCTTTCCGTTACACGTTGTATATACTCAGGATTAAAAGTAGCCCATGTCCTTGTCCACGCAAATTATTCCACGGGAACGTCTTTTCGACTCAACGTCATCTTTCTGCCACTGAAAGTCCCGCCAAAATCGGTCCAGCTGTTTCAGAGATTAGCCGAAACAAATACACTGACAGACAAAACTTAAAACATTTGTTTTTTTTTTGTTATGTTATGAATGTTTTTATTTTGTGAAACGCTATAAATTTGTGTAAAAGCGCAGAAGCTCTCGGTACCGTCCTAAACAACGGCGAAGTCGGAAGTCTGTGTGTGTTTTGTGCTGACGCTACTCGTCTTCACGAACACATTAAAAGCGTGTTTACATACTTGTTTACCACAAGTAAAGCGCGCGAGAGAGATAAAAATACTATACCTATCACAGGGTCCTTTAAAAAATCGTATCGTGTATAATATGCCACACGCAAAAACACAATAATTAAATTCATCGGTTCAACAAAGCACGAATCAGAATCACGTGGCTTGTCTATCCACTCATATTTTTATTATTTCTGCCTACCCCTAAGTGCATTGTATTGTTCGGAATTATATGTGACCACTGAAGCGGGTTTCATTAAGGGTTTATTATTATAAAAATGTAGGGGAGCCATGTTTTTGAACCGATTTTGAATAAAAAATGTTTTTGTGTTTTTATTGGGGAATCGTTTTAGATTTTGTGTTATTTTTAGATTTTCGTTCGAAAAATAGAACGCTCATAGGAATAAACCTCCAGCCGTTTTTAAGGAGTTTCTTTCTCAGAAATAGCCGGAGGTATAATTAGAAGAAGGTAGATTATTGCGCAATATGACTATGTACTTGGCAAGCTTAGCAGTCCTATTCTGTAAACTTAGCTTGAAACCTCACTCAAGTGCTCACGTAAGCGACGCACACAATTCGAAAGCGAACTCATTTGTTTTTAAAGTAAATCATCGCGAATTTACAACGGGACACCGTTCGAATTTCGAAGTTATGTGTAAAAATAAAACTCTATTGCTATTTTAGAGAGCACTTGATTGACATGCCCTCTCAATATGAATGAAGATGAATCAAAGTGACAGTTGCACTGCCGTTAGTACAAAATCGCTTGACACTTTGAAATGCCACTTTTCGTCTCTATTAAATGTAATATTGACCAGTTATATGAAATTATGGTAATGGTAAGTCCTATTTCCGTATTTCCTCAGTCCTGTACCACAGCGTCCACCAATAACTTACATTCTCCCGCACAGCCTCGAGCGCCGGTCTCGCTGACAGGTCAATTTGTTTGCTCAACAATAAATGCACAATTTAGTAGTTTGGTTTACTGAACCGGATGCCTTGCTAATTTTAATTACCGATGTATTTGTACGAGGTGGGTAGTCAGACCAAGTTTGTTATTTTAATAGGAGCCTGCTTTTGGCATTTTGCACAGCATAGGTTTGTTTTTGTTATAAAAGAAACGTGCATTTATCAGGTAGTGCTATTCTGTAAAGTTCACTGCTCACCTCACTCAAGTGAGCGCACACAATTCGAAAGCAAACTCATTTGTTTTTAAAGTAAATCATCGCGGATTCAAAACAAGACGTCGTTCGAATTTCGAACTTATGTTTAGAGTAGTTCTTTCAAAACGTTTTTATATTTACTAGCCTCCGCTCTCCCACTCCTCCGCAAAGGCCTCCCTCCACTCCTATCTTTCGCGAGCCCGCGCGTCTTCCTTCCAGTTTTGACGGAACCTATCCAGCTCGGCCCGCCATCTCCTATGTGGTCTGCCGCGTCCCCGCCTTACTGTCTCAGGGCACCAATTCTGTACAATTCTGGGCTCACAGTTTGTCCGGCATGCGGCAGACTTGTAGCCTTTGCCCTTACGTATAACATAATCAGCCTATAATGTCCCCACTGCTGGGACACAGGCCTCCTCTATGTGAGAGGGAGTGGGCCGTAATCCACCACGGGGTCCAGAGCGAGTTGATAGATGTCACATGTTTTCGAATTTTGGTTGTAGGACATGCCGGTTTCCTCACGATGTTTTCCTTCACCGTTTTAGAAGTAGTGCTGATGGGATAACTCACACAAAGTAAGGCGCCTGACTGGGTTCAAACCTACGTCTTCCAGCTCGTAAATCGCGGCCACTTGGTTACCACTGCTCTTGGTGTACTTGGTGTACTCATCCTTACGTAGTATAAATAAGCAATATGACCGTAATGGTGTCGCCATCGGCATAAATTATTTTATATTCGAGATATGAAAACAGTGTCAGTTGAATCTTTTGAAAAGTATATAAAGTTCTTCCACCTACTTATATGTTTGTCATTCTGCCGTTTTTTTTTTTACCAGCCTGGAGCCAGGTTCTGTACCTAAAGAAACAAGCATTCATTAGCGAACTTTTGAACAGCGCCCTTGTTCACGGTTTGATACTTTTTAGTTGTCTTTGTGAGTCACACTGCTACTTCATAATAAAGACACGACTTTAAATAACAAAAAGCGGCGAAGTGCGAGTCGAACTCGCCCATGAAGGGTTCCGTAGCAGCAAGTAACATAATATAAAAGTTCTTGTAGTTCGTTGTAACTTTGATCGATGTTTTAATAATTTTACTTAGGCACCTATTACAGATTCATTATTAGAAAATAATGGTTCACGGTTTATGCATAAGGTTTATGTTTATGAAATTAAATGTTGAGTTGATTGAATGAAAGGTAAATTGCGGTTTACGATTTATGACGTATTAAAAAAAACCTACTTACTAGATCTCGTTCAAACCAATTTTTCGGTGGAAGTTTACATGGTAATGTACATCATATATATTTTTTAGTTTTATCATTGTCTTATTTTAGAAGTTACAGCGACACACATTTTACCACTTTGGAGGTGTTTCTCGCGCAAACTATTCAGTTTAGAAAAAAATGATATTAGAAACCTCAATATAATTTTTGAAGACCTATCCATAGATACTCCACACGTATGGGTTTGATGAAAAAAAAAAATGAGTCTCAGTTCTAAGTATGGGGAGGGGAGCCCCAAAATTTATTGTTTTTTTTTTCTATTTTTGTGTGAAAATCTTAATGCGGTTCACAGAATACATCTAGTTTACTAAGTTTCAACAGCACAGTTCTTATAGTTACGAAAAAAAGTGGCTGTGACATACGGACGGACAGACAGACAGACAAACAGACATGACGAATCCATAAGGGTTCCGTTTTTGCCATTTGGCTACGGAACCCTAAAAAGTAATGTTACGTATGAAATATGTACATACTTTATATTGTAAGCCAATTTTTAGTAAGTACTATTCTCTAAACATCATTACGAAATTCGAACGGTGTCTCGTTTTGAATCCGCTCTGATTTACTTTAAAAACAAATGAGTTCGCATTCGAATTGTGTGCACTCACTGTGTGAGGTGAGCAGTGAACTTTGCGGAATAGCACTACTGTGATTGTCAAAAAAGCTAGTCAAGCACATTTCTGGGGATCTACTTTGTAAGTCCGTCAACGAAGATGGATACCTGGATGGCCCGTCTGGAAGTAGTTGTACCGTCAAAACAAGTGTAAAATTATTCGTTTTAGGACGGCAAAAACACTTGGGGCGTAGTTATTACCATCAAATCGTGTTGTTTTTCATTATTAGTCCGGGCCCCGAACTGATCATAGTGCGTGAGTGATACGGAGTAAAAAACGTCCCTTAGGCCGAAACTAAGGATTTCGTGCTAAAGAGAGATCAGGGCCTCAAGTCTGCTATTACAATAGTGTCAGAATGGTCTATTGATATATATCATTGATTTCATAATTGTTGATTTTGACAAGTTTGGTAATCTACTAACATAATGGCGTCATTATGACTTCCCAATGATCAGCCACTGACACTCCATTGAAAGAAATGGCATTTATTGGTAATCTCGTACATAATGACAAATGAATGACTGCTAAAATTTAACACTAATAAACTAATAAATAATATGTTAAAATATATATAAATGAAATCGGGCATGAGTAAATGTTAAAATTTAGTAGTCGTTTTTGGAAGATCATTTCTACTGAAGGTTTTATATTAATGGCATTACGATAATGCCATTATAACACGATTCTATTACGAGACCATTGATCGACCAATGATCGACCATTATGAATTTAGCAGATTACGAACTTTTAGCAAAATGACAATGGGATCGTGTTGGAATGACGAATTTATAAAAATAGCAGACTTTGGCCCCAGTTTCGCTTCTTTACAGAATAGCGATTTTGTAGTGTTGATATCAAAACGAAGCGGAGATATTAATCCCTGTTTCTTTGTAAACATGTAACAGGATTCTAGTCTTCCTCTCATAAAGCAATAACCCTGGTATTTGATTTATAACCTAACTCGAACGGGTACAATATTGTTGGCAGGCAGACTAGGAATAAATATCTAGTATTGTTTCATATTTTAAGTTTATAAACGTTGCCAAGATACCGACTGGTCTGCATAGAAATATAGTTAACGACGTTTTTTATATAAGTGTTAGATCTGTTATATCCGAATCGGTAAGTCTGGTAAATATGTATATTTTTCAGTTCTAAAAATACAGTTACTAGACTTATTATCTGAAGGGAACGTACTACCGGGAAAATCAGTGGCACTCCGGGAGTGAAAACTTGAACAATTACGTGCGTATTTTTTTATTCGTCAATACAGGATTTCACAATGGGTCCTTGGGTCCTGATTGCTCTCGGTAAAAAATGATAAACGAGCGATCGACTTCAGCCAAAGAAAGGGATAAAAAAATTAGAATTTTCTAATGAAAGAAAGGGACTTTTCCAAAAGACATCAACGCGCGACTCATTCGTATGCTCGTTCATCCAACCACTATTTTAAATAGACCCTTGTGATGGCTCATAATCTGATTAAATCAAAAAGCGTTCGGTGACGCGAGTTCCATGATTTTTGTTCACCCAAAAAGTGCTCAACGCGCCTAAAGAAGTTTTCACTTCAAAAAGTAGGTATCCTTTGTCCATATAAACGACGTGGAAAGTGTCAGAATGTTTCCTCAAAATGTTTTTGACATTACCTCGAATCTCGGTTTAATTTAAAATATCTACGAATAGGCTTACGTAATCGTCAATGTCTTAAGTTCAGCGTCTTTCAGAGAATGGTAAAATCCAATTTCCGTGCATTTAGGAACAACATAATCATAATTTATCTTTTCCAACTATGTTTGGGTAAGCTTCCAGTCTAACCGGATGACATTTAGGAACATATTAAATAGTTGAGTCATTTTTGCAAAAATAAATAAAACATGAACAATTACGTGTGTATTGTTTTAATCGTCAAATGTGTAACGTATATACAGAGGTGTCGGTAATGGTGTCGCGAGTTCAATTGTTTTTCCCATCTCAAAAAAAGGCCAACGCGCCTAGAGAAGTTTTCATTTCAAAAACCACCTCAACTTGTAGTAACTTGATTTGGGCACTAGCTACGACAGCGCCATTTTGCCAGTTGCCTTCCCCATTTATTCACAAAAAGTTTTCATAACGAAACGAGAAGCAATCGTCTAAAGTAATGGAATTATAAACATATTTCATGATTGGTGGGCTCCATCGGCATTTGATTATCACGCGCGAACAGAACGGAGGGGACAGTGTAAAATTCTCTACTAATAAAAACGGGTTGAGCTTGTCAGTTCGTCACTAGTTTCGGGGGTGAGATTCGATGCTAGTCTTTCGAAAGGATATTTAATACAAAAACACATCGCATACAAAATTACATTAAAAAAAGCCTGAAAGCAACACAGATATTTATACATAGGTACACGCATAACTGTACGCTGTGACTGTGACAAGAAGGCTTCCTTCCACTCAGCATGATGCTGTGCTATGGGACCCACAGCAGTGCGTGTGTGCAGTGCTCCTGAACAGACGATGGCCCATCGGCTATTGTCCCAAATGTCCGTTAGCTTGGACCCTTGACGGTCTGATGCCTGAAGCTTCATATAACGCGTCTGACGCCGATTTGAACATTGCCACCTAGTCTCTAGCCTAAACAGTATTTATAAGCAATAGCTGACCTGTGCCCACTTCGTTGGGCGGTAAACATTTTTACTTGTGATGAAATCATGAGTGTAGTTCGGTTAGTACTGAGTGCTATTCAATAGATGACGACACAGTCGCGGTTCCATGCCTATGTCGTATTATCTCTTTACGACCAAACCATTATTTTTTTATATAAAAAAACTACATTTTCTGACTTAAATATAAAAGCTAGACATATGCTGTCCCTGACTTTTTTGTAGGCATTATCAAGCTCTACAACTTTTCTCTAGAACTCAATCATATATCTCTCATCGTTAAGGCAGCGTTCGTAAAAAACGTTTTCGTTCAACCGTTTTTTGTCTGGCTTACTTTGCAAATCCGACTACCACGAAAAAGTCTTTTCATTTTTCGGGATAATATATAGCCTATGACACTCACAAATAACGTGGCTTTCTATTGGTAAAAGAATTTTCAAAATCGGTTTAGTAGATCCAGAGATTACCTCCTACAACCTCACAAACTCACAAACTTTACCTATTTATAATATACATAGTATAGTATAGATATGGATGTAGTAGCATCGAAACGAATAGACACAACGAGAAGACTTGATGACTTCCTAATATGTTACATCCACGGCTCATGTGATTCTCTTCTTCTCTCATCACACGAGCTATATGAGAACAGGTCAAGTCGTGACAGAGTTAATCAGAAAGGCTGTTTTGATCCACCGTACGCGCCCCAAAAGGTGTTAGGGAGTTTGTTGCGCCACGTCTTCTTCCCAGCTAAAGCACTAGGGAAGTGGTGAAGGGTGAGCGTTTTTGGGGGACTATCTTATGTAATTTTGACTTTAAAAAAAGTGCTGACTCGGGCCTAGTTTGAATAAATGACTTTTGATTTTGATTTTTGTTATTAAAAATAGTGTAGGTGTTCAACATTTGTTTAGCTAACACGATAGCAATATCAATCTGCCTAACCTTTTCCCAACTATCTTGGGGTCGGCTTCCAGTCTAACCGGATGCAGCTGAATACCAATATTTTATATGGAGCGACTGCTGGTACTAGGTAATAATATCTCTTGGTAAGATAGGTTGTAGGGACCAAGATTTTAGTGCTTCTGACGACCCGTAACGACTGTCAAAGATCTACGAATGACAGCCCGGACCAACAGCTTAACGTGCTTTCCGAGGCAAGGAAGGGGTCTATACCTAAACGATAGCGTTGTCCATCATATTTTGTGTTGTCGATCTGTATCAACAACACGAAGGATATCATATTTTTTTTAGAAAAGAAAAATGAAAAGCCCAAAGAAAATATATCAGAAACAAAACATCTACCTTCTAATTAACTCAACAATAAACTTATTCCCATTTACTGAAAGTTCATTTGCAATCCAGGTCGAATCGACCGGCCGTGTCGGGAATACTCAGCGAACGGAGGGTTGAGATATTTTAATTTATAACTAATCAGAACGCAGCGGCGTTGCCAATGTTTATATGAACGTGAACATTGGGGGATTAAAATGGAATAAAGTGGCTTTTAGTGTTTTTACACGATTGGGTCTGTAGGGTTATGACATGGAAAGTTTATACTTGATAAGTAGAAATCGGATATTCGGATCCACACAAAGTTGATTGTTGAGTTGGTTGTTGTTGTTGTTGGTTGTTGTTGTTGTTGTTGTTGTTGTTGTTTGTTGATTGTTTGTTGGTTGTTGTTGTTGTTGTTGAGTTGGTTGTTCGGAGTTCGGTGTTCGGTTCACATAAAGTTGAGAGGTTAGCTAAAATGGAATGCGCTTTTGTACCGATTTTTTTTAAATTTAAGTTAAATTAAAATGTTTTTATTACCACACAACCACCCCTACAGACTTACACCCTAGGTACATAGGTATAGGTACCAAATTTCCATCGGTGTTAATTTTTTTAATAAATATGCGTCTGAATAGTTTTGCAATCCTAATCATTTTGAAATCGCTTCCATACTATACAACTGACTAGTTATGCATTCCCGGTGTTGCTGGCATCCCAAGATTTTTGTACAAAAAAAATATTTTAAGAAGCCGCTTCCATATTTTCGTAACTAAAAATTAACTTTAGGTAAATATGCATTCGATTATCCGATCCCTAATGATAAGCTACAACTAAACTGGCCTCGAATTCGAGTATTTTTGAGTGGATTACAAGGACCCTATATAATAGTAGTCACCACCGTCTGATACCAGAGGCATCGCAGGCGTCTTCATCGTCAGGCTATAACGTTCCCACTGCTATGACACAGGCATTGGCGTAACTAGAATGGTGCAGGCAGGGCAAGAGCCCTGGGCGCCTATCGAAGAGGAGCGCAAAAAGTCGCCAATTATTAAATAAAAACTAAAAAAAGCATCAAGAAACCATATCATACTGTTACCTAACCTAACTCAATTCTGTCTATTTCTATTGAAATTCTCTTAAAATTGCAAGCGATTTTTTAGGAAATTGAAATTAATACCTTCGTTATTGAGAATATAATGGGTCAAGAAAGGTAATGCGACCTAGCTTTGCTCAGTGTAGACCGAGAAGATAATTTAGAAATGTGATGTGTGATGTGCGCTATTTTTACACGCTTTATATTAGCTTCACTTGTATGTTTGTTTGTATGTTTGTATGTAACCGACTCCTTTGGACGCTATTTTGACCCACTTTAAACGGTCAGATTTCATTTAAACTTTGTAGACTTATCGAGGACCTATGACAATTCAATAATTTAAAAAAAATAGAAAAAAACACGCTTTTGTAGTTAGCAAAACTAAAAAATAGAAAATAAATAATAGTTTAAAAAAAAAACTAAAAAAACACGCTTTAAAAACTAAACTAAAAAGTAGAAAATAATTTAATTCTATTAAAAAGCGTGGGGTGCTTGATATTAATTGATTATAAAAATACCTCAAAAAGCACCCCACGCTTTTTAATAGAATTAAATTATTTTCTACTTTTTAGTTTGGTTTTTAAAGCGTGTTTTTTATTGGTACGCCCCTGGACACAGGCTTTCTCTGTGTGACTAGGTCGTAATCTACCACGCGGGCACAATGCGGGTTCGTAGATGTAACATGTCTTAGAATTATTGGTTCAAGGACCTGCAATAGATGCACACGATGTTGTCTTGCACCGTTTTGGGAACAGTGGTGATAAAATAATGAACACAAAGTAAAGCCCCTGCCTGGGTCCGAACCTACGAACTACAACTCGTAAGTCGCGCTCATTACCACTGGCCCACCACTGTTCGCAGGCGTCTTGCAAACGCATAGATAAATTTAACATGTCTCATTTGCTACAACGTTGCTTCGTGGCAGTAATTCAATGCACTGCTTAAGGCGGAGATTTCTTGAAAACGGTCAAAAAGGTGGTTTTTTAAAGCAGTGTATCTCTTTAACCGTAAATAATTCTGAAAGCAAAAAAAAAAATGATATTTTCAAGTCTTTTTTGGCATACGGTGATGGAACTTAAAACAAAATTAAACATGCTTTAATGCATCAAAGTCACCTCTTAATTATCTTTAAAAGCAGTTTATCCCTTCAATGACAATTATTAAAAATATACCATAAAATTTCAAATGCCAAACTGCATTCAGTGATGGATTATTTATTGTTAAATAGTTAATATCTAATTCTATACGATTATATTTGCATTTTTACGACAAACGCTTGCTCGTTTATTATTCGAATTTATTGCAACAGATTTTAACCCATATCGGATTGTAATTTATCGCTCATAACGACACTATTTAAAGTTAACATGGCCTTAACGCCGGTAGTTGAAATTCAACAGTGTTTTTTCGACGCGCTGATTTGCACTGTATTTAATTCTCAATGCTCGATTTAACACCGAGAGTTCAAAATCCAGTGCGCGATAAAAACCCGCCACGATCTTCTTTTGTCCGTGTGAACGTCGTCGAATAGGTGTCATGGTAGAACTGCAACACAAAAAGCCCAACAAGGTCCTGTTAAAAAGGCTGATGTGACAAACAAAACACAACATTAAATACCTTAATTCACTTAAATGCTATCACAAAATAGCCTAGCAAATATTAAAACCATTACCGAATTCAGTCAAGCAATTACTGATCAAATTCAAAAATACAATAACCACCTGTATTGGAACAATTTCCCGCTGCTATTGGATAATGGCCGAAGGAAATGGCGTCGCGATGACGTCACAGCACTTCCGGTAGACACAGCCTACCCAGGCAATCTGGAGTTCAGTCTGCCAATATGTTGCTATGTCACACAGTGGAACGAATGTATGGGAGCGGTTGGACGTAGACATGTCCGAAAAAAAAGAGTAAAATTATGCCAAACTAATGATGCCATCTTATTCGATTACTTAATGCCTTCATAACTTGTGGTGATGAATTTCTTCATAACTCCCATATTTCGGGAGTAATTTGAGAAAATGTGAAATTTTACTATGAAAATGAGTGTATCGAGCTCTCTCCCTCCTGATTCCGGGCTTGTTTCAAGTAGCGGTCTCTAATATCATAATGCTAATACTAAGAGCTATATTTAATACTAAGACACATAGTGCGCCAAATGTGCACTTTCTGGGATAAAGAGTGATGTTTATTTTATAACACAATTTTTTTATTTTTTGTTTATTTTGTTGATTAAAACCGTTTTTCTAAAGGTTTACCTTATTACAATAACATTTCTGAGCAGCCAATTAGAGAAGATATAAGCTAATTAGGATATATAATTAGGGACTTAAGGTTTACATATAAAACTGATGCACTAATGATTACTGATAAGAACATTGCTATTATTTAATTACTAAATGGCTCTTAATACACTAATTTAGCATGCATCATTTACTAATTATCACAATAACTAATTACCTTGCAATATTTAACAAAGGATACCTGGGATACCTGGATTTTATATAAATAGGTCACTATTAGTAACTTTAAAATCAGTGTTGATTTACACCTCGTTGTATCCAAGCTAATCTCGCAATGTATTTTCCAAATTTTAATACAAATCTTGATATTCACGTTGCTTTATGCGCACGCGCACATAAAGATTTACGCGACTTTAACTATTTGTTCAGTGTTTTAAAAGATAACAGTTGTGTTCAGTTATGTGAAAGTGCTGAAACAAGTTTAAAAGACTGGTGTCGTCGATTTTGCTACCGCATTTATGCAAAATGGACACAGTCTGGAAGAAGCACAGATAAGTTTCGGAAGAAACATGAGATTTGGCTACAGGCTGCAATTCAATGGCCGGAATTACAGAATGAAAATATGGAACCTTCTACAGAAAATATAAGTGACGTCATCGAGCCCATAATTTCTCCTGCTAAATCTGATGCTTCAACTTGTACACATCCTAGTCCTCGTAAATCTTTTGAGGACCTTAGTAACCGGCAAAAAAGAAGACGCACTGAAGATAGTCTTTCATGCAGCAGTAGCAGCGCTGAAATTATGTTTTCGGCCGAAAGGGCGCTTCAAAAGGCAGGACAAAGCGATACAGCTTATGTTATGAAATACTTGACGGAGAATCCAGAAGAGGCCTCAAAAATCAAAGCCTTCATTGAAGGTAAATCAATTCAGGTACGGGAAATATCCCCTTTGAAGGCATTGGCTCTTTATGTATCGATGAACTTATCGAAATGGCGCTATAACACTCTTCGGGATTTCAACACTCAAGAAGGAGCTCTTCAATACCCGAGTTACTACATGTTGGTTAAAGAAAAAATTAAGTGCTATCCGGCCAAAGAAGATCTCACAGTTACAGAGAGCTCTGCAAAAATCAAATTACAAGCCTTGATGGATTTAACCTCAAGAAGACTTATTAGGTCGTTAGAAACCCCTGTTGATCCCAATCAACAGCTCGTATTGACCAGCAAATGGGGTTTTGACGGATCATCTAGCCAAAGCATTTATCATCAAAGGACGAGTGAAGATGAGCAAATCGATCTTGCTAGTAATTTTATGATTAGTCTTGTACCACTGCGGCTCGTCTCAAAAGGTGTAACAATTTGGGAAAACGAGCGACCATCTTCCACTTCATTTTGCCGGCCAATATTGTTTAAGTTTATAAAGGAAACCAAAGAAAATGTGCAGAGAGAGATGGCTGAAATCGAAGCAGAGATTGAAGCCTTAACTCCATCCACCATCACTGATGGAATTAGTGTCAAACACCAACTGCTGTTGACAATGATTGATGGTAAAATTCATTCCATTATATCCAATACAGCAGCTTCAGTGTGTGACATATGCAAGGCTTGTCCTAAAGAAATGAATAATTTAGAGTTAATCAAAGATAAACACGCAAACGAGGACATGTATAAATATAGCTTAAGCACCCTTCACGCTTGGATTCGCTCAATGGAATGCTTATTACACATTTCCTACAAATTAGACATAAAATCATGGCAAGTAAGGGGTGATATAGCAAAAAGGCAAGTTGATGACAGGAAGAAAAGAGTTCAAGAGGCTGTAAGAAGAGAAACGGGCTTACTTCTCGATGTTGTGAAACAAGGCAGTGGATCCACCAACAATGGCAACTCGGCAAGGAGATTTTTTGAAAACTACACTAAATCTGCTGAACTGACCGGAATAGATGCTATGCTTTTAAGAAAAATCTGTGTGATCTTGCAGTGTATTTCATCAGGAGAGAAGATCAACGTAACTAAATTCCGAGAGTTCTGCTTTGATACTGCTAAGCTTTACGTGGAGTTATACCCATGGTATTATATGCCTTCTTCACTTCATAAAATTTTAATGCATGGGCCAGACATAGTTCAGAACATGTCAATTGTGCCCATTGGTTTTCTATCCGAAGAGGCATCTGAGGCTAGAAATAAAGATTTTAGAAAATATAGAGAGGGGCATTCTCGAAAGCATAGCAGTATCTCATGCAATGAAGATATTATGCACAATCTTTTACTGTCTTCTGATCCACTTGTTACAAGTATCCGTCCAAAAGGAAATAAGTTTGTAAAAAAATCTTCTTTTAAGGAATTTTATGAGCTTACGGATTCTGAGAAAAGTGATATCGAATTTGTTAACATAAATGATTTAGCGGACATCGATTCTGAATTTGAATTAATTGATGATGATGATGATGACGAAGATAATTAAATGATGTTATTGTTTTAAAATGTGTAACTTAGTAAATTAGAGCTTACATCTTAATTATTTATTGTACTTTTAATGAAACTAGGTAATTTATTATCAACTTACTTAAAAGTCATACTCTCATCAGTTCTTGTGAATATTTTTGTTAATATATATTTCTGTATATATATATAATATATTTATAGACCTCTTAATAAGTCTGTCTGCGGTTTAAAGTAAATACAAATGGGGAAAAAACGTTTTTTTTTTAAATTTTCATTTCCTTTTATCCCAGAAAGTGCACATTTGGCGCACTATGTGTCTTAGTATTAAATATAGCTCTTAGTAATAGCATTACGATATTAGAGACCGCTACTTGAAACAAGCCCGGAATCAGGAGGGAGAGAGCTCGATACACTCATTTTCATAGTAAAATTTCACATTTTCTCAAATTACTCCCGAAATATGGGAGTTATGAAGAAATTCATCACCACAATTTATGAAGGCATTAAGTAATCGAATAAGATGGCATCATTAGTTTGTCATAATTTTACTCTTATTTTTCGGACATGTCTACGTCCAACCGCTCCCATACATTCGTTCCACTGTGTGTCAATGGGAAATTATGAGGAATTGCTTAACGTATTTGTAGGCTGTGTTGTGTGAACGTGTTTTATAGGTTACTATAGTTTTGCCTCGCGGTTTCACACGCCTAGCTCGGCTACTAAGGGTCGTAGCGTGATGTTAAATAGCCTATAAACCTTCCTCAATCATTGGGCTATCAATAGTAAAATGTTTGTTTTTTTTTTCAAATTCGTCTGGTAGTTCCAGAGATTAGCACGTTTAAACAAACAAACATGCTCTTCAGCTTCATTATTAGTTTATAGATTACTAGTTTTTGCCGGCGGCTTCGCCCGCGTGGAATTCGAAAATTATCCCGCGGGAACGTAGTACCGGGATAAAAGTCCCCATTGTGTTAATCCAGGTTAACTAGCTGTGTGCCAAATTCTATGCAAATCCGTTCTGGAGTTTTTGTGTGAGAGAGTAACAAACATCCATCCATCCTCACAGACTTTCAAATATTTTATAATAATTAGATAAAGATAGGATTATTGTTATAGCATGATATCTTGTTTGTTTTGTAAAGAATCAGTAAACTGAACTGAATTTTGTCCAGTTTTTTCTTACCATAACGCCCATCATCCTTTGTCCACCCACGAACGTAAAAACCTAAGGAATGTTTTTTCTTTTTGGAGGGGAAATCATCAAATAACTTCTCCCGCTCTGGGTGGAGCGGGAGAGCGTGTCAGACTTTCACTGACTAAAACCCACCCGTGTTCCCTCAGTTGCCTGTGTGCCAGGGGCCGCGGTATCTCTTTCGAACAATCCGCACCAAACCATTCCTACTGTTAATGCAATAACTGGGTTTTCTATTTTTTTTGCCGACCAGTGAAATAATTATATCAATTTTACTAAGTGATTTTCTTTTTGTCTCTTTCAGGTAAGTTCCAGACTTCTAAAATACGAGTTAAAGACTCAGGTAGGTACTTATTAAGTTCAAGATAATTTACTCCTATAAACATCACTTTCTTAAACTGAAATCTGAAATCGGTGGCGCAATAAAGTCTACGACTTCTGAAAATAATCTAACGGTAGTTGATAGGAGCTTGTGGCTATGTAAGAATAGCCGCACGGGTCGATCTATCAGGTAAAGCTACGCTTGCCGCGGTTGATCCGTGGATGGGTGACCGTCTTTACATACCAAGACCCGCCCGTGCCTAGGAAAGCACGTTAAGCAATTGGTCCTGGGTGTCATTCGTGGATCTTTGACAGTCCTTAGGGGGCGTCCATTAATTATGTGAGGCGTTTAGGGGGGAGGGGGTCAAATCGAATCTTACCCAATATCACGTGGGGGAGAGGATGAGTCTCGGCAAATATCACGTATTTTTTTTTCACAAAGAATCAATGTAAAGTTGCGAGAAAACCGGGTTAAATTAAGTAAAACATGTTTTTCCGCCAATATGGCTAAAATCCAAAAAAAAAATATTTATCGTGGTTATGCGAAAACCACAAAGTAGCACAGTAGCTCCTCGATTATTAAACCACCATCGGCCAGCCGAGCCAGCCAACGCAATGAATGAATCCAACGCAAATAGCACAGATTAAAGTTTTAACACTAAAAATACCCATTTCGAAATATCTCACGTGAGATTATGTTTCGAGCCAAATCTCACGACATCTCACCAGAGTGAAATGGTGGGGGTCAAAAAGTATCCAAAATTGCCTCACGTAATGAATGGACGCCCCCTTACGGGTCGCCTGAAGCCTGAAAATCAGACCAAGGGATATCGTGTTACCCAGTAACTGGGTTGTCGAGGTCAGATAAGCAATCGCTGCATGTAAAATACTGGTATTCAGCTGCATCCGGTTAGACTGGACGCTGATACTAATTTAGTTGGGAAAGGGCTAGGCAGATGATGGTAGTTCCCAGTATTTCAGTAAATATGTCTCAAAATCAAAAATCAAAATCAAAATCAAAATATTTTATTTCACATAAACCTGCAAGGGCACTTATGAAACGTCAGAAGCTAGGTGCACGGTTCCAATTTGTCGCTTCCTATGGAGAAGAGCCGGCAAGAAACTCCACGGTTACTCTTTTAAAAATAATTGGGTTTTACAATGTTTTCAAATTACAGTGATAATAGGTATGGGAGGACAGTGCAGGCCTGTCAATAAGTACCAAGTACTTAGAGGAATGAAAATAAAGAATAGAAAATCGTCTATAAATCTAATCTGTAAGGCCTACAAAGTCTGTTGTGACTTTTTAACCGACTTCAAAAAAAGGAGGAGATAGAACTGTGAACGAGTCAGTTTTTGTTCTGGCATAGCATAGACCCTAGCGGATTAGCGTAACACATAAAAAAAAAAAGGTTCCGACGAATTGAGAACCTCCTCCTTTTGGAAGTCGGTTAAAAATGACAACTGATCACAATTTATTTTTAACCGACTTCAAAAAAAGGAGGAGGTTATCAATTCGACTGTACGTTTTAATTTTTTTATTTTTATGTTTGGTACCTCAAAACTTTCGACTGGGTGAACCGATTTTGATGATTCTTTTTTTACTAAGCTCGTGCTTCCCGTGTGGTCCCATTTCAATTTCATATAGATCTGATGATGCGTTTCGGAGACAGACAACGGAACTCTTCAAAAAATAATAGTAAATAAACCGCGACTGCTGCTATCGCATAAATATGCATTGTTTTGACCCCAAGGATGATGAAATTTCGAATTAGTGGGGTAGGTACGATAACTGAAAAGTGAAAATTAAAAACTTTTCCAAAAAAAACAACCGACTTCTGAAAAAACAAAAAAGTTAAAGTTATTTTTCACATTGTAGTGTTTTTTCGGAAGTCGGTTGTTTTTTTTGGAAAAAGTTTTTTTCTACAGCTTTTTTGAGCCGGTTTTTAAATTTTTGCAGCTAAAATGCTAAACGCTAATCGTATTTTAGGTTGCACTTCCAGTAGACGCGATGTAGTCCTAGCTATTGTATATCTTAAAAGCGAATTTGTGACTTGAACCGTCTTAATGTTAACGTAAAGGCTGCTGGCCCACTGCGGTGTATCAACTACAGTTTTTTACTTTAGGTTTTTTGTATCGGCACGTGCTCTACGAGAGTAGGTACCCATGGGAACATTTCGCTTCTGTACAGGTCACTTAAAACCTCACTCAAGTGAGCGCACACAATTCGAAAGTGAACTCATTTGTTTTTGAAGTAAATCATCGCGGTTTCATAACGATGTCTCGTGAATGTACAATGATTTACTTTCGTCGATATTAATTAATATATAATTGTAATTAATAATAATCATAATTCATAATTATTATGTAATTATATATAAATAAAATTATATGATAATTATATATAAATAAAATTATATGATATTTATATATAAATAAAATTATATGATAATTTTATAATTATTAATATCAACCTGATGCGTCTAAATACAGGTTGATATTATTATTTAATGATCTTAGTTCAATTTCATCGCGGATTCACAACGACACACCGTTTGAATTTCAAAAAGATGTTAGAGAAATAGAGAATGACACTTACTGAAAGGATAACTTACATTGCTTGATAAAACAAAGGAGCATCATTAACTTATTGTTGTCATAAGCATTGAATTCTTCCTTACGTAGTATAAAACAAAGTCCCTTTTCGTGTATGTACGCTTAGATCTTTTAAACTACGCAACGGATTTTAGTGCTGTTTTCATCAATAGACAGAGTGATTCAAGAGGAAGGGTTATACAGGATAAGTTTTTATCCAGTGCGCAAACTGTAACCACGAAATCAGCATATCATTCTAAACCCCCTTACGCAGAAATTTTACGTCGGTTTTACAAAAAAAAAAAAAAAATCTGCTGTTTTATAGAAAAGTGCAATACCTACACGTTCTAAATGTATGGAACAGCTGGTTTAGTTTGTATTAACGACGAAAAATTTCTACGCTGGGGGTTCTAGAATGATTATGCTGAATTCATGGGTACAGTTTGCGCACAGCATAAAAACATCCTGTATGTATAAAACACCGACCACCACGCGTGCGAAGCCGCTGGCAAAAGCTAGCCTTATATAAATTGCATCTCAAGAATAGACCAGACCACGTTACACCCCAGTGGCTAGCAGCACTAACCCATCACTATTCTCGTTGGCAGTGTTTCAGGGCATAAATTGGCACACGCGATAAAACTGGTGGCTCGGTCAGCGACACGAGCGGCTAGTGTAAGATTGTGCCTTCTTATTTTATTCGAGGTCTTGTATGCTTTGGTTGGGGTGGGCCGTTATTTTTGTAAGTGAATCAGACGGTTGAGGAGTTGGGTTTGGGGTTGAGTGCGAGAATTGGCGAAATCGAGCACTGTTCAGTTCTATTTGGTGGCCGTATGTATGTCTGGTGTACTCGATTTCCATAATATAGTTATCATAGCTCTTCTTACCGTGTCGATAGGAATCGAAATACAGTCAGCACAGAATTTGGTTACGAGCTTGGCATTCACAGCAGCGTCCATCAACTCCTGCAGCATGCAGACAATAGGACACGCTGGATAAGATATTAAATGCCCCATCGTTTGTGTGACAGCACCACATTTACACTCCAAGGCGGAGTCATCTGTGAATCTCTACCTGAGCAGGTTCTCTTTACTTCGGCCTACCTGGATCCTGAGTATTTTTAAAGACTTCCAGTGAAGCCAAGGCAACTCATGCCCAGGTGCGGGATTTTCAGCAGGTGGAACGAATGGGTTTGGTAGGGAAGCACCAAACTCATTCGGCATTATTATAATGACAGCCTAGTTCGTCTAGTGGTCGACCTACTGCTGTGCATGAGCTTCTGGGTTCGATTCTCAGGTCGGGCAACCTGTTATTAAAATTTTCCATCAGGAGTTTCTCAGTAGCAGCCCGGAGTCTGGATTAGTGCTCGGTTGATGGCAATAGGCTGGCCCCTTATTACGTGATACTTAAACATAGCTAGCGAAATGAGAACTTTTACTTAAGAAAGGCGACAGGTTTTGAGGGACTCGTTAGCTATTGTCAGCACATGAAGAGTCGCCAAGACGTCTAGAGCGCATCAGGGTTAAGGCACTCGAGCTTTTGCACTGCGTTCTAGAAGATCAATTGAGTTTTGATTACCTTCACTGTTGTCTTTTCAAATCGATTATTATTAACGTTCTTCTACCATTTTCTTTTATGATTATCGCTCGTTCCAATTCTGACAATTAACCAAAACCGTATGTTTTGAAATCGAAAGTCCCAGCAAACAGACATCTCGACTGCTCTGTTATAGACTTAGCCCAGCTAACTGTTAGCTACCTGTACGCAAAGTTTCAGTAAGTTAGTTTCAAGTTCAGTGAGCAGTAGTTCGGTTACAATAACCATTGTTATTATCTATTCAGGCAGGGTAGGACCAGTTAATTTGTTTTCTTCGAGGTACGGATCGATGGCAGTCCGCGCGTGATGCCAGTCTACATTGTTGTACGGTACGGCTTTTTGTTGCGACGGAAACTAGATGAGAATGTACATTTTATGAAATATCCTACTGATATACAGGATAAGTTTTTAACCAGTGCGCAAATTCAGCGTATCATTCTAGACCCCCAGGGCAGAAATGTTTCGTCGCTTTTAAGTATGCAAAAAAAAAACCAGCTTTTCCATACATTTTGACCGTGTAGGTAATTGCACTTTGCTATGAAACAGCTGATTTTTTTTTGTATAATCGACGAAAAATTTCTGCGCTGGGGGTCTAGAATGATATAATGAATTCATGGTTACAATTAGCGCACTGATTAAAAACTTATCCTGTGTATAAATGTGAAAGTTTGGTTGTTTGTTATTCAGTCACGCAAAGACGGCACAATATTTGGCATACAGATGTTTTATAAACTGGAATAACATAAGATACTTTTTATCCCGGTAGTACCTGCCTACGTCCCGTGGGATAATTTTCGACTTCTACGCGGGCGAAACTGCACGTCTGAACCAATTTGAGTGATTCGATTATATCCTTAGTTTTAAGCCTAGCGTATAACTGTGGTTGTGTACATTGTGCATTAAACAAATAAATAAAACCGGATAATATTTATGCGGGTTTATAAATTAGTTACTCTAGGATACGGGTAAATCCGCGACGTACAATAATTTCCAAAAGATTTGTGTGACAAGTTAAATGGTAAAAGTTTGTGCTGCTGGAGCCTAAAAAATGTCAAATTATTAAAGTTAGGGAAACTCGTATTTATGCCGTAACCGTATACTCGTATTATCCTTTCAATATTTTTTACGCATACACGAAAAAATTAAATCACCAATTTCAGAGCACACACGACAAACAAAAAAATAATACTTTTTACACCAAAAAAAAACATCCTTTACAAATGAACCCCCCGCTCGTCCCGTAGTACAACGCGACCCAACCCTGGCGTGTCTACGTGTCCTTAACCCTAACGCTTGTAATTCAGAGCGCCGCGCAATTGTGTTACCGAATACTGTTTCATCTACTGCGGACACCCCTTATTGGCACTCCGCGTTTTAGGGTTCCGTGGGGCGAAAAATGTAATGATAAGAGGTGTGTGATTGTTTTATTTCGTGATAAGTATAATCATTGGTGTGTGAACTGGAAGAAGGAGTGTCGGTCAGCAGAGGACGAATTTGTTGACATTGTTGGTTGAACTTGGAACACGTCGGGTTCAAACGCCTCGACGGTCCCTACGTACAGACGCCAGCACATCAAGCTACTCCAAACTCTCAAATTTTCCCATTTGGACATAAACCTTATGCTTACGTTATAAAGATGAAAATCTATCAGAAAAATTGGACAGATTGGGGTAGCTTGATGTGCTGGCGTCTGTACATAAAGACATGTCAAAAATTGTTTTTTTTTTATTGCACAATTGGCTTTAGATTTTCCTTAAGCACACACCTGTATATTTATATTTTTTTTATTATTACGTATTTAACGTCATTTACAAATCGTATATGAGAACAAGTATTATATTTACAAAGAATAAGTGTCGTAGATGCGAACCTCGGTTTTTGACATGTCTCTATGTACGTAGGGACCGTCGGCCTGATTTTAGGGGCTTGTGGTTAAGTAATTACAGCTGCACGATCGTATTTGGTCCGTGCATCTTTACATGCCAAGACTCCGACCGATCTGTTCCGACTCTGTTCCTAGTAAAGTACGCTAAGCACGTCCAGGCTATCACTACTGGATCTTTGACAGTCGATATGGGTCGTCAAAAGCCCGAAAGTACGACAACCAGCCTTACCAAGGGGTATCGTATCTCCAAAAAACGGGGTTGTGGACAATAGACAGTTGCTCGATGTAAAATATTGGTAATCAACTGCCAGTATTTATATATACATGACTAGCTTTTGCTCGTGGCTCCGCCCGCGTGGATGTTGGTTATCGCGTAAAAAAGTAGCCTATGTCCTTCTCCATATGTCGGGCTATATCTCTGCCAAATTTCATGACAATCGGTTCAGCGGTTTAGGCGTGAAAGCTTAACAGACAGTCTAGAGTTACTTTCGCATTTCTAATATAAGTAGGGATTGTCCTACACATATTGATACGTTAAATATACATTTTAACTTGTGAAAAACAGCAGCAGTCTACAGAACATAGCAGCTAAGACGTTAGCTAGCAATCTAAGTGAGTGCTAAGCTTTAAATCCTCTTAAACCATTGTAGTCTATCTGCAATAGCTCTAACCGTAGCGTTGTTCACATCACTTCGAAATTCGAACGGTGTCTCATTGTGAATCCGCGATGATTTACTTAAAAAACAAATGAGTTCGCTTTCGAATTGCGTGCGCTCACTTGAGTGAAGTGAGCAGTGAACTTTACAGAATATCAGTACCTACTGCAACATGTTTCGCTCACGCAAGACACAACTTCAATACCTAAACTACGCAAGACTCCAAACCAATACGGAACCCGCTTCACACAAAGGTACACGCCAAAAATTCGCCAAATTACAGACGCAATGAATGAAGCACCTCTCCAGCTCTCGATTAACTGTTTCATCCTACAGAACTCCCCTCTTTTATCCTCTTTTGGGGTTCCATGTTGAAAACCCCAGTTTTAGAGCATTGATTGTGTCCATCTGAGTGAAAGGGGAGGTGTGGCGTGAAAAATCGAGATCTGTTCGTTTTTGGGCTCAAAAGTGTGTGATGGAGAGGCATTTTGATGAAATGCTATTGTTTTTGAGTTTCTACTTTGTTTTGTAGCATCGTCTGTTTGGGTATTTGTTGTTACAAAAGGTTGTTCTGTCGAGATAGGTCTTATAAATAAATAAAATTTAAAAGCTTTTTATTCCACGCAACACAAATATTACGGTATATTTAAATAAATAAATAACTTTATTCTGTAATTTTAATAAACTATACTTAATAGGTGAGTTTTAATTAAAGTTTTTACACATTAATTCACTGGCATTGATAAATAAATAACATTGATCTGTAATTTTGATTAACTAGGTGAGTCAATCTTTACACATTAATTCGCATACATTGATAATATTAGGTTCAAATTAAATATTTAGAACTGTAAAATTGTCAGCATAAACTTAAATTCAGGCCTGTTGTCCTCGAAAAGGTAGGCAGAGATGTATAAAAACCACTCAGCTCATAAGACCTCAACCATCTCTTTCCATCAGGCGTGATTGAGGTCAAGAGCAGGCTCATTCAACACTAAAAAACTTTTTCCAAAAAACAACCGACTTCGGGAAAATGACTACGAAGTGAAAAATTACTTTAATTTCGGAAGGCGGTGACAAAAAATTAAAATACATATCCTGCTCTTGACTTCGATCACGCTTGTAAGTTTTTATTTTTCACTTTTTGGCTATAGTACCTACCCCACACCAATTCGAAATTTCATCATCCTAGAGGTCAAAACAATGCATACTTATGCGGTAGCAGTAATCGCGGTTGATTTGCTGTCATTTTTTGAAGAGTTCCGTTGTCTGTCTCCGAAACGCATCATCAGATCTATATAAAATATAAATGGGACCATTTCGGTACGGAGGTCTGCCCGGCTTGGGCGGAGCACCGCCGTGTCCTCGTGGAGGTGATCGGCGGCGGCGATCTCTCGCGTCCGACCCTGGTCCAGGCCATGGTACGGAGCGAGAGGGCATGGCTGGCAGTCCACTCTCTGTCACTCCTTCAGCGAAGCAGTTATGCTCGCAAAGAGGGAGGCGGCGCACGTGAGGGAGATGCAGTACATGCGCCCTCACAGCCGTGGCCTTCGCAGGAGACGCCCTGGGCGTAGGGAATCCCAGGCTGATTCCCGGCCACCGTAGGCACGGGCTTGCGGACGGCGAGTAATGGGTAGCTTGCTGTCCGGTAAGGACCAAGCCCGGGTCGACGGCGCGTTGTGTTCCACGCGCGCCTCAAAGAGAAGTCAGCAGCAACAGATGGAGCCCGCAAGGGCCGATGCCTGCCAGGGGTGCGGGTTGTTCGAAAGAGATACCGCCGCCCCTGGCACACAGGCAACTGAGGGAACACGGGTGGGTTTTAGTCAGTAAAAGTCTGACACGCCCTCCCGCTCCACCCAGAGCGGGAGAAGTTATTTGATGATTGCCCACCCAAAAAAAAAAAACCATTTCGGTATAAACCCCTTTCGAACAAAAAAAGAATTTTGCAAATCCACCTATTTATGACGGAGTTACATTAAAAAATAACATGTCGAATTGATAACTTCCTTCTTTTTGAATTTGGTAAAAAAAATAAATAACAACTTTTTAGTGTCTGCCTAGCTTTTGCCCAACTATGTTGAGATCGGCTTCCATTATAACCAGATGCAGCTGAATACCAATAATAGAAGTAATAAAAAAAACCTTCCTCATCCGTTCAGAAGCTGATCTTGCAATTATCATAGTTCTCCACTCACCGCTAAACACAGAAACGGCGTGAATATAAGTAAAGGCAAACACGTAATGACGTCAGCATGGGCGGAGGGCACACGATCGTTCCCATGACGACACTAAACTCCAGCCTTGTGTACTCGCCCTAATGATATTGTGGCTTTGCAAATATTGTGCGGAAAAAAATACTTTTGGACTCTGCTACTGTCGATGTATGTTTTTTTGTAGTTAATCAATGGTTGGAAACGTCCTTGTGAAGGAGCTTTTTCGGGAAAGTACTTCCACCGTTTTTCTGTGATCCTGCTTAAATACATAATGAGCCTATGTTCGAGAGTTGAGAGAGTGGGCCATAATCCACCACGGAGGCCCAGTGCGGGTTGGTAGATGTCACATGTCTTCGAATTTTTGGTTCTAGAACTTGCTGGTTTCCTTACGATGTTTTCGTTCACCGTTTTGAGAGCCGTGGGGATAAAATTCTTTACACAAAGTAAAGCGTCTGTCTGGGCTCAAACCTACGACGTAAAACTTGTAAGTCAGGGCCGTTAAGCATTGGGCCACCATTGCATTTACCATATCGGAAAACAATGAAACAACAAAAAAGTGATTACTCAGTTTCTTACTCATCATCTGCCTAGCCTTTTCCCAACTATGTTGGGGTCAGCTTCCAGTCTAACCGGATGCAGCTGGATACCAGCATGGAGCAACTTAGCTATTCGCTTAACTGCAAATATAATCGCAGGTCATTTATTAATAACTTTATTAAGAGGAACCGGACCTATATAAGTTCGTATTATATTTTTATTTTTATTATTATTCAAATTTTACTATTAATTTTAGAATCTACAGTAGCAATTATTCAATCTTATGTAATTGCAATTATATAAGATCCACAACCCAATTAAGTAGTACTTTGGTAAGACTGGTTGTCAGACTTTCGGGCTTCTGATGACCCGTAACGACTGTCAAAGATCCACAAATGACAGCCGGGACCAACGGCTTAACGTGCTTTCCGAGGCACGGAGCGGTCAAGGTATGTAAAGATGGTCACCCATCCACGGGCCAACCGCGGCAAGCGTAGCTTAACCTGATCCATCAAAATCAAAATATTTTATTTCACATAAACCTGCAAGGGCACTTATGAAACGTCAGAAGCTAGGTGCACGGTTCCAATTTGTCGCTTCCTATGGAAAAGAGCCGGCAACTCTTTTAAAAATAATTGGCTCTTATAATGTTTTCAAATTACAGTGATATTAGGTATGGGAGGACAGTGCAGGCCTGTCAATAAGTACCAGGTACTTAGAGGAATGAAAATAAAGAATAGAAACTGTAGGCCTACAACGTTCTCTCATTCACAATATGTAAAAGAATCTACATAAGTAAAATCAACCTATTTAAACCAACTGATATGATTTCCATGAGAATCACTAATAAATACTCGATATTACAAGTGTTGATCGACCCGTGCAGCTGTTGTTATAAGCCACATGTCAGTTTCTAACTTCAATAATTTTATTGGGAATGCGTATTTGTATTTCTATTCTGCAGAACCTTTAAACATGTGTATTTTCCAATAAGTTTCTGAGAGTATTTGAAAAATCTCTATCTACCCGCAAATAAAATCTCCCTGGTTGCACTTGACAAGTAGGTCGCCGAGCTTGCCTGGCTGCGTCCTGTTTCTACCCTCACATTTTATTGCTGACTACCCGCCGTCTACAAATATGAACGTAGGTGCTGACGCTTGCTTATCTTTCCATATATCCTTCTTTCTGTCATTACCTTTGTGCATTCGTGTTGGTTTGCGAAAATATCTGCAATTGCTGCATCTTGGGGTATATGTTATTGATTGCAGTGTTTTAAGTGATATTTGTTGGTTTTTTTATCGGTTTGGGGGCAATTTCGATAGTCTTAGTTTCTACATTCGGGCTCAGACCCGTAATTATCATGATAGAGATGTTCGTATGACGACCGAGGAGGGTTTGGGACCCGGATAGATACGAAGGGGTCTTGATGTCTAAAGCACGTTCGGTAAGGACTAATGTTGTATGGCAAGCAGTTTTACATTTTTAACTATGTCTTTAGGACTTTCAGAGCTTCAAAGTTTCAGGTCTTTTTCGTGTGTGTGCGGGGTTTTTTTTTATTTATCATCTATCTGATATAATAAATTGAAGCCGCTTTTTGTGTCTGTCTATGTGACCACGTTGTTTTTTTTTAAACTACCTACACCACCGATTTTAATTCAAGTTTGAATAGCAGTAAGAGAATTTTTTCCGGAAGGTGTATGTCTTGTGTATTGTAAACAAATACATTTATAATCGTAACATAACTTGAGAAAGGTTAGACCGATTTGGCTGTTTTAAATTTGTTAATGATCGTCATAGTTCGAATTTGGTTTTCATGGAAAGAAAAAGTGGGAAATCTAAACGTGCAATTTTTGTTTATTTCACTATTTAAATTTGGACAGCACGACGTCTGTTGACCTGTACAACCAGTAGCTACGTACAAAATGATTCATTCTTCAGCAATTAAAATCACAATAGAACTGGTCTCTGTCGGTGACAGAAGTGGAACATTCTCATATTCTCTCCACTGGTTTTATTGCTGAAATCTGTCGGCTAGAGATACGGGCGACGGTGCTAGGTTTTGGAACATGCTAACCTTTGTAAAATTTTATGATTTATTTGAAACTAGCTACCGCATGGTTCACTTGCGTTTTTAACCTACTTCAATAAAAGGAGGTTCTCAATTCGACTGTATGTTTTTTTAAATGTTTGTTATCTCAGAACTTTCGACTGGGTGAACCGATTTTGATGATTCTTTTTTTATTTGAAAGCTGATGCTTCCCGTGTGGTCCCATTTCAATAGATCTGATGATGCGTTACGGAGACAGACAACGGAACTCTTCAAAAAGTAACAGTAAATCACCCGCGATTGCAGCTATCGCATAAATATGCATTGTTCCTTCCTCATCAGTACAAACAACTACACGCCTAGCACGAGCACCGATTTGTCGACGGAAGGATAGACATGACTATTAAATTATACATAATAATATGATGTAGGTACAATGGGAGAAGATAGCTATGTTATCCTATTAATTATCACAGTTATGCGTTCTAAACGAATCATGATTTTGTAGATAATCGTATATACTTTGTGGCCGTCGAGTAGTAAATTTGTTGTCAGTGTTATTTTGACAGTTTGCGAAGAAATATTCTTCTGAAATAGTCTACATTTATAAGGACCTAGACAAAGATCGTTAGAAACAAAAGACAAAATGACAGATTGTAGAAGGATATCTACGGTGCGATGTCAAAAATGGAGAAACGAAATGTTGCTTTGTATTGAAAAAGCACTGTCTATTCTTCGTAGAACTAAACGTCATGCTAAGCCTGCTACTTCATACATTAGCCGACATTCAAACAGACGTAATATCGCGTCGGGATTTTTTCGTGCATTGGATTTTCAACTCTCGTTGTTTAACCGACCATTGAAAATGCAACATGAATGAGTGCAGCGCGAATGAGTCTCAGCGCTTCGAAAAAACACAGTGTTCGATTTTTAACTCTCGGGCGCTAAACAGTACGTTGATGATCCAGTGCGCGATGCGATTTTATTACGTCAGTGTGAAAATCGACTTAGAATAGTCATCCTACCGGTCGAAGCTAAGTGTCGAATCGCGTAAACAGCGGTTAAGAAGTTAACTTCAGTGGCCCTAGTGCTAGTTTAACCATCTCGATCAAACTCATTGATCGCGTTCGGCACTCCGATTTGTCCGTCACCAATCCAGGACCAATCAAAGCGCCAAACGTGCTCGATGCGTTTGATCGAGATGGCAAAGAGCGTTTATTCTGAAAATGGGGAACGTCGCAAATAGCTGTAAAATATTTCACTGTTTTGAATAATATGCCAATATCACTGTATGGAAATATGAAGTATCGCTAACTAGTGACCTAAAATATTGATTATGAAATGCAATAACTAATATCTAGTTTTAGATGCAAAAAAAGAACTTGGAAACTTACCAAATGCACTTTTTACACCTAAAACGGTTACAACATCAAAATCAGTGTTATAATTGCAAATCATTATTCATATTTTAGGTCACTAGTTAGCGATATTTCATATTTCCATACAGTTATATTAACAAATTTAAAAAAAAAAGGTAAATATTTGACAGCTATTTGCGACGTTGCCAACTTTCAGAATAAACGCTCTTAAATGAAACTCGCACTTCGGCCTCTGAACGTTTTCGTATATAGTTTCGTCACCAGCTGCATAATAGGTTCATGTCGAGGATAAGAAGTCAGTTAGCAGGTCCGCTACCAGCGGAATGCCCAGGGTACACAAGGACCTGCCGTTTGCCGAGCCTTTTCCCTACTCTGTAGGGGTCAGCTTTCAGTCTAACCAGATGCAGCTGAACACCAGTAATTTCCTTAGAGAAACCGTGTATCTGACCTCCACAGCCTAGTTACCGGTTAATATCGTACCCCTTGACTGGTTGTCAGACTTTCGGGTTTAAGGTGAATCTAATCGACATTTTTTCCATATAAACTTCGGGAGTGTATTACTCCACTGTTCGATGGTCTACATAAAATAATAAACATGGTATGGTTTTGTCGCATTATTAATAATGTCTGTGCGGAAACAGAATACTAAAATAAAAAAGCCATTCAAAAGTTTGAGCCAATAAAGATTAGTTTTTCTTACGAATTTAACCTAACTTTGGGCGTGTTTAAGTAATAAAAGAAGTGTAAAATCTTCAAAACCAAGTCAGTACCGACAAAGTTCAATTATCGAAAATTTCAATAAATTTTATTGGTCAATGATTTATGCAGTGGTTTTTTCATAAAACCCGATCTTCCGAAGGACTTTTCTTAATTTTTTTAGCCGCCTGTTTTACTATAAATGATCCTGCATCTCACTCAATAACGTTTTGCGTGTATACTAGCCTCTAACTGCTCAACACTGATACTACCTGTACTACTGATCTGTCGGTCACGAAGCTTGGTGAGACAGCGAGGTTTGAGCGAGCGACTAGATTACCCTTAACCGCTAACCGTAACCACTGTCAAAGATCCACGAATGACAGCCGGGACAAAACGGCTTAACGTGCTTTACGGGGCACAGATTAGTCTTGATATGTCAAGATGGTTACCCATCCGCGGACCAACTGGGTCAAGTGTAGCTCAACCTGATAGATCGACCCCTGCGGTTATTATTACTGAGACACAAGCCCAGGGTGCACAAACACTGACTTTGTTTTCGTCAGTTTTGTCGACTCTTTTAATGCACCCTCGTCGAAATTGTAACAGACAAGATTTAGCATTTATATAAAACTAGCTTTTACCGCGGCCTCGCCCGCGTGGAGGTCGGTGTATTAAACATATAAACCTTCCTCTTGAATCACTCTATCTATTAAAAAAACCCGCATCAAAATCCGTTGCGTAGTTTTAAAGATTTAAGCATACATAGGGATATAGGGACAGAGAAAGCGACTTTGTTTTATACTATGTAGTGAAACTAGAGGAAATACGAATAGTTTCATAAAATTATTAGCACCACTCGCGAATATAACTCAAATAGGTTTGTAGGTAAAACGATTCATAGTCAATTGAACTCCTAAAGGAGCCAGTTGACATACATAAGATGGGCATGTGACCCAGATGCGTCAAGTACCAGGTACGGCCATTTTATGGCCAATCTATTTACGTATCGACGACTGAGGTTATACTTCCAACTTCTTAAGGCAATATATGCTCACAACGTATTTACAGTTGTGCTATTCTGTCAGGATCACCTGCAGGCGTAGCACGAGCACAGTTTTGTGACGGAAGAGTAGACAAAAATGACGTTCCGTGTAGACAGTAGAAAGTTTTCTACTGTCTTTAGCATGGCTATTACAAAATCAAATTGTCTTCGCTACCTTAGACAAGTCTCAGTTGTCAGTGTGATTATGACAGTTTGGGATAGAAAACTTTCTTCTGAAATGGTCTACATAAAAAAGTACCTAAACAAAGATCGTTAGAAACGAAAGATAAAATGACAGATTGTAGAAAGATTTCTACGCTGCGATGCCATAAATGGAGAAACGAAATGTCACTAAACATGATACATTTTTATCCAGTGCGCAAACTGTACCTAACCATGAATTCAGCATGTCATTCTAGACCCCCCAGCGCAGAAGTTTTTCGTCGGTTATACAGAAAAAAAATCTGCTGTTCCATACATTTTGACCGCGTAGGTACTGCGCTGTTCTATGAAACAGCTGCTTTTTTTATAACCGATGAAAAACTTCTGCGCCTGGGTCTAGAATGATATGCTAAATTCTAAATTCGTGGTTACAGTTTGCGCACTGGATAAAAACTTATCCTGTATAACGTTACATTAGGAAGTGGTGAAGGGCGGGCGTTTTAGGGGGCTGTCTTCTATAGTTTTGACGTTCAGAAAGTGCTGACTCTCAGTCTAGTTAGAATAAGTGACTTTTGATTTTGATTTTTTTGTAATGTCTAACCGGATGCTGATAAATACCAGTATGTTATATGAAGCGACTGCCGTCTGACCTCCACAACCCAGTTACTGGGTAACATGATATCCCTTGGTAAGGTTGGTTGTCAGTCTTTCGATTTCTCGCAACCCGCAACGACTGTCATAGATCAACGAATGACAGCCGGGACCAACAGCATATCGAGGGGTCTCGCATGTAAAGATGGTCACCCATCCACAGACCGACCGCGGAGAGTGTAGCTTAATCTGAGTTTGTCTGTAATTACTTAGCCAGCTGCTCCTCCTACTTATCTACTCACTCTTCTATATTCTGTTAAATAATTGCTGTTCGCTATCATTTCCTAAAGGAATCCTTGCGCATGGTCACAGCACTGACCCAGATGTGTCACGAGCCAGGTACCAACCATTTTATGGTGAATTTATTTACGTAGTACCAGTTTGGGAGGCGCAGAGCTCGGTGCATGCGATCGTTTTAAGCAAATTACTGCAAAAATATTGATGTTATTGGGACTGGGACTTCTGAATTACATAACATTATGCCTGTACTCCTCGAAGAGGAAGGCAGAGTTTTATGGTACCTCTACTCTACGTTTCGCCAGTTCCATTAGGACTTCGGTATAAAAATGTTAAATAAACTCGAAAATGCTACTTTTTAAAACGATAAGCTCGCATTGTCCACTTAGCATCTCACATGGAGTCCAATTCTGTAATGATCACTGCTCAACTCACCCAAGTGAGCGAACACAATTTAAAATCGAACTCATTTGTTTTTAAAGTAAATATCATCGCGGATTCACAACAAAACATCATTCGAATTTCGAATAAATGTTTAGAGAATAGCACTGGTGATTGAAAAGACACATTCACGTTGCAACGGCTCATATACAGGCTGTTATTATAAAACCTTAGTTCAAATTCAAACTAGCTACTAAACCAAACCGCAGAAATTACCACCATACATATAATTTAAGGTAATTCTCCCCTTGTTAAACCCGTGCCGCGTATTTCACTCTACCCACTTGTTTATTAAGGTATAAACACAATGAGAGCTACGTTTGCAGAATGTTAACACGGCCCTAATTATTT
This sequence comes from Polymixis lichenea, assembly GCA_949091785.1. NCBI lineage: Eukaryota > Metazoa > Arthropoda > Insecta > Lepidoptera > Noctuidae > Polymixis > Polymixis lichenea. Next base: position 9,036,500 of record OX420959.1, read on the forward strand.
GCTACGTGATACTAAAGTACATCTAATTGATTTTGAATACGAATATTATGTTATAATGATTGCTTCGTTTGTCGCTGCTGGGGGTGTGATTAAAGACTAAATTGGTTGTTTGTTTATGTTGTGTTACATATTATAATATTATGATATACTGTCATCCTGTGTATTTTCTGTTTCGTTGGTCTAGTGGTTGCAAGCGCTACTGCTGAGCATGAGGTGTAGGGTTCGATTCCCAGGTCGGGCAAAGTGTTATTCGTTTTTTCTATCTGGAATTTCTCAATAGCAGCCCAGCGTCTGCATTTGTACCCGGTTGATGACAAAGGGTCGCCCCTCATTACATGGCACTTCAACGTAACTGGTGAAATGTGAGTGTACTATAGGTATGCTTTTGCCCAACTCTTCAGAGAAACAAAGCGTGATAATATGTTATCTATACTGGACTATACTACATATATATAACGGCGCATGACATTATTAAATAATGAAAATCAGTTAATTTCGAGAGTTGTAATTGTTATTTTGTTATTTTTAACGATTAATCGATTTGAATTCAACTAAATGGTAATTTTAATTAAGAGCGGGTAACACCGAATGGAGTTGCGTCTGTCATGGCGGGCGACGTCGTGTCAATTCAGTCAGGTTGTTGACAGCCGTTGCACGTGGTGGTCACTCCATTGGCTCTAAATCGTTAATTATTACTGCAATCCTTAATTGTTTAAGTCATTTAAGTGTCTGTAAAATTAAAATAGTGAACAGTTAACGCTACAGCGTATTTATTTCAACGTTTCCTGAAGTTTAACGCCCACTATGGATTCCCGTGTTGACGAAGTCACGAATCAGCAATCAGATGCAACAGCCCGGCCTTCCTGATATCCCGTTATATATAATAATATTATAAAGCTGAAGAGTTTGTTTGTTTGGTTGACCGCGCTAATCTGAGGAACTACTGGTTCGAATTGAAATATTATTTTAGTGTTGGATAGTCCATTTATCGAGGAAGGCTATAGGCTATATAACATCACACTAAGACCCTTAGGAGCCGAGCAATGAGAAAAAAAGAACGAAGTACTCGCACGGGCAGGCGATTCGAAGCGACGGGGGTGGGTCGGGGGAAGCAAGAAATTTGACGCAAACAAAGTCGCGAGCAGAAGCTAGTGAGTTATAATTACACGATAACCCTCACTTTGCTGAGTGTCTAATATTTTTTACCTCTTTGTGACCTATTCTCATATGCACAGTTCGTGCTGACACGCAAGAAGAATAGACCCGTCGAATAAATGTTTCTAACTTCTTGAGTTCGGTGTGCTCTTTCCGGCCATTCGGAGAAGAAACACTGAAACAAACTTCTAAGGTCAAGGTCCTGTGTTGGTGTATCTACCTAAAATTATCTACTCGTTGGATTGGGGCATCACTTCGAAATTCAAACGTTGACTCTTAAATCCGCGACGAAAACAAATGTGTTCGATTTTCGAATTGTGTGCGCTCACTTGACTGAGGTTCCACGTGACCGTTGACACGTGAAAGTAGAATTTAGGTAGGTTTTAAAGACGATTGCACTTTCGAAAAGTCTGGCTTGACAAAAATGTATCTCCCTATATCTATTCGATGGATTGAGGCATATCGTTGAAATTCGAACGGTGCGTCATTTTGAATCCGCGATGATTTAGTTTAAAAAAAGTGAGTTCGATTTTCGAATTGTGTGCGCTCACTCGAGTGTGGTGAGCAGTGAACTTTACAGAGTAGAATTTAGGCAGGTTTATTAACCTCGACAACGATTGCAATGTCAAAACGGCTGGCGTCTCCAAATATAACAAACTTTTAAGGTCAAGGTCTCTTTCAGAGTTTCAAACCTACCTATAGCTACTCGATAGTATGAGGCTTTCGTTTCCATTGTGTAGCCACTCATGTGCTGTAAGTACATAATTTACAACCGTTGTTAGCCCATGTTTGTACAGTTTTACTGCTGCCCATACATCGGATCCCTTAGCTTAGGGATCGAGGGCCGGCAGAGCGATAACCCTTACCAAGGATCGTATGAGGTGACATTCAATGTGTGTAGAGAGAGATCGTTTACTTTAAAACTGCGTACAATTTGCCCGTTCACCGCTTGTTGCATACACTTTTCAAATGTTTGTATAGATTTTTTTGTGCAGTTTTAAAGCAATCAATCTGTACCCGTTTAAATGGATTATTCAGTAGCACTGCATTTGTAAAATTCACTTGGAACCCCACCTCGCTGCCTATTGGCAATTGCACCGTCTTTCAAATCGGAAAACATCAAGCTAATTTGCTACTGGAATAGGTTTCTCTCAGAAATAACAGAATAATGGAGTTCTACTACTGCATATCAGTAATGCTATTCTGTAAAGTTCACTGTTCACCTCACTCAAGTGAGCGCACACAATTCGAAAATCGAACTCATTTGTTTTTAAAGTAAATCATCGCGGATTCACAACGAGACCGCGTTCGAATTTCGATGTGATGTTTAGAGAATGATGAAAATGAAGTTAGAAAGCTAAGAAGCGGTCAGTTCTTAATTATGAACTTAGTTACTGGTTGTAGGTAGATACTAAGCGGTCAGTTCTTAATTATGAAGTTCGTTACTAGTTGTAGGTAGATACTTAGTTAGGGAACACTGGATATAATAATAACTAGGTTGTGCCCCCGACTTCGTTCGCGTGGAAGTCGTAGGACACCACAATATAATGTACTGTAATATAATGGTGAGTAGGTACTACACATATCTAGTACATCATTTTGTGTATCATCTATAGAATCTATACGCAGCGCACGCCAAATAAACCTTGGCGTTTATTATTGCAATTTTCGTAGGGATCTCTATTAAAAAAACGGCTGAACGGATTTGGCTGAAATTTGGCACACAGATAATTTATAACCTGGATACTTTTTATCACGGTAATACGTTCCCGTGGGATAATTTTCGACCTCCACGGGGGCGAAGTCGCTGGCAAAAGCAATTACTATTATTATTTATTTATCATCTTGATATCCAGTTCTTAGTCCTACAGCGGTGCGATCTTGCGTATTCCGTGCCTAGAACCGCACAGCACTTTGTCCAGCTCAATCTCATCCTCCCAGACTACCCACATCTAATAAAAGCAACAAAAAGCCGTCTCACATGTAAGACAAACCGCAAATGTAGTTAAAGGCCTTTCAGACGCGACTGGCGCGTCACCGCTGCGGTCTGCGCCGAGTGGTCCCTCTATTGATGCCTTATTGAATGTAAGGTCACGTTCATATTGGACGACTTGTCGCTGCGATACACAGTGGAACGAATGTATGGGAGCGGTTGGACGTAGACATGTCCGAAAAAAAAGAGTAAAATTATGCCAAACTAATGATGCCATCTTATTCGATTACTTAATGCCTTCATAACTTGTGGTGATGAATTTCTTCATAACTCCCATATTTCGGGAGTAATTTGAGAAAATGTGAAATTTTACTATGAAAATGAGTGTATCGAGCTCTCTCCCTCCTGATTCCGGGCTTGTTTCAAGTAGCGGTCTCTAATATCATAATGCTAATACTAAGAGCTATATTTAATACTAAGACACATAGTGCGCCAAATGTGCACTTTCTGGGATAAAGAGTGATGTTTATTTTATAACACAATTTTTTTATTTTTTGTTTATTTTGTTGATTAAAACCGTTTTTCTAAAGGTTTACCTTATTACAATAACATTTCTGAGCAGCCAATTAGAGAAGATATAAGCTAATTAGGATATATAATTAGGGACTTAAGGTTTACATATAAAACTGATGCACTAATGATTACTGATAAGAACATTGCTATTATTTAATTACTAAATGGCTCTTAATACACTAATTTAGCATGCATCATTTACTAATTATCACAATAACTAATTACCTTGCAATATTTAACAAAGGATACCTGGGATACCTGGATTTTATATAAATAGGTCACTATTAGTAACTTTAAAATCAGTGTTGATTTACACCTCGTTGTATCCAAGCTAATCTCGCAATGTATTTTCCAAATTTTAATACAAATCTTGATATTCACGTTGCTTTATGCGCACGCGCACATAAAGATTTACGCGACTTTAACTATTTGTTCAGTGTTTTAAAAGATAACAGTTGTGTTCAGTTATGTGAAAGTGCTGAAACAAGTTTAAAAGACTGGTGTCGTCGATTTTGCTACCGCATTTATGCAAAATGGACACAGTCTGGAAGAAGCACAGATAAGTTTCGGAAGAAACATGAGATTTGGCTACAGGCTGCAATTCAATGGCCGGAATTACAGAATGAAAATATGGAACCTTCTACAGAAAATATAAGTGACGTCATCGAGCCCATAATTTCTCCTGCTAAATCTGATGCTTCAACTTGTACACATCCTAGTCCTCGTAAATCTTTTGAGGACCTTAGTAACCGGCAAAAAAGAAGACGCACTGAAGATAGTCTTTCATGCAGCAGTAGCAGCGCTGAAATTATGTTTTCGGCCGAAAGGGCGCTTCAAAAGGCAGGACAAAGCGATACAGCTTATGTTATGAAATACTTGACGGAGAATCCAGAAGAGGCCTCAAAAATCAAAGCCTTCATTGAAGGTAAATCAATTCAGGTACGGGAAATATCCCCTTTGAAGGCATTGGCTCTTTATGTATCGATGAACTTATCGAAATGGCGCTATAACACTCTTCGGGATTTCAACACTCAAGAAGGAGCTCTTCAATACCCGAGTTACTACATGTTGGTTAAAGAAAAAATTAAGTGCTATCCGGCCAAAGAAGATCTCACAGTTACAGAGAGCTCTGCAAAAATCAAATTACAAGCCTTGATGGATTTAACCTCAAGAAGACTTATTAGGTCGTTAGAAACCCCTGTTGATCCCAATCAACAGCTCGTATTGACCAGCAAATGGGGTTTTGACGGATCATCTAGCCAAAGCATTTATCATCAAAGGACGAGTGAAGATGAGCAAATCGATCTTGCTAGTAATTTTATGATTAGTCTTGTACCACTGCGGCTCGTCTCAAAAGGTGTAACAATTTGGGAAAACGAGCGACCATCTTCCACTTCATTTTGCCGGCCAATATTGTTTAAGTTTATAAAGGAAACCAAAGAAAATGTGCAGAGAGAGATGGCTGAAATCGAAGCAGAGATTGAAGCCTTAACTCCATCCACCATCACTGATGGAATTAGTGTCAAACACCAACTGCTGTTGACAATGATTGATGGTAAAATTCATTCCATTATATCCAATACAGCAGCTTCAGTGTGTGACATATGCAAGGCTTGTCCTAAAGAAATGAATAATTTAGAGTTAATCAAAGATAAACACGCAAACGAGGACATGTATAAATATAGCTTAAGCACCCTTCACGCTTGGATTCGCTCAATGGAATGCTTATTACACATTTCCTACAAATTAGACATAAAATCATGGCAAGTAAGGGGTGATATAGCAAAAAGGCAAGTTGATGACAGGAAGAAAAGAGTTCAAGAGGCTGTAAGAAGAGAAACGGGCTTACTTCTCGATGTTGTGAAACAAGGCAGTGGATCCACCAACAATGGCAACTCGGCAAGGAGATTTTTTGAAAACTACACTAAATCTGCTGAACTGACCGGAATAGATGCTATGCTTTTAAGAAAAATCTGTGTGATCTTGCAGTGTATTTCATCAGGAGAGAAGATCAACGTAACTAAATTCCGAGAGTTCTGCTTTGATACTGCTAAGCTTTACGTGGAGTTATACCCATGGTATTATATGCCTTCTTCACTTCATAAAATTTTAATGCATGGGCCAGACATAGTTCAGAACATGTCAATTGTGCCCATTGGTTTTCTATCCGAAGAGGCATCTGAGGCTAGAAATAAAGATTTTAGAAAATATAGAGAGGGGCATTCTCGAAAGCATAGCAGTATCTCATGCAATGAAGATATTATGCACAATCTTTTACTGTCTTCTGATCCACTTGTTACAAGTATCCGTCCAAAAGGAAATAAGTTTGTAAAAAAATCTTCTTTTAAGGAATTTTATGAGCTTACGGATTCTGAGAAAAGTGATATCGAATTTGTTAACATAAATGATTTAGCGGACATCGATTCTGAATTTGAATTAATTGATGATGATGATGATGACGAAGATAATTAAATGATGTTATTGTTTTAAAATGTGTAACTTAGTAAATTAGAGCTTACATCTTAATTATTTATTGTACTTTTAATGAAACTAGGTAATTTATTATCAACTTACTTAAAAGTCATACTCTCATCAGTTCTTGTGAATATTTTTGTTAATATATATTTCTGTATATATATATAATATATTTATAGACCTCTTAATAAGTCTGTCTGCGGTTTAAAGTAAATACAAATGGGGAAAAAACGTTTTTTTTTTTAAATTTTCATTTCCTTTTATCCCAGAAAGTGCACATTTGGCGCACTATGTGTCTTAGTATTAAATATAGCTCTTAGTAATAGCATTACGATATTAGAGACCGCTACTTGAAACAAGCCCGGAATCAGGAGGGAGAGAGCTCGATACACTCATTTTCATAGTAAAATTTCACATTTTCTCAAATTACTCCCGAAATATGGGAGTTATGAAGAAATTCATCACCACAATTTATGAAGGCATTAAGTAATCGAATAAGATGGCATCATTAGTTTGTCATAATTTTACTCTTATTTTTCGGACATGTCTACGTCCAACCGCTCCCATACATTCGTTCCACTGTGCGATAGTGGTCGTGATTAGGTGTAAGTCTACAACATCTCGAATTATATTAGCTATCGATTATATGCTGAAAAGAGGATACCAAAAAAACTGTGAAGGCAGTTGACGTTATCTCCTTAGCGTCGATATAGATCATCTTGCCCCTTGCTCTGTCTATCACAGTTAAATTGTCAACCTAAAGTCCTAATTCTAAAATTCTGCAATATCCGATCAACGGCGCGACTCTCGGACTGTTTACTGACGAATCCAATGTCCACATTGGCTCCTGTATTCAACAACACGTTAGCGGCAAGTGGGTCCCTCTTGCCTTCTTAAGCAAGAAACCAGCTACAGCTCCTGAATTGGCTTACGGAGAAACACTTCGGTTGAGCAAAATGCTTGTTCCAGTTACCGAAGCTCTGGCCAGTATGAGAAAATAATTGACAAAATAACCGCCCCATCTGTCCCCGCCCTTACAAATAATGCCACAGGCTTGCGACTAACCCAATCACAGCAGTTCCATTTGTACGCGACAGTACTCAATGCACTACTCACGAGAATTACCAACGGTACAGTCATGCACGCTGAATTATAAAATAGTTTAAGAGACTTTGAAATGGAAGTTTAAAAAAAATATTCACTAAAACCTAGTGAGAAAACTTATCTACGAATTAAAGAAAAAGTCGCGTAAATCGAATTGGACTCGAGGTCAAGAGTTCCTTCGTTTGTTCGCGAGTCTACGCTACTTCTTGCCAATCTTCAAAGAAGAATTAGCTAGGTATTAGGAAGAATTGTTGTTTGTTGTCTTCCTCGTATTCTTGATGGTGCCCCCATTCCTATGCTCTAAGGACCTGCAGCTCGTTTTTCTCTTATGTGGTGGCTACGTCCAATTGCCCTACCCAGCTCCCATTTACTGGCAGCGTTTTGAGCTACGTTCTACATAGACGTTTCCATCGCTTTCCAACAGGCGAAATCGACGTCAAGAGTACTTCTGGCATTTAATATAATAACATTTTGTAATATCCCGATATCAATAATTACGAATGATCTGCAATTTGTCTTCAGACCTATTCTTTTGCACTACTAGCCACGTATGCACCAGCGCACACTTTTCTAAAACACAATTGAATTTGTTAAGTGTATAATATATCGTTAGTTGCGCCACTCTGCGGAAATCGTCAACATAATGGTTTTCGTCTAAGGGGAGGACCCTCTCCCTTCTGTGCTTGTCCGAAACAAACTATTAGCGAATGAAACTGTTGATTTACATTCGTTACTGGAAAGTTCGATAGATTACAAGTTTTTGTCAATTTTGCTTATGGTCGAACTTTAATTTGTGCAGCAAGCAAATCGCTTCTACTTCTTAGCGTTAGCATAATCAGCCTATAACGTTCCCACTGGTGGGACACAGGCCTCCTATTGGTGAGAGGGAGTGGGCCGTAATCCATCATGCGGGTTGGTAGATATCACATGTCTGCGAATTTTTTGGTTCTAAGACATGCGGTTTCCTCACGATGTTTTCATAAATAAATAATAAATATTTCGATAAAAATATTTATAGTAAAGCTCCTGTTTAGGACCGAACCTACGTCCTCCAACTCGTAAGACACGTGGCACCACTGCTCTGGTAAGGGTAGCGTCTCTTCAATTGACAGCGCGGTTGGCACAGTGGTTAAGCGATTGACTGCTGTGCTGCGTGTAGCGGGTTCGATTCCCGCACGGAACAAATATTTGTATGACCTACAAGTAGTTGTTCCGGGTCTGGCTGTTTGTGTATGTGAGTTTAAATGTTTGTAAACGCACCCACAATACAGGAGTAATTCCTAGTGTGGGGCAACGTTTTAAAAAAAAAAAAAAAAGAAAAAGAAAAAAAAAAAATTAAGTGCTATTCTGTAAAATTCCCTGCTCGCCTCACTCAAGTGAGCGCACATAATTCGAATGCAAACTCATTTGTTTTTAAAGTAAATCATCGCGGATTCACAACGAGACATCGTTCAAACACCATAGCATACGTGGTTCCATTTAATGTCTTACGAACCTAATATATATTTCTTACTCGTTTTTCCGGACATCTAACATGTAACCCGAAGGCAAAGCTGACATATGACTGTAATATAAACCAACAATTGACTTTTCTCCTTGATAAATAGTCCGTCCACATGTTTCCTCGTCCGCTAAACAAAACGTTACCTACTTATTCTCCTTCCGTCCATCTTGGGCATTTGTCCTTCTGTCTAGCATATAGCTCCAGGGATGTCGTGTACACTGAATAAAACAGGACAAAACTAGAATTTGATATGTCATGTAATAAATGGCAAAAGAATAGCGGTCACTGTGTGGCTCCAGAATTTCAAAGTGATGTTTTGAGTAAGGTTCACTATCTCTCTAAACATTACTTCGAAGTGGTGGTAATTTCTGCGGTGGTAATTGTAGCTAGTTTGAATTTGAGCTAAGAAATTATAATATCAGCCTCTATATGACCCATTGCAGCACAAATGCTTTTTTTCAATCACCAGTGCTGTTCTCTAAATATTTTTTTGAAATTCGAATGGCGCCGTTTTGAATCCGCGATGATTTACTTTAAAAACAAATGAGTTCGCTTTCGAATTGTGTGCGCTCACTTGAGTGAGGTGAGCAGTGAACTTTATAGAATAGCTTTCAGAGATTTTAAGAACGTTCATAAATTTTTATTTATTTTGATTTGAAGACACAAAATGTCTAGATTTTCAGCATAATTTACGGCAAATGGCAACCCTGTCGACATCTAAGTAGCCTCGGATTCAAATGAAAGAGCGTGCTCAGTCGAACATTACGCCTGGATAGCCTAGTTGGACTCCGATACGATAGTTACAGGTTTATATTCTGATACCCAATTTTCTGTTCATGGAATTTCTGAGAATACCGTCTACGATCATTTTACTTTTTCGTTATTGGGTGTTTAATACTATTTTGTACTAATATTATAAATGCTGAAGTTCGCATGTTTATGACTCAATCACTCAAAAACAAATTAAGGCATGGATGAAATTTAGCACACGGTTAGTTTACAACCTGGATCAACACAGAATATTTTTAACCCGTTAAATCAAATCAAATCAAATGTTTATTTGCAAGAAATACATTGTTGGTGAAGGTGAGATCTTATAACCTAACTGTAATTGTATTCTGCCACAAGCAAGCGTGCAAATTTTAATTAAGTTTACATTAAATATAATTATCACAATTTCTATTCCTATTTAATTTTTTAAATTTATATTGTTAATTTAATAATTATTTTATTACACTAACTTTAAATTTGTATGTCCCATATAATCCTTAATATTATAAAAACAAAACTTTAGAAGACATTCTGTCAATTTTGTCTTAAACACTTTAGTACGTTCCTGTGGGATAATTTTCGACCATCGCATGGGAGAAGCCGCTAGCAAAGGCTAGTATTATTATAAGGCGTCTGCTGATAAAATTGAACTCGAAAAGCGCAGAAAGCTTACTTTACTAGCCTGCAAATGTACCCACCTAATGGTAATCACTAATGGTAGGTACTAGTCTTCCGTTGTATTCGGTTAGACCGGAAGCCGACCCCAACAAAGCAAGGAAAAGGCTAGAAATATAAGGCGTAGAAAAAATCCCAACATCTTTTAATGCAATACAAATGAGAATTTGAGATATCACTCCAATATAAATGGCCTACACACACCACGTCTACCATTTGTCGTGTCGGCTCCCAATGAATAGTCCGCGCACCACTGGGCTCATACTAATGCTGGACTAATGTTGGGCTCTGTGACGAGAATACGGAGCGCCAGTGGCCTAATATATTTACAGGGTGGGGGCTGGATGAGGGATAAGCGATCAGCGTGTTAAGACTTAAATATTGTACGAAATAAAATCTACAACGTCCTTTGACGAGCTCCTTCACAAATTAATCTTTTACAACTCTCAGTGAGAGGTGCTTGTGAGTAAGTAATAACAGCCGCACGGGTCGATTGATCAGGTTAAGGTACGCTTGCCGCGGTTGGTCCGTGGAAGGGTGACCACCTTTAATACCAAGACCAGAACTTAAGGTTAAGTTAGGCAATTGGTACGTTTTGAATAAAACGTAACCTAACTTTATTACATAAAATACAAAACGTGCCAGTTGCTTAACAAGTAGGTATTTCTGGAATTGTCGATTTACCCATAAATAAATTAAATTCGTGCGAGGCGCCTATAGAAAAAATAAAGAGACGTTTCGCCAGATTCGGGCGAGTTAATTCTTGCGAGCCGACTAATAAGCCGTTCAGAGGCCCTAGTGTGAGTTTCATTTAACCATCTACACCAAACGCAGTGAGCGCGTTTGGCGCTCCGATTGGTCCGTCACCAATCCAGGGCCAATCGGAACGCCGAACGCGCTCACTGCGTTTGGTGTAGATGGTTAAATGAAACTCACAACTAGGGCTTCAGATGCGTTTCAAAAACCGCTAGTTCTCTTCACTTTGACCACATCCAAGTATAATAAGAAGTCGAGTGGGCTGTAAGGGTGAAGGTTACCGCCTCAACGGGCATACATAGGTAGCGTTAGTAACCGTTCCGGGTTCAGTTCCCGAGTGAGTGAGGAAAATTGCTGATAGGTAATTTAGGAAAGTTTGTATTTGTGTTTTTGTAATGGAGTGATACTGGTTTAATGCCTTTAGTTGCCTCAAATATTGCTATTTTAGAGGGTAATATTATAATCTTATAATCAACTAGGTTTTGCCAGCGGCTTTGCCCGCATGGAGGTCGGAACTTATCCCACGGGAACGTACTACCAGGATAAATAGTATACTATGTGTTAAACCAGGTTATAAACTATGTTTGTTAATTTCATCTAAATCTGTTCGGCCGTTTTTGCGTGACTGAGTAACAAATTTTCACATTTATAATAAAAGTAGAGAACAGAGAGAAAGGAAGAGGGAGAGTAGTGGAGTATAGTTGTCAGCGGCGAGGTGTCAACATGTGATATCTACCAACCCGAACTGGGCCCGCGGAACATTATAGTCTAAACATGTGTATTTAGTTCTTTAGGGTCCTGTACCCGAAGGGTAACCAACGGGACCCTATTACTAAGCCTCCGTCCGTCCATCTGTCTGTCAGCGGGCTGTATCTCATGATCCGTAATGAGTAGACAGTTGAAATATAATCCATAATACACAGAATGTGTAATACACAGAATGTGTATTATGGATGATTGTGATTGTGATGATTGTTGATGATTGTGAAAATGATCTTTTCTGTTGCCGCTATAACAACAAATGGTGAAAATAAAAATACACAGAATGTGTATTATGGATGATTGTGATTGTGATTGTGATGATTGTTGATGATTGTGTAAATGATCTTTTCTGTTGCCGCTATAACAACAAATAGTAAAAATAAAAACAAAGTAAAAAATTGAAGGGGTCTCCAGTGTGTTTTTCTCGGCGTTTTTGATGTGACAACTTCTTTAGGTGCGTCGGGCATTTTTTGAGATCGGAAAAAACAATTGAACTTGCGACACTGTTACCGACACCACTGACAACACGAACGTATGAACGAACAACGTTGAACGTACGTTAAACGTTGTTTAATCTGACGATTTAAAAATACACTCGTTATTGTTCAAGCTTTCACTTCTGTCGGCACTCCCGGAGTGCCACTGTTTTTTTTGCCTTGTGATACGGAACCGGAACGGATAGAATAACCATGTCTCAAGTAGATCTTCTGCAACTGACTACAAACGCAAATCATCTAACCCCATCCTTCACCCAAACTGTTAAAGAACTGCCACATTTATCCGCAACAAACCGCCCAAGATCGCCGACACACAGTCAATACAGAAATAAAACATTAAACTATCCCCACAACTCTTGACAACCCCGCAACAGTAAACAAAGTTAAAAATGATGAGTTACAGTGGAACCCTCTTAGTGAGTGCAAGTTTATGCGAATGTTAGCAGTTTTTGTCGCCTGTCGCTTATTGTTTGCTGAGAACTGTAAGTTGGCTTTAAGAAATATGTCCGGGTTAAAGTTTTGAGCGGGAATACTCTGGTGAACGCGGCCATAGAGTAAGAATTTATAGAAGAGACTGAGAGACACTCCTTAACGGAGTACGGACCGCATTCGTAAGAAAAGTTCAACGTAGTCACGGTGCATGGTGTCTATCTACTGTCTATGTCCGTCAACGAAGATACGTCATACGGGATTATCCGAAAATAATTGATTCGTCAAATAAAGTGTAATTTTTTTAAGACGGGCAAATTCACATGAGTACAACTGTCAAATGTATGACAACATTCATTCGTTCTTAGGTCGGGCCCCAAACAATTTTTTTTGTGATTCGAAGTTTTACGTGTTTCCTACACCTGAAGCTACGGACTTCGTGCTTAGAACGTAGACCCTAACATAGCTATGCGTTCAGCATTGGGTAATCAATAAAATTGACAACCATGCCCCCAAATTTCATCCATATTGACAAGCTCACTAAACGGATTTCGTCGGAATGAAGATCTAAATACAAATAATAAATGCTTATACGAGTAGGGAAAGAACAAAGAAACAAAAGATGGACTGTGTGAAAAATTATATGTCTAGAAAGGGTGTGACTACCGAGATGATAACTAATGGAGAAGAATAATAAGAATAAGAGCATGTAAGAAAAATAGCTACATGTTGCGCCGACCACAAATACATTGAGATAACGGCAGGAGAATTATATTGATGGTGATGAAAATAACACAATACAATAACTGGCAGCCAGCCATCAGTCCTGGAATAAAGTAAGAACTCCATTTTGTAACGAGACGGTCAGAGTGTCCTATCTATACGTATGTCTTAGTCTATGGCAATAGTTCTTAGTTGTATTGTTTTCGTTTATCGTTATCGAGGTCGCGTGTGGATGGAGTACGTTTCATTTGTTGCACGATGATTTAATGAATTAGTGAATTATTTGTTTCTTGAAGCTGAATGGATTTTCTGCCGGGGATGCGGGTTGTTCGAAAGAGATACCGCCGCCCCTGGCACACAGGCAACTGAGGGAACACGGGTGGGTTTTAGTCAGTAAAAGTCTGACACGCCCTCCCGCTCCACCCAGAGCGGGAGAAGTTATTTGATGATTTCCCACCCAGAAAAAAAAAAAGAAAAGCTGAATGGATTTTTGAAAAACTTGATTTGCCTGCTGATTTTATTGGTATTTATATTTTATTGTGTACGAGACAAAACTCAAAGCGTTGAGCGAAGTACATAATAATGATATCAGAATCGACGCGACGTGTTGATCATCTTTGCATATAAATAAATAAAGTTGAAGTGTCAAAATAACAGCGTTTTTCTAAATTCATAGGAAAATTTATATGGTACACCAAAAAAAACTATTTTATAAATCGTCTGTCTGTCTGTTTGTTCCGGCTAATCTCCGAAACAGCTTGGCCGATTTTGACGGAACTTTCACTGGCAGATAGTCGATGTTATAAGGAGTAACATAGGCTACTTTTAGTCCTGATTCCAAGTTCCCGGAGTTAGTAAAGAAAAGCTAGTAAGTAAATAAAAACAAAAGGAAAAAAATTTAAGCTTTACAATTTTATGAACTACATTTGCTTACAACTCGGTCTGATAACTGAATACAGTTAAAACAATTACACAATATTTCAGTTTCAGTAACTCGGTCAAAGCCGAGGTGAAAGTTTAAAAGGTTTTCCTTGTAAATATTAATGTTAACTACGATAATATCGAAAATAACCTCCCCTTCCGTAGAACCTGAGTCGTTTGGAGGGTAGATAAACATTTTTGGTTTTATATTATTGTTATTTAATAATATCAACGTGTATAATAGCAAGATAGTTCTGTATAGGTATTTTGTAAAATTAATTTGTAACACATTTGCTCGTAAGTGCATAATGAAATACATTACGATATTGAAATTGGTGTAATAAGAGACCCTCTCTTATTACACCAATTTCAATATCGTAATGTATTTCATTATGCACTTCTGCGTTATTGTAATGTAAAACGCACGGTTTATCAAGATGCTCCGTCTAAAACGAACGGTACTTTTTAAATCTTAGCAAAGAGTTTTTATGTCAGAAAAGTGGTCAACATTTTATGAATAAAATTAACTTTGAGAGATAAAATAAAAAAAAATAAACATTTAATCTTTAATATAATTAGTTTTGACAATAAATTACAACCATTTATCTGTAACAAAAACAAAAAAATATTAATTTACTTTATTAGTTATACTGGCTGTTTTTGTGCCTTTGCCTTTAAAAAAAAGCGCTGATGCGCGCACATCGCAAATTTGTGAACAAGTAATAAACAATTTTACAAATTGTCCAAATTTTTCTAACTGCTTTAACATCTGATTAAAGATTTACTCGTTTAATAAAGTCCGACTTTTATTTATTTCCTCGCAAATATGTTATAAAACGTCGTATGACATACGTGCGCTTTGAAAATTACAGCCGAGGCGATATTGCTAGCCCGAACCGTAGGCGAGGGCTACAAGAAAGCAGAGGCTGTAATTTTCAACTTACCGCACTTATATCATAATGTACTATTGGAACCTCATTTAAGTCAGATGACTAGCCTTTACCCTACAATGATGGGGTTTTTTTTTGAGGGTGGGATATCATCAAATAACTTCTGCCGCTCTGGGTGGAGCAGTCCTCGTTGTGTCCCTCAATTGCCTGTGTGCCAGGGGCGACGGTATCTTTTTCGAACAACCCGCACCCCTGGCAGGCATCGGTCCTTGCGGACCCCACTAGTTGTTGCTGACATCTCTTTGAGGCGCGCGTAGAACACAACGCGCCGTCGACCCGGGCTTGGTCCTTACCGGACAGCGAGCTACTCATTACTCGCCGTCCGCAAGCCCGCGCCTACGGTGGCCGGGAATCAGTCTGGGAGTGATGAATGGTGACTCAGTGGAAACGGCTACACCTTATGAGTAGTTGGTCGTAAGTTTGAACCCAGGCAGGTGCTTTACTTTCTGTAAATAACTAACTTTTGCCAGCGGCTTCGCCCACTTTAACCAATTTACCCGAAACATTCACAAATTATACACCGAAACCTTCCTCATAAATCACTCTTGTCTATTGATGAAAATACGTTCAGTAGTTTTTGAGTTTATCACGAACAGACAGACGCGGCGGGTGACTTTGATTTATAATATGTGGTGATTTAAACACCACTGCTTTCAAAACGGTAAAGGAAAACATACCAACCCACACTGGGCCCGCGTGGTGGATTATGGCCCACTCTCTCTCACAGAGAGGAGGCCTGTGTCCCAGCTGTGAGAACATTTTAGGATGATTATGAAGTAACCAGTTTAATGTTTTTTAATAATAATTAACAATTTTTTTTCCCTTTCAGGTAAGTCCCAGCCAAGACAAAAGTTTCGCGGAAGATAAAGGTATCGAATTATACTTTTTGGGAGGGATCGCTTTCCAAGGGCCGTTCAATCAATCATGCGCCATTTTGCGAGCAGAAATAAGCAAGAACATTTTTCAAAACAAAAGAGTATTATGACTTTTGAAATAAGAACTTATGTAAAATATCGTAGCCTTTCGTTTAGACCTATAATTGCCGATTCCTATAATTTACGGATGTTACTGGTTAAAATTAAGACTCCTATCTTAACCAATAATTAAGCAAAGACCTTATAGCTTTGCATAATAAACAACATTTACATTTAAACTTTTATATTTATAATATTAGTAGGGTATATTAATAGCTGAATTTAGCAGCTTTGTTTGTTGGCTACAGCCCGAAACAGGGGGTCTACTCTCTAAGCACGAAGTCCGTAATTCCGGCCAAAGTTACGAGCGTTTCCTGCTCCGTATTACCTACAGACATAAGATTAGTTTGGGGCCCGATGTTGAAATGTATGGTGACACGGTTGGCGCAGTGCTTAAGCGATTGACTGCTGCGCTGCGTGTCGCGGGTTCGATTCCCGCACGGGACAAATATTTGTATGACCTACAAGTTGTTCCGAGTCTGGCTGTTTGTATATGTGAGTTTAAATGTTTGTAAACGCACCCGCAATACAGGAGAAATTCCTAGTGTGGGGCAATGTTTTAAAAAAAAAAAAAACGATTTGACAGTCGTCCTTACTCTCGATGTGTTTTTTCCCGCCCGAAAAAGTTAATAAATAGGGAGTGGAGTTCAGTCCTAAGTATCGAACAATATTCGGACGGCCCCGTATCTTCGACGACGAACTTAGAGAGTAGCCTCCCAGAGCAGTCAAGCTACATACTGTTTCACGACACTACTTTCATAACGAACTCCCCCCTTTAAGGTGAATCTAGTCCACATTTTTCCCATACAAACTTCGGGAGTGTATTACTCCACTGTTCGACAATGTACATCAATAATTAAACATGGTATGGTTTTGTCTCATTATTAATATTGTCTGTACGGAAACAGAATACTAAAATAAAAAGCCATTAAAAAGTTAGGAGCCAACAAAGATTCGTTTTTCTTGCTAATTTAACCTAACTTTGGGCGTGTTTATTACTTAAAAGACGTGTAAAATCTCCAAAACCAAGTCGGTACCGACAAAGTTCAATTATCGAAAAGTTCAATAAACTTTATTGGTCATTGATTTATGCAGTGGTTTTTTTCATAGAACCCGATCTTCCGAAGGACTTTTCTTAATTTTTTACGCGCCTGTTGTACTATAAATGATCCTGCATCTCACTCAATAACGTTGTGCGTGTAGACTAGCTTCTAACTGCTCATTACTGATACTACCTCTGTCGGACACGATGCCTGGTGAGTCAGCGTGCTTTTTAGCTAGGCCCACCGGTGAGTTCGAGCCCGCGACTAGGTTCCCTTAACCGCTGACACCACAAAAATGACACTTACTCTTAACGATCAGTTAAACAACGTCAATGCTATGATATTCGCACTTGGCGGCACATGTCATTGTCCGCCCCTTGCAAGTAATTGTGTCCGAATTAGTAACAACGAGTCGTTACCAGCAGTGGTTCTGCGATGAAGATATAAATAGAGAGCTTATGGTCTATGGTGTAGGATAAAAACTAGTGATGTACCGACTAGTCGGGAAAGCAGACTATTCGGCCATATTTATAGTCGGCGATTAGTCGGCTAAAACCGGCACTAGTCGGCCCATTTTTTACTCGTATTAATATGCTTAAAAATTTAAAAGACGATGATTGAAATTAAATTGAAATCTTTACTGTTATTAATTTTATAGAATAGGACGGCTCGCACTTAAACAATGATAGAATAAATGCAAAGCAAATAAAAACATGTCCTGACAATTCCGCCTGGTCACGGGGCGCTGCGGACGGCACTTAGGAGCCGAAAGCGTAGTCACGAATATCCCCGATGTCACCCGAACTCAACCGAAAGCAATAATCGGCTTGGCCGACTAGTCGGCTGATTAGTCGGCCATTTTGCAGCCAATTAGTCGGCTAGTCGGCCAAAGTTATAGTCGGCCCATCTCTAATAAAAACGTTTGGAATTACGTCAGTGTTATTTAAGAAATAAACAGATGCGAAATGCATAAAGGATTGTCCACTTGATTAGGCTCTGGTTTATGAATTAAGATATGTTTTAGTTCAGTTACAAATGACAACAGTCCATTGCCAATCCATTTGTTGGATTGTACCTACGGTCTGTGACGCTATCTGTTTGCTCAAAATTACGCAAACTCGAATAATTCTTCTTCCAATAAACGCTATCTATACTATTATACAGGGTGTAACAGAAACCCTATTGCTATAGTTAAGCAGCTGGTATAGTTTCAGCTCAAAATAAAATATTCTAAGAATTGATACCAAATTTTTGGTTTCATAACGTTTCTTAAATTCAAATCATAACAAACGTGTCACCGCAGTACGTTGGTCAATAACTTTCCACGTTACTTGCCAATATCACGATAAATCTCTTCCGAGTGATGTTTTTATTTAAATTTGAAAAGTTCGGTTTCTGGTATCAATGTATTAAAAAGTGTCATAACTTCCGAACATGTAGGAGATAGGATTAAAAAACCCTTCCAATATCGTTTGATATCATCCAAAGAAGCCGTGCCCTTGGTATGTATATACCCTTTCCGTTACACGTTGTATAATAATATATTTGTTTCCCTGGAGCGTTGGACAGAGCATTTCGCAGTTATATTTAAGTTCCATGAAATATGGGGTGAGCATATTGCCATACAACAGACAATGATAAAGCTGAAGAGGTTCTTAGCTTGAACGCTGAATCTCTCTCCACATTCTAAAAACACCGCCAAATTGACTCTTCCTTATTTTGAAGTCTATCAAAAACACAGCAATCTGTAGGTACACTTGCATTTGTCCATTGCAAATAATGGCACCGGAATTAGCAACATTGTCGTTACAGCGACGTATTTAGACGCACCCGCTTACCGGCTCTAGCTATCAAATGCAGGGACGGTCCCTATTGGTTCAGTTTTAGTGCTACCGGGCTGTGGATTGTCAACGATTCCGTCTCTGTATTTTTTAAAAAACTTTTTTGGGTTTTGGCTTCGCACGGTTTGTGCATTTAGCCAGTGTCAAGTAATTTTTCTTTTCCATCAAGTAAATGGCCCGATATCGGGCACGAAGTTACAAAACAGTCATAGTCGTCTTTAGTCAGTCAAGTCAAAGTTACTGTAAAGCGGTAGTAACTTTACAACAACCTATTAGGAGTTTTTGGGGGGAACACGAAAAGTCCACGTTAGTCACTTATTTTCACCTTCACTACACTTGTGCACTCACACGTAATTAAATTGCATAATTCACTACCAAAATTAAACAATTTCATTCGCTATTTCACTAAATTTCATGAAAATAAAAATTCGTGCGACATGTTCAACTCGATCCCGCCAAAAACTCCCGTCTCTGTATTATTATTCTCTAAACATCAATTCGAAATTCAAACGGTATCTCATTGTGAATCCGCGATGATTTTTAAAAACAAATGAGATCGCTTGCGAAATGTGTGCGCTCACTTGAGTGAGGTGAGCAGTGAACTTACAGAATCTGCTATTCTGTATTGTAATTGTAATGCTGCGAAGATTCTCAAGTACGTCTGTTGTTTTGATTTGTGAATAAATTCTGCGTAGTTGTAGCACTTATCCGCCACATTTAAACTTTTTTAATTTGTATTGAAACGATTATTGCAGCAATAATGAGGAAACTGACAAAATACGTCCCAATTTGTATGGAGAACATAGAGATATGTTAATAAAAAGCTCACGCTTGGGGTCTCAGAAAAACGTCACGAATGATCAAATTGTAAAAATACAACCATCTTTGATGGGATTCTATTCCGCAACGACGCATATATGCGAGAAAATAAATGTCATATTTTTTTTACAAAATCAAAGTTTAAAAAAAATGACAATTAATTGTCTAAACAGGTTGCAATACAAGAAAAAAGCACTTATAATTGTAAACGTTTTAATTTTTTTTTTTAACTAAACGTAATTAAAATAAGTAAGTACCCTTTAAAATATTATGCACCGTTTTGACAAGACCTCGAATTATTATTTAGTATCATGTATAGGGAGACTATACCAGTTGAATCGATCCCAACAATATTCTCCCATACTAACTGCACTTAGCCTCGTTGTTGAACATGATAAATGACATCTGTCGGTTTGTCCACTTCAGCGTTGATTCAATACTACCCACCGTATTGGTAAATGGTACTCTTTAGCAATCTTCGAGTTCCGGGTTGTGGGAATTTATTGATGTAAGCTAACTGGTAACCGCGTCGTTCGCTTCGTTGACATTCAAGTTTCAAGTCGTGTGTTTAGCAGAAGTTTTACTAAATCCTTCTTAGTACACCTTTATGTAAAAGGTGTTAATAAACTAGCTTTTACCAGCGACTTCGCCTGCATGGAGGTCTTAAATTATCCCACGAGAACGCACTACCGGGATAAAAGTATCCTGTGTTGATCCAGGTTGTAAACTATCGGTGTGCCAAATTTGATCCAAATCCGATCAGCTGTTTTTGCGTGATTGCTAAACAAACATCCATCTATCCAAAGCTATTAATAAACTAGCTTTTGTCAGCGACTTCGCCCGCGTGGAGGTCTTAAATTATCCCACGGGAACGCACTACCGGGATAAAAGTATCCTGTGTGTTGATCCAGGTTGTAAACTATCTGTATGCATCCATCCATCCTCAAAACCTTTCACATTTATATTAATAATAAAATTAATAACAAATTTTATTCAATAAATAAATTTGGTAAATACAGTCTAAATCTTAAAAATGATATAGGTAGTACAAAGTATGATGCCTGTACTAGGATAAACCTGTATCACAGGCGGCATGAATTCTTACTATTTAACAATATTTACTGAAGTTTTATGAATAGTGACATAGTTAGTTAAGGGGAACCTAGTCGCGAGCTCGAACTCACTGGTGGCCCTAGCTAAAAAGCACGCTGTCTCACCAGGCATCGTGTCCGACAGAGGTAGTATCAGTGATGAGCAGTTAGACGCTAGTCTACACGCACAACATTATTGAGTGAGACGCAGGATCATTTATAGTACAACAGGCGCGTAAAAAATTAAGAACAGTCCTTCGGAAGATCGGGTTTTATGAAAAAACCACTCCATAAATCAATGACCAATAAAGTTTATTGAACTTTTCGATATTTGAACGTTGTCGGTACCGACTCAGTTTTTCAGATTTTACACTTCTTTTATTACTTAAACACGCCCAAAGTTAGGTTAAATTAGCAAGAAAAACCAATCTTTGTTGGCTCCTAACTTTTTAATGGCTTTTTATTTTAGTATTCTGTTTCCGTACAGACAATATTAATAATGAGACAAAACCATACTAGGTTTAATTTTTGATGTATATTGTCGAACAGTGGAGTAATACACTCCCGAAGTTTGGGAAAAATGTGGACTAGGTTCACCTTAATTTACTATGTTAGAATTTACTTAATCACTAATATTATTAGTAGGAAGTAGGATATACATAGTAGGATAGGATTATTTCTTCAGTAATTACACTGTGCGTTCTTCGGTCCATTTTTGGATCGTTTCGTTTCGACTCTGAAGTCTAAAAGCCAAAACTTCACAAGATAAACTGACTGGCTGAAATCGCCAACGGCAACACAGTGTGCAAGGTGGATGAACGGTTCTCATCCCTTTTGTATATGAGAAGTGGCCTTTACCCTTTAACACTTAATTAGAACAACGCCACATATATCACTGAAACTACCCACAAAAGCAGCACAAAACTAAGAAGAACTCCAATCCATTACAGCCATCTACTTACCCTCAAATGACGCCATATTATGAATATTTTTAACACAATCCCAGGCCCCTAAACCTGTAAAAACAGACGCTGTCAAGGTTGTGGGCAAACGGGTTGTCCCAGGGGCCCAGGCCACTCCCATATAAATGGAAAGGCCTTGTTCTGAGGCCCCAGGAGGCCTCAACGGCGTGTGTTAAAAAATGGACACTGCTCCGTCGTTGGCTTTCGTAAAATTAGAATATGGAAAATAGTATGGGTATTTTTGTATCCTGAAAGAAACTTTTATGTCATGTTGGTACGGATACGATACGGAAGTATCGCAGTCTATTCGAACATCTTGCTGACTTTCCAACTTCGATCCACCTTCTTTTAGGTTATAGAAGCTTATGCTAAACTAAAAACCAATAATCAGCCTATGATGTTCACACTGCTGGGACACAGGCCTCCTCTCTGTGAGGAGTGGGCCATTATCCACCACGCGAACCCAGTGCGGGCTGGTAGATATCACATGTCTTCGAATTTTTCGTCACGATGTTTTCGCTCATGGTTTTTAGTGCTGTGGTGATGAAATGATTAACACAAACGAAATAAAGCACCCGTCCGGACGTAAAGAATAGCACCATCCCATTTCTTCCCGTGGGTGTCGCAGAAGGCGACTAAGGGACTTACTAGAGAATGGGCAGCAGCGTTCTCTATGCTTTATACCACCATACTGCGATCGTCAACCCGCCTGCCAAGCGTGGCGATTATGGCAAACCCCCCCCCCCAAATTGGGGGAGGCCTATGTCCAGCAGTGGCCGTCTTTCGGCTGACATGATGATGATGATGGAAGCACCTGGCTGGGTTCGAACTGAACACAAGTAAGAAAGAAAGAAAAGAAAGAAAAATAGATTTATTTGTCAAAGAAACACGTGTTATATACACGTGTTTCTGTGACAAATAAATCTATTTTAAAGATGACATACTTAACATTTAAAAAAAACATGATAACTACATAGATATTTGTACAAAGGCATAAAGAACATAAATAATCGGCAGCTGCACGCCGTGACTGTGACAAGAAGGCTTCCACTCAGCATGATGCCGTGCTATGGAATGGGACCCACAGCACAGCGCTGATTTTCAGTGGTCGCTCGCTCCCCACTCACACCTTCACGTCGTCGTCTGCGCGTGCGCCCACAATAAATACTTTGTTGTATTAATTAGGTGCATTCAAGTCAAGCAAGTCGCGATTGTTACCACGGGCCACAGCTGCTCACCTCACTCAAGTGAGCGCTCACAATTCGAAAGCGAACTCATTTGTTTTCAAACTAAATCATCGCGGATTCACAACGAGATGCCGTTCGAATTTCAAAGTTATGTTTGAAGAATGAAGTCTTGTTCCACAATGATCTAATTGGCACTATCGTCCAGACAAATTCTAAATGGATCAGAATTTGTTTGAAGTAATTTTCCAAATAACAAGAGCTTATCATTTCGTATCTAAATGTTTCAGAATTCAATCAATAATATAGTAATCATAAAGTCAATGCCCGTAATCGGTCAGCGAACCACGTCGGCCGGGCGTGCGTAGATCGCTCAGCTGTTTTTATAATTTTTCGTTTTGTACGAATTTCCGAAAACCAACAGTTGTTTGGTTGCCTATATGTCGCAGTTTCATTTGAAGCTTTGAACAAAGTTGGAATGGAAACAAAAATTGACCCTGTATATCTTTGAAAAACTTGCAAAAAAAAAATGTCAAATAACATTACCGCTTCCTAAAGCCTGTAAACAATTTATAATCTGTGTCAAACCTCGGATCACGTTTGACACAAATACGTTGGGGTTTAATCTTAATTGAATACGCATGCATCGTGAGCTCGTGATAGGTTGCGAGCCAATTACGTGTCGCGTACATTTGACAAAGGGAATCCTTTCTTTAGATTTAACTGCCCTCTCTACTTTGATATACAAAAAACCCAAGATACATAATCAGCGTCTCAAAAACGTCCGCATAAATAGAGCGCAATGTGCGCAGGTGTCAAATAGTATCGTCAGTTATCTTTCAGTCAGTCTTTTTGGACATTGCTTTGTAAAAACCACTTTAAGTCATGCGTGTAAAGGTTGAATTTGCAAAAAAAAAATGTTTTATCAAAACTATAACCACTGACGTGTAATTGGGGACAGTTTTGAGTGTTACTTTTGTTCGGGACTGTGCATCTTGGGGCTTTTTTGTATATCAGCTTATTTGTATGCCTCTATGACTATCGGCCGATCAACGTGGTTCTTTTGTTTGCCTCAGTACTCAGCAACGCTGACACCATTCGTTGACGTAGACATTAGACCCTCATGTGTTCAGATGACAAAGCATGCGGCGCAACATTTTTTCTATTTTACAGGGTCAAATTAAATTACCTGGCAATACTTTACCCACGTGTTAGGTATCGATATCGAAAACGAATCGTATAAAAACATTCTAATAATAATTTTCTTATTGGCATTAACCGCCTTAACAGCATCCGCGGTTATAAAAAAACCTATCCATGTTTATGTTACTTTGCTACATAATTTTTACCAAAATAATCTACTTATCCATATCGTAAATATAATTCGGCACAAACAAACGCCAATAAATAATATCGACGGCTAATATTATTTACGTGGGCACGCGCAACGGGAAGCGGATGTGACCGAATTCGCGACTGAAGGAGCTTCGGCCGCCCGGTAAAGCGATTTGTCAATATGCGGCTGTTCGGCCGGCGTGCGAATCGTTTTGATACTTGCTGGTTTTTTTTTTTTCAATAAACCAGAATGTTCAATATAGCAGTGGTGGCTCAGTGGCAACGGCCGCGATTTACGAGGCGGTTAACTTTGTGTAAATAATTTATTTATCGCTGCTCTCAAAACGGTGAATAAAAACTTTAGAGGAGCCTTTGTTTAAGGACAAACTGTTTAAAAAGAGTACATACAGCATTCGTAGTTATTTAGAAAAAAAAAATGTTGATTAGAGATATACTTGATACAGAAAAGTCTTTTAAAATTATTGTGGAACCAGCAATAGAGGCTTATGTTATTTCCCTTTATGTACTTTTGACTAGAACATAGCCATAAATGTTTTATGAATGCCAAATATTTCTATGAATAAATAAATAATAATGTGCTTTTAATACGTTATGTAGTGTTAGATTTAAATATAAGTAGATTATGGACAGACAGACACGTTGACGGAGAGTTTTGCGTAAAGGCGGGCGTTTTGGGGGACTGTCTTATGTAATTTTGACATTCGAAAAGTGCTGATTCTCAGCCTAATTTGAATAAATGACTTTTGATTTTGATTTTAAGGATAAGAAATAAGGTTTTGAAAGTTTGAAAAGATTTGTAAATGATTTTTAACTCTGTCATGCATAAGACAGCTTTTGTTTTGCTCACAGACTATTCTGTGAATTAAGATGACGTAGGTACATAGATAGGTACTATAAGTAACACAATTAAAATAAGAAAAAAAAAAACAATCGACTTCCAAAAGTCGTTGGCAAAAAAAAAATGAAATTAAACGAACTTCGGAAATTTATTTTAATTTCCGAAGTTCGTTTAATTTCATTTTTTTTTCACTTTCTAGAGTTTTTTTATGGAAGTGGTTGATTATTTTTTTAATAAAAAAAAAAAAACTTTTCGGTTACATGAAGATGCGAGAAAATCCGAGAATAAGAGCCAGTATCGCAGAAAATATCCCGTTAGTGACAATGTAAGTGTAAGACAACCTAATTTCGTATACCACCCACGAGACAGCGAAAATATGTAAAATGTGTAACGAATGATTAGAATCAACAATTCCACTTATAATTCAGAAACTCGTGTTGTTCTATAATTTTTACATTAACATAGAAATTATATTACGTAAAATATGGAATATTTTTTGTAAATAGACTTCTAGGTATAAGAAGGGCTTTTATGAAGAGAAAGTAATTTCTGAATAAATTGAATATGTAAAACGTTTAATGATTACATTCCAGTTTCTTATTATTTGCATGGTGTCCCTGAAATTAAAGATAAATACAATTTAATTTGTTTTCCTAACCTTCTCATACAGGTGATTAGATTTTTCTGGGTTTTGTGTTCCTACAAAATTGTTTACCAAATCAAAATATTGTATCAACATGCTTTATTTACTATACTGACAGCCGTGATAACCTACCTAATATACGTTAATATCATTATAGGGTAAACTACTAGTGATTGGACGTTACGAGTTATTGGACAGTTCAGTGATTATATGTCATTATTAAGGATAATAATGAACTTCGACGCCATCTATGGTGCCTTTTCTGTTCTTTAGTTAATGACAGTCCTTAGTGATCCACAATTGTTTTGATAGATGACAGTAATAATTTGAAAATATTTAATTGCATTCGACGTTGGCGCGATACGGTGAAATTTGGCAGAAAAATAAGAAATTCGTAAGAAAACCGACGTCGTTCTTAAGGCATAGTGTTGGGAGAACAAATCATTGGTGTTTATCTGATTGATGATAGGTGAGTTACAGTATTATCTATTATAATTCATACGTTTTAAACAACTCGGGTTTTATTTTTTGGTTATTTTTGCATGTCCAATGACTATAGTTATAAATCTCCCAAAATTTAGTTATTGGACACGTGTCCAATAACTGAGTTTTTGTTTCTTTATGATTTTAGCAATATTGTACTCTTATATTATGAAGTTAAAACATATTGCATCATATTGTGAGTTTTAGGAAGTTTAGATGATTCTTACTAGTATTTGGACAGGGTGTCCAATGACTTGTAATAAAGTGTCCAATAATTCGTTGTTCCAGTTTCGATTAATTTTATGCTGAAATAAAAAACCTAAGATTCATATCTTATGGACATATCAGACAATAATTACAAAAATATTGTTTCTATAGAACCACATTTAAATACTCCTGAACAAGTCGACCACGAACCGACATCTTATGAAGCTAGACTAGATGATTTACAGTTTTTTAATGAGGATATCTGTTTCGGTACGACACAACACGTAACTCCAGTAAAACAAGTATTCAGGACTTCACTTAATTCATCACAAGCATATGAAACACATTCCATTCAAAATACTACTGAATGTATCGACCATGAACTGACATCTTATCAACCTAGGCTAGATAATATACAGTTGACTTCAGTCAATGCATCATAAGCAAATTATAACGCAGATAATGTCAAAACAAATCCAACCTTTAAAGTTATATCAAATAGTCTTTTTGGAAGATTTTTGACAATACCCAAAACTCCAGAAAGGAAAAGTAAAAAAACAGTTAAAATGCCATTTGCGATTACCTAAGCTATGTACAGAGCGATGTTCATATTCATATTCATATTCATATTCATATTCATATTCATATTCATATTCATTTAATAAATGTTCCAAAAACAGAAATAAAAAAGAAAATGGAAATAAAACCAAAAGAGAAAAGAAGAAAACAAGAGAAGAGAATAAAATAAAGAAGGCAAATGCGAAAAAAGAAAAGAAAACTGCAAATAAAGAGACACCACAAATGCATGTAAAATGTGCATGAAGTCAACAAAGACGACTAATCGAGTAATATGTGACATGTGTTCATCAACATTTCATATTATATGTGTGCCAGCAAAGCATCAAAACACGCACCAGAGGATATTGCAATAGATATGTTTGTATATCATTATTGTTACAAAGAAGATGATAATGATGCAACTAATCATCTAAGTTCTGAAAAAGATAGTGAAGTCAAAGATAGTTTAGACTCAGAAGTTTATTAGGTTATTATATGACATGGTCATGCAACAACAAGAGTATAATACATTTTAAAGTGATTTTGAATTATGAGGACATTCATGTTTAAAATTTTTCGTATTTATAAAATTTAAAATCCGTTCTATCGATATTTTTTTTACGTTGTTTAGTTGTTTGTAAAAGTTGTTTTCTTTACATTTTCAATTTACATCGAAAAATTGACTGATCCTAAATTGTACCAAAATAATTACTAATTAAATGTAACATGTTTACGTTTTTTTTTGTTTTTATAAAAGTTATAATTTTTTTTTTGTTTTACGTAAAAATATTTCCTATAAAAGACTAATCTGTGTTGTGCACAGGTTAAAGTAAGTAATTTTGTTACTCACAGATAATAACGATTGTTTACCTGGAAATTTATAATAATTTTGCAATAAACGTGATTGAAAATTACTCATTTAGTCTTTTATTAACGTAGCGATGACATTGGTGGCTATTAAGGTTTGTTTTTTAATACTTAAAGCAGAGCCCAAATATTTGTCCATTGACTGGTATTGTGTGTCCAATATTAGAATTTCTGTCCAATAACTGTATATTTTGGTACTTTTTTTATTTTATATTTTATTTCCTATAAATCGATACACTAGATTTCAAACAAAGATAAATATGATAGAATAACACATCTACTACCAAAATTTTTGTACCTTACTTATTTTGCTGCGAAACCAAGCCCACAAATTAATTAATACTATTTGAAGTCACTTAAGTGTCCAATCACTAGTAGTTTACCCTATTTCTACAACAAGGGATTTAAAAAAAAATAACAACTCACTTCCAAAAAAAAAATGTATAAAGTGAAAAATAACTTTAATTTTGGAAGGCGGTGTCTATGGTATAGTTTTTTCGTTTTTTCCTCCTACATCCGAAATTGGAAGTTATTTTTCACTTTGTAGTGGATTTTTGGAAGTCGGTTGTTTTTACATTCTGAAAATAAACTGTTTATTTTTTAAACAAAACTGTTTATGTTTCACTTTTTTGTTGTGGTACCTACCCCATAAAAATTTGTATACCTTCACTTGTCAATTAAAGAACCAACCCTGATATTACGAAAAACAAAAATCTGCCGTTCCCTACATTTTGTCGAATTAGGCAAACATAAGAGAAGCTCTTTTTAACACGCTTTTAATAGCTTCACCTGTATGTTTGTTTTGTAGCCGACTTCTTTGGACTCGATTTTGACCCACTTCAAACGGTCAGATTTCATTTAAAATTTGTAGACTTATCGAGGAGAGACAGCAATTCAAAAATTTAAAAAAAAATAGAAAAAAAAAAACAAAAAAATCACGCTTTTGTAGTTAGCAGAACTAAAAAATAGAAAAATAAATAACAGTTTAAAAATCTAAAAAAAAAATTTTTTTTTACCAGTGTATGTCACAATGCCAGCTACGTTCGTAGCTTTATACTTATTACTTACTTATACTTTTATGTAAGTGACATGCATGTCTATGACGTGCTTTGAAACAAGGCTCACAAAAAAAAAGTATCAGAATCAGCTAATCGCGCTACAATTCATTGGGCAGCAAGTTTTGATCGTCGCGGCATTCGCATCGTTAAGTGATTGGCTCTTACGGTCCGCAGATCGACTGAATGATTTCATACACCAACAGTATTGTGTGTCATTTTTGGATATATTTTTGTAAATATCTTAAAAGGAGGGTTCCATTGTATAGCGTTTTTTGTTGGTCGCAAGTGTAGATACTGGCTGTTAGGAGTTGCAGTGGTTGGGAAGACCAACAAGTAACCATACATCTGTACATTATCATCCCGACTTCACCCACAGCGGGGTATACGCCTTTCTTTTCTTGTGCCAATCCCCACGCTCCTGTGCCAATTCCCATTCTCCTGTGCCAATCCCCACGCCCCTGTGCCAGCCTCATCCAGGTTTTGCCCGCAATGCCAACAATGCCAACAATGTCGTCCGCCGCACAGTGGAACGAATGTATGGGAGCGGTTGGACGTAGACATGTCCGAAAAATAAGAGTAAAATTATGACAAACTAATGATGCCATCTTATTCGATTACTTAATGCCTTCATAAATTGTGGTGATGAATTTCTTCATAACTCCCATATTTCGGGAGTAATTTGAGAAAATGTGAAATTTTACTATGAAAATGAGTGTATCGAGCTCTCTCCCTCCTGATTCCGGGCTTGTTTCAAGTAGCGGTCTCTAATATCGTAATGCTATTACTAAGAGCTATATTTAATACTAAGACACATAGTGCGCCAAATGTGCACTTTCTGGGATAAAAGGAAATGAAAATTTAAAAAAAAAACGTTTTTTCCCCATTTGTATTTACTTTAAACCGCAGACAGACTTATTAAGAGGTCTATAAATATATTATATATATATACAGAAATATATATTAACAAAAATATTCACAAGAACTGATGAGAGTATGACTTTTAAGTAAGTTGATAATAAATTACCTAGTTTCATTAAAAGTACAATAAATAATTAAGATGTAAGCTCTAATTTACTAAGTTACACATTTTAAAACAATAACATCATTTAATTATCTTCGTCATCATCATCATCATCAATTAATTCAAATTCAGAATCGATGTCCGCTAAATCATTTATGTTAACAAATTCGATATCACTTTTCTCAGAATCCGTAAGCTCATAAAATTCCTTAAAAGAAGATTTTTTTACAAACTTATTTCCTTTTGGACGGATACTTGTAACAAGTGGATCAGAAGACAGTAAAAGATTGTGCATAATATCTTCATTGCATGAGATACTGCTATGCTTTCGAGAATGCCCCTCTCTATATTTTCTAAAATCTTTATTTCTAGCCTCAGATGCCTCTTCGGATAGAAAACCAATGGGCACAATTGACATGTTCTGAACTATGTCTGGCCCATGCATTAAAATTTTATGAAGTGAAGAAGGCATATAATACCATGGGTATAACTCCACGTAAAGCTTAGCAGTATCAAAGCAGAACTCTCGGAATTTAGTTACGTTGATCTTCTCTCCTGATGAAATACACTGCAAGATCACACAGATTTTTCTTAAAAGCATAGCATCTATTCCGGTCAGTTCAGCAGATTTAGTGTAGTTTTCAAAAAATCTCCTTGCCGAGTTGCCATTGTTGGTGGATCCACTGCCTTGTTTCACAACATCGAGAAGTAAGCCCGTTTCTCTTCTTACAGCCTCTTGAACTCTTTTCTTCCTGTCATCAACTTGCCTTTTTGCTATATCACCCCTTACTTGCCATGATTTTATGTCTAATTTGTAGGAAATGTGTAATAAGCATTCCATTGAGCGAATCCAAGCGTGAAGGGTGCTTAAGCTATATTTATACATGTCCTCGTTTGCGTGTTTATCTTTGATTAACTCTAAATTATTCATTTCTTTAGGACAAGCCTTGCATATGTCACACACTGAAGCTGCTGTATTGGATATAATGGAATGAATTTTACCATCAATCATTGTCAACAGCAGTTGGTGTTTGACACTAATTCCATCAGTGATGGTGGATGGAGTTAAGGCTTCAATCTCTGCTTCGATTTCAGCCATCTCTCTCTGCACATTTTCTTTGGTTTCCTTTATAAACTTAAACAATATTGGCCGGCAAAATGAAGTGGAAGATGGTCGCTCGTTTTCCCAAATTGTTACACCTTTTGAGACGAGCCGCAGTGGTACAAGACTAATCATAAAATTACTAGCAAGATCGATTTGCTCATCTTCACTCGTCCTTTGATGATAAATGCTTTGGCTAGATGATCCGTCAAAACCCCATTTGCTGGTCAATACGAGCTGTTGATTGGGATCAACAGGGGTTTCTAACGACCTAATAAGTCTTCTTGAGGTTAAATCCATCAAGGCTTGTAATTTGATTTTTGCAGAGCTCTCTGTAACTGTGAGATCTTCTTTGGCCGGATAGCACTTAATTTTTTCTTTAACCAACATGTATTAACTCGGGTATTGAAGAGCTCCTTCTTGAGTGTTGAAATCCCGAAGAGTGTTATAGCGCCATTTCGATAAGTTCATCGATACATAAAGAGCCAATGCCTTCAAAGGGGATATTTCCCGTACCTGAATTGATTTACCTTCAATGAAGGCTTTGATTTTTGAGGCCTCTTCTGGATTCTCCGTCAAGTATTTCATAACATAAGCTGTATCGCTTTGTCCTGCCTTTTGAAGCGCCCTTTCGGCCGAAAACATAATTTCAGCGCTGCTACTGCTGCATGAAAGACTATCTTCAGTGCGTCTTCTTTTTTGCCGGTTACTAAGGTCCTCAAAAGATTTACGAGGACTAGGATGTGTACAAGTTGAAGCATCAGATTTAGCAGGAGAAATTATGGGCTCGATGACGTCACTTATATTTTCTGTAGAAGGTTCCATATTTTCATTCTGTAATTCCGGCCATTGAATTGCAGCCTGTAGCCAAATCTCATGTTTCTTCCGAAACTTATCTGTGCTTCTTCCAGACTGTGTCCATTTTGCATAAATGCGGTAGCAAAATCGACGACACCAGTCTTTTAAACTTGTTTCAGCACTTTCACATAACTGAACACAACTGTTATCTTTTAAAACACTGAACAAATAGTTAAAGTCGCGTAAATCTTTATGTGCGCGTGCGCATAAAGCAACGTGAATATCAAGATTTGTATTAAAATTTGGAAAATACATTGCGAGATTAGCTTGGATACAACGAGGTGTAAATCAACACTGATTTTAAAGTTACTAATAGTGACCTATTTATATAAAATCCAGGTATCCCAGGTATCCTTTGTTAAATATTGCAAGGTAATTAGTTATTGTGATAATTAGTAAATGATGCATGCTAAATTAGTGTATTAAGAGCCATTTAGTAATTAAATAATAGCAATGTTCTTATCAGTAATCATTAGTGCATCAGTTTTATATGTAAACCTTAAGTCCCTAATTATATATCCTAATTAGCTTATATCTTCTCTAATTGGCTGCTCAGAAATGTTATTGTAATAAGGTAAACCTTTAGAAAAACGGTTTTAATCAACAAAATAAACAAAAAATAAAAAAATTGTGTTATAAAATAAACATCACTCTTTATCCCAGAAAGTGCACATTTGGCGCACTATGTGTCTTAGTATTAAATATAGCTCTTAGTATTAGCATTATGATATTAGAGACCGCTACTTGAAACAAGCCCGGAATCAGGAGGGAGAGAGCTCGATACACTCATTTTCATAGTAAAATTTCACATTTTCTCAAATTACTCCCGAAATATGGGAGTTATGAAGAAATTCATCACCACAAGTTATGAAGGCATTAAGTAATCGAATAAGATGGCATCATTAGTTTGGCATAATTTTACTCTTTTTTTTCGGACATGTCTACGTCCAACCGCTCCCATACATTCGTTCCACTGTGCGCCGTATCTGTACATATTATAAATTAAAGTCCCTTTTCGTGTATGTCTGTGTAACTATGTGGTTCTTCTTAACTATGCAAGGTTTTCACCACCATTCAGAGAATTTTATTAGAAAACACATTTACTTATAGTAAAAATATCATAAAGAAACATAAATGTTTTGTCAATTCGTAAAAATCGTACGAAGCAAGGGCGGGTTGCTACTGTGTTTATAACAAAACACAGAGTTGCCAAATTATTCAACACATTAACACCTCTCAGAGCCTTCTATTTAAAAGCACACCCTATTCATTAGGAAAATAAAAGAAAGACTTTTAATTAACCTTAAAAAAAATGAAATTAAGCACAACAGAAGCTTTTCAAGAAATACGACTTCGTCGTCCTCGTTGCAGTAATTACCTGGAGTCAGGCGTTGATTTATGAAGTGAAAATTATATATGACAGTATTTTTCAAAGATACGTAATGAGACAGACGACAGTGAAAATTAAAATATCAAAACGGTAGGACGAAATTGTTTAAAAGAATGACGCACTTGTAGTGTGTGCTTATACTGCTAAAAATTTGAAATTCGAAGTGTCTATTGGAGAATTTATCAATAGACACTTCGAATTTCAAATTTTTACCAGTATGAGGAGCGCTTACGTATCTCTGGCCTGCAGAGTATCAAAGATCACTTCAAAATTCAAACGGTGTCTCGTTGTGAATCCGCGATGATTTACTTTAAAAAAAAAATAAGTTCGCTTTCGAATTGTAAGCACTCACTTGAGTGAGGTGAGTAAAGAACTTTACAGAATAGCACTTAACTGTGGTTGGTTCTAGAGTGTCCTAGGAAAAGATCTGACAACGACTGAAATCTAGATACATATATTTATATCTAAAAGATGATGAAAACTTCATTATCTTTAACGTCACCCCAAGTTACTACCTGTTCTTCATAGCATAAACATGTATCTAGATATTCAAACAACAAACGATATATGCGTATGTATTCAGTCCTTAACTAAAACACATGAACTACAATCCTGATCATGATATATCTACAATCCTTAATAGAAAAATATGGACGCGCACCTGACGAATAGGGGCATTACGCGTGAAGCCGAACGTAACACAAATATCCATCATTCTATATTAATTTATAAAAATCACGATATATATTTCGTAGATGATCTTTAAGGTAATGTCGAAGATTTTGAATGGAATAAGATTGATCGCCATATTCGCAAAGATACGAGAAAAGACGTATAAATATCTTTTACGTTGTTGTTTTATGATTATCCTTGATGTGACAAAGCTCTGCGTTTCCGAAGATTTCTTAAGACAGATCGAACTGGCATGTCTGTTTACTTATGATTACCGTGTCTGTATAACTTTCCGCTATTGTTATTATAATCTTTGCATATTAAGTGAGGATCCCAAGTCTCAGTACACGACTACGCGGTAGGCCCAGAAAGAGACGGCGGGATGAGCTGGACTCGCTTCTTAAAGTATTGGCCCACAATCATAGTAGACAAGAAAAATACTGGAAATAGGGAAGGGAGGATAATAAAAAAATATAATATTAAGAGTAGGCAAAAGTCTTTCAATTTGTTACTTTACGTAACTGTGTTATATTTTTTTTTTATATGAACGCAGTAAACATAAGAACCAGCCGGTGTATTCCGTAAAATCTCACCGTGAAAACTAAGGTGAAAATGAGCTTGAAGTGAGCTGTCATTCCTCCTGTGGCCCTAGTGTGAGTTTGTTTTAGCCATTTCGATCGAAGGCATCGAGCACGTTCAACGCTCCGATTGACCCTGGATTGATGAAGGACCGATCGGAGCTCTGAACGCGGTCGATGCGTTAAATCAAGATGGTTAAAACAAACACACTAGGGCGTCTGATTCTAGGGAGTGACTATTGACAGCTCAATTCACGTAAATTTTCACGGTGACATTTTTACTGAATAGACTAAGGAATAAGTCTTCATAAACACTAGCGGCACGCGTGAACGGCAGACGAAACCGCAGCTGTCGTCACTCATCGACTCATTGCCTCTGCCATTGACGCGGACCGCCTGTTTTTTTTTGTTTTGCAATGGCATCTCTCAGGTCATCTTAGGAGGTTGTCGGCTATTTAACCGACCTTGCCTGTGGCTGCTTCCAAAAAATAAGGCCTCCAGCCAGAGCTTAAAAACTGAAAACTATGCGTATACACGCTAAGGGCACCCCCTTTGGGGTACGGACCTCGCCTTAGACCGTCGCTGGAAACGACAGTAGGGGACGGGCTAGATCGGAATTATTATTATTTAAGGACGAATTTAAAGCTTTGCCTCAGCAGCGCGGGCGGTGCGTACCGCTCGTGTATATGAGCTCTAATATCTCCCTCGCTGAAGGCTAGTTTCCACTGAGATTATCTACAGTTCATCATCATCATAATTCACAGCCGGACTACATCCACTGCTGGCCTCTCTTTTCTTATTCCAATACCCACGCTCCTGTGCCAGCCTCATCTAGGTTTTGCCCGCGATGGTAACAATGTCGTCTTACCACGTCGTCGCCGGACGACCGACATATCGTCTTCCAGTCTTTGGACGCCACTCTGTCAAAGCTTTAATTCACCTGTCATCACTGCGCCTATCACAAGGTAGTTCCGAAAAACAGCGCTGTTGACGATAGGTTCGTCCGAAGTCACAGCATTTTTCTGAGCATCGACCTGGGTGCTTACTCTCGAATATAATTCCGATAGATCGACATTGGAATTGTCACTCAAACGTCAGGGATTGGCTGGACTCACTGAGTCTAGCCAATCCCTGACGCTTAACTCAACCAACTGACGTTTGACCAATGTCGATCTATCGGAATTATATTCCAGAGTAAGCACCCTGTTCTTGCACAGATGTGACGCACGACTTAATTGCTAATATAATTGTGGTTTGTTGGTAACAAAAGCAGTCACTAATGCACTCTGCTATCGGTATTATGTATGTTTTTGTTTTGATTGATATTATATAATCGCCGGTGTCGTAACGCACGTCCATTTGTATTGTCTATGGTCCCAAGCCTTGACATTAACATCCAATGGATAATTGTGTAACTTTTTCGACTTGAATACGGGGCTTTTGTCCACTTTGTATGTGTGCATTTTATATGTATCTTATCGTATTTTTTGTAATGTGCGTTTTGTTTGTATAGAATAAACATTTTTTCTTTCTTTCTTAAATGTACAGACACATCAAGCTACCCCAATCTGTCTGACTGTGTGTGAGATTTTAGCTCACTACTTATAAGGCAGATAATTTTAGTGCGCTTAAATATCGACAACCACGAGCAACTGTTTGTCGCCAACTAGTTCATCGCGCTATTTCTGTCATTCTTCTTTGAGTACGTAATAAATAGCACTAGGTTTGGAGAAGTAAATCAAACTATATTTATTGTAGTTTATTCCTCTTATTGTGCCGCGACTGGCACGGGTAGTGACGCGAACGGTATTCAATAGGATATATCTTTATGTGAGCGTTTTATTGGTTGAAGTTTCATTTCATTATGTCTGCCTCGCATGAGGTCCTGGGTTTGATTCCCAGGTCGTGCAGTGTTATTGGGTTTTTCTATCTGAAAGAAAGAAAGAAAGAAAGAAAAAAATATTTATTTGTCACAGAAACACGTGCATATAAAAAGATGGCATGGAATATTTCTCAGTAGCAGCCCAGAGTGTGAATTTGTGCCCGATTGATGGCATTAGGCTCGCCCTCTATTACATCGGACTTAAACATAACTGGCATAAATTGAGTCTGATTTTCTTTAAATAACATCACTTTGGCTCAATCGGCAGTACGGCACCCTTTCCGTTACACGTTGTATAAATATTTTTTGAAAAAAAAAATACCCAAAATTAATTCATCTTAGCGTGTCGATAGCAATCTAAATACAGTCAGCCCAGAATTTGACTACGAGCTTGGCTAATAAAAGTTACTGAAATTAATTCACTAGTCAATTACGAAAACACTACTTTCAGGAATTCCGTTTATTCTGTTACATGCCTTGTATACAGGATAAGTTTTTATCCAGTGCCCAAACTGTAACCACGAATTCAGCATATCATTCTAGACCCTCAGCGCAGACATTTTTCGTCGGTTATACCAAAAAAAAAAATCAGCTGTTCCATACATTTTTACCGCGTAGGTACTGATTTATTATTATAAATTTGAATGAAACAGCTCATTTTTTTTTTTCGTAAAACCGACGTTAAATTTGTACGCTATGGGGTCTAGAATGATATGCTGAATTCATGGTTACAGTTTGCACACTGGATAAAAACTTATCCTGTATCTTCAAACGCCCCATATCAGCGACGATCCTACGTGAGACGAGCCCATACTGTACATATCACCGGTATTCCGGTAAAATAACATTGTTTTGTAGTATGTCTGTATGTTAGATGGTTCTCGTGAATAAATAAGTGGGGTCCCGTGTTCGTGTCTCTATAACAGTCGCCTGTCACGCGAAGGTACACTATGATATACCGGGGATTTGCCTGCGAAATGTTATTCTGCAGATATTATATGGGTAACTTATGCATGGGAATTTTTCTGCGTGACGATTGACACCGAGACTGTGACTGCTGAGTGGGGTTCTGCGTTCGATCTTGAGACCTCACAAGAAGTCCATGAAAAAATTCTTAGCAGCAGAATCTGGAATTGTTCTCAGTTGTCGGGGTTAGGATTAAAACTTTACTGAAAGCTTGAGGAGAACTTTTGCGATTTTGGATGTAAAGTTATATCATTAGGATTATTTAATCGTTGCGCCACTATGTTTACCATTTTCAGCGGAATAAATAATAAAATTATTGTAGCAAATAATCCGAAATTCAACTTACTTTTCACTTTTTTTTTCTGTGTCTGTTGTTTCTTTTTTTTTGCCAAAAAATGTTTTTTATTTTTCAATTTTTAGTTTGGGTACTTACCTACCCCACTACGATTCGTATACCATTTCTAACCAAGTAAATAAAAGTGACAGAAAGAACATCATCACGATACACAAAGTCGATTAAATACGTATTATCGAAGGTAAAGCAAAAACTACCCAAGCATATTTAATCAAGTTTATATGGGACCAACTCTGAGGCATATCCATCATTTTTTTTTTCATCGAAAGTGACCCATTTTTGCCGAAAATATCGCAGAAAATCCGTACAAAAAATAAATAGACGAATTAAGAAACTCCTCTTTTTTGAAGTCGGTTAAAAATACCTTCCTCACTTATATAAACACGGGCATTGCTGACTTAAAACCATACGACCGGACACAGCAAATAAAAACTACACAAACACACAAACACAAATAAGTAACATTTATTATTACATATTGCCAAATATTATCGACGCATAAAACTGGGGAACATACCGCTTCCAGAGTTATGTAACTTGCGTGTCGAACGAAAAGTTACCTTGAGGTCATAAAATTAGGGTTCATGTTGAGTTTGCAAGCAGTTATTGATGGTACCGCAGTCGTGATGTAACAAATGTATGTTTGAACAGTTGGTGGTGGTACTTTTTTGGGTTATTTTTGTTTAGCAAGGAAATTAGATATTTCTCGGTAAAACTGAAAATGTCGATGTGAGTTTGTCTTTCTGGAGTCTTATAGATGCTTCATTAGCTTTTGCCAGCGGCTTCGCCCTCGTGGAGGTCAAAAATGATCCCAAGGGAACGTATTACCGGGATAAAAAGTGCAAAATTTCATCCAAATACGTTACGTGATTGAGTAAAAAACACGCAAACATTAAAATTTATGTATCTAAACAAATAAATTTTCACATTTGTTATATTTTATTAGTAGTACAGTAGGATTTTTAGAAAATTATTTCTACTCAATATAATTATTTCAACTATTAAGTTGGAATCATTGTCGCGTCAAAGTAATCAATGCTAAATTAGTATACCTAGCTTAAAAAAGGAGGGGCTCGTGGCTAATTGATAATAGCCACCCAGCAGGCTTAGCATGACGCTTGCTATTTCTACGAAGAATAGACAGTGCTTTTTCAATACAAAGGAGACATTTCGTTTCTCCATTTTTGACATCGCACCGTTGATATCCTTCTACAATCTGTCATTTTGTCTTTCGTTTCAACCTATCAATGTAGAATACTCTAATTGGGATGTCTCATACATCCCAATTTAGAGTATTGAGTTGTAACTTATAAGCTGTTCTAGTCTTGTGTTTTAATTATGTTACAATATCTGGATGACCGAGTTTTTTTTTACGTTTCTAAAAATAAAACTTAGCTAGATCGATTTATCGCCCCCAAAAGCCCCTGCATACTAAATTTCATGAAAATCGTTGCAATCGTTTCCGAGATTCAGATTATTATATACAATACTAGCTTTTGCCAGCGGCTTCGCCCGCGAGGAGGTCGGTGTATTATACATATAAACCTTCCTCTTGAATCACTCTATCTATTAAAAAATCCCGCATCAAAATCCATTGCGTAGTTTTAAAGATTTAAGCATACATAGGGATATAGGGACAGAGAAAGCGACTTTGTTTTATACTATGTAGTGATTACAGGGTAAGTTTTTATCCAATGCGCAAACTGTAACCATGAATTCAACATATCATTCTAGACCCCCTAGCGCTCGATTTGGGACCATCTGGAAAGTATAGCCTTTCAAACAAAAGAATAATTTTCCATATCGGTTCAGGCGTTTTCGAGTAATCGGGGAACGCATAGATAAAAAAAGATTCAGACGAAATGAGAACCTCCTCCATTTTTGAACCATTTCGAAGTTCTCACTCTCGATGTTCCAAAAACTCCATTCGGACAGTCAAATGCCCATTCTGTGAGCACATACCGTCACGATCAGAGTCGTAGGGGATATTCCGTTATTTATATTATTACACCCCTGATGAGGCCAGGAATTTATTGCAATCTTCACGGTTTTCGTATAGCGGTGGGCAGGAAGATAAGCGTTATTAAATAGAGGATAATTTATTGGTCTTTTGTTGGTTGTGGTTCGAAGGTTAAAACATCTACTTCTGAAGGAAGAGGCTGTGGGTTCATACCTGGTTGACCCAAGTTGACTTGTTCAATTTTATAATACCTACTAGTAGTGGCTCGAGACTTACTCTGCGTGTATTTTGTATTTTACCATGTACCTATGTACTACTACGTATATAATAATGTAAATTAAAAAAAAACAACTTCCAAAAAACACTACCATGTGAAAAATAACTTTCACTTCTGAAATCAGTGTTTTAGGTTTTGTATTTTCGTTTTTTAGCTACCGACTTCCGAAATTAAACTAATTTTTCTATAAGTGTGGTTTAAACTATCGAGCCTGGTTTTGAAATAAGAACCTTATAGAAATCGAAAAACAATTCCTTTTTTCAAGACTAACAACTTAGTCCGGCGCAAAGTTGTCATTTTTAACCGACTTCAAAAAAGGAGGAGGTTATCAATTCGACTGGTTTTTTTAATGTTTGTTACCTCATAACTTTCGACTGGGTGAACCGATTTTGATGATCCTTTTTTTATTTGTAAGCTCGTGGTTTCCGTGTGGTCCCATTTCAATTTCATATAGATCTGATGATGCGTTTCGGAGACAGACAACGGAACTCTTCAAAAAATAACAGTAAATAAACCGCGATTGCTGCTATCGCATAAATATGCATTGTTTTGACCCCAAGGATGATGAAATTTCGAATTAGTGGGGTAGGTACTATAACTAAAAAGTGAATAATCAAAACTTTTTCCAAAAAAAAAACAACCGACTTCCGAAAAAACTTTGTAGTGTTTTTTTCGGAAGTCGGTTGTTTTTTTTTGGAAAAAGTTTTTGTATTAAGAACTTTACCCAAATCGAAAAAAAAAGGTGCAAATGCAAAAACCTGTCACTCATGTAGGTATATATTTTCTTTTTATGCAGGATTTGCGTTTATTCTGTTACACCATGTATATCAAAGTGTCGCCCACAAAAAAAAGCTCAACGGTTCATTAGGGACCCTCCAAAGTGGACATACATTTTGTCAATTTAAACGCCCCCACATAAATATAATGTTTATTTAATTGCCCAAATAAATGATTATCCAAATGAGTCTATATTTTAGCGACGTACGACCTTTTTACGAAATGCGACATATGTTTGATCTGAAGATAAAGTTATTATTATTGTAATAAAAATAATGTTTTTATGAACTAATAATTCGTGTTTTCGTAACGATGTGGGCGTCATAATTAAATTAATTACTTTATTCTATCAACTGGTTTTTTACATGCAATGGAGGGTCAGGAATAGGGAATATCTCCGGAGTATCGTCACGCTTGTCTTTAAAAGAGTGTAAACAGAGGTGTGTCATTCTGTCAAGTTCTCTTTGAACCTCAGCCAAGTGAGTGCTAACTAAACTAAAACAGACTAACGCAAATAAAACGGGTAACACCCGAAAACAAAGAAATAAATGAAATTTAAAATTTAGATATCCGTACACATGGTCGTTCGCCCGAAGTCCATAAGCAATCCACCAAGTGTAATAGCACCATTACTGATCTTGCACCCTAATTGCATAAAATACTATTAATCAGAAACTGAATTAAATTAACCAAAAAAATTTTTAAAGAAAATGCTGCATATTACTGGATGACTCGGCATAATTAAAATAACGACCCTGACCTGACACTGAATCAAACGAAGTATATTTATGGGGAACAAATTACACACTTACACACACCTTTACACGCCACACACACACACGCCAGACACCATACAAACTTTACACATACACTCATAAAATACCATAATTGAAAGCACCTCTCTCGTCTCCACTTAGAATTTGTATCCTGAACCCCAAGATACAGACCAACTGTCTAGTTTGGGGTTCACTGGTAAATAATACATATAACTGGCTGTAGGTAATATTTAAGCTACTCAATAATGTCGTCTCAACTTGATGTTAACCTGTATATGCTTACTGTATTACCTGGACAATAAATATTTTCTATTTCATCCAATAACATCCACCGCTTACCCCGTCATCCAAACAGCTTTAGAGCTCCGAAGCAATTTGTTCTTGTCACTCGATCATCCGTCCGATCTGTCCAACACGTCCGATATGTTGGACGCTTGCATCCGATGACGTTCCATTCGCACGCTGACGTTTGATGAAGAGTTCAGCGATGGATATGCCAATGAAAAAGGACTCGAAAAACGGACGGATTTGTAGAACTGGTTTTTGGACGAATATTTCCGGATTGAAATTACAGTTTTGCAGCTTTTACTTAGTCGTCGAAAATGAAAGAACTTATCGATCGAAATATTAAAAAAAAAACTTGGTGAAAAACCCACGTATTCAAGAGTGGTGTCGGATAAATTACAAATTTTGAGTCGGCGCCGAAAGAAAGAAGAATAGATTTATTTGTCACAGAGAAATCAAGATGATAAATTAGATCACAAAAAAAAAACATGAAAACAAAACAAACGATCACGCAGATCAATGAAGTTTGGTTGGCGCCCACTCAAAATTAGTAATTTAGATTAATTTGGGAGATTAGTTAGACTAAAAGGTGTTTTTTGCTTTTCAGTTTATGTATTGGTCCGTTTATATGTTTTTGGAATATAATTTTCTACTCTTAGGACTGAATTTTGTTTCGTGTCGAACTTCGAAGTATAAAAAATTATAAACATCTAAATCGGACAACTTTGTAAAAAGTTATGCGTAGTCATACATTAAAAAAAATACGCGTGGCTTGAGACTTTTCTGTTGTTTTATCATCATTATCATTTCAGCCGAAAGACGTCCACTGCTGGACATAGGCCTCCCCCAAAAGGGGGGTTTTGCCATAATCGCCACGCTTGGGAGGCGGGTTGGCCATCGCAGTATGGTGGTAAAACGCATAGAGAACGCTGCGGCCCATTCTCTAGTAAGTCCCTTAGTCGCCTTCTACGACACCCACGGGAAGAAATGGGATGGTGCTATTCGTTACGTCCGGCACGACACGCCAAACAACAGTAATACAAACACACTACACACTTGTTTTTAATACAAACGTATAAATACCAAAAATCGAGTGATTAGCTGAAAAAAAATTGTACTTGGATTTAAATTCAATAAAATAATCAACTAATCGAAAAACTACTTGAAATACGACATTGCCAGCCCGCTCCGGATGAACGCTCTAAATCTAAAGTGAACGCTAGTCTACTTACCTCTACAAGAGTAAAAGGTGTGAAGCTTCCACATAAACTATAGTTTATCATTCAAACCGGACGTATTGTCTGTCCATTTGGCACAAAGGTTTATGATAAGCAGTCGTCTTTGATATCATATAGTGCTCTGTTTTGCATACCTTTGACAGAGATTGTGTCTCTGTAATACAGAATGACTTTCTATTTATTGATGTGGCTACTTTTCCTCTCCCGTATCGACACGTCCTAGAACCAAAAATTCGAAGACATGTGACATCTACCATTCCACCTTTCTATTGAGGCCAGAACGGTAGGATAGACCTAGGCAGCCGTTTTACTTTGTGTAAATTATTCCATTACCCACTGCTCGCAAAACGGTGAAGGAAAACATCGTGAGGAAAACGGAATGTCCTAGAGCAAAAAGACCAACTTCCGGAAAAATACTACAAAGTGAAAAATAACTTTATTTTCGGAAGTCGGTGACTTTGGATATGTATTTTAATTTTGTGTCACTGCCTTCCGAACATAAAGTTATTTTTCACTTTGTAAGTGTTTTTCCGGAAGTCGATTTTTTTTTTGTAAAGAGTTTTTAATTTTCACGTTTTAGTTTTAGTACCTACCCCACATCAATTCGATTTCATGACGATCGCTGCAGCGGTTTAGACGTGAAAGCGTAACATACATACAGGCAGAGTTACTTTCGCATTTATAAAATTATAAAATAATAAAATTCGTATAGTAGGGAAGTAGGGATTGAAAAATCGTTCGAATTTATCTTACCTTTAAGTAGTCACTTCGATCGGGCCTTAGTTATTTCACCCCGTTGCTAACCAAGATTCTTAAAGATATCTGCGGTCCCGAACCTTATTTTGAAATAAGTAGAGTAACAATGGCCCCCCTTCTTAATTCCATAGCACATCTCCACCTAATTGTCAACTGTTTATAACGGCCATCAAATTATTTTATCGACAAAATGTCCCCGAATTACAAAGACGGTTCTTAGGCCCATTAGTGCAAGGAATAACGTACACAGGGATGCTGGGCCTGGGGGAGTTCTGGTCTTTTTTGTATGCACGTATTTTTGTGACAAATAATCCTTTTTTATATGTATAACTAGGTTTTGCCAGCGGCTTCGCCCGGGTGGAGGGCGGAAATTATCCCTAGGGAACGTACTACCGGGATTCAAAATATCTGTATGTCACCGTATAATTGTAAATACCGTTAGATTATGATCTATCTCGCGAGATTGTAAACTGTCGATAAATTGTGAACTGCACCATACTGCTTACTGACCGAA
The DNA here is from genome assembly GCA_949091785.1 of Polymixis lichenea. Classification (NCBI taxonomy): domain Eukaryota; kingdom Metazoa; phylum Arthropoda; class Insecta; order Lepidoptera; family Noctuidae; genus Polymixis; species Polymixis lichenea. The sequence goes on from OX420959.1 coordinate 9,081,059, forward strand.
TAGGTTAGATTAAAATTGCGACCAAGCGCGCGCGAGCCGAGCGAGCGAAGCGAGCGGTGCCGGGGCAGCGGCCGGCGAGCGCTGCTTCCAAGTTAATGGCAGCTACTTGACAATTTAGTAACAGCGCAAGGTACTATCCGTCTTGATACCAGTTCACAATTTGACGGTTTCACTTCGATAGATTATAATCTACCGAAAAATAATGCGTTAGATTGTAAGCAGTATGTTACGGTTCGCAATCTTTCGACAGTTTACAATCTCGCGAGATAGATTATAATTTAACGGTATTTACAATTTTACGGTGACATATATATCTATAGAGTAAAAGTATGTGTTAATCCAGGTTATAAACTATCTGTGGGCCAAATTCTATCCAAATCTGTTCTGCCGTTTTAGCGTGATTGAGGAACAAACATCCAAGCTAATACATACATATTAGGATATTTTATGCTTGTGCTTAGGCTTGTGGTAAAGTAATACTCGCACGGGTCTATCAATCAGGTTAAGCTACGCTTGCCGCGGTTGGTCCGTGGATGGGTGACTATCTTTACATACCAAGAGTCAAGACTCCTCCGTCCCTCGGAAAGCACGTTAAGCCGTTACGGGTCCTCAGAAGCCCAAAAGTCTGACAACCAGTCTTACGTGGGTATACACCGTGAAATTTTAATGGTTGTTTTCCCGCAGCAGAACAACTTGCCATAAGGATTACTTTCGAAGCATAGAGTAAAAGTAGAAAATTGTTGTTTTTTTTTTGTTTTAAAATAATTTAAAAAATCTTCATCAACTCGAGAAAACACTACTCAATCGTAACACTAGAGGTAACTTGTAGGTACTACTCGAATCGCACACGCCGCCGACAAAGGGAACAGCGATGCATAAATGTTCAAAGCAAAATAAACTCTCAGACGTGGTAATTTTTCACAATGGTTAATCGGCCATTTTTTGTTTCTAATATTTTATTTGTTTACAACTTGGCTGCGGGAAAACAACCATTCAAATTTCACGGTGTATATCGTGTTACCTAGATTGTGAGTTGTAGAAGTCAGATGGGCAGACACTCTGTGTAAAATACTGGTGGTCAGCTACATCCGGTTAGATTAGAAGTTATGTTGGCGTCAACATAGTGTGGAAAATGTTAGGCAGATGGATCGATGTTAAAAATAACTTATCCCGTCCCAATACACGCCATACCTTAACTTAAAGTTACAATTGTAAGGGATACCAAGTTTTCAAGTTAAATTAACTTGTTTGTACAATTCCGCGACCATTAGAGCCTCAACAATTGGGCAATTTTCTTAGAAATACGATATTTATTCAACATCGGCGAGTACTTCATCTAAAAAGGTGGATTGGGTTGCAAAGTGACAAATTCTACTTGACGTTTCGTCCGGCACTTAGATCCGAAAGTGTTGCCCTATTTTAATTTAAGGTTATTTTTATTTATTAATCATTGTTTTTCTGTTTAGTGACGTGTAGTTATTACGTTTTTTGATATTCAATGAAAATCGCCAGTTAGAGACTACTCACACTTATTCAGCTCTGTTCAGCTTTTGTCCATAGAAAACTGCGATTTTGTATAGAGTCTGCTCAGCTTTCCGCGGCTGAACGGATGCGTACGCATCTCATACAAAATTGTTGTTTTCTATCGACTAGCGTAACTCACGATTAATCATAATCTGTTTCATATTGACAGTTCAACAATATTCATTGCGATATTCGTGTTGTTGAGCAGACGCATTTTACGAACATATGAAGCAATAGTATAGCCATCTGTTTCAAAACGAAACATTATGATTAATCAAGAGTTACGCAATTAAGGTGAGCTGAATAAGTGTGAGTAGTTCCTTATAGTATTTTTTTTTTTTGGGTGGGAAATCATCAAAGACTTCGCCCGCACTGGGTGGAGCAGGAGGGCGTGTCAGACTTTTACTGACTAAAACCCACCCGTGTTCCCTCAGTTGCCTTTGTGCCAGGGGCCGCGGTATCTCTTTCGAACAACCCGCACCCCTGGCAGGCATCGGCACTTGCAGGCCCCATCAGTTGCTGCTGACATCTCTTTGAGGCGTGCGTGGAACACAACGCGCCGTCGACCCGGGCTTGGTCCTTACCGGACAGCGAGCTACCCATTACTCGCCGTCCGTAAGCCCGTGCCTACGGTGGCCGGGAATCAGCCTGGGATTCCCGGCGCCCAGGGCGTCTCCTGCGAAGGCCACGGCCGTGAGGGCGCATGTACTGCATGTCCCTCACGTGCGCCGCCTCCCTCTTTGTGAGCATCACTGCTTCGCTGAAGCCATGGCCTGGACCAGGGCCGGACGCGAGAGATCACCGCCGCCGATCGCCTCCATGAGGACACGGCGGTGCTCCGCCCAAGCCGGGCAGACCTCCACCGTATGCTCCACCGTGTCCTCAGGGTGATCTTCGCAGTGGAAACACCCGGGCGTTTCCTCCCGCCTTATTCAAAAAAGGAACCTCCCGAAACAACCGTGCCCGGGGGATCTGTCAGGCGGAAGGTGAGGACGCCATGCCGCCTCTCAAGCCACTCCTCAAAGAGGGGACTTACCGCCGCAATCGTGGCGTGCTCATAGTTCCTTGGAGTTGGACATAATTAAGTTTATTTTGGAGTTTGGTTTAATGGGACTAGACATAGCGTAGCGACCCAGTGATAACGGACACGACTTACGAGGTGTAGATCGTGGGGATTAGACCCCAAGCAAGCTTATGTACATTTTCAACACCACGGCTCTCAAAACGGTGAAGGAAAACATCGTGAGGAAACCGGCATGTCCTGGAACCAAAAATTTTAAACAATTTGACATCTACCAACCCGCACTGGGTCGTTTTGTACCAAGGGGTATCGTATTACCTAGTTACTGTGTTGTGGAGGTCACATAGGCAGTTGCTCCGTGTATAATACTTGTATTTAGCCGACCGCACCATAGTTTTAAAAAGGCTAGGCGTATTGATATGAAGCAATGGAACAGCAATATCCTTCAAAATTGTTCAGATTGTGATTGAAAGTATTGTACGCAATTAGGGTGCTTCTTACTGTATGTCCTGCCGATGTATGCTGTAAGAAATGTCACCGTGAAAACTTGGATGAAGTGAGCTTGAAGTCGGCTGTCACTTGTGTCAATTCCGAGCATCAGCCGGTCTATTCTGTAGGTACAAATATCACCATGAAGATTTATGTGAAGTGATCTTGGCTTGAGCTGTCAGTAGTGCCATTCCCTAGCATTTGGTGGAGTGACAGGTCATTTTAAGCTCGCTTCACCTACGTTTTCACGGTGAGATTCGAGCAGAATAGCTCAGCAGGTAGAATGACAGCTCACGTCACGCTCACTTTCACGGTGAGAATTTTACAGAATAGCACAACTGGACAACAATATATTTTCCATTTCCATTTATTATCGTCCTTGTATATTGTATTCATCCCACGTTATTCTTAAAGAGAATGTTCTAGATAATAAGAAGCATGTAAGTAAAGCGAGCTATTTCTGAGATATGTTTAAAATCTGTGCACCCGGGATGCTGGGTTGTCTCGCCTGTCCCGTTGTGTAGTAACAACAATATTTGTCATACTTTGACTGATATTTTATGATTAGAGATGGCATCGTGGTTTGTCGATATCGATAAGTTTTGTTACTTTCGTTTGGTAAAAGAATATATTACATTTTCGAATTACAAATAACCAACTGGGACCAGGAATGAAGAGATCCGCAGGAGAACCAAGGTAACCGACATAGTCCGAAGAATTGCCAAACTTAAGTGGCAGTGGGCAGGGCACATTGCTCGCAGAACAGATGGCGATGGGGCCGAAAGGTTCTGGAGTGGCGACCGCGTACCGGAAGACGTAGAGCGGGAAGGCTATCCCACAAGGTGGACCGATGACCTTGTGAAAGCCGCGGGAATCCGCTGGTTGTGGGAAGCACAAGAGAGGTCGAAGTGGAGGAGCATAGGGGAGGCCTTTGTGCAGCAGTGGACGTCTTTCAGCTGAAATGATGATGATGATGAACTGGGACCGTGCTTATTTAGCTTCTGGCGTTTCATAAGTGCCCATAAAATAAAATATTTGGATTTTTTTTTTGACATAGAATGCAGCGTTAAATAAACCGTATTGGTAGTCCTTTACCGTCATCATTATTCGAATGATTTTGTGTTATTCCACAATTCTTAAATGCTTATTCATCTTGTGTTCGACAGTCATCTACAAATAAACAAGAGTAGTCATAGCAGAACATGTCCATGAAGTCGAACCGTCTATTTTTTAAGAGTCCCACAGTCCGACGCGACATGAGAAAATGAATTTCCTTGAAATTTTTATAGAAATTGTTCTATTAGAGTCACGTCCCGCTGTCGTGTCGCGTCTGCCTGTAGGTGTTTTTAAATAAACATTCAAATTAAATAACAATTCCTCTATACATAACACAATATTGCTAGTCCCTACTAAAATAACAATTGAAACGAGAAGCAGTAATCTGGGTTAGCGATTCTCATTAAGTATTACATTTCCAATATTGCCAGTAATGACCAAAACAGCAGTAATACTGGAATTATACCCGCGTAATTGCGGTTGTATTAATCTTATCGAATACTGTTTACGACTTCGCTTGATTTTATTGTACTCAGTTATAATAAGTCTTTTGTTTTCTATGAAATGACTTATTAATTTTAAATTTTGTTAAGAAACCACTTTGATACCAATAATATGTGTCGTAAAATTGCACTACATAATAGTGACATGAGTTTACTTTTTATTACCAAATAAAATACTTATTTTGGGTTGTCGATAAATAATCCGACTTAAAATGTGAGGTAAAATCAGAGCTGTTTTAAAATGACTTATTTTTACTTATCGAAACATCGATAAACAAAACTGAGATAGTGTCTCATCCCTACCCCGCAATGGCACCGCGGGACCTGAGACCAGAAAAACGTCTTTATAACACACCTGAGCTCGACGGACACTACAACGACTCACCTTCTTGATACTTTACGATAAACCATCAAAATATTAAATAACAATGTCGATTTACTTGCGGTTATTAAATCTAGTACTTAGTGTCATTTAGTTTATAGTCTGGCGGTCTTAAAATGTCCTGTTGTGCAGATAAAATTGATGTTATAACTTTCGCTGTGTGATGTAGTACTATTTATCATAATATTAGCAATATTAGAAAAACATTTTAGAAAAACTTAGGTATGATTAAGTTTACTTTTCGGTACGTTATGAATTGATAACATGGTAACGTTTTTTATCGATGATCGAAAATCTTTTGAATCGGTTTTTTACTGTTCACTGCTACGCATGAGCTTCTCACGTCAAGTCAATTTCATTACACACTGTCAGTGTGGTGGAGATAGAACTAGCCACACCAACCAATCTATCTTAGCCGTTGGGTCGGCTTCCAGTCTACAGTCCAACAGGTTGCAGCTATCTGACCTCCTCAACCCAGTTTCTGGGAAACACTATTCCCCTTAGCAAGACTGGTGGTATACCTTTCGGGATTCTCGTTTCGGACGGACCGACCTCATTACGCGTTATTTAACCTTGAAGATCAACCCGTGTGGCCGTTTTTATTTAGCCACGAGCCCCGCAAGTAGAACTGCTAAACTGATTGTAACATAATCATTTATCACATAGTTGAAATAAAGTACAAAAAATATCTAAACCTTTCGTTCCTAATTCGCGTACCTATCTAAAATGAGAAACGTATATTATTGTTATAAATTCTTTCAGAAAGTGTGTTGAAGCGTGCAAAATTGACGGGTCGGGTGAAGTCGGGTCAGAACGAGCTCTTTACCTGATTAACGAACCGTGTGGGTCCATTCTACTCCGAGGTTAATTTTACAAATGAAACTAACACTGAAGAGTTTCTCGATTGGCTGTTATTCAAAGTACCTTCGGTTTTGTAGGTAAATTATGAGCTTTTGATCTAAATAAATAATTTATCGAAGCAGAAATATTTTGTTGTTAACATTAAAACTGTTTATGATAACAAGTTAGACAATATCTCACGATTTTCAGCAATCGTTCTAAATGTCGATTAAGTTCCACCGCATGCACTACACAACAATGTTCTTGGTGTTTTTGATTATGTGGGCAAAAGAGCTCCATAAAACAAATGCCGTTCGTCAAGCAAAGTTCGCCATTATAAATTGAATATCTTATGTAGACGCAACAAAGCAGTCATAAGTCAATAATTTGCCTGATAAATAACTACCAAAACCAATTCGCGTACCTAAAAACACAAATTCAATCCCAACTTCGCAATAATTTCATAAATCAATACTTCTCTCAGGTGCAAGTATCAAGACTGTCTCGTCGTCCTCAGCGCCAGGTGCGGCCCAAGATACAATTACGTACATTAGAATTTTTTACGTAGGGATTTGTTTTATTTCGCAAGGAACCCTGAATGTTAAGGGCGTTGCTAAGATACTCATAGTCCATGGATTCCGTTTAAGTTTCCCTTTGAGCAAATTGTTTTACTGTGTGTGTATTGCGGTGTTGAACGGTCTGTGGTTTTAGCATAGAATTAGACAATGGGTAAAGACAGATCGAAATTCGAACGATGTCTCGTTGTGAATCCGCGATGATTTACTTACGTTAAAAACAAATGAGTTCTCTTTCGAATTGCATGCGCTCACTGGAGTGAGGTGAGCAGTGAACTTTACTGAATAGTAGTATTGACTAATTTGACGAGTCTTTCAAGTCTATTAATTCTACCAATTAGATAATAACTTAAGGCGGAGGCTTATTTAAAAGTCCATGTAAGTCAATTGAATGAGTAAGTAGTTCATTCAATCGGATTTTAATTAAGTTAGAGGGTTGTGTCGATGACTTAAGGCGGAGATTTTGGAAAACGTTCAAAAAGGTGGTTTTTTAAAGCAGTGTATCTCTTTAACCGTAAATAATTTTGAAAGAAAGAAAATATATGATATATTCAAGTCTTTTTTGCATACAGTGATGGAACTCAAAACATAATGAAACATACTTTAATGCATCAAACAAATCCTCAAAGTCACCTCTTAATTATCTTTAAAAGTTTATCTCTTCGATGAAATTTATAATTATAATTAAAAATATACCATAAAATTCCAAATGCTAAACTGCATCCAGTGATGGATTATTTATTATTAAAAAGTTAATATGTAATTTTATACGATTTTATTTGCATTTTTATGACATACCTTTCTCATTTATTATTCGAATATATTACAACAGATTTTAAACCGTATGGGATTGATATAAGAACTATTATCGCTCATAACGACATTATTTAAAGTTACCGGGGCCTTAAATAATAAATTATTACAATTATGTAAATACATATTTGTTACGATCGCGAATCATATTTTAATTTACATACAACCTTGCACAGACCTGGAAATTGCACAAACGTAAGAAAATGCGGGTGCTGGTTGGTAGATGTCACATGTCTTCGAATTTTTGGTTCTAGGACATGCCGGTTTCCTCACGATGTTTTATTATTTACGCAAAGTGAAACGCCTGCCTTGGTTCAAATCACGGAATAGAAAAAACTGTGGAAGTGCCCACGCAGCTATCACGCGTGTCACCGCGTGTGTCACAATTATGCGGAGAAATATGTAAGAGAATAACAACCTTCGTCAGTTGTAATAAGCCTTAATTCTGTATGGACAACAAATAAGGTTTTCGTGAAAGTTGAATTTGTTGTTCATACAAAATTAAGAATTATACCAACTGACGAAGGTTGTTATTTTTTTACATTATATTCCGCATAATTGTGACACACGCGGGACAGCTGCGTAGGCACTTCCACTGTTTTTTTCTATTCCGCTGCCGCAGCTCGTAAGTCGGGGCCGGTACCACTGTGCCACCACTGCTTCAATGGCACATAATAATCTAACACAGTGATTCAAAAGTTCAACTCAGTCTACAGATAGAATCTTACTATTCTACTAACATTATAAAGTTTGCGAAGATGTTTGGATGTTTGTTACTCAATCACACGAATACGGCTGGACGGATTTGGATGAAATTTGGCACAGAGATAGTTTATAACCTGGATTAACATATAGGATACTTTTCATCTCGGTAGTTCGTTCCCGAAGGACAATTTCCGACCTCGACGCGGGCGAAACCGCTGGCAAAAACTAGTAGCCTATAAAAGTCTAAGTACAGCCTTCAACCCGTTCCCACAACTATAAATAAAACCATTAAACGTAACAAAACTCTAGGAAAAGGCAATGACACACGAATAGAGGACCTAAATTAGTTGTAAAGTTTGTTCGGCCTATACAAACACGTATAATGGCCGATTAGCCACAGATATTCGTTGATAGCCGTCTATAAACACATAAATTTACTGGATCGGGTGTGCCTTTCTGTGGAAATGACCTTCATTTTGATGTAGGGTTTTAGTTTTAAGTTGATAACGATTTTGCTATATGAATGAAATTTGTAGTCGTCATTTATTTTCTTTGCTTATACAACGTGTAACGGAAAGGGTATATACATACCAAGGGCACGGCTTCTTTGGATGATATCAAACGATAATGGAAGGGTTTTTAAATCCTATATGTACATGTTCGGAAGTTATGAGAAGTTTTAATACATTGATACCAGACACCAAATCATCAAATTGAAATAAACACATCACTTGGAAGAGATTTATCGTGATATTGGCAAGTAACGTGGAAAGTTATTAACCTACGTAGTACGGTGACACGTTTGTTATGATTTGAATTTAAGAAACACATGAAACCGAAAATTTGGTATCAATTCTTAGAGTATTTTATTTTGAGCTGAAACTATGTATAGTGATTCTATACCACCTGTTACCTTTAGTACTTAAGGATAGCAATAGCGTTTCTGTTACACCCTGTATATTTAATATGTTTATATATAAGTTTCTATAATACAACATATAAAGGATAAGTTTTTAACCAGTGCGCTAACTGTAACCGTGAATTCATCATATCATTCTTGACTCCAGCGCAGAAATTTTACGTCGGTTTTACAAAAAAAAAAAATCAGCTGTTCCATACATTCTGACCCCGTAGGTATTGCACTTTTTTATGAAGCAGCTGATTTTTTTTTTGTAACCGACGCAAATTTTCTGCGCTGGGGGATCTAGAATGATATGCTGAATTCATGGTTACAGTTTGCGCACTGGATAAAAACTTATCCTGTATATTAATATATCTATGTATCTTTTATAGTGAATTCCAACTATATTTTGCACCAATGACAACCCCATTTAATGTCCACGCAATCACTGTCCATTCCAGGGTTGCCTGAAAGAGTTCGCAGAGAGCGATAAGGCCGCCCGTTGTATGTTTTTTTTGTTATATATTTTCTATAAAGTATATATAAATGAATGAATTGAACCGACCCCAGCGTGGTTTGACCAGACCCGATTAATCAAGTGAACCCCAAGATTAGCACTAGCCCCTGAAGCCTCATGTTCCATGGTGCTACAGACCATTGCCTATCAAGGAGTAGACCGGGGGGCGCTGTAGGTAATGGTAGGGGAGACGTGGCCTTAGGATAGGGAAGGATTTGTTAGCCGTACCTGATATGCATCCTAGAGAAAGCAAAGACTAGACTTTGCTAGTCTTTGCTTACTCTAGGGTACATATCAGGGGTACGGCAGTGTGGTAGATCCCTATAGACAAATATCGCCCGACTAAAGGGATTTTTTTTGGATTTTTTTTGTTCCGTGTGGTGCCGTACGTAAAAGAATAGCACCATCCCATTTCTTCCCGTGGGTGTCGTAGAAGGCGACTAAGGGACTTACTAGAGAATGGGCAGCAGCGTTCTCTCCAGCAGTGGACGTCTTTCTCGATTTTTTTCGTATTTTGTATTTTTTTGTAATTTTCTAATTCACTCAGCTGAGTGTGGGGGTCCTGGATTCAATTCCCAGGTCGGGCAAAGTGATATTGGGTTTTCTATCTGAAATTTCTCAGTAGGAACCCGGAGTCTAGATTTGTTCTCGGTCGATGGTAACATGCTCGCCCCCTATTACATGGAATTAAAACATAACTGGCGAAATGTGCATATTATACGGTACACCTCGGCCCAACCCGGCAAGATGTTATGTAGTTATTCCCGAAATATATTTTTTTCGGGTGGAAAAAAACAACAACAAATAACTTCTCCCGCTCTGGGTGGAGCCGGGCGGCGTGCCAGACTTTTACTGACTAAAACCCACCCGTGTTCCTTCAGTTGCCTGTTTGGCCAGGCATCGGCCCTTGCGGAACCCATCAGTTGATGCTGACATCTCTTTGAGGCAAAAATGGTCGATTACGGTGATTCTGGTAAAAAAAAACAAGGAACGAATTCTACCTTAAAACGAATACAAGCCAACAATACGGGTTCAGTCTATAATTAATTACAAAAACAAACAACAACTAATATTTAGAGTACGTCTCCTCAAGGAAACACTAACTATAATCCCGTTAATTCGATACTGCTGCCGATATAATCGGTAATCGGTTTAATCTCGATCCATTATCGTAATCGGTACAATTGTAAACATCGAGTGGTTTGTGATGTACGTAAGTATATGATCGAGTCGGCGAGTCTCGAGTGTCGGCGCAGAATATGCGGTTGGAATATAGGGTGTTTGAAGATTGTGTAGTTCATGAATTTATTACTGTGTATTTTATGGGATTAAGTGAACCGGAAGACGTAGAGCGGGAAGGCCTCCCACAAGGTGGACCGACGACCTTGTGAGGGCCGCGGTGGATGTGGGAAGCACAAGACCGGTCGAAGTGGAGGAGCTTGGGGGAGGCCTATGTCCAGCAGTGGACGTCTTCCGGCTGAAATGATGATGATGATGATGATGAAGTGAACATAATACTTTTTTTAATGTTCAACCAACTTTAAAACAGTAGGGTTTTTACTTTAAATATTTTTATTATAATAAGTAATGAAGTAATGGCATTTCGCGCGAACGAAAGACAATGTGCAGGAATGGGAGGTAGGAATTTGCAAACCAACTTTATCTATTAATTCGTTTGCCAACATTAAAAACAAAAAAATAAACGCACACAAATCGGTTCACCCGTTTAAGAGCTACGGTGCTACAGAAGACAGACAGACACACATAGCGGTCAAAATTATAACACTCCTCTTCTTGCGTCGGGGATTGAAAAGAAATGACAATACTAGAATTCTAAATTAATTCACATAAAGTTATTGAAACAGCATGTATCCGCGAAGAGGGTGGGACGAGTAGCATCATTGAACAATTGATACTGTGAAATACAATTGTAGGTTATAATACGATCCTTGGGGTGGTTTGGGAACGAGATTGACAATGTCTAGTACGTATTATTATAATAGTTTTTCATGCTGGGGCAACACTATGGTCAACGTCAATGCCCAACATCGCGATAAACGCGGTAAAGATTCCGATAAATTCAGTGGCCTCAGTGGCCACACTTGATCGCCACCCGAGTTATCGCCTAAAGTCAAACGGCAATGTGAATGCCGTTGTAAAGCTATTACGATAAATTGTGCCTACACCTACGGTTAATTTCCATCATCGCGATAATCAACGGCGTTTCTCGTTGGTGTGGCCTCGGTACTAGTCGATTCTCACTAATTTACTCGCCCGAATCGGCCAAATCGTCTTTTATCGAAATCAAATCGAAATTGAACCGTGCCTATAGTCTAATACCGACATACTACTGGAATTGTTTATTCGCCCACAAACAAATTAACTTCGTGCGAGTCGCCTATAGAAAATAATATCCTACTATTTCCTACTAGTATTATAAAAGCGAAAGTTTGTACTTGTTGTTACTCTTTCACGCAAAAACGGCTGAACGGATTTGAATGAAATTTGGCACACAGGTAGTCTGTAACCTGGAATAACACATAGGATAATTTTTATTCCGGTACTACGTTCCCGTGGGATAGTTTTCGACCTCCACGTGGACGAAGCCGCTGGCAAAAAACAAGTAGGTATTATTTCAATGTGACGATTCACCAATTATTGTAGGAGACGTCCAATATCAAACTTCAATGTTTGTTTGAAATATGGCTAAAAGTCTTAGACTTTTTATAGGTCCTCTCCTGATCCAAAATTTATTCAGGGTTCGGCGCAACATGCCTTATTCTTCCATTCTTCTATATTAGTCGTCATCTCTGTAAAGGGGGGTTTTCACACAGTTCATCCATCGTTTTCTTGGTCTTCCCCTACTCTTAAGAATCACTCTTAAGAGCCATCCATCCATTCATACTCAAAACTTTCTTCTTCACCACTTTTAAGCTGAGAAGCAGTGGTGTTCCTCAATAGCACTGCAGCACTTTATGCCGTGGGAATGATTATTGAAGAGGCCTTTACTGTTCGTCGAAGGGCAAAGGACCTCTCATGAAGATATGGAAGTCAAGCTTTCACTGGATTTCATGAAAAGACGGCTAATCTTTTCCTTACGATATTTTCCATCACTTTCAAGAGATTAGCATATTCAGCCTATAATGTTCATACAGCTGAGACACAAGCCTCCTCTGTGGAAGTGGGCCATAATTCACCACGCGATCTAGTGCGGGTTGGTGGATGTCACAAGTCTTTGAATTTTTGGTCTCCTTGCGATGTTTTCCTTTGTTCCTAGGAGAGAATGCTGTTGGGGAGAAATTCCTGTATATTATTTAGAAGTGCCAGGTGAATTCTAGCATCATATTGATGTTCCAAATCATATGCGGCGAGGTCTTGACGGACATTCCTGTGATCAAATGCTAAGCCAGTGGGCTTAGAATGTTCATTTGGTGGGCTATTGCAATAAACAAACAATTTCCGTCTTTTGAAATGGGCACAATTATATCCATTGTAAGCGCTTTTGTTTGTGGGACAAGTCAGAGAGCACAGTTTTGATACACAAGTACCTTCCTGGGTTCGAACTCACGAACCCTTGTAAGTCGGGGCCGATACCACTGGACCACCACTGCTTCAAGAGATTACCATGTACTGATTAAGAAAAGATTTATTCATTCATTCAAGCAAGACACAAAATTAAGCAATACATCAATTAAAAATAAGACCTCAAGCAATAAATATCCCTTAACATAATCCCAAAGTATTTATCAAAATGTAATATTAATTAGAGCTTAAATAGCGTAATTTATAAAAAAAAAAACAGGTGAAAAAAATACTCAATTAATTAATTAGCAAACACAAAACACTGGGATATTTTTTCCGCGCTTTTCATTAGCCACCATTTTCCAATATGGCGGCTTTGTTTACGTCACCCGTGGAAATGGCCCACTATTTTTGCGCGCGAAAATAGCTTGTTTACTTAGCGTTTTTGTTTTCCAGTCATTAAACTAATTGAGCTGGTAGTAAATTAATTGAATTTTGTTTTGAATGCTGTTTTCTTTGGATGAAAATAGTTGAAACACTACATAACATCACGCCCTGTTTCCCCAACGGGTTAGACAGAGTGTACCTATAGTAAACCCACATATCGCCAGTTATCTTTAAGATGCATGTAATAGGGGGCGAGCTTATTGCCATCAACCAGGCCCAATCCAGACTCCGGGCTGCTATTGAGAAATTCTAGATAGAGAAACCCAGTACCACTTTGCCCGACTTGGGCATCAAACCCAGAACAAGAGCTAGCGCTTGTGGCCACTAGACCAACTAGTCAGTAAAGAGGTAGACTCACTATTGTAATAATACTGTGAGCTTGTCATTACATAGAGATGTCAGCACCAACTGGTGGGGTCCGCGATTGCCGATGCCTGCCAGGGGTGCGGGTTGTTCGAAAGAGATACCGCGGCCCCTGGCACACAGGCAACTGAAGGAACACGGGTGGGTTTTAGACAGTAAAAGTCTGACACGCCCTCTGGCTTCATCCAGAGCGGGAGAAGTTGTTTGATAATTACCTACCCTCAAAACAAAAAAAAAAGCTTATTACAGGATAGTATTAAAACCTCTTTAATTAAATCTGTTTTCAACTATATAGTTTTTAACCATATCCAGGTGCTTCCAGACTGACCAGAAACTACCGTGTTGATGAACAAAGGCTATTCTATTCATCATCTGCCTAGCCTTATCCCAACTATGTTGGGGTCGGCTTCCAGTCTAACCGGATGCAACTGAATACCAGTATTTTACATGGAGCAACTGCCTATCTGACCTCCTTAACCCAGTTACTGAGTAACACGATACCCCTTTGGTATCTTGACTGAACCGTTTATTAAGGACAGTCCTACACTCCTAGCCCACGTTCCCCAGGACGTAATAAAATCGCGGCGGGATTTTTCACGCACTGGATTTTCAACACACTGCTCAGCGCCGAGAATTGAAAATCGAATAGTAAAACACACTGTTCGATTTTCGACGCGCTCAGATGCAGTCTGTGGAATCTCAATAGGCTCGATTCAACACGGAGAGTTGAAAATTTATTTCGCGAAAAAATCCTGCGCTTTTATTACGTTCGTGTGTATGTCGGTTTTACCACAAACCATCCATCTTTCTGTTGTTCCTATCAAATTGTCACGAGAACCGAGCTCTCACGATTATTACCGAACAGCCAATAAACAAAGAAGACCTCACGAAAATTAATTACAAACCCGTTTAAAATAACAATTAACCAAATAAAAGCACTAAAATAACCGAGCATATTATTAGTTTTCTATTTAATACGCCATTCAAAACTTGCTCACATGGTCTATACAAAATTAATTAAAACCTAATGCAATAAAGAGAATGGTTCCTGTGAGATGAAATCACTCATTCGTGAAGTGTGCAGACAAACTTGTATCTGTCTCTTTCTAACGTATGTGTTTGTGGACATATGTGAGAGGGATGGAGCAAAGGCGGGTAAATGAGCGAAGTTCATTAGGCATTCGGAAAATGAAACTCAATCACATTTCTGTCGCGTTTAGAGGGGATGGCGTTATGCTAGGGTGAATAATGCACTGTGGTTGGATTTTCTTTGGGAGTTTCTCAATTGGGAGGAAGTTTTAAGGAGGATTGAGTTAGTGGTATTCAGATTCGAGTGAGATTTCCGTTTCTCAGAACTAGCATGTTCATAAGCAATGGCATAGTGACCATTTCTAGTTTTAAGTTGCTATTTTTCCATACTTATCATATAATATGAAAACTGTATTAATGTGGAATATTTTTTAAAGTTTTTTTAAATATTTTATCCTAATAAATAAGTACAGTTCCATCATGCGTAAGTGATTTTGTTTCTAATTTATGTGATTTGTGAAACTACGAGCTTTTGCCTGCGGCTTCGCCCGCGTGGAGGTCGGAGTATTATAATATAAACATTCCTCTTGAATCACTCTGTCTATTTATAAAAACTGTATTTAAATCCAGTGCGTGGTTTAAAAGTTCTAAGCGTAAAGAAAGAAGTTGTACCTACTGTAGCAAATTATCAGTAAACTGGCGGTTTTGAAACCCGTTTTAAAAAGTAACAAAACAAAATTTAGGATAACATAATTTCTGTCATTTCTGCTACGTTAATGCAATATAAACAGTGTTTGGTAGAATGACCGATACATTTTTATAATGAATTGGAAGTATCATTTGCTAGCAAAACATTTTAAGATTTTAGAAGCACATAAGTCATTTTCTAGAAACCGATGGATGTTTTCGAATGAAATTTAATTTGATAAATGAACTATTTGTTTTCGATTGATTACTTTTTTTTTTTCGAAAAAATCCGTCAGGTTTTTCCTAAACTTCAACTATATCCGACGACTCTGGTTAGTTATCTCTTTAGGTAACCGCACATAAATTTATCACGCGAAACACCACAAATTATTGCGTTCAATTACAGCAACAAATAAAAAAGTTACAACGACATTTCGCGTGTTAAAAACAAAAAACATATTATTATTTCAATAACCTACCGTGACACATAAGACAGGTTTTACAAGTAAAAACTAGGATGTAACGGTCGCCATCTCTAAGAAAATTGTGTCGATCTACAAAACAGCTTGTATAATTGCGATACAATGATATTTCTTATTCGCCTATTTCCATCACAACCCTTCCCCCATCGAACTCGCACAGATCTAGAATACCTGACTGATTCAACTTACTTCTCAGCTCTAGCATAATGCTGTCCGCCCCAGTAACGTAGGGAAACGCGATTAAGAACGCTTTGACGAGCAATGCATACTCGATTATGACTCGCTGTAATTAAATCATGAAATATGTACACGTTTTATTAGTTATTATAGAAATTAATGTTCGATGTAATTTAATTAATTACCTTTGTAATTCTCATTTTTAATGGAATTCTCAGGCTGTGTGCTATTCTATAAAGTTCACTGCTCACCTCACTCAAGTGAGCGCACACAATTCGAAAGCGAACTCATTTGTTTTTAAAGTAAATCATGAGCATATTGACAACGAGACACCGTTCGAATTTCGCACTCATCTTTGAGACTGCAGTTCAGTGATACTGGAGGAAATGTTGAAGCATGTTGGGATAACCAATTGAGCAGAAGATATGCTGTCATATCTTTTAGAAACTGTTGTGATTGGATGGAATTAATAATAACAGCCAATCAAAATTGACATACGATTTTATTCTTGTTATCCATCATACATGATCTGTGTGTGCTGGATTATAGAATTAACTCTATCATAATTTATTGTATACAATAGAATACTCTTTATCATGTACACGAAATGGATTCAAAATATACATGAACAAATTTTACATGGACAAACAACACATAGAAATTACCTTTGTTGGTCCTGAAAAAAGGTCTACTTGGTATAAGATACATATTTCATATTCAGCGCCTCGACACAGCTACAACAAAGCTTTTGGTTCAACTAAAATCAATATTCCTCTCTGAAAACTGTCAAAAACTCATAATTTACAATTAAACAGGCTGACAAAAGATAAAAGATAGAGATATAGCAGCATTCATAACTCAATTGTGTATCTGTCTGTCACCGAAATTGTTTTTGGCGGGTGCAATCTCGAAAACTAATTGTTCGCCATTTTATAATTGAATATATTTGTTTACCTGCCGAGTGGCCCTCGGCGCCATCTTGCGGGGGGAAGCGTAATTAATTTGATAATAAATTGCCGAATACCAGGGAGAAATTAAAATATTTTTGTGGTGAGGGTAGAATGAAATCGGTGGGCAGTAATTTATATTGTTTGAGTATTTCGATAGTGATTAAGATGGCGTGTGGAATTTTGATGTTTAGCGTTTAATTTGTTTGATTGGAAGCTGATTTATATCTGCGAAAAGGGTATTTAGAATCAATTTTGATTTTGAACTGACTGTTTCGTTTTGTACCATATGTTAAGAAGTGTCCACAGAGTGCCTTACCGGTTCTTTTCCATAGGAACCTACTACTCTTTGGAATAGGCAACTAGCTTCTTCTTTCCGACTGACCTTGACTTTTTGAAAGCGAGCATAAGGCTTCTTTAGACACGCGACGCGACTTTGGTAGAACAATTTCCATTAAAACTTTTTCAAAGAAATTCTTCTACGAGTGTCACGTCTGTTTGCGGTAGCCTAAAGGTGCTCTTACACGGGTAATTTTTTGAGCAATTATTGCTCGGCAACACTAATGGATCAATCTGGATCAATTAAGTAGAGCAATCTGGAGCAACAACAATTAATTGCCGATGTGTTTCGGCAATATTACTTTTTATTGCTATGAATCAATATTTCACGAGTTGCCTAATATCCAATCGGTTGCGAAATTTTTAGTCAATTTTCTTTCTGTCTCGTTTGTAAGTATAACTACGTCACGTTTTTGCGAGAGGAACGGGCCGGCGGCGGGGGAGGCGCATTGCCTAGTTTCGTAAGTTGCTCCATATTGCTCCATATTGTGTGTCCGTATCTCTGACAACAGGTGGCTAGATGTTGCCATTGCCCTAAATTGCTGGATGTAGTCGTGACGTCATAGTTAACGAGAATTGCCCAAGATGGAGCAATTTTAGTTGCTCGTGTACGCGCACCTTTAAATGGTTCAAATTAAATAAATGCTTTAAGTATGAGTTTGAGTGCCAACGCACATTTCTTAGTGCACCGATTTTTCCGAGATTTATGGACAGTGAAGAAAAAAAATGTTGTACAGTTTTAGCCGTAGCTAAAGCTTTCTAGCATAATCAGCCTATAATGTTCCCACTGCTGGGACACAGGCCTCCTCTCTGTGAGAAGGAGTGGGCCGTAATCCACCACGCGGCCCCAGTGTGGGTTGGTAGATGACACATATCTTTGAATTTTTTTGTTCTGAGACATGCCGGTTTCTTCATGGTTTTTAGTGTTTTTTTACACAAAGTAAAGCGCCTGCCTGGGTCGCACTCACGCCCCCGTTCTCGTAAGTCGGGGCCGTTACCACTGAGCTACGACTGCTCTTAGCTTAGAATTAGCTTTCTAGTTTGGTTGAATAGTACGCTATACCTAACGAGGATAGACCCTACGGAGGATCCTCCAACCCGATGGGTATTGTGGCTGGTGGGAACTATATAATAATGTACCCTGTGGGGCAACTGCCCGACGATTGATGTCGGGATGTTGTATATATGTAGATCGCGCGGTAAACTCCGCTTGCGAGATGTAGTTGATGTAGTTGCGGTGTGACGTCAAGTCTTGAGTAGTTCGCATATTGCATTGTAGATGGCGCCACTTCACTTTTTGTGTTTTCCACATTTGTTGATTTTAAGTTTCGTATGTGGGGGGGGGGGGGGCATTGTAGATGTCCGCCACAGATACAAAATATTTATGACTTTGAAGACCCGCGGACATGAGATCTCGACAACAAGCGAGATCACCTCAAGAATAAACCACCCTCCAACACACAATATCATTACCACAATGGCATTCTAACGTGTACGCACGGTGCACGTACCTTTACAGTCAAGATAGGCTAAATTAGCCAGTTCACACCGAAACGCGACGCGACGCTGCGCGCACTTTTTAAGATCACGATAGAAAACCTGATCTTATTTATTTATTTCACAATGAGGTATACGGGCTGCACAACACGGTGCATCTCAGCGTTCTTCGACACGCTTTCGCGCTCGTAGTAAAATTATACCTTATCGTGGTATTCGTGGTGTAAATAAGTGAGATAATCTGTTGCTATCTTCAAAATTGCGCGTGCGTCGCGTCTCGATGTGAACTGACCCTAAGAGCACAAGCTCATAACCTATAGTTGTCGAAAACAAAAACAGTCACCGAAGCCGATATCGGCATGGGGTTGATTGATTGATACCGAGGATATTCTTAAAGCAACTTGCCAAGTAGTGATACTAGAATTCGTGTAGGTATAAACGTGTACTAAAATTGAAATAAAATATTTGAAACTGGAACCCATTCAATTCAACTGAATTGAATGGCCAGTTCCAAGTATTACGGGCACGTAACATTTCCGGGAAGTTTGAGAAACTTTTGTGCAGATTTAGTTACCTAAGGTTTATTTCAATGGGTATTTGTTATGAACGAAACAAAAGGAGTTTTCGAGGAATTCACAGCTGGAATGCTGTATGTAGGTACCTATGTAACATAACATCACGCCTGTATTCCCCGTAGGGTAAAGCAGAGATCCACCTTTAGTACACCCACATTTCGCCAGTTATGCCCACATTTCCAATGTAATAGGGGGCGACCCTATTACCATCAACCGGGCACAATCCGAGCTGTTTCTGAGAAATTCCTAATGGATTAACCCAGCAACACTATCAATCGATCAATTTATTTATTAAAGTAACCATGACTCATTTGTTAATAAAAAACTTATCCTATGTTAGTGATTAACAACAAAAAAGCTGCACCATTCCATGGGAAATGGCGCAGCAGCGATTGACGTACGGACAGTCCAGCCTGCTCGACATTAGAGACAAGATACTGTTGTTGCTGGGGCCGCACCCCACGCACCAGTGATGCACAGCGCTTACGCATTGTGGCAAAGAAACGCGAACTACCCTGATGCGCTGCATTAGCGGGGCAGCCTCAACAGCACAGCACCCTGAACGCATTGTTGTACTGCACGCGGAGGGCACTGGACGACTTCTAAGTATATCTAGCCCACAGGCTGCTCGCGTAAAACGTAGTCCGCTCTGAAAAGAGTAATTTTAAC
Source organism: Polymixis lichenea (assembly GCA_949091785.1). Classification (NCBI taxonomy): domain Eukaryota; kingdom Metazoa; phylum Arthropoda; class Insecta; order Lepidoptera; family Noctuidae; genus Polymixis; species Polymixis lichenea. Next base: position 9,101,119 of record OX420959.1, read on the forward strand.
ACTTACTGAACAACGAGCAAACCTGCGAGCCAGCATGTTCGCTTGAAAGACTACTTAGCACAAACATAATCAACCTATTATGTTGCCACTGCTGGGACACAAGCCTCCTCTCCGTGAGAGGGAGTGGGCCGTAATCCACCACGCTGGCCCAGTGCAGGTTGGTAGATGTCATCGAATTTTTGGTAATAGGACATGCCGGTTTCCGCACAATGTCTTCCTTCACCGTTTTGTAAGCTGTGCTGGTGCTGTGGTGTGGTGCTGTGGTGTGTGGTGTGGTGTTGTATGACTGTAATAGTTATGTACAGACGCCAGCACATCAAGCTACCCCAATCTGTCAAATTTCTGTGATAGATTTTCAACTTTTTACATACCAAGACCCCTCCGTGCCTCGGAAAGCACGTTAAGCCGTTGGTCCCGGCTGTCATTTGTGGATCTTTGACAGTCGTTACGGGTCGTCAGAAGCCCGAAAGTCTGACAACCAGTCTTACCAAGGGGTATCGTATTACCCCAGTTACTGGGTTGTGGAGGTCAGATAGGCAGTCGCTCCATGTAAAATACTGGTATTCAGCTGCATCCGGTTAGACTGGAAGCCGACCCCAACGTAGTTGGGAAAAGGCTAGGCAGATGATTCAATTGGAAAAATTTGACAGATTGGGGTAGCTTGATGTGCTGGCGTCTGTACATAACAATGAATGTAAAATGAGGTTGACTAAAACAACCAATGCAATGAACTGTAACCACCAGCAACTAAGAGTGTAATTTGTATTATTATTAATTATTTTTAACTTACCCAACAATAGTGACACGCTACATATTATTATACATATTGTACACCCTAGGGGTACAATTTGGGGCAATGGCAACATCTAGCCACCTGTTGTCACAGATACGGCCACACAATATGGAGCAACTTAAGAAACTAGGCAACGCGCCTCCCCCGCCGCCGGCCGGTTCCTATCGCAAAAACGAGACGTAGTTATACGTAGAAACGAGATAGAAAGAAAATTGACTAAACATTTCCAAGTCGATTGGATATTCGGCAACTCATGAAATATGTGGAGCAATCAGAAGCAATATTGCCGAAACACATCGGAAATTTATTGTTGTTGCTCCAGATTGGTCCATTAGTGTTGTCGAGCAATAATTGCTAAAAAAATTGCTCGTGTAAGAGCACCTTTAGATCTCAACTCGTAAGCCGCGGCAGTTACTGGGCTGGGCCATCACATATTACTTGACGAGCAACAATTACTGAGTTTTTCCGTCAGAATTGCGGTACAATGTCATTATATTTATTGTAAACCGTCACATGGCAGGATGCAGTCCTGAAGAATAAATTCATTTTTAATAACTGAACGAGTTTTGTTTTACAATATTATGCTCGTTTTTGCGGGGTCCCGTATGATTTATTTTTTGTTTTCGCTTTGTTCAAAGAAGCTATAGTTTTATTCTACTAACATCACTTCGAAATTCGAACAGTGTCTCGTTATGAAACCGCGATGATTTACTTTAAAAACAAATGAGTACGCTTTCAAAATGAGTACGCTTTCAAATTGTGTGCGCTCACTTGAGTGAGGTGAGCTTTATAAAATAACAATAGCAAGACGTAATCACACTAATCACAGACAGGATTAGGACAAAAGTATTTCGTGAATTCACGAATTCTTGGCTAACACAATCCTTAACGTAGCATTTCATTAAACGAATGTCATTCATAATAATATAGATAATATTAACGCTACAGTTTTAAGATTGATGCTCTAAAAATAAAAAATAAAATTTCAAAATGAAATATTTACGAAACCCGATAAAGTAACTCAACGAACCGACCTTATCTAGTTTTAAAACTTACTTTGGTTTTGACCTATAAAAGTATTTTCATGAGCAATATACAGAAACAAATACTTATACTGCCTCGTCGGTCTAGTGGTTGCAAGCCCTACTGCTGAGCATGAGGTCCTGGGTTCGATTCCAAGGTCGGGCAAAGTGTTATTGGGTTTTTCTTTTTGGAGTTTCTCAGTAGCAGCCCGGACTCCGGATTTGTGACCGGTTGTTGGCAAAAGGCTCGCCCCCTTGTACATGGGACTTAAACATAATTGGCGAAATGTAGGTGAATTATAGGTACCTTCTCTCTCTGCCCAACCTTTCAGGGAATCAAGGCGTGGTGTTATGTGTGTGTAAATATCCTTTAATGAACATACACTCTTTATCTCGTTTGAAAACCGTGCGGAACCCTAAAACTCTAGCATCCGTCATCGGTGGAACACCTGGATTCAAACCGTGGCGTGTAAAACAAAGGGTAGGACAATGGCGGCAAATGTTTTATACATTGGCACCGCGAGCTGCGCTGTGAGGCAGGAGAGACGAGCGGGATTGGTATTGTATTAGTGACATTATTCACTCAGTCGGTATAGCGAGTAATTTAAGTTAAAATAAGCTAAGTAACACAACAATATTGTGGCAGCGACTATTGTTTTTTTTTTAATAGCTTGTCTTCAGCACTTCCTTTAACCTTTAGTTAAATCGTGGGCAATGGTCTGGGTTACATGTTTGGTAAATCTTAATTTCAAGTATTTCCCTGTATTTTGTAGAATGTAACTGTTTTTTGTCGCTAATATATAAAAATTGAGATAACGATGGCGGGATGAGCTGTACTCCTATAATAAAGACTGGTCCTTGACAGCTCTAGACAGAGAGAGGTGGAAAGAGAGTGGGGAGTAATTTTCCCAGCAGTGAGACGTTAATGGCTAAAAAAAAGAGGTGTAATATTACGCCTGCGTTCTCCGAACGTAACGTAAAGGAAAATTTATTGTCAATACAACTGATTTCATCACCATCTCCCTAGCCTTATCGGGGTTGGGTTGGCTTCCAGTCTAACCGGATTCAGCTGAATACCAGTATTTTACAAGCGACTGCCTATCTGTGTATCTGTTCCGTGTGGTGCTGGACGTAAAAGAATAGCTCCATCCCATTTCTTCCCGTGGGCGTTCTAGAAGGCGACTAAGGGACTTACTAGAGAATGGGCAGCAGCGTTCTCTATGCATTTTACCACCATACTGCGACCGCCAACCCGCCTGCCAAGTGTGGCGATTATGGCAAGCCCCTTAAATTGGGGGAGGCCTATGTCCAGCAGTGGACGTTTTTCGGCTGATATGATGACTGCCTCCACAACCAGTTTGTTAAGCAAACTGACCGCCTATCTGACTAATCATCCGTCTATATTCAAATCGCACCTGTAATTTTGTGAGAGTTGTATGAAATGGGATATGCTTAACATTAATTTTCCTGACTATAACTTATAGAAGTGTTCAGTGAAAATATTTCGCCAATTCTGTTGAAGATCCATGTAAAAGACGGTGAGCTTTTTGGCACTAACTGGGCAGAAATCTAGAAGCTACTAAGAATTTTCTAATGGACAAACCACGAGAAACCATTAACACTTGGTTCGATCAGAGGGCCCAGACAAGTGACAATCGATTTCAAAGCGTTTCGTATTTATACAACGATTTTTTTTACTTTTCCGTCATCGTCATCGCTGATATAATGTCACTTTGTCTGAACTTGGTAATCATACCCCAGACCATAATGGCACTCTGAGGTCTGCCTCACAGACACATATTCATGGTTATTTCATCAGCTTGTACCCGTCCCACCGCACAAAGATCTGGTCTCAAGATAAGCAACTAACTTTGACCACCATACTTTGTCAGTGTTGGCGATTTCAGTCTGTTGTAATACTTTTTCGACCGATATATCAATTTTAAGACGACAAAAATCCATCTGCCTAACCTTTTCGGCTTCCAGTCTAACCGGATATAGCTGCATACCAGTATTTTACATGCAGCGATTGCCTATGACTGGTTGTCAGACTTTCGGGCTTCTGACGACTGTCAAAAATCCAAGAAAAACACCCAGGACCAACGCCTTAAGGCGCTTTGCGACGCACGGAGGGGTCTTGGTATGTCGAGATGGTCACCCATCCACAGACCAACCACGGAAAGCGTAGCTCAACCTGATCGTTCAACTCGTGCTGCTGTTATTCCTTAGCCACAAGCCCCTCTAAAACTGAAGACATCACTTTTAATTGGAACAAATCCGCTTGTATCTCTTCACTTAGACCAAACCACTATCCATTGAATTCTTCACAGCTGTAAATTAGGCTTTACAAAAATAAGAACAAAGCCTATTGGGACCTAGTTTAGCTATGAATGCTAGCCTAAGACCTATTGTGCCTAGAACCTTTGTTTCAGCCCCCGGGTTACTATTATTATTACAATTATAGGGTGGTTTTAATTGCGGTCCTAGGAACGTAATAAAAATATTAAAAATAGGGTGGTTATTATCTATTACGGCTATTGGGGGTCGGTGAGGCGTTTTCTAATGCTCTGTAGGTTGTTGAGGGCTGGGGGACTTTCGTCCTTAAAAAGGACCATTTAAAAACGATTATTCATCGAAATATGTGACTCAATGATCGTGGACGAAGCCAAGGGAGTACATAAGTCAGGATAGCACGTGGCTTTTTAACCGACTTCAAAAAAAGGAGGAGGTTCTCAATTCGACTGTATGTTTTTTTAACCGACTTCAAAAAAAGGAGGAGGTTCTCAATTCGACTGTATGTTTTTTTAATGTTTGTTACCTCAGAACTTTCGACTGCGTGAACCGATTTTGATGGTTCTTTTTTTATTTGAAAGCTCGTGCTGTTCGTGTGGTCCCATTTCAATTTCATATAGATCTGATGATGCGTTTCGGAGACAGACAACGGAACTCTTCAAAAAATAACAGCAAATAAACCGCGATTGCTGCTATCGCATAAATATGCATTGTTTTGACTCCAAGGATGATGAAATTTCGAATTAGCGGGGTAGGTACTATAAATAAAAAGTGAAAAATAAAAACTTTTTCCAAAAAAAACAAACGACTTCCGAAAAAACACTATAAAGTGAAAAATAACTTTAATTTCGGAAGGCGGTGACAAAAAATTTAAATACATATCTAAAGTCACCGCCTTCCGAAATTAAAGTTATTTTTCACTTTGTAGTGTTTTTTTGTAATTTCTGTCTAACTTTAGTCGCTCGTTGTTGAACCGAGCATTCGGAATCCAACAGCAGTTCGATTTTCAACTCTCGGCACTAAGCAGTACGTTGAAGATCCAGTGCAAGAAAAAATCTTGCCGCGATTTTCCTACGTCCGCGGGAACGTGGAATTATGAATAAGGTGGTGATTTTCAGAAAAATACTGTCCCATAACTTTTTCTACCATAAATGATGTAAAGAGCACCCATTCGCAAATACCTCAAAAAGCGTGGGGTGCTTTTTGAGGTATTTTTATAATCAATTAATATCAAGCACCCCACGCTTTTTAATAGAATTAAATTATTTTCTACTTTTTAGTTTGGTTTTTAAAGCGTGTTTTTTAGTTTTTTTATTTTCTATTTTTTAGTTTTGCTAACTACAAAAGCGTGTTTTTTCTATTTTTTTTTAATTATTGAATTGTCATAGGTCCTCGATAAGTCTACAAAGTTTAAATGAAATCTGACCGTTTAAAGTGGGTCAAAATAGCGTCCAAAGGAGTCGGTTACATACAAACATACAAACAAACATACTAGTGAAGCTAATATAAAGCGTGTAAAAACTATTTTGTCACTTTTAGCGACATTTAAGTGCGTTGGGTACGCACAGATATATCTGTAGTACCCACCTTCCACAAGCTACAAGAGACGATGGTCAAAGGGATTTACACTCGATATACTAAAAGTTTAAAATAAATTTTCCTAAATTCAACTCTATTTAATTATTGCTTGCAACAAAACTTTCCTACTAAATATACTTATACTTATTTACTAGATAATATTATGTTTACTAATAGCTAAATGATATTATTTTTGTTAGTTTTTGTACAAACACTTTTACACGTCATTTACTGTTATAGTATAGCTATACTAATTATACTATAATACAATCAAAATCAAAAGTCATTTATTCAAACTAGGCTGGTGTCAGCATTTTTTGAACGTCAAAATTATATAAGACAGTCCCCCAAAACGCCCGCCCTTCACCACTTCCTAGTGCTTTAGATTTAATAAATGCGGAGTTAACTCTGTCCGTCCTGTCTGTTACTTTTTATTTACTGATTTAGGATCTCTAACAAAAGATGTAGGTACACAATACAGGACACATAAATAAAGGGCAACATCAGGTATTAAGTAGGTGTATTCCTTCACTTGTAGGTGACCACAGCCTGCACCATAGAAATAACAACTAAGCTAACAAAGTAAAAATATTAATTATAGGTAAAATTTGGAAACACGCCTAATACACAGAATCGATTGTTGGGGAGTTTGACATAGTCTGGAACCTGGAAAAGAACAAAGGCTAATTTTCCTCTTGGACATTTGTATTAAAGAAAAAAAACAGGCGAACGAAGTTACAAGCAAGAGCTAGTCTCACTATATGATTCTAAAGCGGATCTGATCGTTTCAGTATCGGTATGGATCAAACTTGCTTCAATCCGCTTGTCTGATGAGAGCTTACATTCGTCTTTGTTAGTAATATCACTAGTGTAGTCTTCAGGGTGAACCAGCTTAGGGATGTGTGGAAGATATTACGTATAGAAATGTAGAATTATAGGTAATTCTCGATTTATGTACGTATTAGCTTTTGCCAGCGGTTTCGGCCGCGTGATGGTCGAAAATTATCCCACGGGAACTTACTATCGGGATAAAAAGTATCCTATGTTGAGTATATACAGATAGTTTGTAACCTGGAATAACAATTCCGGGTTATAAACTATATGTGTGCCAAATTTCATCCAAATCCTTTCAGCCGTTTTTGTGTGATTGAGTAACATCTAAATATCGGTGTCACTACGGTGAAGCTGTCGACATTTTCGGGCACCATGACCTGTCCTACTGCAGGAGCGTAGGTTGCATAGCACGCCACGCCAGCATCAACGATATTATTCGTCGAGCCCTTGTCACCGCCGGCGTACCAGCGGTATTAGAACCAAACGGCTTGGTACGTGACGATGGGAAGAGACCAGACGGTATGACGTTATTGCCTTGGAAGGTGGGTAGACCTCTGGTGTGGGATGCAACCTGTGTCGACACCCTTGCACCATCTCATGTTCCTTGCACGGCGGGCTGTGCTGGTGCCACTGCTACGGCTGCTGAGACCCTCAAGCGGCGTAATTACTGTAACCTTATGGGTAACTACAGTTTTGAGCCATTTGGGGTCGAAACGCTCGGGTCATGGGGCCCGATTGCACGTCTCATTTTTAAGGAAATTTCTCGCCGGCTGGTTGACACTTCACCTGACCAGAGGGCTGGGTCATTCTTTGGCCAGAGAATTAACATTGCCATTCAACGTGTCAATGCTGCCTGTTTTCTGGGCACGTTTCCTGATGACAGCGATGCGGACGAATACTTCGACGCCTAAGTGTCCTTTTGTTTTTGTATTTATTTGTTCTTCTTTATAAATAAAACCTTGTTTCTAATACTATAAATATCTAAACGTACAAACTTTTACATTAAAATAATATCACAAAAATAAAACAAAACTTAATCACCATGTATTCTTTTTTTTTTTTTTTTTGGATTTTGGCTCCACACGGTTTGTGCATTTAGCCAGTGTCAAGTAATTTTTCTTTTCAATATAGTAAATGGCCCGATATCGAGCACGAAGTTACAAAACAGTCATAGTCGTCTTTAGTCAGTCAAGTCAAAGTTAAAGTTATTGTAAAGCAGTAGTAACTTTACAACAACCTAATAGGAGTTTTTGGGGGGAACACGAAAAGTCCACGTTAGTCACTTAGTTTCACCTTCACTACACTTGTGCACTCACACGTAACTAAATTGAATAATTCACTACTAAAATTATACAATTGAATTCGCTATTTCACTAAATTTCATGAAAATGAAAATTCGTGCGACATGTTCCAACGCGATCCCGCCAAAAACTCACCATGTATTCTTTAAACATCGTTTCGAAATTCGAATCGTATCTCGTTATGAATCCGCGATGATTTACTTTAAAAAACAAATGAGTTCGCTTTCGAATTGTGTGTGTTCACTTGAGTGAGGTGAGCAGAACTTTATCTGTAACTTAATCAATATCTTCAGCCCGTCCTCATAACAAAATACCGTAAGACATGATGCTATGAAAGTAACTAAAATTGACCAACCTCGCGGTTTTCACGTCTGTTAATTGCCGGTTCTTCTAAACAGCGTAAGGGGCTGAACTCTTAGCCGCCCTGCGAGTGATATTAAGTGAGGACACCACTGTGACTTTGAGTCAAACGTGAGCCCCAGGACACCCGTTTTTTTCGACGAATTCTAGTATCTCCTTATTCAATACCACGTGACATTCACTACTTCTAACATTCGGTAACGGGAATCTTAGGTATTTAGTTTTCTTCTCATTTAATACCAAATTATTTACAGTAAACCAATTGTGGACCTCAAGCATAGCGTTGTTTACATCGTCAAGCTCCTGTGTATGTCTGTTTAATTTAAAAATCAGTTATGTATGTCATCATCGGTTTTTCGAGTGAGGTTAATCATTTAAATATACTAAAAAGAGGAACAGGCCAATATTCAGCCCTGCGGGACACCCATTTTGACTTTTTAACCCAATAAACTCACAATGTTTATTTGAAGTTGCTGCAGTTCATTATTTAAATATGATTTTATTAAGCTAAGCGCAAGTTTACCCAGGCCGTAATGCTCATGTTTCAAGAGCAGTATTTCGTGATTCAAGCAATCAAATGCCTTGCGTAGGTCGCAAAATTGGCTTTTATTTTATGAAACAACTTCTTACGAATTTTATTATACGCTATTGGCTTTTATTTTATGAAACAACTTCTTACGAATGGATTCAGGGTATTCCAACCTGAGGTCCAGCGTATACAAAATATAACATGGCTCCGGTATACGAATCGGATGATTCTAAATACTGTATTTCTTTAGAAAGGCTTAACTGACCACTTTTTTCTCTTCTTTCCAGGAGGCGGCTGCAATTTCCCAGAGGGCTGGACGGGCGGCTGGTTCCAGTCGGGCATCCCTGGGCTCATCTACATCAACTCCACCACCATGCAGGGCAAAGGGGAGTGCGCGGAGACAGATGCCAACGATAAGTTCCTGGTCTATGACAGGTTTGTTTATAACCGTTATTTCTGGACGAAAATTCCTACAGGAGAATAGGTTAGGTTACCTTTCAAGAAAAGGCGATAGTCCAAGACCAATGTAACAACCCTTACCTACGTTACGTCCTCGACTAATGCGACCCATTTAATTCTTGTTTTATTTGTTGACTCTTTCGGTAGTTTTCGATAGGTTACTCATAAAATAATTAACATAGTTATATTATGATTTATGAGTATGAACAGTATATCTATTGACAAATTCATAGTAAAATGCTATTGCACTATCTTTTGAAACTACAGTTTGGAGCGATTGGATAGAGTCTAGAGCGGAGTCATACCGATCGAGAAATGAGCTGAAACTGATCAAACTGATCTGTCAATAGTGTCCATCCCAACAAGTGGAATGACAGCTCACTTCAACCTCGCTTAAACTAAGTTTTCTAGATTTGTACAGACCGGCTGTTGTAATTCCATACTGATGATCCTGCAGAAACTGTTTTGTCGCTATCAATGGCATCTTTGATCTGGATCTTAATGCATAAATTGTGATATTCAGTCATATTTTTAATGTTTCAGAAACGAAGACTGCTACAGATGCCTGGTCATACACGAAAAACACAAATATGTGTTACAATATAAAGAAAGTGAGTATGCACCTTTTATACCTACTAATTCTTTATCAAAGTTAGCTCTTCTGTACAAGAATCTGTGTTTTTGAAAACCTTTGATTTGAAACTATTAAGTAGCTTTAACTTTCAGACTTTCTGATCGGCTCTTACATTTCAAAAGTACATAAATCTTACATCGAATTGAATTCTTGTGCTTTCATAAATATTTTTGTAAAAACTGCAGTGGAATTTGAAGACACGTTTCTAAGATATTAATCATTCTCTGCCTTCTCTCTGCATGTAAATGTTATGGAAGCAAAAAAGGGGATTTCTATTTTTGGCACTTATTCCTATTTTGGTAAGATGATGACCGTAAGTACATATCTTGTAATAATATTGATTTTGTCAATTCCACAGCATACTGCGGCCAGAGAGACTCACTATCGACAATGTGTGAGTCAATAACTGGGGACGCAGCACTTTACTCCATGTTCCGAAAGGAACCCAGGCCTCTACCTGAACCGTGCCCGTTCCATCCAGCGCCGTTCACATTCACGTATAGTCGGTAAGTAGTAAATGCACTAGGGGAAGATTTGACCAAGTGCTATTCTGTAAAGTTCACACAATTTGAAAGGGAACTCAATGGTTTTTAAAGTAAATCATCGCGGATTCACAAGGAGTCACTGTTCGAATTTCGAAGTGAGAGATTAGCTCAGAGATATATCTGGGAAAACAACGTGTTGGCGATCTAGTACTAATATTGCAGATGTCCATATTAGTGATGGGTCGTTGACGGTTTTTCCGTTAACGCAACGTTAACGTTGATTTACGTTTATCAACTAGTTAATCAACTAGTTGAATTCGTCAACGAGTTAACGTGCAACTATTGCCGACTTGTAACGTTAACCGTTCATTCATTGAACGGTTTTATTCAACGCTGCGACGTTAACGATTCTTATATTTGGTATAATTTTAAAATAAATATTTCAAAAATCAACTCTTGTGTACATGCTTGTGTAAGAATCGTTAACGTCGCAGCGTTGAATAAAACCGTTCAATGAATGAACGGTTAACGTTGCAAACGTACCTAACGAACTGAGCAAAAAACTTACGTTGAAAATACCATCATAGATTTCGAGCGACGGTCATGTCGTAGAATTTGAACTCTAAGTAACGTTAATACGTTGACAGGAGATCAACGGTTGATTCAACTGGTTCGTTGATTCAACGCCCATCGCTAGTCCATATGCGGCAGTGACGACCCACCATCAGGTGGGAAGGTTCAAAGGCATCATTGATCGAGTTTTAAGATTTATTGTTACGACCATATTGGGAAAAGACAAACCTCGATTAGCAAGGATTTCTTTCTTAGTTCTTTTTTATTTTTCAGTGAATTAAACATTATTTTATCGTTCTTTCAAGTGGTTCCGGCGACTGCGCAAATCCTCCGTCGCGTGCTGAGTCGTGCACAGACGATTCGCGGCTGCTGCTGCGCTACATGGCCTGTCCCGATGTGCCGGGCACTGAGAGCAACGGTATGTAACCTTATGCATGTGTATTGAAGGCCTGATAAGGAAACTAGATTCATTCTCATCACAAACAAAAGCTGTGGGGGCTGGACTTTTGGAGACTCTTGTATAGCATAGTCATCAGCCTGTAATGTTCCCACTGCTGGGACACGGCCTCCTCTTGTGAGGGGGAGACGGCCATAACACATCACGTGTGCCCGGTGTGGGTTGGCGTATGACACTTGTCGTCGAATTTTTGGTTCTGGGACATTCCGGTTTCTTCACGCTGTTTTCCTTCACCGTTTTGAGAGCATTGGTCATGAAATAATTTACAAATAAATAATAGATTAAAAAATCTGAAAAAAAAACACGCTTTAAAAACGCAACTAAAAAAGCAGAAAATAATTTCAAAAAAGCGTGAGGTGCTTGATATTAATTTATTATAAAAATACCTCAAAAAGCACCCCACGATTTTTTGAAATTATTTTCTGCTTTTTTAGTTCCGTTTTTAAAGCGTGTTTTTTTTTTAGATATTTTAATCTATTATTTATTTTCTATTTTTTAATTCTGCTAACTACAAAAGCGTGATTTTAAGTTTATTTTTTAAAAGTATTGAGTTGTCATCGGTCCTCGATAAGTCTACAAAGTTTAAATTAAATCAGACAGTTTTTGAAGTGGGTCAAAATCAAGTCCAAAGGAGTCGGTTACAAACAAACATACAAACATACAGGTGAAGCTAATAAAAAGCGTGTAAAAATAGACTATGACCTACGATTCGTTAGTCGCGGCCACTGGGCAACCACAGCTCTTGACACTAAAATACCAAAATTATAAGTCCATATTAAGAAAATAAGTTTAATTAAATGTTTAAGCTCTCAAGTGTTTATCCTCAGAACCTTAAATTATCTTTTACTAGCTTTGACCGCGGCTCCGCCCGCTTGGATAACGGTTATCGCGTAAAAAAGCCTATATCCTTCTCCATATCCCAGGCTATATCTATGCCAAATTTCATGACGATAGGTTCAGCGGTTTGGGCGTGAAAGCGTAGGAGATAGACAGAGTTACTTTTGCATTTATAATATTAAGTAGGGGTATACAGTCATGTGTAACTACTGCGATACATTGAGGATCCCAGAGTTCACGTAAGTTGTGTGCCAGCCGGCCACCTATCAGCGAACAACCACCTTTTGACATGTTTTACGAAATAAAGCTAAAAGTTTTTCTGCCTTTACTTCCAGTTGAGGAGCTAATCTGCCTGGCAACATGGAAGGAGGGCTCCACGCGGTACCTCGTGGGACTCATCTCACAGGTTCAGAGGAGGAACTCCATCTCCACTGATGAAGATATGTACAGGTATGTGTTTTAACAAATGCAACGTTAATAACTATGACAATGAATAAATCTTCGTCGATTCATTGTGTATTGGATTAGTATCCAAGAGTACGTTCAGTGCTGGAGTACAGCTAGAGAATTTACTGGAAATTGTTTATTGCAAAGAATCTAGATGTTATGCCTGGAAACATAGCTGCTTAAGGCTTCGATCACTAATAAAAAGAGCTTGGGACGCTTTTTCGCTTCAATCTACAAGCGTCAAAACACTAATACTCGTATAAAGTTGATCGATGCTGACTTTTGAAACGCAGTGCGAATTCTTTGAGCTTTGCAGCTCATGGCCATTGGGTTATATAATTGTGACAAAACCTTCCATTTCAGACAGTTCATTTTTATCACATTTTTAAGAATATTATAGCACTAATTAATAGTTTACAATTTGCAATAAGTGAGTTATGACGACGTGGTTCGCAAAGACTTAAAATTTCAAGTTATCTATCCTCGTCTGCGTGTTCACAACAATGTTGAGGTCGAGTTCTAGTCTGACCGGAAGCAGCTAAATACCAGTATTTTACACGGAATGACTTCCGATCACGTCTCTACTACCCAGTTACTAGGGTAGTACCACTACCAACTACCACCACTACTACTACCCTTTACCCAATAACACGATACCAGACGTAAGATACGATACGTTGTCCGACTACCCGTGACGATTGTCAAAGATCATCGAATGGTCAGTCTGGGACCAATTGAAGACTTTCTTTTTTGAAAGACCTTTGTCAAAAATTCCATGTTATGAGTTAGTTACGCCATCTTGTAGAGGAGCTTGTAAGCTTTTTAATTATCTATATAAATAAAAAGTCCTGACTGACTGACTCATCATCGCCCAGCTCAAACCCTTGGACCTAGAAAGCTGAGATTTTGCACAGAGGTTCCCTTTATAATGTAGACAAGGAATAAGGAAAGATTTTTCGAAATTCAACCCCTAAGGGAGTTAAATAGGGGATGAAAGTTCCGCGCGGGCGAAGCTGCTGGCAAAAGCTAGTATTTTATATTTCTTTAAAAAAAGTTTAAGTCACGAGAAATTTGCTTTCGTTAACGAATAAAAGCAATTTGCGTGGCGTAACTAACTTATACATGGAATTTTTGACAAAGGTCATCATCATCTACCTAGCCTTTTCCCAACTACGTTGGGGTCGGCTTCCAGTCTAACCGCATGCAGCTGAATACTAGTATTTTACATGGAGCGACTGCCTATCTGACCTCCACAACCCAGTTACTGGGTAACACTATACCCCTTGGAAAGACTGGTTGTCAGACTTTCGGGCTTCTGACGACCCGTAACGACTGTCAAAGATCTACAAATGACAGCCGGGACCAACGGCTTAACGTGCTTTCCGAGGCACGGTGAGGTCTTGGTATGTTAAGATGGTCACCCATCCACTGACCAACCGCGGCAAGCTTAGCTTAACCTGATCGATCGATCCGTACGGCTAATACTGCCACAAGCCCAATTTTTGACAAAGGTGATTTTTCAAATAAAGTCTTCAGGTGCTTTCCGAGGTACGGAGGTATCTTAAGTTATCTCTGTGGCAAATATCATCTCAAACCCCCCTTTTTCTTAATAATTCCAGATGCTTCGTGTACAAAGGCCAACACGCCGACAAGACAGTGACGTATAACATCGCCCAGTCGGGAGACGCCACGTGCAACGGTCTGACGTCACCAGTGGACGGCAGTCGCACCATGAAGCTGACCAATAGTACGTATGACGAGCTCACTTGTAGCGCGTTTGATATTTATTAGAGATATAGTTATAGATAAAGTATGCGCTTCGGTAATGTTCGTGGTTCCGAATTAGTACGAACAGCGCCGGTTGCAGATCGTCATTGTCACTCAAAACTTTGAAACGGTTTTTTGTATAGAGTTGTTACGGGGGAAACGCAAAGAGATACCGTGGTCCCTGGCACACAGGCAACTGAAGGAACACGGGTGGGTTTTAGTCAGTAAAAGTCTGACACGCCCTCCCGCTCCACCCAGAGCGGGAGAAGTTATTTGATGGTTTCCCACCTAAAAAAAAAACACGGGGGAAGCGCCAATAGCCTGCGAAATTCAAATTGAGCAACGTAGTAATTTAGTAACCTTATGAAATATCACTTTACAGAATTATAATCAATAAAATCATCAATTCTAACCTCTTAGTTCATGTAATCCCATCGAATGACAACGTATTACATTAAACAAGAACAATCTATCAACTGAATGTCAATTATTATTCTTTAATTTTTTTTTTTACAATGTCTGACATATTTTCGTTATTATTTGACATTGACATTTTGACATTATACACCAATTTTAATATCAACTCTTTATTAGTGATTGTCATGGAAATCATGTCACTTGGTTTAAATAGGTTCATTTTATTTATGTAGATTCTTTTACACATTGTGAATGAGAGAACGTTGTAGGCCTTACAGACTGGAGATTTGTAGACGATTTTCTATTCTTTATTTTCATTCCTCTAAGTACCTGGTACTTATTGACTGGCCTGGACTGTCCTCCCATACCTAATAATACTGCATTTTGAAAACATTGTAAAATCCAATTATTTTTAAAAGAGTAACCGTGGAGTTTCTTGCCGGCTCTTCTCCATAGGAAGCGACAAATTGGAACCGTGCACCTAGCTTCTGACGTTTCATAAGCGCTCATACAGGTTTATGTGAAAGAAAATATTTTTATTTTGAATTAAAAAAAACATATTTGTAACGGTCGTGATTAATATTTTAATCAGCATACTGTAGGCAGTCAGCTAGGGCTGACTTGCAAATCGCAAAAACGTTAGAAAATTTGAATTTCACGACTAACTTATAATTTGTATCATGGCATATACAAAATACTTCTTATCTTCCATGTTCGTAACAGCTCTACATTCGATCTTATAATCGCGTGTACTTATTTCCGAAAATAGACGATAATTGCCGAAGTGCATACTTTTTTCTGTAGTGATTCTTTTTTTCCTTTCTTTTTTTACTTATGTTTCTTGTTTAGTGTATATGGGGTCTTGTGTTGTTTAATTATTTTTTCTTATCCTTCTTTCTTATTTGTAAGATTATGTACTATTGTGTAATTTTATTTTTCCTTGTTGTTTTTAATATGGTTGTGGGAAATAAATGTTTTATTTACTATGAGTTTTGGTTTCCTGCTTTTTAATGTATTTATGGCTTATTTATTTATTGATTTGTGTCTTACATTTTTTTTTGTAGTTATCAATGCGCGATGTATGCGCAAATGTTGTGCGCTATGTCTTTAGTACACTTGCAGAAAATGCTAACGCATTTGTTTCGTTGTTTACTTGTGTATAAACTATAAAGTAGTAACATTTTCTCGTCTCTTTAAGTAAGTTGATCGAAAGAGTTGGCCGTGTCCGTCTATTAATAACTTACTGTCAGGAAAACACTTAATACTCGAACTTAAAATGAGTCATAGTACCTTATTTTGTGACACATAAAATTACACAGTATGCACAGTAGTTATTCATTAAAGGGATATATTTCATCGAACCTCAATTCATTCCCATTTTGCTAGGGTCTAGCACCCTAGCAAAATGCGAACCCAGCACCCTGGGAATTTATTGTGGTTGGGTTTAATTTTAGGGTTCCGTACAGTTTTCAAACGAGAAAAAGAGTGTATGTTCATTAACCTTTTAACCGCCCGACTTCATATCAGTTGTCGTGCCCAGCGCTCGGCACAGTGAATCGGAAAATAAATACCTACAACAAAGAGGGCTGTGCAATACTTAACTTTTTACAACAGATTAAGGTGAATCAGCCCACATTTTTTCCATACAAACTTCGTAACTAACAAAGTGTATTAACTCCACTGTTCGATGATGCACATCAAAAATTAAAAATGGTATGGTTTTGTCGTATTATTAATATTGTCTGTACGGAAACAGAATACTAAAATAAAAAGCCATTCCAACGTTATGAGCCAACAAAGATTCGTTTTCTTGCTAATTTAACTGAACTTTGGGCGTAGTTAAGTAATAAAAGAAGTGTAAAATCTCAAAAACCAAGTCGGTACCGACAAAGTTCAATTATCGAAAGGTTCAATAAAGTTTATTGGTCATTAATTTATGCAGTGGTTTTTCCATAAAACCCAATCTTCCGAAGGACTTTCCTTAATTTTTTACGCGCCTGTTTTACTATAAATGATACTGCATATCACTCAATAACGTTTTGCGTGTAGACTAGCCTCTAACTGCTCATCACTGATACTACCTCCGTCGGATATGAAGCCTAGTGAGACAGCGTACTTTTTAGTCAGGCCCACCAGTGAGTTCGAGCCAGCAACTAGATTCCCCTTAAACGAGCTGTGGTATTTTGATCGTATATTAGTATAAGTATTTTTTTTCTCTTTGCTCGGCTCCTAAGGGTCGTAGCGTGATTTTATATAGCCTATAGCCTTCCTCGATAAATGGGCTATCCAACACTAAAATAATTTTTCACTTCGAACCAGTAATTCCTGAGATTAGCGCGTTCAAGCAAACAAACAAACTCTTCCGCTTTATAATATTATTTATAGTATAGAAGTATAGATTTAAGCAATCACACGGTTCGCTAGTGTCCGATTCGTGTTAGCTGTTCTTAAATTTCTTTACAACTAAATATTTGGAACTAGCTTCCGCCCGCGGCTTCGGCCACGTGGAAGTCGTAAAAAGTATCCTATGTGTTAATCTAGGTTATAATCTATCTGTGTGCCAACTTTCATCCAAATCCATTCAGTAGTTTTCGCGTGAAAGAGTAACAAAGCTCCATACATACATACAAACTTTCGCGTTTATAATATTAAGTAAGGATCAAAAGTTGTGTCGTCTAGACTACGTAGAAATAGTAGTAAGTAAGTAAAAGTATTCTTTTTTTTAATGGGTATCATTAAAAATAGACGTGTTCTGGGAGGAGCAGTGGTGGGTTAGCGGTATCGGCCGCGACTTACGAGCTGTAGTCGTGAGGTCGATCCCAATGAGGCACTTGGTGTATTTAATTTCATCACCGCTGCTTTCTAAACGGTGAAGGAAAACATCATGAGCAGTTTCCTCACGATGCTTTCGTTCACCGTGTGCATTCATACACTTCACCGCCATGTCCTAGAGCCAAAAATTCGAAGACATGTGACATTTAGCAAGCCGCACTGGGCCCGCGTGGTGGATTTCGGCCCACTCCCTCTCACAAAGAGGAGGCCTATGGTTGCCAACTTTTTCTAAAAGAAGTAGAATATTTCTGATTTCAGAGAGCGAAAATAAATAGTACAGATTAAAAAAAGGAGTACCATTTTAATTTTATTTTAATGTATTTTCTAGCAATTTTTATGGTACATACATAACATTTTTTTATTGATTTTACAAGAATTTTAGTACTCCAAACATAACGTAGAATTAGGAAATTCTACGTTAATATAAAATCAGGAGCTCATTTAAATAGATTTTCATAAAACCCTGTTCCTCGCTTCTCGCGACATGACCGACAAATCATAGTGGAAAATAAACAAAAAGTACAGAAAAAAAACTTGCCTCAAAAAGTCAGTTTATGTTAAAATAGTATTTATTTTATTATTTCTATTAGTGTTTATAGAGTATAAAAATACACCCATAAGAAAAAGAGTACAATACTCTATTTAAGGGTTCGGAACCCTACCTGTGTCCCATGAGGGGGAACTGTTGTGCTGCAGTGGGTCTGATCAAGCTTATGGGTTCTGTAAGTTGTGATGCTATTGCTAAATATAAGATGAAGGTCATTATAATACTGTTTGTTTTCATGGGTATCATTTACATTGCCATTGCTTACCGCTCTAAGCATAAATTAATTGTCCAAATACAATTAATCGTTAAATAATAGTAAAAAGTATAATTAATAGACAACTAACGTATTTTCCTACACTTTCCAGTCGATGACGAGCACAACCGCTGCCATTTCCCCAGCTGGGTGGTAGAACACCACAAGTGGTTCAGTCTGGACCACACGCACCAGTACCACTTCACCACCAAGAACGCCACGCTCAAGGTAACCACTTTGTTTACGGAATATAACGCCTATGTTCCAAAAAGGTGTTTAATACACCGGTACATGCATTTTACAGTTATGTTAAGAACCCCCAAGGGCTTTTGGCTAAGTAATAACAGCTGTACGGGTCGATCGATTAGGTTAGCTACGCTTGCCGAGGTTGGTCCGTGGATGGGTGACCATCCTTACATACCAAGACCTCTCCGTGCCTCGGAAAGCACGTTACCGTTGGTGCCGGCTGTCATCTATAGACACGTTACCGGTCATCAGAATCCCAAAAGTCTGCCAAAACAGTCTTACCAATTATTACCCAGTTACTGGGTTGTGGAGGTCAGATAGGCAGTCGCTCCATGAAAAATACGAGGCCAAAGTCTACTCTAGTCTAGTTACTAACATTAGGTTAAGAATTCTTGTAACAACATATGGATCTAGTTATTTAATCTGAAATAAATATTTATTTGTCATCTGCCTAGCCTCTTCCCAACTATGTTGGGGTCGGCTTCCAGTCTAACCAGATTCAGCTGAACACCAGTATTTTACATGGAGCGACTGCCTATCGGACCTCCATAACCCAATTACTGGATAATATACGATACCTCTTGGTAAGACTGGTTGTCACTTTCGGGCTTCTGACGACCCGTAACGACTGTCAAAGATCCACAAATTACGGACATCTGAAATAAATATTTATTATTACACACCGTGAAATTTAAATGGTTGTTTTCCCGCAGCGAAATGGTTTTGTTTTGGTAATACAATCGTTTTATAAACA
This sequence comes from Polymixis lichenea, assembly GCA_949091785.1. Classification (NCBI taxonomy): domain Eukaryota; kingdom Metazoa; phylum Arthropoda; class Insecta; order Lepidoptera; family Noctuidae; genus Polymixis; species Polymixis lichenea. Next base: position 9,120,536 of record OX420959.1, read on the forward strand.
AATAAAATATTAGAAACAAAAAATGCCAGATTAACCATTGTGGAAAATTACCACGTGCGAGTGTTTATTTTGCTTTGAACGTTTATGCATCGCTCTTCCCTTTGTAAGCAGTGCGTGCGATTTGAGTAGTACCTACAAGTTACCTCTAGTGTTACTATTGAGTAGTGTTTTATCGAGTTAATGAATATTTTTAAATTAAATCTTTATTTTTTTACTTTTACTCTATGCTTCGAAAGTACTCCCTAAGGCAAGTTGTTCTGCCGCGGGAAAACAACCATTAAAATTTCTCGGTGTATATTATAACATAGAAATAATAATGTATTTGCTGTCAATTTGCAGATAATGAACGAGGATGGGTCATTCGAGGAGAAGCGACTGGTGTGTCACTCGATACTCGAGCATAAGGATAACAAAGTAGTCAAGTTGGTCGCGCACCTCACTAGGGGATGGTGAGTTGAAGCTAAATTAAAACTATTCCAAAAAAAAAAAAAAACAACCGACTTCCGAAAAAACACTACAAAGGGAAAAATTACTTTTTTCGGAAGTCGATGTCTTTGGATATTTTTTTTCACATTTTAGTTAAGGGTATTGTCAAAGTCAATCAAATCAATTCATATTTACGCGATAGCAGCAAATCGCCGTAATTTTTTGAAGAGTTCCGTTGTCTGTTTCCGAAACTCATTATCAGATGAAATATTAATTATGTAGAAATATTGTAGCTTTGTATTGGCTAATACCCTACGTTGTAGCTTTATATTGGCTACTACTCTACGTTGTACATTTGTATTGGCTACTACCCTGCTTTGGGCCTGTAGGCCCTACGTTCCTTGTCCAAATCTGGGGCCTACTCCCTAAGCACGAAGTCAGTCGTTTTGGTCGAAGTAACGGGCGTTTCAAACTCCGTATCACTTACGGACAGAAGATTAGTTATCATCATCATCATCATTTCAGCCGAAAGACGTCCACTGCTGGACATAAGCCTCCCCCAAAAGGAGGGTTTTGCCATAATCTTTGGCAGGCGGGTTGGCGACCGCAGTATGGTGGTAAAATGCATAGAGAACGCTGCTGCCCATTCTCTAGTAAGTCCCTTAGTCGCCTTCTACGACACCCACGGGAAGAAATGGGATGGTGCTATTCCTTTGCGTCCGGCACGACACGGAACGAAGATTAGTTTGGAGCCCGAACTAAGAATGAATGACAACACGATTTGACAGCTGTCCCTACTCCCGATATGTTTTTGCCCGTTCAAAAAAGTTAGTTAATTGGCTGTAGGATTCACTAAGAAGTTTCGAACTACTTTCGGACGGACCCGTATCTTCGTTGACGGATTTGGAGAGTTGGCCCCCTGCACCGTCAGATGAGTCCTTGCATGCAGTAACAATGTGTGTCCTTCTGCCCGCAGCGAATCGGGCCACGTGTGCGCGCGACTGGCGCGGCGCGAGGGCGCGGTGCTGGAGCTACAACTGGGCGCGCGCCTGCACGACGCGCCGCACCACGCCTGCGCCGACCAAGTGTACACGCCGCACGTCACGCTCATCAGTAAGTGTATATGGCCCACTGTTAAGTTTAAACAAAACCGAAGTAGCATCCACAAACAACACTATATCATAATGATCCTGTATGAGGTAAGGCAAGTCATTAATATAAATAAGATACAAGAAAGGACCAAGAATTGAGCCCTGTGGGACTCCCTTTGTTACCATAGATTCGGGAGATCTTTTTCCTTTAACGTCAACACTCTTAATCTCCTATTACTCGAGTATGAAGTAAGAAGATCCAGAGCGGTGTTCGGGATCCCGTAGTGGCGGAGTTTCCTGATTAAAGTTTCATGTAGAATGCGATCAAATGCCTTGGGTAAATCACAAAAGATGCCCAAGGCATCGTATTTATCTTCCCACGCATTATGAATATGTAAGTACTAAGAGTTCAACACAATAACGAACCTTTAATGTTCCCACTGCTGGGACACATGCCTCCTTTCTTTAAGAGGGAGTGGGCAGTAATCCACCACACAGGCCAAGTGCGGATTGCTAGATGTCACATGTCTTCGAATTTTTGGTTCTCGGACATGGCGGTTTCTTCATGATGTTTTCCTTCACAGTTTTTGGGAACAGAGGTGATGAAATTATTTACACAAAGTAAATCCTAAGCCTGGGTTCGAAAACACGACAACGCGTAAGTCGGGTCCGTTGCCACTAGGCTACCACTGCTCTTCATATGATCTCTGCTGTAACATTATATTCATGGGTGTGTTAATATTTCCAGCGACGTCCCTATACCCGGTGCGGTGTCCGATGCTGGGTCGCTACACAGTGCTGGACTCGCTCGCGGACAGGCGCAGGAGACGACAACAGCTGACTATTGGTAAGACACGCTTTGTTTTCCTGAAAGCCTAGTCTAGCTTTTTTCGATACAAAAGCTTGGGAGTTTGTTGCGCCACTTCTTCTTCCCAGCTAAAGCACTAAGAAGCGGTGAAGGGCGGGCGTTTTGGGGGACTGTCTTATGTAATTATGAAGTACAAAAAGTGCTGACTCTCAGCCTAGTTTGAATAAATGACTTCTGATTTTTTCAAAGATTTGTATCTAGTATTGAAATCTTCTTATTTTTTTTATTATAAGTTCCACTGCAGAAAAAAGGCTCTTAAATTCATTTATTCAGCAATAGACAAAGTACAGCCAGAACGGCTTAGATCAAAAGCATGCAATCTTGCACAAGCGTTCCTTATGGAATGAAAGTCAACTACTAAGGAAGGATTTTTTTTAACTCATCCTCTAAAGGGGTTAAATAGAGATTGAATTGAGCACACGACTTGAACTAAATAAATACTTATGGTGCCAACTTCTATAAAAATAATGATTTTACTCATGCACTGAATCGTCAAAACAAAATCAGCCCCTTGGAGCTCTAAAACAATCAAGCTTCTAAGTCAACGAAACAAAAAACCGGCTTTAATACGCGACATATTTTGATACTCGTAAATAAATCAAAACACCTATAGGGTACTTCCGCCTACTAGCGCCTATAGGTTATTGCAAATGACTTTTTGTTTTCAAAACTCCCTTCCATTTCTTACAGACGAGTCGACTGGCGAAGAAGTTGCAGAGAAGCCAGTGGAGTGCGTGATGGGCCAGTACGACAGCGCAAGCATCGGATGCGGCGCCTCCCAGGATACTATAGAGTTCCAATCCGCTTGCACCAGCACAGGTATGCTTAATGTGTACACAAGCCAGTAGAAAGCGTGATGGGTGGTATCAGGTATACTCCAAACCCCAACATCATTATTCAACCAATACCGGTCCGCTGTCAGACATAGGACTCTACTAAAACTTCGTCATTTCGACTGCTTCTGTGCTTCTCTCATACAACGAAAATCGTCGAAAGCTTTAATTCTCAACTACACAAGTGTGGGTGTGTTCCACCAACTCCTGAGTTCATTTCGGTCACTCATGTATCTTAAAATTTGACTAAGGTTAATATTTTTTACAAATTTTAACATGAAATTAGTAAAAAGTGACTCGTACTTGTTTATATGACTTTCACAACAATACATTATATTTTTTTGCAAACCGTGCAGACGTTAAAACGATTCGTATTTGTGAAATTCTGAAACCTCTTACACCAAAATTAACAAAACGTTCGCCGGTTTGAGGTCGATTAATCAAAATAAAATAATTAGAATAAAAAAGTAGTTCATTAATTTGATCATAATTTGAATGATGTTTCATGTTTTGAATTAAAACTTATAGATTTCAATATTGAATTTTAACTATAAAGTCACGTAAATCCACGAAATCGAAAAAAAAAATAGTATGCGGCATCTTAATTGTATCGTTGTTGTATTCCCAGTGTACACGTGCTACGGCAGTTGGCGCGAGGGTGCGCTGGGCCTGCTGGTGGCCGGCGCGGCGCGCGCGCCTGCGCGCCCGCACGCGCTGTGCTTCTTGTACACCACGTACGTCAGGAACGGTCAGTACTCAGTTTACTTTTTTATTTTTTGTGCTTGAGTCAAGTTTTCATTTTATTTGTTGGTATATTGGCATGACTAGCTGACATATGACAAATTATTTAATTTCCGTGTCTCGTAATGTTGATTACTTTGCCTAACTATGTATAGAATCAAGTCTATCTAACTAAACAGACAGCTGTGATGCTGGGGAGTTTGTTGCGCCACTTCTTCTTCCCAGCTAAAGCACTAGGAAGTGGTGGAGGGGGGGCGTTTTGGGGGACTGTCTTTTGTAATTTTGACATTCAAAAAGTGCTGATTCTCAGCCTAATTTGAATAAATGACTTTTGATTTTGATTTCAAGCGGATCCAACAAAGGAAAAAAAGTTGCGACGCAAAGCTAAACCAACGTGACAGTTTTACTTTAGAGAAATTCGTTGGCTCATTGCTAGTTAAGCACAGCCGCACGTGTCGTTAAAGCTGGTTGGTCCGTAGATAGGTGACGAAAACACGTTAAAAGATCGATCGAAAGATCCCCGAATGACAGGGAAATCATCAAATAACTTCTCCCGCTCTGGGTGGAGCAGGAGGGCGTGTCAGACTTTTACTTACTAAAACCCACCCGTGTTCCCTCAGTTGCCTGTGTGCCAGGGGCCACGGTATCTCTTTCGAACAACCCGCACGCCTAGCAGGAGACAAACGGTTGTCTCTGCTGTCATTCGGAGATCTCTCACAGTCGTCACAGATAGTCAAAAGAGACTGACAACCAGCCGCTACGAATGGTTATCGTGCTACCGTGGCTGATTGACTTTGTACACACCGTATTAATAGTACCTGAAAAGTTTTTGCGATACAAATTACCAAATCGGTAGTTTTGACATGGCAGTGCACTGGGCAGATTCAAATTCAGTTAGTTCCATTTATTTGTTACATCCACTATGTAACGTCTTATACCGTCGCGGGCGAGCTAGTATTTTGATAAACAGTGTCATTGCGGGCATTACTTTAAAGTTCTTTGTTGTCCCAGAGTCGGGCGTGCCGGTGCAGTTCCTGGCCGTGTCGGCCGTGTCGCGCTCGTGCGACCGCGCCGTGCTGCCCGGCGTGGCCGGCGACAAAGCCTACAACCTCACTATTAATGGTATACTACTCTTTTGCTTATTTTTACTGCTATATTATTTATACAGGGTTGCAGAGACATCGACGCACAATCTGTTATAATTTTTAATTTAAACTTATAATAAAAATCAGCAGCTCAAAATCATGTGACACAACACATACGTCTTCTGGAAAACACTATCAGTAAGCAAAACAGTTACACGGTTCAAACCTTTACTTTATCTTGAACCGTTGTATTAGAGACGATAAAATAGTAGCGCAACGCAAGAAAAATGCGGAAAATAATGCGATAGTTCAACGACACCTAACATCACAACTCTACTATAGGAAAATGTTAAAACTCGCTAAACTATAATAATTGCTCCAGCAAAATTACAAAAACGATTCTTATGCATGCATGAGATCTCAGACGCAAAGGAATCAAAACACATTGGAAATCGAAAAAAGACACTAACAACAGATAAGCAACAAATAAAAATTACCCGATCCCGTTGGTTACTGAGGGGCTAAGAACCAAAACCCCCAGATTTTCTCCTGAAGGAGCAAAATACCAGAAGTACAAACAACAAACACGACATTATATTGCAACTCTTAACACAAGAACCACTCTACGAATTGAAAAGCTCTTGAAACAAATATAATTGTATAAAGTGAAATTGGAATATCGAAGAAAAAATACAAGAATATGATAATTATATCTTATATTTTGTGAACGAAACATCAGGACTGTACGGAGTTGGTTTTTTCAGTATAAAATATTTCAAAAATAGAATTGTAGGATTTATAGGAGTTTCGGACAGAATAAAAGTCTTAAATATCGATTTAGCTGGCAACAAATAACCTGTATTCATCATTTAAGTTTCTGTCCCAACTGAGAATGCCCATGAAGCAACAAAGGACTTTCTAAAATAATGTAAAAACTACAATGTAGAACTTACTAAACACAGTAATCATAATGAAATCGGCGAAAGAACTAGTAACGAAGATACATAGTTAGGATCATACACATTTGAAAAACGGAATGACAAAGTACAAAATAGTAATAGACTTTGTTCAGGAGCACAAATTATATCATGAATAACTTTTACAATAAAACATCCAAAAGGAAGACCATGGACTGACCATTGGCCATGGACTTCTCCAAACAACAACGTAAATAATGAAATTAATTTCAAAATTACAAATAACTTAATCGTTTTATTGATGTCAAAATATCACTTATGAGTTATATGTGATTATTTTTACGTTTTGATATTTTCCAATCCACAAAACATGTTAGACTCTTTAGTAAAAAGTTTAGACTATAACAGGAAAACTCAGTATGCTACAAAAATACGATGGTCTGGAAAAATTACTTACAAATATCATTAGAACACAGTACAACATTAGCTAAAACAATAAAATAAGAAATAGGACACCATGCTAAAGAGTTCTTAGGTAACGGCTAATCGCAAGGCAGCAAAAACATCAGCGAAAATAACGAAAAGGAAATTTCAGATAGAAATAAGAAAATTAATTAAAGTAAGTATAATGAAACACATACAATCAAAAAGCACAGACAGAATCAAGTACCACATAAAAAAATTGGAGGAGTCAAAAAAGCTTAGGAAGAGTTAAAAGTTGGAAGGAAATGGATGCCTAAAATGCGAGAACAGCAAAACAGGAATACCAAAATCAAGACAAAAGGGTTTTAAATAGATATATTGCAAATGATTTTTAAAAAGAATTGTACATTCAAGAATCGCCATCTTCGTCGTGGATGAAGATAAAATAAAATATATAAAATGAGATATAAATACTTTCAAAACTTTTGTAAATCCTGGTGAAGATTGAATTTTCAGAAGATGCTGATATCATCTTGAAAACTCTACTAGTTCTAATAATTAAATTGTAGATACAGAAGAAATACAAACACAGTGGTCAGTCTCGACAGTTATTTTGATTCACAAAAATGGAAACAGAGAAGACATCGGAAACTATAGGCCTTAAGTCTCATTGCTTACCTTCACAACATATTTTCTAAGATCATATTTGGATTATGCCATGTTTTTTCAATGATCGACTTTAAGCACACAGTCAAGCAAGTCACAGAAAAGTACAGCGAGTATCAATTGTCATACTACATAGCGCGCGTGGATTATAACAAAGCTTTTGACTCTCTCAAATATGCGAAGACTTGGTAAGCTTCGCTAAACCAAAGTGTAAACAAGAAGTACTTAGAAACATTTACAAAAATATGAGCGCAAAAATTTAAACTGTCAGGCTGGGTGCCAAAAATAATTACCTATAAAGAAGGGTGTGAGACAGGGAGACCCATTGGCGCCAAAACTTTTTTCTGCAACATTAGAATAAATTTTATTTCAATCATCTGAGATTCGCTGACGATCACATAATCAGAACAGTAAGCCCAAATCACTTGCAAGTAATGTTAGAACAACTAGTAACGGAAAGTGGCAAAGTGTTACTACAGATGAAAACTAAAACGATGACCAACCACATAGAAACAGCCATCATAGTGAATAATGCTATAATTGAATATGTAAAATAATACGTTTACCAAATCATTTCCACTTTACAACTCACATCTGACGAAATAAAACAGATAACCGCATTGGCATACTGATCTCTAAAAGAACAAAAAACCCATCCACCATCCAAACTAAAAATTCACATTTACAGTTCCTGCATTATTCCTAGTACTCTTTCTAACTAAATAAATCATAACCTCTCGTCTGTCGCGCTGGGCTCATTCAGCCCAGGCACGATAAAGAGATTGGTAACATGTCAACGCAACATGGAAAGTAGTATGCTAAATATAATATAAAGAAAAAATACAAAGTAAATCTTATCCCTAAAAGAAGAAAAACGAACGTAGCAGAAGTGAATTAAAAAACTAATATGGAAGTGAGATCACGTCATCAGGGGAAAACCGGAAAGATAGGATAGAGAAGTAACATAATAGTATCCTAGAGAAAGAAAGAGGAAGGAAGACCATTTTAAAGAGGGGAAGACGACTTGAAAACTACTGCTAAAGGGACATTTATGCACAGTATAATAGTTTCTGCTTTTGAAATGTGGACGTTCCAGCAAAATTAATTTTGTACGTACGGTTCCGTGTGGTCCCGGACGTAAAGAATAGCACCATCCCATCTCTTCCCGTGGGAATCGTAAGAGGTGACAAAACGACTTACTAGAGAATGGGCAGCAGCGTTCTCTATGCATTTTACCACCATACTGCGATTGCCAACCCGCCTGCCAAGCGTGGCGATTACGCCCAACCCCCCAAATTGAGGGAGGCCTGTGTCCAACAGTGGACGTCTTTCGGCTGAATTGATGATGATGATGCATGCACTAATACTCTATTTATTAGTATTAACCTATTTGTATTATGTATCTCTAAATTTCATATCGACACCGTCATACAACAGAATATCTGTGTACTTCAGGTACAGTTCTGGCTAAACCTTCGGGGATACAAGCTCGGTTTTATGTAAAGATAATCTAGTAATACCTGCGACGGTCCGTGCAGGTACGTGCGAGCAGAGCAGCAAGTACAACAGCGTGGCGGCGCGCGTGTGCCCGGCGCTGGCGCTGCTGGCCGCGCTTCTACTGCTGGGCGCCCGGTGATACGCGCCGGCCGGGCGCTGAGGGCGCGGGCGGGCGGCCGGGGGCAGGCTGTAAGGGTACAACTATGTGCAGCCCATTTATTTTCATTGTAATACTATTAACAAAAAAATAAGCGCAACTCAAGTTTGCAAAAAGATTTGGTCACAAATGTAACCTGTCCAAACCTATTGTGACGAGTTCAGGGAACAACTCTTCATCAGTTTGTCTCAAAGAGCATTACAAATTCAAGTAGCACTAACCTCCGCAACATTCCCTGTGACGTAAGTCCTTCTCTGTTTGTATTGACACAGAGTATTTGAAAACAGCTCAAGCCGTAGTAAAAATATGAGCCAGTTAGCAAGGTGGTGTCAGCGGACTGTCCAGGGTGTCCAGGGCAAATAGGACATCTTAAGTGATGAATTCAAAGTCATAACTATCCACTTTCTAAGTCTCAAGTTCGTCTTGGAGATTACTGAATTATGGTGTAAGAAAACGTCTTGAGGAAACCTGGAGTTGTAATGCTCTGAACGACCAACATGCAGTGAGCAAGTGTGTCCCATTGCAGGTCAAATACCTGTTCGCATACAGAAAAGAAACAAGCGTGGATGTCCACGTCAATGTCACGCGCTTAACTTGAATTTCCTGTAATTGATGCTTATATGTTGAGAATACAGGATATCTAATATCTAAGACAAAAACGAAGGCCCTTATTGCTACTCCAAACCCAAACTTGCTAATTTCTACATTTATTTTTTAATCAAAAGTACATCCAAACCCTGCTGCATATGTATAGCGAATAGTGTTGCTTTTTAATGTGATAAGTGCAAGATACGGCAAGAACACTAAGAAGTACCAGTGGTAGAAAAAGTACCGAACACGTACCAACCTCCTTTGTGAGCTCGGCAGCTTTTAGTAGGATTTAAAGGTTATTGTAATGGCAGCACTGAAATTGAACTGTCAAAGTGCTAATAATGTTGCCATTTAACGGTGAATTATTTTATAGAGTTGTTTTTTTTTAGAAGAATTTTGGGTTGTTATTATTTTTGTGTTTTGTAAAAATGTTTTTTTTTTGTGGAACTCTGTGAAATAATTGAATCGCGTGCTATAGGTTAGGAGAGAACGAAACAATGTTAAAAGAAACGAAGCAACGTGATCGATAATGTAAATATTAAAAGGTATAAAGTTGGATTACTGAAGAGAATATGACGATTTTTAAATAACTGTTACTTATGTAATTTAATTATGGTACATGTAAACATAATCTATTGTGGGGAATGGATATAGAACTGTCGTAATGATATCATGAAATTATTTTTCAAAATAATTGAAAATAAATACCTATGTAAAAATTCATTGATTTTATTAAGACAAAAATTCTATCCCATTTTGACCATATTACAGATATTTGATATTTTATTTTTTAAACATACTTAGGTAGCATATAAATGTAGTCAGTGCCATATTTGTTAAGCCCTCCTATATACCGACGATTTGTCGCTGCTATTAATCGCACGATTCTTAGACTTAGTTTGAATTAAATAGATGTAACGCTGATTTTAAGGCTGCAGTCGTAAGTGCATGCGACAAATCGCTGCGATTTTTCTTTATACGCAAACGCAAACCTGCTTTAAAGTATTTTCAAATGCGTGGGCAAATTGCGGCTACGACTTTAAAAAACTTGCTCAAAAGTCGCGCGACAAAATTGACTTTTTCTTCGCAAATATGGCACAGATTAAATCTGTACAATATAACGAAAATATAATATAGAAAAAAACGCTTTTAAAGTATACATTGTATGCAGTTATATATAACGTAAATACATAGCGGGAGCCACTGCTGAACATAGTCCTGTAGTCTAACTGAATGCAGCTGAAAACCAACCAAACAACCATTCAGGGAATCATTAAATACTTAACAAAATTATTACAACATACCACCACGCCTATATCCTCACGAATGGTTAGGGTAGAGTGGATAAATCAAATAAAAAAACAATAAAATTATTTTAAAAAAAAAACATTTTACGGTTGTAAATTATTAAAATATATTTTAAAAGAAATATCAAAAAAATATGTTACTCGATCAAGGGATTTAAGATGAAAATTGCAACATAGATAGACCTTATCCGGGATTTAACTAAGATAGTTTTCCAGGATGCGAGTGAAACCGCAGACAAATAGTAGTTATTTATAAAATTAAAAGAAAGTTATGTTGGAGCGCAGTATCCTGGGGGCTCGGCATTCAGACCGTATCAGGACCACAACACTGCGCGCCAAATCCAAGGTCACGGACGTCACCCAGAAAGCTACTGGGTCGGACATGTCTGCCGCATGTCAGGCGACCAATGGGCTAAAAGAACCACCGATTGAGCCCCACCAAACGCACGTCATCGCGGCAGGCCGAGACGAAGATGGTGGGACGACCTTGACTCCTTCTGGAGGGACTGGCCAGCACTGGCAAAGGACAGAATTGTGTGGAAGAGGGAGAGGGAGGTCGTTGCCTTTTAGTGGGACAGTACTGGCTAATTAGTTGGTTATGTTCAGCAAGGGTTTCGGTAAGATATACAGAATATATGAATAAGACTAATTTAGATAGAACTAAATGTAGATAAAACTATGCTCAGCCGATTTTGATTAGTTTACGAAAAACGTCCATCTTTTATTATGCTCATTTTTTTTGTGTGTTTTTTGTAAGAATTGCAGCTAAAGTGCGAAATAAGAGCTTAGGCTAGTCATTATTTAACGCGGATTTTGTATAATTAATCATGGAAAATTATAAAATAAAAAACTTTTTTAAATCGTAAATTTAGTCAAATCAAAAGGCATTTATAATCAGAATCGTGGTCATCATCTGCCTAAACCACAACATACTTTTCCTTACTAATCTAGTCGGCTTCAAGTCTATCCGTATGCATCTGAATGACCTCCACAACCCAGTTACTGGGCCCGTCAAGACTAAAATAAAAAGTAACTTTCTAAACCGTCTTTATTTCTTGTGATTATTTTGTTCAATTTAAAGAATCATGGAACAATCTCTAAAAAAGGAATGATTTTATTTTTTCATTATAACCATACTTTAGACAGACAATTTCTAAAATACATAGTATTATTCAGAGCAGCTATTTATACACATTTCAAATAATTCTCATAATAATTAAAAGAAAGGCTCTTATTCCGTACTGAATGAGTGTACCAATATTATTTATAAACCTTATTTTAAATAACAGTATTTTTTATCTTGTATAATTAATTCATTTGTAGTGGGGTCATCATTAGTCTTTTTGAAAATATTGAAATTGTAAAAAAAATAAACGTTTCCAAATAAAAAAAAAGACTTGAAAACTTCGACCATCCAAATTTGCATTTTAAAATGACCCCCTTATAATATAGTTTCCACTATACTCAGTTTGCTTTCGATGCTAAAAATCAATAATGACCAACAGTAGTTATATAAATATACATTTGCTCATACGAAATAGTTGATTTTTATTTAGTATGTGATAAAATTAACTTAAGTATTGTAAACCTTACTACACACGGATTTTTCTTGCATAGGAAAAAAATCTGAATGATTTAAAAATCGCATAAGTTGTCATGACGATTATTCTAATCAGTCACGATTATTTCGTCGCAAGTTCCGTCCGTGTACATAGGGCCAAGCCTATGTCGCACGGACATCAAAATATTGCAGCGGGTTTTTTCGCGTTAAACCGAGAATCGAGCACCCAACAGAGTGCACCTCAGCGCGTCAAAAATACACACTGCGCGAAAAAATCCCATCGCAATATTTTGATGTCCGTGCCGTGGACTAAACGATGTAAATATATTCAAGTTCCTGTATGCTTTTAGTTGAACTCAAATTGTATCATTTGTGATAATATTCTGATTCAGAATTGCAATGCTTGCCTAAACTTTGTTTATATACAGAAATATTATGTAGCTCAGAAGACTATTGTACATATTTTAGCTGGATAATTTATGAAATTAATGTTGCATGGTGGCGATTTGGTCGCGCGACAGTTTTTTTTTTGTCGTGATTGTATATTTAATCGAAAACCTATGAAATTAGTAGTCGCGTTATCAAAACCAGTGTTTATGTGATACAGAAAAAATAAAACAGATGGAATAGGAGTTTAAAAAAAAATATCTTGCAACCTGTCGCCAGTGTGCAAACGAGCTAACTATAAATGCATTTTTTTAGTACTGGACGAAAGTATTAATTTTTAATAAATAACCGAAGATAATAAATAGCTAATAATTATATTGAAAAATAATGAACGAACGTTTCATACAATCATTTTTATAAAAAAAAAGGTTTTTTAAAGAATAATTTAATTAAAACGTGTTTAATGCACTAAAATGTTAAAAAAATTAAATTCACTTAGATTTAAGAGCTTTCTTTTATTTTTTTTATTTATTGTATTTTTAAATTAAGGGAAAAAAGTCTTCACGTTGTGAATAATCTGCACATTCATGGTTTATGTAAAAAAAAATGTAATACTCTATTGGATATGTACTTTCGCGTGTAAATATTTTTATTTTGCTGAAGGTTTTTGTGATATCAAAATGTTTTTTTTTTCGTGTATAAAATAAGCGTTTATTGATGTTTTGTGGCGTCTCCATGTTGATTTCGATTTGGCCACAGGATACAATTTGTAACTATTAACGTATAAGCCTATTATTATATTTTGATTACTGAAATATATTTGAAAAATAAATTGGTTTTTTATTTTTTGGTAATACTAATCTACACTATAAAACTAAGTGCACATTGCAGCTACAGCGCAAAGCAGTGTCATGAAAAAATTGCGCTGTGGCCGTAGTGTGCGTCAGTTCATTGAAAATGTCTGAAAGTGATAAGGAGGATTTTCGCAATGCGTTGCGTTGCGACTCCCCAGTCTACTTCACACCTGATAAAGGTTTTTTTAGGACTAAATACCTCATTAAAATCAGCCAAACAGGCGATATCAAGCAAACGAACCTACAGTTGGTATGAAAACTGGCTCATGCGTTTTAATTAATTTATTTACCAAGTTGTCCAATGATGACTTCTCCATGAGTTTCCTCGACCAAGACTAGGTACTACGTGGGCTGGCCTAACTATTTACTTATAATAGTCCATCGCAACGATAACTTTATCGAGGAGTTGCCTCGACCAATGGTAGCACATGCATCTGCCCAATAGCTAGTTTTTTTTTTAAATTAGTCTACACTGTCCCTCTGCTGAGCAAAGGCCTCCCACAAATCTCTCCAGGTATCCTTTTCCACGGCCACCTTGATTCAAACCTTGCAATTACTAGTACAGTTCCCGGCACGTAAGTTGAACCAAAATCGGGACAAACAACCGAAGATAGGAGCGCGTGCACTCGTTGCCTCGCACGGAAAAAGAATGAGGTGAGGAATGGATGTAACGTGTACTGAAGTTTGGAAATAAATTACAGATTGCGGCACGTAAGTTGAAACGCTTACGCGTTTAGTCTACTTTCGACTTCTCGACCCCTAAAAAAAGATTTGTTTATTTTTTGTTTCCTCTCAGCCCCTTATTTGTCGGATTAATCCGACGTAAGCGGTTATAAGGTATAACCGCTTACGTCGAATTAATCCGACAAATATTTTCGGGCCCATTTCTCTAAGGTCGTTTATTTACGACCAAAATACCACAGCTCCTTTAATCTGTTGTAAAAAATTAAGTATTGCACATCCCTCTGTTGTAGGTATTTCTTTTCCGATTCACTGTGCCGGGCGCTGGGGGCACGTCAACGGATATGAAGTCGGGCGGTTAAAAGGTTAAACATAGTTCACACTTGGCCCTCAATCTTTTACTGTAACTGACGTATTCGTTTTAACACTAGAATTTGTATTTTCACCTTCGGATTTTTTTGATAAATATTCGTTAATTCGTTAAATAGGCCACTTGTAAGAATTCAAATTCTGCATTACTCACGCTTCGGGAGTCCCTTCACGCTCTGCGTTTCTCAGTGCTAGGTCCACTAATAGTAGAAGAACCACAATTACTTTCGTTTGTATTTGGTGTCTGAGAACGAAAACGTTTACGCGATGATGAGCCGTCATTAACACTTTCTGTTTCTAATTATCATTAGAATTTTCCATACTAACAACGAAAAGGTAAAATTATTCACGAATATAAAACCGAAATAATAAAAATTATAATTAGCCTATAATGTTCCCACTGCTGGGACACAGGCCTCCTCTCGGTGAGAGGGAGTGGGCCGTAATCCACCACGCGAGCCCAGTGCGGGTTGGTAGATGTCACATGTCTTCGAAATTTTTGGTTCTAGGACATGCTGGTTTCCTCACGATGTTTTCCTTTACCGTTTTGAGAGCAGTGGGGATGAAATAAATTTACACAATGTAAAGCACCTGTCGGGGTTCGAACCTACGACCTATATAATAGCTCATCAGTCGCGGCCGTTACCACGGGGCCACCACTGCTCCTGAAATAGTTTTACTAAAAATGTTAATGAAATTAGTAGGTAGCTAGAACTTAAATAACGCTAACAACCTATTTCCGTTTTACCATCGATATCAAAAGTTCTTGAAAAAATTATAAATATCAGACTAACAAGTTATTTAAAAAAAAACAATTTTTTCTCTGATTCACAGTTTGGCTTTAGGCAAGGTGTATGTACTGAAGATGCAGTATCGGCCTTAAGTTCGCTTATAACTGAGCACCTTGACAAAGGAAACAAATGCTTGTCTGTTTTCTTAGACCTCAAAAAAGCATTCGACACCGTCTTTGTCCCAATCCTGGTGAACAAGCTGGAGAAAGCCGGAATAAGAGCGACTGCACTCAGTTTACTCAAAGACTACCTCTCCAACAGAAAACAAAGAATAAAAATAGGACAGTACTCCAGTGACGAGGTAGAGGTACCATACGGCGTCCCACAGGGTCGTGTTTTAGGGCCTACCCTCTTTCTTATGTACATGAATGATCTTTGTAATATGGAAATAAAAAATGCTAAAGTATTCTCGTACGCCGATGATACATCTATTGTGTTCTCTGGTTCATCCTGGCACGAAGTTAAACTGAAAGCAGAGGCAGGATTGGCTCGGGTAGCTGAATGGCTGAAATGTAATTTACTTTCCCTGAATACTACTAAAACAAACTACATATGCTTTAGTATTAGTAATCGAACACAGCCTAAAGACTTAGATTTAAAAATACACATATGTGGGGACATGCCTACTGTAAGCTGCAACTGCCCAAGCATTGAGAAGGTAGCTGAAACGATTGGAGTTGTTGTAGATCAAGCACTATCCTGGTACCCTCAACTTGAGCGAACTTCTGGGAGAATAAGAAAACTCAGTTGGATCTTTAAAACACTCAGACATATTGTTCCAACTACAACAGAGAGCTGTAAGAACCGTCCTAGAAATCTCCTTAATGAAATATATGTTGCACTAGTCCAGTCTGTTCTATTATATTGTATCCCAATTTGGGGCGGTGCAGCAAAAACAAAATTTATAAACATAGAACGAGCGCAGCGTGCACTAATAAAAATAATGTATTTTAAAAATAAAAGATTCTCCACTACAAGCTTACACCAAATAAGTGATTTACTCTCTGTAAGGAAACTGTATGTAACCCAAACCATACTAAAAAAACATAAAAGTCTACCATATAATGATAACATAAAATCTAAGAGAAGAAAAGATTTAGTTGTCCAAGTTCCCCAAACTAAAACTAAATTTGCATGCAAGCAATTCAATAAACGCTCTACTTACCTCTATAACAAAATTAACAAACATGTCTATGTATACAATAAAAATTACCACGAGTGTAAAAAAAGTCTAATAGACTGGATAAAACCACTTACCTATGAGGAAACAGAGGCACTCCTGGAACAAGTTGAGTAGCCGAAATATATCACGTAATACGTATACACCATAACTAAATATCACATACTATGCCACACCACACACCTCTTTATACACACAACATAGCATACCACACCACACCACACCACACCACACCACACCACACCACACCACACCACGCCATACCACACACCTCACACCACACCACGCACCATGCCATATATCACACCACATCGCGCGCCTCACCACTTACCACACAACACCGCACTACTTACTACACCACACAATATACACTACATCACATGCACTAACTGGGAATAAGTTTTATAAGCTTTGTTTTTACTGTTTTTAATTTAAATTGCAACTTTACTTAAATACTTTTATTATTATTTTATTTTTTATTTTTACTTAAGATTAATTATAGCCTAAATACTGAAAAATGTACTTACATTGCATATTTCCCCTTAAGGTACGCTATATTAGCTCAAGTTAGTACAAGTGTACGATAATGATGTAAAAGAGCGGAGCCTTCTAATACAGGCACATCTTTGCTTAAAAGGAGGCTCCAAACACGTTTAAATGTATTGTAATATTCTATCTGTCACAATAAACTATTTTGTATTTGTATTTGTAACCGATCAAATCAAATCAAATCAAAATACTTTATTTCACATAAACCTGCAAGGGCACTTATGAAACGTCAGAAGCGAAGTGCACGGTTCCAATTTGTCGCTTCGTATGGAGAAGAGCCGGCAAGAAACTCCACGGTTACTCTTTTAAAAATAATTAGGTTTTACAATGTTTTCAAATTACAGTGATAATAGGTATGGGAGGACAGTGCAGGCCTGTCAATAAGTACCAGGTACTTAGACGAATGAAAATAAACAATACTATTAGAACTCGATCTCATACAGCAGCAAGACTTTTTGACAGTCCAATATAAAATTACTAGGATAATAATGACACTGACTCCTGCTGCTGTCAAACAGTAAACCAGAGTAAAGCTGTTAGTTGATGATTCACCTGAAAATCATATCATAGATGTATATAACTTACAATAAAGGCGCGTTTTATTTGACCATGAACTCCTTCGCGCCAACTAAAAGTATTGTGCTGTTCACCAATACGTTGGTGGACAATTTAAGACGCTGCATTGGACTTGGCGGGCATCAACGTGAACGGAAAGTACATCTCAAACATCAGGACATGTAGAAATTGTAGGATAATACAAGCGTTGTGTCTTTTATTATCCTACAATTTCCTGTACACATGAATATGAAACTAATCAGCCGACCCCAATATAGTTGGGAAAAGGCAAGGCAGATGATGAGATACGAATGTTTTATGACTTCACGTATAACGTCTTCATGATGAATGATTTCAGTTAGCCTTTTTAACTTAAATTTTAATTAGACTATGATGATTTCATTATTATAATTTATATTTATTCACGGACAATTTCAATGCATGTTGTACTGCATCTGTAATTTTTAAAGTTGAATTTTAATAACCTTGTTACAATGCAAGGAACTTTCAGGAACTACGTGTTAAAATAGCATTGTGTATCAATATTTTTTCTCATCCTCTATATTGTAAGCAACATCATTTAGTAACTACTTACCAGCAGGTGAATCTCTTTTAAAGAACGTAGTTCTATAACGATATTCTCTTTTAGGATTTTTGGCAGCGCGTATACAGTCCAAATAATACTTTTCATTGTTCGATTTCAAAACAGAACGGAAAAAGTGTAGTTGTTCTACTCGAGGTTTTGTTTGAAATAGAAGAATCCCTGAAATGTCACTTATTTAATAGCTTGTCA
Organism: Polymixis lichenea; assembly: GCA_949091785.1. NCBI lineage: Eukaryota > Metazoa > Arthropoda > Insecta > Lepidoptera > Noctuidae > Polymixis > Polymixis lichenea. Next base: position 9,138,858 of record OX420959.1, read on the forward strand.
ATAAGGTCGATATCGACGTTAAAACTTCAGCGTTTGTGGGTCTCAGGCCATATTATAAGCCTCTATAGCATAGAGCAAGGGGCCTTGACGGGCGTAGCTAGAGACGATATTGTCAACACTTTCCTCACAAACCAAGCATGTCATGACACACACAAAGGAATAGCTGATGACCCGTGACAATTCTGTCAAGGCTCGTGTAATTCAACTTTGAGCTCAGCGCTAATGCATCATCATCATTTCAGCCGAAAGACGTCCACTGGTAGACATAGGCCTCTCCCAGGCTCCTCCATTTCGACCGGTCTTGTGCTTCCCACATCCAACGGATTCCTGCGGCCTTTACAAGGTCATCGATCCATCTTGTGGGAGGCCTTCTAACGCTACGTCTTTCGGTACGCGGTCGCCACTCCAGAACCTTTCAGCCTCATCGGCCATCTGTTCTGCGAGCAATATACTCTGCCTAGTGTCACTTAAGTTTGGTAATTTTCCGAGCTATGTCGGTTGCCTTGGTGGTCTCCTGCGGATCTCTTCATTCCTGATTCGGTCACGTAGGGAAACTCCGAGCATAACCCTCTCCATTGCCCTTTGGGTGACTTTTAGACTTATAAGGCCCATTGTGAGCGACCACGTTTCAGTGCCATATGTCATCACTGGCTGTTGCACTGGTCAAAAACTTTCGTCCTGAGACACTGCGGGATGTGGGTCAATAAGATATTGTGTAGCTTCCCGAACGCTGCCCAGCCGAGTCACATTCGACGTCTGACCTCTTTCTCGAAGTTGGACCTACTTAACTGAACAGTTTGTCCTAGGTAAACATAATCGTCTAAATAAGCTGTTTTCAAGAGTCATCTCGAACCGTCTCACGTGCAAGTTTGACGACTTTCAGCCTCCCAACAAGTCGAATTCCGTAAAAGCTTTAGCACCGTGGACCACATTCATACGCTGCGGCAGGTTTTACAGAAGACCCAAGAGTATAACCTGCCTCTGTGCTTAGTGTTTGTGGACAACGAGAAAGCCCTAGGCTGAACTGCAGTCTCCCAAACGGTGCCAGATAGACTAACGGTGTATCGAGGTGGTAAAGTGTTTGTATGAAAACGCCACTATGTCAGTCGGGCTCCAGGACCCGACCTCAAAACCTATCCTCCTGCACCGAAGGGTGAGACAGGGAGACGTAATCTCTCCGAAACTGTTCACCGCTGCACTGGAGGATGTCTTCAAGGTTCTGGACTGCAGAGGGGTTGGCTTCAACATCAATGGCAACACATTACTCACCTTCGGTTTACCGACGACGTCATGTCTGAGAATAGTAGTAGAATTAGTAGAATTAGAGAATAGTTCGCGAGAATTGCCATCAGTACCAACGACGAGACCCCACGTAAGTTCCTTTCCCTTTTTAGTACTAACTTCATAAAATCATCATACTGTATACTTGTAAGAAACAGTTGATTTAATGTCCGTTTTTACTTTCAGCCAGATACAGTGTTTTATGTAAACTTACTGTCGGTATTCCGGGAGATTAACGAGCGAGAGGCCGCGGAGCTCGAGAATCATTATGAGGAAATAGAGTAGTCTGGTGATGGTCGTCGCACCTTAACGTCTCAATACCAACTCAACTCAAAGCAACGTATTGACATGTGAAGTTTATATCACGTCACGGTCAACAACATCTCCTGGTGAATGACGCCGACGACGCGTTAACAAATACTGTCACATAATTTTGGAAATGTCACTGTACATGCTTGAAATTAGGTTTACGTTCCAATATTTTACTTTGAGTCGAGTTGGTGATTGTTGTTACTGGGCAACGGTCATTGTGCAAACATTATGACGAGTTATTGTCGTCTATATTTGTTTGATGACTGTGTATCTAGTCATAATGGTTGATAAGATCGACTTCTGTGACTTCTGCTTCTACGATCGACGCGGAGGAGAGGAACAGGTGTGTGTGGGCGCAAGATAGATTCCCCGCAGTCTGGGTCGGGTCTGGTCACTCTGGCCGTGAGAGAGATAACTTTTAGTTGGTTTAATATATTTGTTTTAAGTGAAAATATGTAATTCAATTAATAAATAACTCTTAAATCTAAAATAAAGTAACTGCAATAGAGCTAATTCTTGATTTGTTGTAAAAAATGTCTAGTAGATGATGACATTTATGTTATCTTAATTTAAGTTTGTTTTCGTTGTATTTAATTTGGTATATTAATTTATATTAATTCATATTAGATACATTTTTAAATATTTTTGTAAAATAAATAACAGTAAATACATTTTCATACTAAAAAATAGTGGTCAACCGGTATTAGTTACTGGTGGTTAGGGCTCCAGAGACAGGAACCTCCTTTTTTGGGAAATCATCAAATAACTTCTCCCGCTCTGGGTGGAGCGGGAGGGCATGTCAGACTTTTACCGACTAAAACCCACCCGTGTTCCTTCAGTTGCCTGTGTGCCAGGGGCCGCGGTATCTCTTTCAAACAACCCGCACCCCTGTCAAGCATCGGCCCTTGCGGCCCCATCCGTTGCTGCTGACATCTCTTTGAGGCGCGCGTGGAACACAACGCGCCGTCGACCCGGGCTTGGTCCTTACCGGACAGCGAGCTACCCATTACTCGCCGAACCTCCTCAAGATGCGAACCGTATTGAGGAGTAGGTACTGCTTTCTGAATCAGGCCCTTCATCCACCCGCCTGACGAGAGCCTCAAGAGATGTTGATCTAGGGTTTCGCCATCAGCCCGTTTGCCGATGCGACAATCGGCACAATGATAGCCGAGTTCACCTTCCACATGTCTACAATCTCGAGTGCTAAGTCGAGATATTTAATTTGTTTCTCTTTCTCAGCTTTCACGAGGTTCCCGTCATGTGGAATGGTAACATCGACTATTATTGTGCGGCGCGCTAACCGGTCAATCGCTACTATATCAGGCCTATTGGCTACAATAGTCCTGTCAGTAATGATAGACCGATCCCAGTTCAACGTGACATGGTCTTTCCGAGAACTGGGTCGGGCAAATACTTGTAATATGGTACCTCAGAATCCACAGGTTTATATTAATTCAAAGATAGTTGCTGGTGAACGATTTTCCTAATATTTAAACAAGTAAGTCATCATTGTGAGTTGAAGGAGTCACAGAATATAAAATCTATGTCATTACGTCGATACATTATACAATTGAATTAGCAACCACTATTTTGTCTAGTATCAATCAATATTTGCAAAGGAAGTTGCCATTTTGAGATAGTGGCTCACATCTGCGTGGACGCGGGCGGCCTTTGTGCTATATCATTGTGACGACGAGACCACAAAATACAGAGAGTATAGAAGTCAATCACATGTATGTACTTCACTTTTCATACCTACGCTCGGCGGTCGCGCTAGGGTTGTCAACTTTGGCTTATGTATACAAAAAAACTATCGTGGTAGTGGCACTCGTATCTAGGTGTTGATGATTGTTTGATTTATTGTTGAGAATGAGACTACTTCAATCCCGCAGTACCTACAGCCCGCATAGCAAAAAACTTATTCTACAATATTAAAACAAAACAATAAATATACCTAGTATTACTATACAAAAAGTTTACAGAACAAAAAAAATATAAATTTTAGATGTCAATTTTCACTATCGAAAATCCCTAATAACTTCTAAACGTATTACCCTATTTTACAGAATTTATTTTGCCCTATCGATTTTTGGACCTAAACCTATCAAATGGCACTAAAAACAACACAATATCTACACAAACAAAAAAAAAAATGTTTTCAACTTACGTAATATTTGGTGGCGTGAATTTACCTTACAAAAAAGTTACTTCGTTCATACTGATTCAAAATTGGAAACTATTATAGGTATAAATCGAGCTTAATAGCTACCTTACAACATATTCTTGCCATGATCACAAATAATTATGATCATGAAAAAAAAAAAATGAAAAAGTGTTTATTCACAGAAATTTGTTCTTTGCAGGTTTCTCTGCCAAACTGCATAGCAGTTTGTTGGCAGACGTAGCTCCATTTTAATACAAACTTTTAATTATTAACATCAGCGGCTATTTATAACTAGCTCATGCCCGCGACTTCGCCCGCGTGGAAGTCGGAAATTATCCCGCGGGAACGTACTACCGAGATAAAAAGTATCCTATGTGTTAATCTAGGTGATAATCTATCTGTGTACCAAATTTCATCCAAATCCATTCAGTAGTTTTTGTGTGAAAGAGTAACAAACATCCATACATCCATACTCACAAACTTTCACATTTATAATATTAGTAGGATGAGAAAGATGAGCGTACTTTTTTAGTTTATAGGTACTACAATAAATACCTAATATAAATTGTAAAAATATTACAAGGCCACAAAGTCATGTTCGCTTATCTACAACTAACTATTCTGTGTTACGTTAAAACGAACCATCGAAACACAAGCAAATACCTAGGTACTTACCCCTCTGAAACAACTGGTAGATTAAAAAACGACAATTCACAGTTTAATGTTGAATTGAAACAACCGTCCACTGAACAGATATAATGACTTGTTTTTTGTTCCTCCATTTGGCACTTCACAGACGCGTATCTCAGGGGATGGCACTCGCGCTCGCACTGGTCCCAACCCGTCCGAGATATCGTGTCCGTGAGCGGTGTCTATGTGTGCGTTGCTCGAGCACACTTTGTATGTAGATTGACTTCTGTACTCTCTGTATTTTGTGACGAGACTGTGTCGCTCGCTGATCCGCTGCGGCTATCGACCGACTATGCATACGTGTGTGCCAATATTTACGAAATATTTAAATTAGTGTGCGTTTATAGACTAGCTCGCTGCGGTTTTGTGCGTAGGCGCTTTATTGTTGACTATTACTTATTTTATTTTAGATTTTTTGTAAATATAATTAGGCAAAAAAAGTACTTAATTACTTAGTAAATATAAAATAAGTATTGTGAAAGTATGTACATGAAAGAGAATTACAATTAAATTTGAGAATGACATGACTGTGTTTTATTTGATAAACATCTCGTATGAGAAAAAGGGTTTTAGAGCGTGCAGCACCTTTTAGTTCCAGAACGATCAGTTTAAGTGAAAAATACGCAGACGTACGGCGCCACTGTCACCCGTCGTTGACCAATGGATTGCTTCAGCGAATGGACGAAAAGCAAGCTGGAAACTTAATCAAATCAAACAAACCACACACAAATGCTTGCGTACGAGTTAGGGGTTGAAAAACTATCCAAAATTCCTAAGATTAAATGCGGTAGATAATACCTATCTTAAAGGAACGGTACGTAACGTATATAATGTCTCCTCTCGCATACTAGATCTTGTGTTAACTGATCATCCATTGTGTAATGTAAGTCAAAGTCTTGGCTCCATTTGTAATATCGATCAATATCATCCACCATTAGATATAAGTATTTGTCTTAAAAAAGAAGCCAAACTTCCATATAATATTACAAATGAGGTACGTAACTTCCATAAAACAAGCTATACACCGATTAAAAAATACCTTAAAGAACAGGATTGGGAGGAATTATTTGAGGGGCAAAGTGACATTAATGATATGGTAGAGATTTTTTATGACATCATCAATGGTGCTATTCAAAGATTTATTCCTATTAAAATACCCAAAAATAGTAAGTATCCACCGTGGTTTAACAAAACTCTAATTAAGTTACTAAACACGAAAAATAGGATTAGGAAACGTTACAATACTTACCAAAACCCGATGGACAAGGTTGAGTTGAGGATAATCAGTAGACGCTGTGATGCACTTTCTACGATTTGCTATAATAATTACTTAAAAAATCTTGAACACACTCTAACCAACAACCCTAAATCATTTTGGACCTATGTTAAAACTAAACGGGGCGGATCCAGCTCTTATCCTTTATCTATGACGGACGGCATAGCTGCATCATCAGATGGCACGGAGATATGTGAGTTCTTTGCTTCTTACTTTTCTTCTGTATACAGCCCTGCTGAAAATGATTACCGTACCGATGAAACAAACATTAATAATATTCTAGAAAGTAGTATATCTCTAAACAACCCAGTTATTGACAGTGAAGCCTTATACAAAAAACTAAAAAGTTTAGACTGCAACAAAGGTGCTGGTCCAGATGGCATACCACCAATATTCATATATGAGTGTGTGAGCTGGTCACGCCTCTGTTGCTTATTTTAATAAATCTTTGTCCAGTGGAGTCTTCCCTTCTAAATGGAAGGAAGCAAAGGTCGTCCCCATCCATAAATCCGACAATGAGGACTTAGTTTCGAACTATAGACCCATTTCAATTTTATCAACCCTAAGTAAAATCTTTGAGTCTATGATCTGCCCTCACATTCAAAATCATCTTAAAATCTACTTAAGTGAGGTACAACATGGCTTCGTGGAGTCTCGATCCACAAATACCAATCTGATACTTTTTACTGAGTTATTGACGACAGCAATTGATTCCGGCCATCAAGCTGATGTCTTATATATAGATTTCAGCAAAGCGTTCGATCGGGTCTCGCATCAAATTCTCATTGACAAATTAAGAACTTATGGTATAACTGGATCTTTACTCTCATGGTTGAGCTCGTATCTTGAGAACAGAACTTTCTTTGTAGTAGTCAATGGCTTTCGATCAACTGTCAAGCACATATCCTCGGGTGTGCCACAGGGATCTCATTTGGGGCCAGTTTTATTTAACTTTTTTGTTAATGATATTCCGAACTGCTTTCGCTACTGTAAAATTTTTATGTTTGCCGATGACTTAAAATTCGTCAAAATAGTTAAATCTAAGCATGACGCCTCTGAATTACAAAGCGACTTGGATGAATTGCTGATATGGTGTCGAATAAACCAGATGCTCCTAAATCCTAGCAAGTGTTACCATGTAAAATTTACTAGGAAACATCATCCCATTAACCAGGATTATTATATTGATGGACATAAAATAAAAGAATTGGACACAATAAAAGACCTTGGTGTTATATTTGACCAGAAATGAACTTTTATTCCTCACATAGATCATATAGTGAAAAAGTCTTCCAAAATGTTAGGATTTGTTATCAGAAACACAAAACAATTTAAAAACTGTAGATCGAAAATTATCCTCTATAATTGTCTGAGTCGAAGCATGTTAGAGTATTGTAGCGTGTTGTGGCGGCCACACTATGCTACCCACGCATTGTGTCTTGAGCGTGTACAAAAACGTTTTCTGGGGCACCTGGCTTATACCAGCGGTTTGGCCAAGAAAATACGTTCATATAGTGATAAGCTCAAACATTTTAATATGGTTTCACTTGACAAACGTCGACGACTGAATGACGCGATGTTTGTGTGTAAAGTCACGGCCCATAAAATTGACTGTCCGCAATTATTAAATAGTTTTAACTTCCGTGCCCCCTCCAGAATTCCTCGCAATCCTATAACGCCACTCTGCCCTCCGCAGAGGAGAACAGTTCTGGGTGCTAATTCTCCCTACGCGAGGTTTTGCAGGGCTGTGAATGATTGCAGTGATCGGATCGACCTCCATTTTGACAGTTTAGGCAACTTGAAAGCCAGCTTTTATAAGTATCTCCCTGAACATTGAGTTTCTTGGCCCTGTGTTATCTCTTATCTCACTCTCTCATTTTGGGCTACATATTATTTGCTTATTTTTTGTATTACCCAGTTTTGTTAACTTTATTTTGTTTTGATTTTGTTTTATATTTATTTTTATTTAGTTTAATTAATTCATTAAGTCCTGTTCAGTGCAACTTTGTAATATAGTTCTTAATTTATATTTTTTTTTTGTAAGTTACAACAACGTTTTGGGTGTATGCAGAGTTTACCTATAAGTGATTGTTACACTTTATTCTGATTTGTTGCTCTTGTTTCATTTACTTATACCAGTGTATACAATTGTTGGTGAACCAAATAAATAAATAAAGTAACACCTTACTTGACGCGACGCGACGATACGTACGCAATTTTCACAGATTTTGACTTGTTTCTTCAAGTTTGAACACAGTGCGCAGGTGACGCGCTTCGATTACAGACAGAATCGGCATATTTTTCTTCTCTAGTTGCAACTTGTAGTTATTCGCGCGGATAGCGGGGGGCGACTTAGTGTAGCCATCTTCCGCTGACACGCGCACGAAAGGCAATGTGCAAGAACAAGATAGGAGATAGGAATTCGCAAACCAACTTTATGTACCTATTAATTCGTGTGCTAACGTAAAAAAGAACGGCAATGTTAATTCTATAATTGTAATCAAATCAGCGCGTAACCATACCGCCGGGTGGGGTGCTGGGACAGGAAACCTCCTCGTGTGCCCGTGGGCTGGAGTTTCCCCTGGATGCGTCCGGGGGAAAGGCCAGTCTCCGGGACGGTGCACCCTGGGATGCGGGCAATGTCCCCCCATTAGGTACGCGTGCCTAAGGGGTGTCGTTGCCCGTATGCCAATATCCTGTCGGAGGAACGCTCCAACGCGTGTCTCTCTGCGACTATGCAGAGACGCACAGCGGCGGAGTAAGAGCGGGCTCGGTGTGCACTTACCCTGCCACCGGGCAGGCAAGAAGGAGTCCTCTCCTTCTGCCACCGTTAATCTCGTAGCCCCGAAGATTGTCACGGTCATGTCTCTGACTTTTGACGGGGGTCGAGGGTCTTGGCTTAACCGCCCGGGCCGCGAGGAAGAAATCCTCTATAAAAAATTACCCCAAACCTCCAAGCGGCGGCGCACCGTGAGGGAGGTTGTTAGCTTGACTAATGGGTAGCTAAATTAGTCTCTAGTGCGAACCACTAGTTTTTGGGAAATAAATTGTATCTACTCGTGGGAACAAATATGGAAAAAATCAATAAAAATAAAAACTATGAAGAGGCGGGGAGTGATGCGGGGTCGGAGTCCGACGCCGCATCGAGCGCGAAGGGCTCTTTCAAGAGTCCGGAGCGTGTAGTGGGCGCTTCGAAGAGGACCAATGAGTTCCTCAAGGAGCGCTCAAAACCGAAGGATGGCCAGGGGTCATCCTCGGACGGTGGCATGACTTCGGCCCGAAAACTCGGGAAGGTCTGTCGCCAGGGTGGGATCCGGCTGGGCAAGGGGCTGACCACCAAGGAGACCGGCGTACTGAGCCAAGCCGGCCCAGTGGAGGCGGCCCAGCGAGCCGAGGCGCTAACCATGGAGGGGCAGCTCTCTGGGGGGACCAGCAGCAGGGCCCTCTCGGAGTCGTCTGACGGGGAGTCGGACGCTGCCGGCGGCTCCAAGTCGGAGCGAATGGCGAGGTTCGCGGAGGCGGTGGCTACGGCAGTCAGGGCTTTGGCCTTGAAGAGGACGTACGCCTCTAAGGACAAGGCCGTGCCCGCAGCCATAGCCTCCATTATGGTGGCAGCGGAGGGCATCCACACCGGACCTCCGTCGGACACCATGTCCGGGATGCGGGCGGAGGTCGCCCGCTTGGCAGCCGCTACGGAGCTTCTCCGAAAGGAGAACGAGGAGCTCCGAGCGGACCTGGCAGCGCTCCGAGGAGCTGGCCCCAGGGTGGTGCCTCAGAAGGGGGCGCAACATGGGCAGGGTGGACCCGTGCCAGAGGAGGACCGGCTGCTGAACCTGGTGCGGCAGGAGCTGGCTGCCTTCAGCAGCCGGTTTGCCGTCCTGGAGGCAATAGTCCTGCGGCCCCCGCTAGCAGCGAGTCGGTCGGCCTCGGGACAGCAGCAGAGGGGGGGCACGTATGCCGCAACCACAGCTGCCACGGCCAAATCGGCACCGCAGCCGGGACGGACTCCGGCGAAACCGGTGCCGACAAAGCCTAAGAAGGGCAGTGTGGCTGCGCAGGCGGTGACGGCCCCAGCTGTGGTGGTGCCAGGAGGGACGGCCCCGCCTCCCAAATCTCCTCCGGCCGACGCCGAATGGCAAGTGGCCGGAGAGAAGAGGAAGGCGGGCAAGGCTGCGAGGGCGGCCAAAAGAAAGGAGAGGCGGCAGCGTGCCAAAAAGCGAAGCGCCGCGGCTAGGTTACGCGCCCCGAAGTCCGCAGCTGTAGTGATCACACTACAGCCGGAAGCGGTACAGAAGGGCGTGTCCTACTGCGACGTGATCGCGAAGGCGAGGGCGGCGGTGGACCTGGCGGAAATAGGAGTCACCAACGGCCTCCGCATAAGGGTCACTGCGACCGGGGCCCGGATGTTGCAGGTCCCTGGTGCGGCCAGTGGCCCGACCGCAGACGCTCTGGCCGAAAGGCTAAGGGCGTCCATAAGTGCGGACGAGGCCCGAGTGTCCAGGCCCACCAAGTGCGCTGACATGCGCATCTTGGGCCTGGACGACTCCGTGACGGAGAGCGAGGTGGTGGCCGCCATAGTCAGGACTGGGGGGTGCTCTGCCGAGCAGGTGAAGACAGGCACCATTCGTCCTGACAACACGGGCATGCGAACCGTTACGGTGAGCTGCCCCGTGTCGGCGGCCCGAAAAATCACTGAGGAGGGCCGAAGGCTCCTGGTGGGCTGGGTATCCGCGCAGGTCAAGCTGCTGGAGCCCAGACCTCTGAGGTGCTTCCGCTGTCAGGTGGGTCACCACGTCGGAGTCCAATGCACTTCGGAGGTGGACCGCAGCGGTCACTGCTTCCGCTGCGGTCAGCCCGGTCACAAGGCCGGCTCATGCAATGCCGCGCCGCACTGCTATTTATGTGCGGCAGCTGGCAAGCCGGCCGAACACCGGGCTGGGAGCAAGGCCTGCGCTCCACCCGCCGAAACCAGGAGCCGGGGCAGGGGCAAGCCCTCCGCCACCGCCGTCACCGCCGTAGCTGCCGCCACCGCCGCCGCCGCTGCCGCCCCTACCATCGCCGTCGCCGCCGCTACCACCGCGGCAGGGCCCTCTCAGGGGGCTCCGGAGGGGGCTGAAATGGAATGCCAATAACGGCTCCATTTCGCCTCCTCCAGGCGAACATCAACCACTGCGCCACCGCTCAGGATCTGTTGCTCCAGAGCATGGCGCAGTGGTCGATTAACATCGCCGTGGTCGCTGAGCCGTACTTTGTCCCGCCCAGGGATCACTGGGTGGAGGACCTGAGCGGCTCAGTGACCATAATTTCGTCGGCCGCCGCCGGCACCCCGGCTCTCGAGGGTATCCAGAGAGGAAGGGGTTGCGTAGCAGCACGGTTCGGGGAGATTGCAGTGGTAGGGGTGTACTTCTCCCCGAGCCGAACTCTCGCCGAGTTCCACAACTCCCTTGAGGAGTTGAGAGACGTCGTCGTCGGGTTTCGTTCCCTCCCCGTGCTCGTCCTCGGGGACTTCAATGCCAAGAACTTGGCTTGGGGTTCCCGGTTGACGGATGTGCGGGGTAGGATGGTGGAGGACTGGGCTCTAGAGGTGGGCCTGGTCGTCCTAAACCGGGGTTCTGTCGCCACGTGTGTGCGGATGCGGGGTGACTCGGTGGTGGACATTTCGTTCGCCAGCCCCGCTCTGTCACCGCGTGTCGTCGACTGGCGCGTCATGGAGGGGGTGGAGACGTATTCCGACCACCGGTATATCCGGTTTGACGTCTCCGCCCAGGCCTCGAGCGCGCCGGTCCAACAGGTCCCGTGTGGTCCGCGGTGGGCGCTGAAGCGGCTGGACCGGGAGCTCCTCCTGGAAGCCTCGATCGTGCAGGCCTGGGTGTCACCACCGGACAGGCCTGCCGACATCAACGACGAGGCGGAGTGGTTCCGGGAGGCCATGTCCGAGGTATGCGACGTGGCAATGCCCCGGGTCCAGCCAGGACGTGCTCCACGCCAGGTGTACTGGTGGTCGCCGGAGCTCACAGCTCTGCGCGAGGCGTGCGTTGCTGCGCGGCATCGGTACACCAGGCACCGCAGGCTCCGTATCCGCCCTCCGGATACGGAAGCCATTCAGGCGGAGCTATACGAGGGGTACAGAGTGGCGAAGACCGCCCTCCGAGCAGAAATCCTGCGGGCCAGGTCACTGGCCCGCGAGGAGTCGCTGGAGACTCTGAACAGAGACCCGTGGGGACGCCCCTACAAAACGGTGCGGGAGAAAATCCGCCCGTGGGCTCCCCCGCTGACCCAGAGTCTCCGGCCTCAGCTCGTGCAGGACGTGGTGAGCGCTCTGTTTCCCTCGCGAGGGGAGCATGCTCCCCCGGCCATGGCTCCGCCACCTGCGGTGCCCGACGTGGACCACACCGACGACGACGACGATGCTCCAGAGGTGACCGAGGTAGAATTGAGAGTGGCGGTACGTAGGCTGAATGCCAAGAATACCGCCCCAGGACCCGACGGCTTGCCTGGAAAAGCCTGGGTCCTGGCCTTGGAGGCTCTCGGGCCTCGACTAAGAGGGCTCCTAAGCGCATGCTTGGAGGAGGGCCAGTTCCCACGTCACTGGAAGACGGGGAAACTGGTCCTCATCAAGAAGCAGGGGCGCCCCGCGGACTCTCCGTCCGCTTACCGGCCCATCGTGCTGCTCGACGAGGTGGGCAAGCTCTTTGAAAGAGTAATTGCAGACCGCCTCGTCGGGCGGCTGGTGCGGGTGGGGCCGGATTTGGCGGAGAGCCAGTTCGGTTTCCGCAGGGGGCGCTCCACGGTGGACGCCATCATGCGCGTGCGAGCCCTCACGACGGGGGATGCTGTGGCCCGGGGTGGGGTCGTCTTGGCGGTGTCTCTGGACATCGCCAATGCCTTCAACACCCTGCCCTGGAGTTGCATAAGGGAGGCACTCCGGTATCACCGGATGCCGACCTACCTCTGTCGTGTGGTCGAGGCCTATTTGACGGACAGGGCCGTCATCTACCCCGGTCACCTAGGAGAGTGGAACCGGCGAGAGATGTCGTGCGGTGTCCCACAGGGATCGGTCCTGGGGCCACATCTGTGGGACATCGGATACGACTGGGTGCTGCGCGCCGACCTCCCTAGTGGCGTCAGCGTAGTTTGCTACGCTGACGACACGCTGGTCCTGGCGCAAGGGAGGTCGTATCAGGCGGCGGCCGACTTAGCGACACACGGAGTTGCGACAATCGTCGATAGGATCCGGCAACTGGGACTCGAGGTGGCCTTGCACAAATCCGAGGCCATGTGGTTTCATGGTCTTCGGAATGCGCCACTGACAGGTTCCCAGATAACGGTGGGAGGGGTTCACATCGGCGTCGAGTCGACGATGAAGTACCTAGGACTCGTCCTCGACAGCCGGTGGAACTTCGCGGAGCACTTCCGACGTTTGGCTCCCAGACTGGAGCGGGCCGGGGCTGCCTTGAAGCGGCTCCTGCCCAATCTAGGGGGGCCAAACGCCTCCTGCCGGAGGCTCTACGCGGGGGTCGTGCGGGCCATGGCCCTATACGGGGCGCCGGTGTGGGCGCCTACATTAAGGCGCCAACCAGCACGCCGGTTGAAGGCGGCCCATAGGGTCATGGCCATCCGGATGATCCGGGGATACCGCACGATCTCCGGTGAGGCGGCGGGCCTCCTTGCCGGATTACCGCCATGGGATCTGGAGGCAAACGTCCTCGCGCTCACTTGGGAGTGGCGCGAGGAGGCCAAACGCCGGGGCGTAACTCCGCTGCCGCGGGAAATCGCGGCACGGCGGACAGAGCTCCGGCAGGATCTCATGGCGACGTGGAAAGTGCGATTGTCGCAACCCAGTGCTGGGCACGCCGCGATTGCGGCGGTAAGTCCCCTCTTTGAGGAGTGGCTTGAGAGGCGGCATGGCGTCCTCACCTTCCGCCTGACACAGGTCCTCACCGGACATGGCTGTTTCGGGAGGTTCCTGTTTCGGATAGGGCGGGAGGAAACGCCCGGGTGTTTCCATTGCGAAGATCGCCCAGAGGACACGGTGGAGCATACGGTGGAGGTCTGCCCAGGTTGGGCGGAGCAACGCCGTGTCCTCGTGGAGGTGATCGGCGGCGGCGATCTCTCGCGTCCGACCCTGGTCCAGGCCATGGTACGGAGCGAGAGGGCATGGCTGGCAGTCGCCTCCTTCAGCGAAGCAGTTATGCTCGCAAAGAGGGAGGCGGCGCACGTGAGGGAGATGCAGTACATGCGCCCTCACAGCCGTGGCCTTCGCAGGAGACGCCCTGGGCGTCGGGAATCCCAGGCTGATTCCCGGCCACCGTAGGCACGGGCTTGCGGACGGCGAGTAATGGGTACCTCGCTGTCCGGTAAGGACCAAGCCCAGGTCGACGGCGCGTTGTGTTCCACGCGCGCCTCAAAGAGATGTCAGCAGCAACAGAGGGGCCCGCAAGGGTCGATGCCTGCCGGGGGTGCGGGTTGTTCGAAAGAGATACCGCCGCCCCTGGCACACAGGCAACTGAGGGAACACGGGTGGGTTTTAGTCAGTAAAAGTCTGACACGCCCTCCCGCTCCACCCAGAGCGGGAGAAGTTATTTGATGATTTCCCACCCAAAAAAAAAAAAAAAAAAACCATACCGCCGGGTTTGAAGGGGGGACTATATCTTCAAAGTTTATCAATTAAATATAAGGTTGTGTTAAAGCTAACTAGACTGTATGAAATCGAACTACGGCTACATAGTTTACTAATAGGTAAGTACCTTACCTTTTTTTTACGTGACGAAATGATCATGTATACTGCGCTACCACGGGGAGATAGCGCAGTTATGTAGGCCTCTAACCCACTAAAACTCCACGGCGTCCTCCGGTGCCGCTTGTGGTGGGAACACGGAACACGCGCAAGCCATCTGCGAGCCCGCCGCGGCTTTCCGTCACCGGACCTTCCTCGGACGGAAATAATCCCTATCACCGGCGCACCAGAACACATGGCACGCCGTGACCACCCCAGGAACCAAATAGCATAAGGGCACCAGACGACCTCGTGTATAACGGGTCAGCACCGTGGCTCCACCGTCTACCACTTATCGGCCACAGGGGATAGGGAGAGCGGCCGACGCTATACCGACACTCCTCCCCTGCGGCCCCACCGCGTCCGCCATTAAATGGTGGCGGCCCCGTCCAGGCTCAGGAAGGGAAGAACGCTACTCAGAAATACCGGCACTCCTCCTCTGCCGCAGCCTGTAACCCTAAGCTGCGATGTCTCCCATTCGACAGCGCGTGCCGCTTCAGTTGCGATGCACCTCAACGCAACCTACTTTTTGGCCGCTACGTCGTCGGCTTGTGGGCGAAAGCCCTGACGAGCGGCCCCACCTCCGGGTTCCTCTTCGCTTCACCGTGGGTGGGCAAGCCACGGCTACTGAGCCCCCGCAATGACAACGCGGGAACCCACCGGGGGTATAGGTACCGTACCTAACTTAACCTAAATGAGGAATAGGTGAGCTACTAATTAGGCAACGGAAATAGCCGCACGACTGGACGCAATTACGATCCAGTTGCTTTTTTTTTTTTTAGCTATACGTGTTACTCCCGTGTCTCGGAAAGCACGTTAAGTCCGTTAGGATTATATTAGTGAGGGAAGATCGACTGCCCCTGTGTCTGCGCACACACTTGTGCACTTTATCACCCGCTACAAAGGTTATTCTCCGTTGAAGCCACCGTGACCGAAAAAGGATCTGGAGGACTGTAGGTACTTATATATGTATTCCCTTAGAATTATGTAAAACTTCCTCCACGACCGATCAATCAGTCATCAAATTCAGAACTGGATGCTTATTAAGCAGAAAGACTGGATATTTCGAATCATAGTCTAAATCGGAGTTACGACTCTGATGAGGCTTCCGATTCTGATGAGTCCGTCTTTATGAAACAGTTTAAGGTGTCGAAATGAACAGACAACAGAATGCGTTGAACGTCTTTCATATTCTCGACCGCCAATACTTAAAAACATTTGACGAATGTCAGCGGAAAGAGCGACTAAAAACAAACAAAAATTTTATATAATATTAAACAAGATTCCTTGAAGATTTTAACCATAATACAAAAGGTTGTTGAGTGAAACACTAGTAGCAGTCTTACTACTACGAGAACAACGCGTAGCCATTCCCTAGGAATTTCCCTCTAACTAAATGTTATAAAACAGAAGAAGATAGCTATTAATTATCACAGTTTTGGGTTAAAAACGCGCTCCTGTAAAATCATGAATTTGTAGAGCACCGTAGGTACATAGTTTGCGGCCGTCGGCCATACTTGGAAACAATTTCCATGTACTGTTATTTGATTTGTAACATAAGGATAATAACAAAGTTTTCCTTCAATGTGAATAATACAGCGATATCGCTAGTGTGTCCATGAAACCGGAATGTCCCAGGACAACTTTAAAGAATGAAGATGTAATTTTTACAAGAAATTCCTAAACACAGTCAAGTTATTTTATAAGACTCCTAATTCAACTGTGTTGGAAGACAGAAATACGTAGAATGTTTGTATATACCAACTGAAATAGCCGAATACATTCGTTTTCACTTAGTTCCAATAAAAGCCACCAAATACGATTCCAATCTGAGCTAGCGTAAGATTCAAGAGTGCGAATTGACATGATCTTGATCCTTATTTCCAACTGGCTATGTACGGACTTATTTGAAGTACCAGTTAATCACTAGACAACTATTGTTGTCCAGTCTGGCTGGAGTGGCTAGCACTGACAGTAATTCTTCCATACATACCATCCATCGATATAAAAGTGTCTTCATCTGATTGTTACGTTTTCTTGGTTAAACAGCTAAGAATATTTTGACGAAAATTGGTAAATACCAATCAAATTGCAACCAATTGGTGCCATTGATGGTTGGTTGTTTTGTTCAATTGGTACCTTGCGCTTTGAGAAACGAAATAAACACCTCAAGCTAAAAAAAACACTCTTCAAAAGAGGTGAAATGAGGTGTTGAATTTTATATGGGAAACACAATTATCAGGTGAACGGAGGCGCACGGACGGGAAAAAATATACATGAACTGTCCTTATAATAAATTAAATGCTGGTCACTGTATTGCAGTAGACAATCACTCCCGTGAAGTTTTTGTTGTTGCAATAAACGTATTAATTAGTATTGACTGTTAATTAAAATTCTTAAAATGTTTCGTTTAGTATTATTATGTTTCGTTTTTATAATATTGAGAGCTGAAGCAAATGTTCCTGAAACTGGTAAGACCTATTTTTACGATTTTGTTCTAAACTAGTGAATGTTAATAATATGATGAAATAAATCGACCTCTTGTGGTATCTTAGCCGAGGGACATAAAAACAGCAAAATCATGTCTGCAACGCCCTGTAGCTCACGGGTTTCTTTTCAAGCATGATTGTTATGGATTCTAAACATATGTGGATCAGTGGCTATTTGGCTAGAATCCGCCATTTTTATCATGACGTCACTCTAACTAAAGGAACGAATTAGCGATTTTTTTACGTAAAACTTTTATTAAGTCATTGCAATGTAACTCATACGATGGTGTCACCATCGTCATCATTATGATTTTAGCTGAAAGAACGTCCACTGCTGGACATAGGCCTCCCCCAAGCTCCGCCACTTCGAACGGTTCTGTGCTTTTATGACGTCGTATTAAAGTATATATTACAATGATTGCCGGGAGTTGTATAAAACTCACGGCATAGGTAATTTTGTTTTATAACGAATGGTTTTGCGTAAAAAAATATCGAGAATGTGCTCCATAAAGGTGAATTACATTTTTTTGGAGCAGTAGGGTAAAGTATAATCGCATTTTAAATTCATTTGAAAAGTATAGAATAAAGAAACATACGAACATTTTATATGTGTGCCACATTTCATGAAACTGTTTGCATATCAAAACTTAATATCCCGATGAAAACACACAGTTTTTCTATAAAAAGCGGCCAAAACCGAGTTGGTCACGAAGGGTTCCGATCCACCGCAATATTTAACACTACATGATATATCAAATCAAATCAAAATATTTTATTTCACATAAACCTGCAAGGGCACTTATGAAACGTCAGAAGCTAGGTGCACGGTTCCAATTTGTCGCTTCCTATGGAGAAGAGCCGGCGAGAAACTCCACGGTTACTCTTTTAAAAATAATTGGCTTTTATAATGTTTTCAAATTACAGTGATAGGTATGGGAGGACAGTGCAGGCCTGTCAATAAGTACCAGGTAATTAGAGGAATGAAAATAAAGAATAGAAGATCGTCTATAAATCTGTAAATTTATAGACGCCGTCTGTAAGGCCTACAACGTTCTCTCATTCACAATATGTAAAAGAATCTACATAAGTAAAATCAACCTATTTAAACCAAGTGACATGATTTCCATGAGAATCACTAATAAAATACTCTACATTACAAGTGTTGTATAATGTCAAATAATGACGAGAATATGTCAGAAAGTGTAAAAAATAAAAATAATAAAATTAACATTGTAATTTGGGAGCAGTTAATAGACTCTCACATAGTTATGCTGTTAATGAGGTACCAGGGAAGCCACAGGTGCAGAATGAATGAATGCCAAATTTCCTTGTCTTCAACGTAGTCTTTTATCGTATAATATGCTTTTTTGATAAGGACACGTTTGATGTGAGTTTTAAAGTTTCCATCGCTAAGTTCTGTAATCGACTTTAGCAACTTATTATAGAAACTGATACTGTTTATTAGAAATGACTTGCTAGTTTTAGTTAATCTAAATTTTGGAATCACAATTTCATCTTTACTACGTGTATTTAGGTTATGGAAGTCGCATCTTTTTTTGAAAAGACCTAACTTTTTGCGAACATACAAGATATTTTCTAGGATATAAAGAGAAGGCAGAGTTAGTATGTCGATTTCGTTGAATTTGTTTCAAAGAGACTCGCGAGGCCCCATTTTAAAGATTGCGCGGATTGCCCTCTTTTGTAGAATGAAAACTGAATCTACGTCAGCTGCCGATCCCCACAGCAGAACGCCATAAGACATAATACTGTGAAAATACATCAGTCAACTGCCTTATTTTTCTTATTGCGTAAGCAGCTGAGCTTAATCTACTTGAAAGAGCTCTAATGTGGGCACCCCATTGCAATTTTGAATCTAAAGTAATTCCTACAAATACAGTTATAGTTTTAAAACTCGTTTTTCGTTCAGGGAGCCCCTAATTATTTTTTGTTATAACGGCCATAGTAGTACCTACACATTTTATGAAAATTTCAAGTGTCTATCTGTTACGGTTCAGAAGACAGACGGATTGGACGGACAGAAAGACGGATGGACAAGGGAGCCTAAGTTATAGATACCCGTTTGGAACGTTGGGTACGGTACCCTAAAGCCAAAGTTATTATCTTGTCACTGAGAAAAAGCGCCAATAGCAGCAGAAAAGGAAAACGAGCCTATTCCAGCTTATTCTGTTCTAGCTTGATACATTCAAACCGGTTATTGTATTATGAACTTTTCTCGTATTACGATAAAATTCATAATACAACATTAACAATTTAGATTTGGTTCATAACAACATTTTTGTATTAGTAACTTTTCACCTCTCGGAGTAAAGGTCTACAAACGATAACTGGCTCGAAGTCTTGGGCTACAGTTGGAAGTCGTTTTGTAAGACCGTTCGTGTTGTCTTCAATGGGTATCATCTTCTTGCACATCCGCACATCACGTCTGTTTCGTTTTGTATTCATTTAGCCGTCGTCTCAGTATATTTCGTGTTCAACATCCTAGTGCAGTGTGGCCGCTCAGGTAGCGAGCCTCGCGTTTCGCGGAGTTTTCCAAGAGCGGCACTATTTGAGCGGATGGTCTTTACTTTCCAAACTGTCAGTCATTGTTACATAGTAATTATTAAATCAACCATTAAGTATTATAATGCTCAGAAAAACTGTGTATTTGGAAATAATATGCGTAATATGCAGCGACCTAATAAATTGTTTTGATTTCCTGTTACATTTATGCAATAGTCTGCAATGATGAAATCATAAAATAACTAATAATTTACATTGCTTATATTTGAAGGCAATGTAAATTGTTTGACAACCACTTTGCACTCTGCCAGAAAACTGTCAAGTTTATTAGTTAGGTTCTTAGGGACGTAAACGTGAACGAAGCAGAAGGAGCAGTGGTTTGCAGTCCATAAAGACAGAAATACACTGCCTACCCTACCTAAATCAGATAAATATTTAAAACTTATATTATTTTATCAATAAATAAAAAATCTTTATTCATTAAATCAGCTCCACCTGTCGATCGTCGGTCATATCATTATTTTCATTGATACAACACATTGTTCGTACACTTCGCATTGTGATGCACTAGCGCCGCTGAGTGCCTCTGGAGAAGCACGAACTATTCTCGTTTTAATGTGTATATGTTGGCTCTTGTGGTTATGCAGAGTTATTGTGTGTGCGTTCCTATACATACGTGGCACACAATGTAACAATAAACGCACACAACTGTACAGGGTAGTCACTGGCTTTTTACCCCACGACGAATTACGTTATACCTAGTTGAAATTATTGAAATGTCATATGTCCTTGTTAAGTGTGCAAAGTTTCATCAATCCGACGTTTTGAGGGGGGCGAAAATCACGTTGAAAGATTCCGTTACATAGATACATACATACCAAGCTAATAAAAGCGTGTTAATAAATGTAATCAAAAACACGATGCTTAGGTAATTTCTTCAATTTAATAATAGGGAACTTGCACGGCGAAGGGTCTGCCATCTAGTGGCGAAAATCCGAAGTTTTCTCGGAATCATTAATCTTGCAATTGATACTTCACGTAATAAAATAATGTCATAAAATAAGTGAAAATACAAAATTACTAAGTAAAAATGTATTGTTGTATTTCTGGATGCTCGAAGACTTAAAAGAAAACTCAAAAGAAATCAAATGGTGTGAAATTCTATTACTTTCCCACGGATATTACTTACTTTCCTTGGTTACGTGATAAAAGATAAAAATCGATAAATGCAGTAAAAAAAATTGTGTGAGTATGAGTTTCAAAACATTTAGAAATTACTGATAAATGTTATTTGTAAAAATACCTGAGCTTTGTATTTAAATAGTACTTTTCAATACAAACAAATCTAAGTAAACATAACCTCAAATAATTTTTGTTAGTTTTCGATAAAGCAATAACTGGAGAAATTTTAAAGTAAATTAAAGCACAAATGTGCCTATATTTTTCAGATAGGCCTGCCTTACATGTGTAATTTGCTCTTCTAACATTTATATTGCAATCAAGCTGAAAAGAAGGCGACATGAACATAAATAATAATATAGACAAAATATTTACGTGCAAAATGAGTTCAGGAAATACTTTACACTTATTTTGACATCATAAACGTTAGAAATAGTCGTTTGAGCTACAATTTTGCCAGTTATTACTGCATTATCAGGATTCATAACTGTTTCTTCTACATCTAAGACATGCCCGAACTCAGAAGAGTTTTTGGCCTTTGGACATATTTTGACAACGCTGACGATCATTATTAATCGACCGGAACCCATGTTTTGTAATTTTAATCATTAGAAACGATATATATTTAAGGTAAACATTAACTTAAACATTGGCGGCAACTCGATGACAGGTCTAAACAGTTTCTGTTTTTGACCACACCGTGGCTCTCGTGTCGATTTGTGCTAACATCTATAGTTCTTGCACGTTCCCTATAGCAATTTCGTAAGAAAGGAGTTTTCCTTTCTTACAAAATTACTATGATTGAAATTGTTTTTTAAAGATATTTAGCCACCGTAGACACGGGCTTGCGGACGGCGAGTAGTGGGTAGCTAACTGTCCGGTAAGGACCAAGCCCGGGTCAACGGCGCGTGTGTTCCACGCGCGCCTCAAAGAGATGTCAGCAGCAATAGATGGGGCCCGCAAGGGCCGATGCCTGCCAGGGGTGCGGGTTGTTCGAAAGAGATACCGCCGCCCCTGGCACACAGGCAACTGAGGGAACACGGGTGGGTTTTAGTCAGTAAAAGTCTGACACGCCCTCCCGCTCCACCCAGAGCGGGAGAAGTTATTTGATGATTTCCCACCCAAAAAAAAAAAATCTATCTAAATCTATTTAATCTATGTTCTCACGGTGAGATTTTAACAGAATAGATCCGCTGAACATCTTTCTCCGTGGTGCCAACATCGTAAAATAATTACCAACTGTCCCATACCAAACGTCAATACGTACTCGACCTAAGATTGCTTATTATTTCCAAGCACAGCCCTCTTTATTGCCTTTGCGCAGGCTTTGGTAAGTTGCGCAGTATATTCTCGTCTCACTCACTGCAGTGTCTTAAGACTACAGTCATAATATATAATTATATTGTCTGTGACAGTCTGTGACCAGATTGTGTTGCCAGTACCTGATGACTTATGGCATTGAATTGTGGTCGATCACAATAATAATTCATGAGAAAGATGGAAAATTGAAGGCCTAAATTATTAATTACTAGCGATCCGCTCCGGCTTCACACGGGTGCATTTTAGAAAAGAAAAGAACTGGAAATGTGGCCGGAGCGGCCTGTGTGGCGGCCAAGCGGAATTATTTTTTGAGCCGCTATGTCCCTGCATTTTAAATCTGTAATACCTTCGAAAATATTCATTTAAATTACATGCTGTAAAGGGCCATATTGATCTATATTAAATGCAAAATGTATTTAAGGTACTTAATTGGATAAGGATTAATGCTGTATTGCTTAACATCGCTTCGTAAATAAGCCATTATTTCTCGTAAAAAGAAAAAAATGGTTATTGTGAATTATCCCTAAGAGATAGACATATACCGTTGCAATTTTTTTGTAGAACTTCTTAAGGTGTACAATACTGTAGTACATTATTTTGATCTATCTCGTAAGGTTCAACCAGCGTTTGCAATGTAAGCGCAAAACAATGTGTTTATTTACGACATCACATTAAAAACCTCTAAAATTATCAGTGTTTCTCAACTATATTATGCATGTAAGATGCGTACAAGCCTTCCTCTTGGATCACTCTATCTATTAAAGAAACCCGCATCAAAATCCGTTGTGCAGTTTTAAAGATACATAGGGGCAGACAGCGAGAAGCGACTTGGTTTTATACTACACTCGAGAGCAATGAATCCGGGTCACTTAAAGAATCCTAAAAATCTCGGAAACTAAAAATGCTAGGTTAATGCAATAAATTGTATTTAATAGACAATGTAATACTCCTTAAATGAAGGTATTAAAACTTCTTAGTTATTGTAAAGTTATATCATAAAAAAATCAAATTTGAAAAAGGGCCACTTTCGAAGATGGAACTACGAAATTACAGCATTTGGTTTTGCTTTTGTTTGTAATCTGTCATTTATGTGGGTACATAAACCATGTTGATAGTGCTCTATATTCATTATTCAAGCTGAAATTATGTCGCTTACGCCTGAAGAATGCACCAGAATACTTACAATGCTGGAAACCGGCCGGAGTCAGCGCGATACAGCCTGGACTGTCGGTGTGTCGCTGTCAACAGTACAAAGAGTTCTCCGACGTTACGAAGAAACTGGTTCTAACCTACGCAGACCAGGAACGGGCAGAACCAGGTGTACCACAGCACGAGAAGACCGATACTTGGTGAACACCATGCTTCGAAATCGCTTTCTCACAGGAACTGAACTCACAAATCAGTTTCGACGCCTCGGAGGAAGTAACCCAAGTGCATGGACAGTAAGACGTCGGCTTGCTGAATCTAACTTAAAACCCCTTAGACCTGCAAACGGCCCTAAACTGGAGCGTGGGCATCGTATTTCAAGACTAAGATATGCCCAGAGCCACGTAAATTGGAGTATTGAAGATTGGTCAAAAGTTATGTTCTCCGACGAATCAAAATTTATGCTCTACAAGCACGATGGAAGACACAGAGTGTATCGAAGACCAGGGGAAAGATTCAAGCAAGCATGCATCGAAGAAAAAGTAGCCTACGGTGGTGGGTCTGTACTTGTGTGGGCCGGAATTTCTTCTGAAAGTCGCACAGAGCTGGTGATCATAGTAAACGGCTCTTTAACTAGCGTAAGATATGTGGAAGAAATCCTCAATGATCACGTTGGTCCATTTATGGTCAATTTAGGTGAGGATGCTATATTTATGCATGACAATGCCCGACCTCATACAGGTAGGATTGTGAATGACTACCTTCAAGAGATGAACATTACTCGTATGGAGTGGCCAGCGCGCAGCCCGGATATCAACCCGATCGAGCATGCTTGGGACGAGCTAGGCAGATGCGTAAAACAACGAAACCCTCCCCCAATCACGCTTCGTGAGCTCAAAATTGCTCTCACAGAGGAATGGGAGAATATTCCCCAAAATCGTATAAGGAACTTGGTGTACAGCATGCCAAACCGCGTAAACGCAGTAATGGAAGCACGAGGAGGCAATACGAAGTATTAAAATTCAAGAAAATCGTAATAAAGTTCAAAAATTTCATGTTTCCTATTTTTGTTTTAAGGAGAGATCAGCAGTTTTTTTCTTTATGTAATTTTGTGTTAATAAAATGTATGGTGACTCATATTTTTTTTACTTTCATTTAAGGAGTATTACATTGTCTATTAAATACAATTTATTGCATTAACCTATCATTTTTAGTTTCCGAGATTTTTAACATTCTTTAAGTGACCCGGATTCATTGCTCTCGAGTGTATGTAGGTATGTGGTAGTGATTTGTACCATTGCCATTACTATACCGTTACAAATAATAATTTGTAAATTTGCAGAAAATCCTGTAATTCGTCTGTCTTATGGCCATCATAACAATGAAAATTATGCCGTTTTGAAAGATAAGCCACTGAAGATAATTATAGAAAATGGTACTACACGAATCGTATGGTAAGTTTGTTAAATAAAGGCAGAAATTTTTCAGTTCTAGCCGAATTAAAATTCAACCATAATTCGCTTACATAACGTACATTTTACTCTGCAATGAGTGGTCGCGTGTGTTACAATATGGAGATACTAGCTTTTGCCCGCGGCTCCGCCCGCGTGAATGTCGGTTATCATGTAAAAAATAGCCTACTAAAGCTACGTCCTTTTCCATATCCTAGGCTGTATATCTGCTAAATTTCATGACGATCGGTTCAGCGGTTTAGGCGTGAAAGCGTAACAAACAGACAGACTGACTGATAGTTACTTTCGCATTTGTAGAGATTGTAACACACGCGATCTGTTGAAAAATTAAGTAACTATCCCATAAAAACTACAGATAGGATTTCTAGTTCATAAAGTTTGCGTTTACTTGTAATCCAAGAAATCCATGCGACTTATTTTTAATTTATTTATTAGATACTAGCTGTGCCCGCGACTTCGTCCGCGCGGAATAGTAATTTTTTATATTATGTAAAAATAAATACAGTTTCTAAAATAAAAGTAGTTTAAGTTACTCCTTATTACATGAGCTATTTGTCAGTGAAAATCCCGTCAAAATCAGTCCAGCCGTTTCAGAGATTAGCCGGAACAAACAGACAGACAAAAATTAAAAAAAAAATATTTTGGTATATGTACTGTGTATACATCCATAGGCAATTAGTGAAAAGCGGTTTTTAATAATACAAACAGACACTCCAATTTTATGTTTCTGTATAGATATATATCAGAAAAAAAATTCTAAAATAAAAGTAGCCTAAGTTACTCCTTATTACATCAGCTACCTGCCAGTGAAAGTCCCGTCAAAAACGTTCCAGCCATTTCAGAGATTAGCGGGAACAAACAGACAGACAAAAATTGTAAAAAATATGATTTTGGTATATTAACCGTATATAATATATTCATATGCATGTAGCACAAAGCGGTTATTTTAATATTACAAACAGACACTCCAATTTTATTTATATGTATAGATTATATAGCTGTGTCCCCTTACTTCGTTTGGCATAGCTTTCTTTCAGACTTCTTTGTTTTTTCTTGGCTCCTAAGGATCGTAGCGTCATTTTAAATTAGAACTTTAGGGCCTCAAACGGGCTATCAAATGCATACAGAATTTTTTAATCTGACTGATAGTTCCAGAGATTAGCGCTTTCAAAGAAACAAACAGTTCAGCTTTATTTTAACCTAGTGTATAGAAGACTAGCTGTGCCCGCGACTTCGTCCACGCGGATTAGTTTTTTTACTATTATTTATATATCAATAAAAACAAATAAAAATTCTAAAATAAAAGTAGCCTAAGTTACTCCTTATTACATCAGCTACCTGCCAGTGAAAGTCCCGTCAAAAATGGTCCAGCCGTTTCAGAGATTAGCGGGAACAAACAGACAGACAGACAAAAATTGTAAAAAATGTTATTTTGGTATATGTACCGTATATATATTCATACGCATGTAGCAAAAAGCAGTTATTTTAATATTACAAACAGACACACCAATTTGATTTATATGTATAGATGTATTACACAAACATGTAATCCGCGCGACCACTTACCATTTACTTACTTTTATATCTAATAATATTCATTTAGCTCTTATAGTTGCCATTTACAAGCTTGCACAAATAAAAACGATTACTAAACCACCTACTATTTCCGAAATATATATTTTTTTAAAGTTCTTATGAGAAATTAAGTTCTTTAAACCTAAAAACTATGTACCTAAAGTTAAAGAAAAAAAAATACGTACTAAAATAAAATAGAATCTTCTTGAACAAATTAATAAAACAAATTATTCTTTCTAAATATTAACAATACAAATTCAAACATTTACTTACAAACTAGAATAAAAACAAAATGCAATTGCATGTGCTTTAACTAGGAGTAATGGTATTACTGTCAATACCAAAGTATTCCTTATTAATAGCTTGTCTAAATGTGCTTGGATTGTTTCTGAATAATTTTTGTTTTATATATTTTAATCTTCATCATTTAATGTGTAAATGTAAACTTTCTGTTTATTTATAAACAATTAACTTTAAAATAACTAACTAAACAAATATATACAAAAACACAAGGACACTTAGGCGTCGAAGTATTCGTCCGCATCGCTGTCATCAGGAAACGTGCCCAGAAGACTGGCAGCATTGCCACGTTGATTGGCAATGCTAATTCTTTGGCCAAAGAATGACCCAGCCCTCTGGTCACGTGAAGCGTCGACCTGAAATGTTTCTGAATAAATCAACATCTACCTCTGGTCTACAATGGAAAAGTATTCGAAATAATTTTAACTAATTTCTACTTAACTACCCATGCTAAATACAAGTCGATAAGTAAAAGTCATTTATTGGTTTAAGTTCTTACGATACTCGACCTAATCCGAATTGAATGATTCTACCCTCAATGAACTTGATAATGTTGACATATTATATTTACTTTGATATCGAATGTTAAAAATATTGTGTTTTAGTGCTCTGTTCTGTATTAATAAGTGATAAAAGTGTTAAAAGAGAAAAAATATTATATTTTATAGCAAAATGTCTCGAAAATGTGTGAATAATCCCGACAATTTTTGTTACATTTCTGGTGATGTGATCAATAGTAAGCAAGGGTGTTCTATATCGCTTACAATAAAAAAAGCCTATTCTAACTATTTTAACGAAAACATGATACACCAGGATAAAACCTGGGTTCCACATTTCTGTTGCAATCCGTTGGAGAAATTGGCTGAGTGGCAAAAAGACATCATTTCGGATTGCAGTGCCAATGCAGTGGCGAGAATCGACTTGCGAACTTGTCAAAAATATGTTATCATAATTTCAAAAACGGGGTCCAAAATGTCCTTGAAAATCCACTTTCTACATTCTCACTTGGACTTCATTCCGGATAATTGCGGAGCTGTTAGCGATGAATATGGCGAGCGCTTCCGTCAGGAGATCGCAAACATGAAAAAAACGGTATCAAGGACATTGGAACGTTTCAATGTTGGCGGATTATTGCTGGACTGTTTTTCGAGATGTTACGGAAGCAGAATACAAGAGGGCCGCGAAAAAACCACGTCGCAATTCTACTGATGATTGAAAAAACATAATAATTTCTGTAATTTTTTTGCAAAAACAGTTTTTTTTTTCTGAAAAAGGAAAACTAATTTTAATATTTATTAATTATTTTTTGTATTCATTAACTGAAAATAAATAAAAAAGCTACTTTACATCAGGAATGCTTTTATAAAGTCAAAATTTGTAAACCAGTGTTATTGAAGGTAGTTGGGGGAGAACGTGAGAAGTAGGCATTCCGTCGGTAGTTTTGGGACGCGAATGGAACATGAAGAAGTGGCCGCTGCCTGAAACCTACGTGATGTGTTCGGAGTGAAAATTTTGAGTGGAGTTTGGAATAATCGATGGAGCTATTGGTGATATTTAATAGGAAAGTAATATTATTATCATGGCGTCTGTTTTCCAGCGGTAGGAAATGGTATCTTTTGCAACGATGAGTGTAATCCATTGAGCATTGCCTCGTCTTATAATCTAGATATCTTAAACACTTTTTCTGTATATTTTGTTATTCTGGACTTCATACTGTGGGTTCCATACTTGAGATGCATATTCTAGGTGGCTGCGTAGGTATGAACAGTATAGAATTTTGAGTGGTTTTAGAGAGTTACAGCAAGTATGATGACCTAGGGACTCGTTAGCTTTCTTAACGATTTCGTCAAATTGCATTTCGAATACGAGTTATCGTCCTGGATAACGCCCAAGTCCCTAATACGGTTCACCTTAGTGATCGTTTGGTTGCGTGCATGCGTACCCTGAACCAATTGTCTTCTTTTGCCGTGTATAAATCATATGAAAGCCTTTCGATACATTTAGTAGGAGTTTGTTTAGTGCATAGTAGGTAATCTACAAACCTATAAAGATCCTCTTGGAGTAGTGATGTGTCAGAAGAACTACGTACTGTTTTCAGAATTTTCATGTCATCGGCATATAGTAGTATGTACGTTAATAAAACATTTTTTTTATATGTGCTATAAATAAATTAAACAGAACAGGCCCTAAAATTGATCCCTGAGGAACTCCAGATGGTATCAGATTCCAACCGGAGGTAAAGCCCTGTAATGCTACTGCTTGTGATCCGTTTTCAAAGTAGAATGAAAACCATCGATATAAGTCGCCGTGAATTCCAGCTGAAGATGGTTTACGTAAAAGTACTCTGTGGTCAATGCGGTCAAAACATTTACTGTAATCTGTATAAATTACATCAATTTGTACACGTTGCTCCATGCCTTCAACGATAAATTCGTTACAAAGAATTAGATTAGTGAGGTGAGTTATTGAGGTGCGCCCGCTCTAATGGCGGCCATACACGACCAAGTTTATGTCCGTATTTGATTCAACGTCAAATCTCGTGCAAACACAGATTTGAGGTTCAATCAAGTAAAATCTATCTAGAGTGTTACAAGGATCTTTTGGTGCCTGAATGACTTTGCTAGGGGACTTTGTTGGGTATCATTTGTGACATTATCACAGAAATAATTGTATAGAAAAACAAGATGGCGGCGATAAGTTCAAATGGCCACGCGTCAAAGTAACCTATGGGTGTTGTATCTACTTGAAAAGAATATAATCGTTATAATCTTTCTTTAAACTTTAAGATTATTTTATTTTATCTAATCGTTACTCGCTTATTATATTGCAAAATGCTACCGACAAAATAATTTAAGGTTACGTTGACCATGACAGTAAAAACTATGCATATAAACAAGCCATTAAGTATTCTAAAACGAAACCTAACAACAAACTAAACGTCGTCGAAAAATTCCGCCGCATAGCTGCCAAATGGTTATGTGCCCAAAAAATTGGCGACATTGCCACGCAGTATGCCAATGCTTAGCCGCCAGTCTTGGTGCCAACGGATGTGTCTAGTAACCTTTTAGAGAAAAAAATTCTTCAGTGCAGTGTACTAACGCTCTAACACAACAGCAAGCATGGGTGAGCCTCCTACCATATCTGCTATTATATTACTGTTTTCAGGTGTTACAATAAATACATAAATGATGGTGGAACTTTTGTACAAGATACCGAATTCACAAACGGTAATATCCAAATTATAAATGTGAGTATTTTAGTACTGTCATAACCAGCATTCTTCTGCACTTAACCAAAATGAATTACTAAGAGGGCTCCTAAGCGCATGCTTGGAGGAGGGCCAGTTCCCACGTCACTGGAAGACGGGGAAACTGGTCCTCATCAAGAAGCAGGGGCGCCCCGCGGACTCTCCGTCCGCTTACCGGCCCATCGTGCTGCTCGACGAGGTGGGCAAGCTCTTTGAAAGAGTCATTGCAGACCGCCTCGTCGGGCGGCTGGTGCGGGTGGGGCCGGATTTGGCGGAGAGCCAGTTCGGTTTCCGCAGGGGGCGCTCCACGGTGGACGCCATCATGCGCGTGCTCTCACGACGGGGGATGCTGTGGCCTGGGGTGGGGTCGTCTTGGCGGTGTCTCTGGACATCGCCAATGCCTTCAACACCCTGCCCTGGAGTTGCATAAGGGAGGCACTCCGGTATCACCGGATGCCGACCTACCTCTGTCGTGTGGTCGAGGCCTACTTGACGGACAGGGCCGGATTACCGCCATGGGATCTGGAGGCAAACGTCCTCGCGCTCACTTGGGAGTGGCACGAGGAGGCCAAACGCCGGGGCGTAACTCCGCTGCCGCGGGAAATCGCGGCACGGCGGACAGAGCTCCGGCAGGATCTCATGGCGACGTGGAAAGTGCGATTTTCGCAACCCAGTGCTGGGCACGCCGCGTTTGCGGCGGTAAGTCCCCTCTTTGAGGAGTGGCTTGAGAGGCGGCATGGCGTCCTCACCTTCCGCCTGTCACAGGTCCTCACCGGACATGGCTGTTTCGGGAGGTTCCTGTTTCGGATAGGGCGGGAGGAAACGCCCGGGTGTTTCCATTGCGAAGATCGCCCAGAGGACACGGTGGAGCATACGCTGGAGGTCTCGCGTCCGACCCTGGTCCAGGCCATGGTACGGAGCGAGAGGGCATGGCTGGCAGTCGCCTCCTTCAGCGAAGCAGTTATGCTCGCAAAGAGGGAGGCGGCGCACGTGAGGGAGATGCAGTACATGCGCCCTCACAGCCGTGGCCTTCGCAGGAGACGCCCTGGGCGTCGGGAATCCCAGGCTGATTCCCGGCCACCGTAGGCACGGGCTTGCGGACGGCGAGTAATGGGTAGCTCACTGTCCGGTAAGGACCAAGCCCGGGTCGACGGCGCGTTGTGTTCCACGCGCGCCTCAAAGAGATGTCAGCAGCAACTGATGGGGCCCGCAAGGGCCGATGCCTGCCAGGGGTGCGGGTTGTTCGAAAGAGATACCGCGGCCCCTGGCACACAGGCAACCGAAGGAACACGGGTGGGTTTTAGTCAGTAAAAGTCTGACACGCCCTCCCGCTCCGCCCAGAGCGGGAGAAGTTATTTGATGATTTCCGACCCAAACAAAAAAAAAACCAAAATGAATTGTGGCCGGTGCCACATTTTGTTTATTCATCTTTTTATTACATCTACCGTTACAGGATAACGCAATGCTATAAATCCGCTAACTGCATACAATGCATTCGCTTTGAATTCACTCAATGAAAAACAGAGTAAGTCTCTTTCCAGTCATATCATCTTCCACAATGTACATCTCCATTATTTCTTTGGTCCTGCCCTACTCTTATAGCCATTCACATTTATACTTAAATCTTTCCAAATCCTATTTTCCTCATTCCTTCACATCGAATACCCGTACGATGGCAACCGATTTCGCAATATCTTTTCAGTCAATTCTATCTTTTAGACTTCCTCTTACATAATTGTACTCATTTCTTATTCTATTTTTTCGCATTAATAATAAATAATAATAATAATAATTTATTTAATATAAAAACGTATACAAATAGAGTACATTTAGTCAACTTTACTACTAATTTCACATACAATTATAGTGCCTAAAAATAAACTATTTCTAAAATATTTTTTTTATTACAAGTGCAATTGATAATGTTTTGGGCATTAGAATGTTAGGTAGCGACCCGCATTACACCTCACATCCCATTATAAATCTTATCTCAACAGCATGCAACTGTCTTTCATTCATCCTTTTTGTGGCCCAAAATTTTATATTGCATAGTAGAATACACAATAGACCATTGTTTTATAAATCTTTGCCTTAAGTTTAAAGGGAAAGCGGGAGTCTCTCTCACCTGCCGCCATGTCATCGATACCTATTTATACATACAACATATAATAACGTATCTACCTATAACGAAGTGTCTAAGATTTTTTTCTTTATGCCAGAATTAAGAAAAAGGTACAATAGTTTACATGTAGTGCATGTACCATAGCTACATCGCCACATGTGAACTAAGCATCCCACTGATGTCACGCAAAATCCTGCGATGGGCAAGCAGAGTGTACCGCGCGACGCGCAAATACACCACTCTCCGACATCAATCGTCGGGCAGTAACCCGACAGACACAACACCCGTCTGGTCGTAGGATCCTCCTTTTCTATGGAGGATGAGTGAACTTCAGACCCTGTTCCTCATACATCTATACAAACTGCTTTCTTTTACATGGTACCTACTTATACAAAACTAGCGAAATGTGGGTATACATACGTACCTACCTTAAATACACTAGTGAGCTGTGGGGCTCGCCTTCGGGAACTATATAATACAACAGTGTCATTATGAAATTATATCTGATTTCAGATCACACAGGTTACCGCAAAAATGAGTACTAGGTGGGCGTGCACAGCTTTAGAAGAGTTCCATGGTCCTTACAGATATAAATATAAGGACCGTGTATATACTGCAACAGATTTTTTTATAAATCTTCATGTCAAAGGAGCAAGTAAGTGTTTTTTTCCATATTATCTAACATTAACTCGCATAAGCTAGCATTAACTCTGCAAGCGACTTCATCTAGCCTATATCCTCAATACCGTAGGAATTTCAAAATCCCTACTACTTAAAATGCGCTTCCAACATACAGCCCAAACCCATCCTGGGCTTGGGCTGGATGTCCTGCGATGGCTAGGGGCGCGAGGACGCAATCCTTGCCTCGCCCTCACGCTCTCCGCCTCCTCCTTCGCGAGCATTACTGCTTCGCAGAAGGAGGTGACGGCTCCCATGCACTCTCGCTCCGTACCATGGCCTGGACCAGGGCCGAACGAGAGAGATCGTCACCACCGATCGCTTCTGCGAGATAATTCAGAACCTTATATTTATGTGTCTGCACGCAGCGGTCCTTAAATTCGCTCAGCGCGCTATGGAGCGGGTTATGCTCGGAGTTTCTTTGAAGGCTAAAATCAGGAATGAAATTATCCGGAAAAGAACCGGAGTTACCGACGTAGTTGTAGAGTGAGCAAGCTGAAGTGGCAGTGGGCTGGCCATGTTTGTTGAAGGATCGATGGACGGTGGAGCAGACGAGTCCTGGAGTGGAGACCGCATATCGGCAAATGTAGAATCAAAATCAAAATCAAAAGTCATTTATTCAAACTAGGCTGAGAGTCAGCACTTTTTGAGCGTCAAAATTACATAAGACAGTCCCCCCAAAAAGCCCGCACTTCACCACTTCCTAGTGCTTTAGCTGGGAAGAAGAAGTGGCGCAACAAACTCCCCAGCAGCACAGCTGTGTGTTATGTTGGAAGAACTTGATTCTATACAATAATAGCATATAACCATCATTCAACGATAAATGAAAATTTAATTAATAAAAAAAAAGAAATGGTTTATGCGACTGCATACCACTAACTGCATAACTTGACTAAGTTAAATAAACAATGATATGAAGTAATTCATATGACCTGTCAGTAGTTAAGCTAATTCTGGTGAAAGAACATAAACGTTGTCTTGAGTTAATCACAGCGACCAACAATTCTTATCGTTTAAGTAGTCGTTGATAGAATAGTATGCCTTCGAACAAAGATTTGATTTTACTTTCGCTTTAAACGCATTAAAATGTAAATCTAGCAAAGAAGAGGGAAGCTTGTTATAGAAGGTTAAACCAAGCCCAGCAAATGAGTTATGAACCCTATGAAGCCGGTGAAAGGGAGCACGTAGTTTGTCCTTATTTCTAGTATTAATATTATGAGTATCACTGCTTTTAGTGTATAAGTGTATATTTTGCCTAATTTGTAAGATGTTAGCGAAGATGAATTGCGATGCCAACGTGAGAATACTAATATCTTAAAAAATCTCTCAGAGAAACTCTAGCACCTAGTTGGTAAATTGCACGAACAGCTCGTTTTTGAAGACCAAAGGAGTAGTTTGGGACGCCCCCCAGCTAGATGGACCGACGACCTTAAAAAGGTGGCTGGGACAGACTGGATGTAGAAGGCTGAGGATAGAGTGTCGTGGTGCAGCCTGGGAGAGACCTAAGTCCAGCAGTGGACTGCGATAGGCTGAGTTGATTTTCATTTTTGAAGCCGCGATCTTGGAGCATTTACTCAATCCGCAGGCCAACGATGAGTGACGTAAACCTTTATAGAATATTGTGGTCCCAGGACACAACAAAAAGTTATGATAACGAGTTTTTTTTTGGGTGGGAAATCATCAAATAACTTCTCTCGCTCTGGGTGGAGCAGGAGAGCGTGTCAGACTTTTACTGACTAAGACCCACTTGTTCCCTCAGTTGCCTGTGTGCCAGGGGTCACGGAATCTCTTTCCAACAACCCGCACCCCTGGAAGGCATCGGTCCTTGCCGACCCCACCAGTTGATGCTGACATCTTTTTGAGGCGCGCGTGGAACACAACGCGCCGTTGATCCGGGCTTGGTCCTTACCGAACAGCGAGCTTCCCATTACTCGCCGTCCGCAAGCCCGCGCCTACGGTGGCCGGGAATCATCCTGGGATTCCCGACGCCCAGGGCGTCTCTTGCGGAGGCTAGAGCCGTGAGGGCGCATATACTACCTCTCCCTCACGTGCGCCGGCTCCCTCTTCACAAGCATTACTGCTTCGCAGAAGGATGATAACGGGGTGAGTGTGCGCCATGGCATGGCGAGACTCGTGATCCAAACCCTTACTTCCAACCCGTGGTAGCAGGAGCAACAACATGGTGGTTAGGACGCGGGGTTAGGGTCCTTCAACGATAGGTTTTGCTATCAGTTTTGCCACAATCATTGCTGTAATTGACGGATAACCTATTGTCTAATATTATATACCTAGCTGTCAGTCATTCAAATTATGATTGCTGAATGAATAAACGTTTGCCTTCTTTCTAACATTAACCTCTCAATAACAATAATCAGGCGAGCCGGCAGGCCAGTCTAACCTTGTGATGTCGTATTCTCGGAGAGCAACATTGACTCGTTGAGCTCGATGGGCGGGAGCATTATCATCGACCAGTACAAATTGGTGCCTATGGTTTACTGTGAATGGTCTGACAATTACATCAATAGCAACTGCTCTATACATGTCTGCTGTCATGAAACCTCGATACGGGATCAAAGTCGTTCTAGCTCCAATCTTAATACCACCCCAAAAGAACACCGATTTCCCGCCTTGCTGAACTGTTCCAGTGGCAGTTCTTTGCCTTTCCCGGTCTCCTGGTCTTCTCCAGACACGGACACGTCGGTTATCTGGATGAGTACTGATTCGCGATTCGTCAACGAAGAGATAGTTTTGCTAAATGTTTTCTTCATTTTACCGAAGCCTAGCCCACTGCAATCTTCGTTGTCGTTGCCGGAAATTCAGAGGAGCTCGCCAAGACCTCCGTGCTCGTAATCCAGCCTGGTGCAAGCAATTTCGAATGGTCTGAGTGCTAGCTTCAAGCCCAGAGGCGGCCCGAACTTCTGCTTTTATTTTAGTAGCGTTGATTGTTGGGTCACGGGCTGTCAGCAATCTAATATAGCGCTTATGGGCAGCAGTCATAACAGTTGGGCGACGACTGCGGGATCGGTCAACATGCCGTGGTACCTCTGCAATGTGGTCACGACTCAGGATTGGGATATAGCAACTCTGCGTGCTGTTTCTCTCGTGGTGTATCTTTCTTCCCTCAAAGTTACTATTCTTGCACGTAAAACTTCTGATAATCCTCTTGGTATTTCATCAATCACAACTTTCCGCGAAAAAGTATTTTAAATCCGTTAAAATTGACTAAATTGCATTTCTATGAATGAGCGTAAGCTAGGACTGAAAGCCTTTTATATGGAAAAACAATTGAACTGTTTTATTGTTTTATATTCTAAATCTATATTTTAAAATAAATAATCTAAAAAGAAGAAGAAATCATAATATAATCTACCGTAACAAAAAAGATTTATAGGTTTTGATGTGTGTATACCTAGCTGTCAGTCATTCAAAATTTTATGATTGCTGAATGAATAAACGTTTGCCTCCTTTCAAACATTAAATCACCCCTTGCTTACACGATTGTTATTTGAACTCACTGAGAAAATTAACATAGCCCTGCAATATGTTTAAACTTTATCATTTTAATACCATGTTCAGTTTAGAAATCGTGATTATTTTTTCACCAGGAGCAGTAACTTTAATTGCAAACCACCATAGCTTGACTTACGTGACCACTAACCTGTCAGTTAACTACGATGGACAGACCAACTACACTTATGGAGACGGCGAGGACACTCCGATGGATTTTTCGTGCGAAAAAGCAGAAGATGGTTACAAAGAGGACACTCTGCGTTTAGAATATTACAACGCAGAAGGTGGGTACCTACTTCATATGAAAAATATAAGCAACACTATCCACTCGACTCGAAGTAAACAGGATAGCAATTGAGTCACGTGCGTCAGTCAAGAGCGTGATTCTGCTTGTCATAATAAACCACTTTCCGTATGAAATTTTACCGACGTGGTTTATTTCCTCACTTTAAAAAAAACGTACCTTACAACAGGAAACACGTGCTATTACGCAAAACAGGTCTATTTGCAATGAACTCGATCCGCTATTGATCGTTCTCTATTATTGCAGATTGATCGTAAAACAGTAAAACATTATCTTTAGTTATAACGTCGATATCGATCGTATTGACAAATTAATAAAAAAGTGACATTTCAGGGATTCCTCTATTCCAAACAAAGCCTCGAGCTGGAAGACCACATTTTTTCCGTTCTGTGTTGAAATCGAACAATGATAAATATTATTTGGACTGTATACGCGCTGCCAAAAATCCTAAAAGAGAATATCGTTATAGAACTACGTTCTTTAAAAGAGATTCACCTGCTGGTATGTAGTTACTAAATGATGTTGCTTACAATATAGAGGATGTGAAAAAATATTGATACACAATGCTATTTTAACACAAAGTTCCTGAAAGTTCCTTGCAGTGTAACAATGTTATTAAAATTCAATTTTAAAAATTACAGATGCAATACAACATGCAGTGATATTGTCCGTCAATGGCCAAAAATTGAAATCAACCTTAAAAAAAATTGACAATTCATATAACGATTATATATTCAGGTATATTGATGGAGAGGTATTGAATGTTACTTGTCGAAAAATAGACGACAATATGAGAGGCTCTCTAATTTTCCTTTTTAATGAATTTGTTCACAGTATAACGAAAAGTAAGTAGATTTCGATATAAGCCATCCTCAAGTCAATTCTAATAGAGTTAGCAAAAAGCTAGGCATAAGCAGATGATGATGAATTTGAAGGGTTTGACTTATCCGGCTTTATTTTGGTTAGACGCTTAAGGATTTTCGGTAAGATATCGAGAAACTTTCGACTTAAAAAAACTCTTATTTTATAAGAACCGGTAACCTTCATCAGGCACCTGTCCCACTTTCAGCGATTAGAAAGCGAGCGTGAAGCGAGTAGAATAAGCGACTAAAAACGAGATGGCGAGCAACGAGCAGCGAAGGTGAGCAACGAGCAATTACTCGCTGTTAATTTGTACTTTATTAGAAGTTTGGGCCTTATAAGAAGGCTTAAAGTTACTTAAAAGGCAATGGAGCGGGCTATGCTTGTAGTTTCCCTACGTAATCGAATCAGAAATGAAGACATCCGCAGGAGAACTAAGGTAATGGATGTGGGCCAAAGATTTGCCAAACTTAAGTGGCAGTGGGTAGGTTACATTGCTCGCAGAACTGATGGCCTATGGTGCCGAAAGGTTCTGGAGTGGCGACCACGTACCGGAAGACGTAGCGTTGGAACACCACCCACAAGGTAGACCGATGACTTGGCAAAGGCAAGGCAGCAGGAATTCGCTGGCATATAACCGGTCGAAGTGGCGGTGAGGTCTCCACCGAGCAGTATTTCGGCTGGAATTGTTAATGATGATGATAATGCGTTTGTACCAAGCGTGAGTCTCTGAGCGAGTATTCTGCTTGCAAGGGGAGCGTAGCTTAGCGAGTACCTACTCTTGTCACTGGCACAACGACGCATTGTAACAGTCAGCGATCATTAACAGTAACAGTTGTAACAGTAAACGATTTATCCAGTCATTTTTTCATAAAACCCGATCTTCCGAAGGACTGTTCTTATTTTTTACGCGTCTGTTTTATTATAAATGATCCTGCATCTCACTCAGTAACGTTGTGCGTGTAGACTAGGTTCTAGCTGCTCATCACTGATACTACCTCTGTCGGACACGATGCCTGGTGAGACAGCGTGCTTTTTAGCCAGACCCATCAATGAGTTCAAGCCCGCGACTAGGTTCCCCTTAACGGCTCAACCCAATCTAAAACCCTTTCTCTTGATAGGTTTGGATGGCCTTAATGGGTTAGCCCGTAGTTCTCGCAAAGCCTCAGTTACTTGTACGGGTCTACTTGTCGGGATTCTTGTCAGAATTCTTTGGTTTATAAGGGTTATTGAGGTGTTTACCTAAACTCTTTCATGGTTTTTGGGGTTTTGAAATTACAGGGTTTACTAACAATTTGATGGTAGAAATAGGGGTTTTGTAAGCTGTTTTTAGGAGCTTATTAATCGTTTTCACTTTCTGTCGTGTAATAATATACTTAACGTTTATTTGAACTCTATAAAATCTAGCCTAATGATACATACGTAAAGAAAGATAAACCAATAGAAACTTGGCTTTAATTAACTATTTTCACAAGCCATAGAAATAATATGTATTAGATTGACAACACTAATCAAAGATGACAACTGACATTATGAAATACTATCAGCCAGTTAGTAAGGAGATTATATATCATTCACCCCCTCTATGTTTTCTTGATCGAGGAGGTAATCATTAAGACGAATTGGGAGTCTCCTTAACCTTGCTGATCTACGAACAGCCTGAGGTTGTTCGGCACCGTTGTTATTGGTTTCAGGAGTTCTAAAAATGTCTTCTTCATCATTTTCATCATCGTTTGAATCATTTCTGTTTTCTGTATTTCGACAACTTAACTCAGCTTCATCCACCAACGTAACAGGAAGCGGTGCCAAATGCCTGTTAGATACTGTCGATTCCTGGCCATTGGTGCGTCTCACGTACGAGTAACTTGGGTTACTATGCAGGAGCTCAACTTCCTCCACATAGGGATCGGTCTTAGAACCTCGTACATATTTTTTTAACAATACTGGACCTGGAACGAGCCACGATGGAAGGGATTCTCCAACAGGTGTTCTTCGAGGAAAGTTAAATAGTCTCTCATGTGGAGTGGCATTTATCGATGTGCACAAAAGTGAGCGCACGCAGTGTAGCGACGGTTTTAAAGCTTGCTCCCAGTTTTCAATGGGTAGATTTTTTGAACGTAAGTAAAGTTGTATTGTTCTCCAGAGCGTTCCATTCAATCTTTCTACCTGGCCGTTTCCTTGCGGATTATACGGCGTAGTGCGAGATGACGCGATGTTACAATTTCGTAAGAAAGTTTGCAGATCTTCTGACATGAAGGAAGCACCTCGGTCACTGTGTATATATAGGGGTTGACCAAATTCAAAGAAAATATTTCTGAGACAGTTTATGACAGTCACAGAGGTCATGTCCGCGCAAGGATAGGCAAACGGATACCGTGAAAATTCATCTATTATCGTGAGTATATACTTGTTCTTAGTATTTGATGGCAAGGGGCCCTTAAAGTCAATATTCAGCCGCTCAAAAGCTGATGTAGCTTTAATAAGTGTTCCCTTGGATTTTGCGAAACGTGGCTTAATTTCTGCGCATATTGGACATGAGGCAGTCATTTGCTTAATATCATTGATAGAGTAGGGCATATTTTTCTGCCTGATCCAGTGGTACATTCTAGTTATTCCTGGATGAGAAAGGGCATCATGTAATTCATATAACTTGTTGTTACTCATGGATGCGCAAACTCTGGAGAGGGCATCAGCTGTAACATTTTCGTTACCTGGTCTATAAATTATGTCGTACTTGTAGCATGATAGTTCTAGCCTCCATCTTTCGAATTTGTCGTTTTTTATTTTGCTTGTATGACTTTGGCTAAAGATGTGGCTCACAGATTTCTGATCCGTTATAAGAATAAAATGTCTATTCAGTAGATAATGCCGCCATTTCCTGAGACTTTCAACGATAGCACAAGCTTCCTTTTCTACAGAAGCATGCTTGCGTTCACTGTCTGATAGCGTTCTTGAAAAGAATGCAACGGGGCGACCTTTTTGAGAAAGCGTCGCGGCTAAAGCAAACTCAGAAGCATCTGTTTCAACTGTTAATATTTCCATTTCATCAATAGCAACCAATGCTGCCTTCTGTATGTCTGCTTTTAGTTGCTGAAAGCTGTTCTGCGCAGTCTCATTAAGAGGAAAGTGGGTTACATTAATGAACGGTTGGATCTTCTCGGAAAATTTGTTGACCCATTTGGCGTAGTGGGCAAACAGCCCTTGTGCTCTTTTGAGTTCAGCGGCATTAGTTGGTAGCGGCAAATTCATAAGAGGAACAAGTCGATCTCTATCAGGCTCAATCGTATTATTTGTAATCGTGTAACCCAAAAGGCTTATCGTACTTTTACTAAAGTTACATTTTTGTTCATTTAACGTTAGTCTGTATTTCTTCACTGCGGCCATAAATTGTCGCAAATTCATATCGTGTTCCTCCTTGTTTTTGCCACAAACAGTAACGTCGTCAAGATACGCAAAGATTCCTTGTAGTTTTTCCTTATCGATAATATATTCAAGAGTTCGTTGAAAGGCGGCTACTCCATTGGTGACACCAAATGGTATCCTCGTAAATTGATAAAGTTTTCCACAAGCTTCGAACGCAGTAAATTTTCTTTCTCTTTCTATTATCGGTACCTGATGATATGCGCTTTTCAAATCGATCTGGCTAAAGTAATTAAATTTAGCTACCTTTGAAACAATCAATTCTATGTTAGGAAGCGGGTATGCGTCTAGGTATGTAAACCTATTGATAGTTCTGGAGTAATCGACGACCATGCGCTTTCGATGTCCTCCACCACCAGTAACCAGAACCTGAGCGCGCCATGGAGATATACTTGGTTCTATTATACCATCTTTTAACAGTTTTGCTATTTCTATCTTAATAAATTCTTCATCTTCTTTGTTATGGCGTCTAGATTTAATAGCGATAGGAGCTAAATCTTCAGACAGGTGTGTAAAAATGGTGGCTGGTGGTACAGAAGCTTCCATTACACAGATTTGGAGAGCCTCTCTAGTACCTCCAAATTGGAATTCAAGCTTAGAATGATCTTTCAAAATATCATGCCCAATTATGACATCTGCGCATAAGTTGTTCACTATTAAAAGAGGACGTTTTACATATTTATGTTTGTTAATGATAAGAGTAGCAAAACATATTCCATCGACATATGATGTGTGGCTAAGCGATGCCAGATTAATGGTCTGTTTATATGGCCTTTGTTTCAATTTCATCATATGAGCTATGTTTTTCTCGATGAAACTCACAGAACTTCCTGTATCAATGAGAGCGTCTACGAGAATATCATTTACTGTGATGGCAACTGTTGCTTGTTTTAAAGTAGACGGTGATGCAGCGGAAAATACAGTGCTGATAGACTCTGGTTGTGATACAGTAGGGTTTATAGGAGTGGATATGGCGTTGCTAGTGGTGGAGTTCCGTGACCGACAAACTGACGCAAAGTGTCCTTTTTTGGAACATAACTGGCAAGAAACATGGAAAGCAGGACACTTAAACCTCTGATGAAGATTCCCACCGCAAAAGAAACAGCGCTTTGTTGATTGATGTCTTGTCAGAGGAACTGATACTGCAGCGCTAGAATTTGGTATAACTTGCAGTTGTGAGGTTTCTTTAAGTAAAGCAGGCGTCGACAGAGCGTTTAGTGTAATAGGGATACTAACGCTCATTGTGGCGGAATCTTTCTCAGCTGTTTCAATGGTCACGGCCTGTTTGAGAACTTCATCCATGGGTATAGAGGTATTTTCTAGTAAACGTTCTTTTATTTTAGGTGATAGAATACCTGCTATAAAAGCGCAACGTATCGCTTGATTTCTATGTTCTAGTGCCGAGACCGATTGGAAGTTGCAGTCTTGTGCCAGTAGTTTTAAAGTTCGGCAGTACTCCGAAATCGTCTCATCACTCTTCTGTTTTCGTGTAGCAAGAATGTGACGGGCTAATATCTCATTTTGGGGCGTAATGTAGGCTTTGTTTAAAATAGATACGGCATCTTCGTAAGACTCGCAGTCTCGTATATGAGTGAAGATATTAGCAGTGAGGTGGTTTGCTAGTAGTTTAAGCTTTATTACCTCGGTTGTTCCGTGCGGAATTTCTTCTGTCAGAAAATTAGTAAAGGTATGAAACCAGTGTCGCCATTTTTCACCAGCTCCGGAAGCATTAGTCTCGACGTCAAATTTTTCCGGGCGAAGGTATCTGGCTAGATGGCTTTTGTTTCCTAGCTCTTATTCACCGTCTGCATTTTTCTTCGACATTTTAGATATAAATAGTTAATTAAATTGATACATACGTAAAGAAAGATAAACCAATAGAAACTTGGCTTTAATTAACTATTTTCACAAGCCATAGAAATAATATGTATTAGATTGACAACACTAATCAAAGATGACAACTGACATTATGAAATACTATCAGCCAGTTAGTAAGGAGATTATATATCACCTAATATACCTAGTTTTCAATAACTAAGATACAATCAGTGAGTATACTGCTATTAATACTGTACGTTTGAGCTAATCAAACAAGGCGAAAACCTGTATCATGCAAATCAGTCGTGTCGAAATGTATCAGAAGATTTATCAGAAGCCTATCGAAGCCATACGTTTTTATAAAGAAGCGTGCATAGTACTCTGATGGCACATTTCTTATAAAATCTTTTCATATGGCTACTCGGAACAGTTCCTGATTAAAACCGACGTTGCGCGAAAAGTAATAAAGCACTAAGTAATTTTTAGCACTCAGGAGTCCGTCGGAAGCAGTTATTTCATTAAATACATCTATAACAGATATTAGAAATAAATCGCTAACTTGTGGTATCAACGACACGGATGTAGAAAAGCCAAACGCGAGACTGTTATTCTTGTCTGATATTCCTCACTATGGTATGTAATTTTTATTTTATTTTATATAAATTTTTACCCATTTTGAATTTACCAAGTCCAATAAGTTGTAATATCCATAAAAATAAGTAGAGTACCAAAACCATTTGTTCCGCTTTCGCCCTACATAACAAATCTTTCTTCATCCCACATTTTATTTCTTTTTGACCCCCAGATCGGTTGTTCTATTTATTTATTTTAGTTTCGTTAAGTCCCAATTCTGGAAATCTTTCGAAACTCGATTTTTGAGCACCACGTAGGTATAACTGACTATTAGACTGTGATGTTTTATATAAAAATTACAA
The DNA here is from genome assembly GCA_949091785.1 of Polymixis lichenea. NCBI lineage: Eukaryota > Metazoa > Arthropoda > Insecta > Lepidoptera > Noctuidae > Polymixis > Polymixis lichenea. The sequence goes on from OX420959.1 coordinate 9,182,253, forward strand.
TTCTATAAAATGCCTTAATTTTCAGACGTTCGTATGCGCGGCCTATCTAGAAATAACATCCTGTACCAGTATTCAAATGATTTAGATCAATGGATTGTTGAATATCAATACTCTGTGAACGATAGTCTTGACTTAACCTGTGTATGGCATGAAGGATTTGAAGTTTCGCGTTCTGAGAAACCATTTTCAAATCCGTTTCAATGGGAATTCAAAGGTATGCCCTGTCACATTACCAGCTAAACTGGGAAATTTATTTTTGAGATATATTTATACACCGTGACATTTTAGTCATCTTACAACGGCAGCCCACTTCATGTATCCAATGACTACTAATCGTTTATAAAAAAAAAATGATATTTTTGAACATTTGCATAATTCAAAAAAATCAAATTTAATTCACTAAGATGCATGACGTAGTTTGAAACACCCTTTTATGGAGGTGGGATTAATGATAGAATGTAATGGTAGGTAGGTAGATATCTTCTACCGTTTGATACGTAAACATTATTAACAGGGAGGGTGTTTCATAATTCTAAAGCATTATTTATTTTTCTTTGTACTTAATATCTTAATTAATGGTAACAATGTTCTAATCGCGCCTAGAGGTATTTTATGACGGATACATTGAGTGGACCACGTTTGTAAGACGACTAAAATGTCATGGTGTATATACTTTGTTGTTCCGTGTGATGTCGGACGTAAAAGAATAGCACCATCCCATTTCTTGCCGTGGGTGTCGTAGAAGGCGACTAAGGGACTTACTAGAGAATGGGCAGCAGCGTTGATGATGATGATGATACTTTGTTTGTAGTGAATGAAGGATTTCATGCTTCAAATCAGCTGCAGCAGAGTCGAAAATGAGTCGAAACCGTTTCAGTGAATTTTCGAAAGTATGCCTTTTGTGTTACAAAACGACTACTTACATAATATTGTTCACTCGGTCCCTCACTGATAAGGATCCTGAATCATTGCATGTCTTGTCTCGTTTTGGCAACAAATATGTCAGTCGGGGGCTATTCTTAAAGCTTCCTGAAAAGGTATTCCCAGGGACTGAAGGATTGGGCCGGTACACCGCTGCACGGGCTCGTAGACCCCTTGGTCTTTCCCAGATCTATTACATGACATAGGGTCAGTTTTACAAATGGGACTTCGGGCTCTGTGATATAATATCCATCTAATAATAGTGAAATAAAATTAAAATAGAAAGAAAAATGGATACAAAATCAATTGTGACTGTGACACGAAGAATGCCACTCAGCATGGTGCTGTGCTATGGGACCCACAGCATAACGCTGAATAGTAATTTTAAATTTATTTCACAACTATAAAATACAATAGGTACATGGTCATGTTTTTTATCGCTAGTTGGATAATGTCGAACTTGGTTTTAATAATCAAGGATCACAGGCTTACGAGGACACGACACGTAATTTCAAAGCGAAAACCCACTTTCCAAACACGGTTTAGTAAAATTAGCCTATAATGTTCTCACTACTAGGACACGAACCTCCTCTGTTCGAGAGAAAATGAGAAAGAGAGAAAGTGGGCTACCACGCGGGCCCAATGCGGGTTGCGTCATACATATCCGATTTTTTGGTTTTAGGACATGCCGGTTTGGGTGAAAAATTTGATTCTGCAGCAATTGAGATGCCGAATACGAAAATGAAGTATTCTGAATTAAAATTTACAAAGATTTTGAATGCAACCCACAACGGAACTAAAATAATATGCTCTTATTCTTCAAATGATTTTGCGAGTAGTAAAACAGTTGAGATCATCCTCCGAATGAAACCGGACTTGGTTCCAGAAGCAAAAAGGGGCGAAGATACTTCAGGTGAGTGATGGCAATGTTTTTAAATGATGTTTCCAATAAAGATTTAGATTACTTCTAAGCAAGGGTGTACCCTTTTTGACCTACTATCTACCTATCATTACTGCACACCTAACTAAGGAAGAACAAAAATAACAACTTAATTGATGTGAGTATCGCTGTTTGCTTTTAATGTATTAGAAAATCTCTGAAAATGCTGATGCGATTACAAAAATCTGTAACTGATAGAGAGCAAATAGGTCTTGATGATATAGGCAACTATAAATACCTGGTATAGGTAACGAATTCTTTGGAAATCTCCAAATGGGTGAAACGGCGCGCGGCGGCCGCAACTAGTTAAAAACGGTGGGTGAAATTATCTGCTGATGAAATAGTTGAGCCAGTTACAAGAATAGGAAACCACCTGAAGAGTTATGGCCGGTGTCACCCACCTGAAGACAAGTATTAACATATTTGAAAGTTAAATTTTTAAAATTCTGTTCGTTTCGCTTGTGTCCCAATGGCCCATCATTTGATCCAAAGTTTGTTCATTTGACAATACATGTTTTATGACGGTAAGCGTCAATTGATTTTAGTGAGGTTGCACCCTTACGAAATTCCTCGATGATTTACTTTAAAATCAAAAGAATTTGCTTTCGGTATGTGCGCTATGTGAGTGATGTTACCAGTAAACTTTATAGAATAGAATTAAGTAGTAATAATTCTGGCGTTCATTACAGATAACAAACCGGTGTCTATAACAGTTCCTATAGCTGTTGGTGTTGGGGCCATTATTGCCATCATAACGATGATATGCCTAGTTTCATGGCGTAAAAGGACAAAACGGGTCAATCTTCTTGAGGTACTTACAGCTATTATAACTTTCGTTTTTAGAGGATGTTTTACTATAAATAGTTCATCAACTTTTCACCAGTTATTTCACGTACCATTGCATCAGGAAGTGAACCTATTTCCAAAAGCATAAATTCAGACTTCCGCCTGATACAAAGAATTTTCAACTCGAAAAACTTTTGATTTGAAATGGGCAATGTGAGATTGGTGAAACCCACTACCACAAGTTTGGCAGTCATGTTTATGACCACTAGACCACCGAGCAAGTCCAATGTAATAAATGTTTAATTTCATTCCAGAACGCGTACGATAATTTCTCAAATCAAAACGGTAGTCCAATACCAGCGTTCCCAAGCCAATGGGAAGGCAACCATAACGATGCGAATAACGATAAAATTGATGAGGAAGTTATGCAAGAGAATTACAACTATTCGTCAGACAACGACAAATTATACAGCATGATATATAAAAGACAGAGTAACACCAGTGAGAATCATTATACTGAAATAGACGATTATTTCAAACCTAAACCTCATGGACTAGCAGCCAATTGGAACACTCCTCAACCCTCCAATCACAACAAACAAACAGATACACCTAAAGCAACATCGTCTCACAGTTCCAATAATACATGTTATAACAGTTTTAGTGATTCAAAACAACACACCTACGACAAATTAAGACACAATAATTTACCTATAAATAACGGTAATGAAAATTACAGCAATGTACAAAAACCGAGTGAAAGTAAAACTGGCACATTTAGACAAATCAGTAAAGACGGTAGGAATAACAACCGTAATGTAAAACCAAACAATGATGGTTATTACGCTAATACGGGCCATGATGAGATGCAACCTAGAGATATGCATAAGAAACCAAACCATGTAAATCTTTTTCATCAAAATGAAAAAACTGACAACCCATTAGATTCTGACTATGCTGAACCATATGATGAAATAAGTTACAAAAACTACTTTTACGGATAAATTAGATCTAATCAATAAATAAACACAAAAGCCTGAATCATGTCAAGCAACTTACAAAACAAATTACTACAATAAGAAAGATATAGAAAATAATGTAAGGGTTGATAGTTTTATAAAGTAGGGTGCTTTGTGTTAGTTATAAAAATTGCCTTTTGTTAATAATTTATGGAGTGCAAATAAATATAATAATTCATTTATATGTAATAAATCAACGTTACGTAAGACTAAACCTAAACTGCTTTCTCTTAAGAAGTTATGAACTACCTACTAATAATTGAGGGATCTCAGATACACACAGATGTATGTAAAATTCATTAGTATGTATTCTGTATTAGAGCCCAATGGCTTGGCACGCGACGATGGCAAGAGACCGGACGGAATGTCATTATTTCCATGGAAGTGGGGAAGGCCTTTAGTGTGGGATGCAACGTGTGTCGATACTCTTGGGCCATCCCATCTTCCTTGCTCGGTGTGCTGTGCTGGCACTGCCGCTGCGGCTGCGGAAAACCTCAAGCGGCAAAAGTATAACAACCTAATTGGTAATTATATTTTCGAGCCGTTTGGGGTTGAAACCCTCGGGCCGTGGGGTCCGAGTGCTCATGGTCTCTTTAAGGAAATTTCAAAAAGGCTGGTTGCAACTTTCCGTGACCCAAGGGCTGGTTTGTACCTTGGCCAGCGGCTAAGCATTGCCAACGTGGTAATGCCGCCAGTCTCTTGGGAACATTACCAGTCGACAGCGATGCGGATGAATTTTTTGATAACATTTTTTATTCGATAGATTTTATTAAATGATTAGTATGTAAATAATAATTATAATTAAGTAGTTTTAATTAATTATTATTACTGACTGCTAGTGCTAATGATGGACAGTTTTAAATCAAAAATTTAGGCGACTTTGGTTTCCTAAGAAAGCGGTGAACGACACAACAACAGCGGGAATCATTTTTTGACACCTTAATGTCAAGTATTGGTGAAAATTACAGATTTTAATTTTGACGTGAAAACATATTTTCGCTCGGAGTACTGGTAGTAAGTTCAATATTTCTGACAGACAAAAACATGTAAGATTTCAAACGCTAATAGCTACGAGAATCTTAGTACTAGAGTAATGGGTTGAGCATTCAAAAGATAGGCCATATTCATAACAATTTTTCACAGGATATATTTTGCCTATGACGTCATTCTGCGTGTGTATGCGCATGCGCGCAATTCTGTATTTTTCACTATGAGTCATAATTCCAATTCGTAAAGCGCAAAAACGCGTTTAGTTAGAACACTAATTCTAGTGTCGCTGTCAAGAATTGACAAAGCACTACTAGGGCATAGAGAAAATGGACGAAATCTTTTCGTAATTGAGAAAAAAAAAGACAATCGAAGAAAGTTTACATCATAAAGAACACGATACCCTTAAAACGTCTGGTTATGAACGAATATAAAACCCAGGTTGGCACCGGAAAACTAAAAAATCGTCAAATTTATAAATCGTTAAAAGTCGTCCTAAGAAAGCGAATCCACGGCAGTAACTGGTGAAAGGCTTGCACAGCCGGGGATCAGCCGGGCTATACAGCTCACTTATACCATGCCTCGGTAAGACAGGTGAGGTTTGAACTGTGAAAACTACGTGCGAGCTGAGCAAGTTGAGTGCGCTTACCCAAAAGAAGAGCGAGCAAAGCGAGCGCACACACTAAATAGCGAGTGACACGAACGAAGAGGGCGCGCTTACTGACAAGATGAGCAAGCACTTAATACTGGCGAGCGTAGCGAGCCCATCCTCAACAGAAGTGACGCAGACCGATGACCAAAACGAGCGAGCTGAGCGAGCTGAACTACCCTACGTGAGGGTAGTGTAAGCTTTCACATTCGAAGAGCGAGCCCCTCACAAGACCAGTACGTGAAGCAGACCCAATACCAAAACGGAGCGAGCTGAATTACCCTACGAGTGGGTAGCTACATGGAAAGAGCAAGCGACGCGAACCCCTTGCAAAACCAGCACGTGAAGCTAGCCTATTTCCAAAACTAGCGAGCAGAGCGAGCTTAACCTCCCCACGAGTGGGTGGAGCACGCTTTCCGTAGAGCGAACGAAGCGAGCCTCTTTTAGCAGAAAACCGAGTTTAGCGAGCCTACTTTAACTACAAGCAAACGGTGCGTGCACACTTTGGAATATAGTGAACGCCACCTAATACACTTCGCTCACTCGTGGCGAAGGTAGGCTTACTCTGCACGCTAGTCTCGAGACAAGTTTATCTCCTGTCGCTCTTGCGGAGAAGGCTCGCTCCGCTCGCTTATCTGGTTTAAAAGCTGACTCGTGCTGTAGGTAGGCTCGCTCCGCTCGCTCGATTTTAGAATATGCTTTTGTGTTGCACTCGCTTGTATTGTGGAGGGCTTGCTTCGCTCGCTCATTGCTTCAATGAGTGCTCTGCTCTGTCGTGTTATCTGTGGGCTCGCTTCGCTTACACGTCACGAAACTGTGCTAGCTACACTGGGCCGAGTTTGAGAATCCCATCCTTGAGTAGATTAGTCTGATGCTTTTTTGATGTCAATGTGACCCTTCATTTATAGTTGTCATAGAGCAAGCGTGGCGTGATTTTGCCTGGCAAAACTGACTATGGATTATTATGGGAACTTCTCTGACTAGCTTGGGTTTCCTGGAAGTCTTTAAATAGACTCCGGACTCAGGTAGGCCGAAGAAAAGAAAACCTGCTCAAGTGGAGATTTACAGATGACTCCGCCCTGGAGTGTAAATATGGTGCTGTCCCACACACAATGGGGCATTTGCGTTAAAAATAATAATACTAATATCTTGTCCAGCGTGTCCTCTTGTCTGCACGCTACAGAAGTTGATGGACGCTGCTGAAAGTGCCGAGCTCGTAGCCAAATTCGGGGTTGACTGTAATAAGATATCGACAAGCTAAGAAGAGCTCGACCGAGAAATAGCAAATGCGAAAGGAACTTTACAAGAACCGAATGTCCCACTAGTTTTTTTGCATTTTTTGTTTTATAAATGTTTCACAAGTATTGTTTTCTTCATTTTTCCGCCTACGTCTCCGCAAGGATGGTCTCCGTTACATTGCTACTTCTAATGTCAAAAAATCGCACTCGTATGTACTCTTAATAGACGAAGTGAAGTTTCACCGTGTATACTCTAGCGGTACTAATTTTAAAATAAAACCAATGTTTTTTATTTATTAGTTTTATATTTTTACTAATAATTTAACTATTAATTGTATTATTGGTTAATTTATAACAATAAAATAGTCAGTTAATAAAGTTTTGATAATTATTAAGTATAGTTTTATTAAAAATATAATTTATAAAAGTAATTTGTACTTAATTAACACTGAAAAAACATCGAACATTCGAAATTTTTATTACAAAAATATACCTAGTCATTGCTTTAATATTTAGGTCTTAGAGCAAAATGGACTTTTGCTGGCTTAACACTTTATTAATTTCATACTGAATTATATTTTATTTGTTTTTAGCTATCACATAAAGCTATATAGGACGGTTTCTTAAAAAAATATATTATTTAAAACATCATTTTGTAGTTATTACAAATCTATCTAGTTGTACCGACTATTGTAGTAACCAACCAACAAACCAACTGTCTTATGATCACAAGTAACTGCTGAGATCCTCGGTTCGATCCCCAAGTTAGGCAGTTTTATTGGTTTTTCCCATTACCAGCCCGGAGTGAGCGCGTTTGAAGGCAATCATCATTTTTGGGGTCAGCTTCCAGTCTAACCGGATACAGTGCAGCTGAGTAACAGTATTGTGAATGAAGCGACTGCCTATCTGACCTCCACAACCTAATTACTAAGTAATACTATTCCCCTTTGGTAAGATTGGAGTGGTCAGAATTTCGGGTTTCACACTATTCGTTTGAAGGCAATAACGGTTACAAAATAATACACCTCTGCTTATAAGAGGATACATGCATGATGTTATAATGTTTTCTTTTGGCTACAAGCTAATCATCATCATCCTCATCGGCCTATACTGTCCCACTGTTGGGACACAGGCCTCCTCTCTGTGAGAAGGAGTGGGCCGTAGTCCATGCTTGGCCCAGTGTGGGATAGAAGATGTCACTTGTCTACGAATTTTTGGTTCTAGAACGATGACGTGATGCCGATTTCGTCACGATGCTTTTCATCACTGCTAAAGCTCTAATGCCAGGTAAAAATACAGTGGCACACCAGTAGGTACCCAGTCGCCACTACTAAGTGTCCGATCATGACAGGGAAGCCAATTTTGAAGAACTGCATGAAGCTGATCTTGTAGCCGTGTTGTGCAGCCAAGCCGACACAGACTACATTAGAGCTGGCGCCTATTAGAGTACCGTTACCTGTTATATAAATAAAAAATCGTTAATATCTAACACCAAAAAGCATAAAAGCGGATATTAAAAAACTTTTTAACGAAAAAATTAAACCGCCGAAAAAACTGAAAAGCAAAAAATAATAAACCTTTTTTGTTTCATCTTCTAATAACTAAGTTCGGAAGTCGATGACTTTGGATATGTTTTTTTAATTTTATGTCACCGCCGCCGGTTTTTTCAGTTTTTTCGGCGGTTAAATTTTTTTATTAAAAAGTTTTTATTTTATAATTTTTGTGGCTATAATCTACTAATTACTACATGCTTCATTTTTTATTACTTTTTATAATAAACAACTCGGCATTCAAATCTGTGAGTGAACAATCAATCATCCCCTGTTTTCCTACCCTTAGGGGTGGATTTTCCAAATTTATATGGGACCAACGCCCGGGTAAACCCTTTCCAATAAAAAAATAATTATCTAAATCGGACTACTCTGTAAAAAGTTACGCGTGGTCATAAGTAAAAAAATATACGCGTCGTCTTAAGAAACTCCTTCGTTTTTTCGTCAGTAAAACATAAAAAATGTACACATAGTCGAGACAAAGTGACATTCTAGTTCTACCGGCTATAATAATGATGGTAAGAATTCGGATTGCGATAGAAAGTGTGTCCGTACTTACCTCCCAAACATACACCGAAAGATAAAGCCCATATCAACGGCGCCATTGGCAAGTTGAGCGTAGGATGGGTGCCCAGTGACGTCACGACTCGTACCATCATGGTCGTTAGGGGTACATTGTCTACGAACGCTGATGTTACACCTGAAACCTGCAAGTAGATATGTTGTCATAACATGAATATGGTAATACAGTTCCTATTGCTGGGACATAGCGACCTCTCTGTGTAAGGGAGTGCGCCATGATCCACCACGAGGGCCCAGTGCTGGTTGGCAGATGAATTGTTGGTTCTAGAACATGCCGATTTTTCTCGCGATGTTTCCCTCCACCGTTTTTAGAGGAGCGGTAATGAAATATGTACACAAAGCTGCTTGGTTCCCAACCCAGGATCCACCACTACTGCTTCCCCCCCAGTGGGGTTCCCGCATTGTCGTTGCGGGGGGGCTCAGTAACCGTGGTCACCCTCCCACGGTGAAGCGAAGAGGAACCCCAAGGTGGGGCCGCTCGTCAGGGCTTGTGCCTCCAAGCCGACGACGTAGCGGCCAAAAAGTAGGTTGCGGTGAGGTGCATCGCAGCTGAGGCGGGCCGCGATGTCGAATGGGAGGCATCGCGGCTGAGGGTTACAGGCTGCGGCGGAGGAGGAGTGCCGGTACTTCTGATTAGCGCTCTTCCCTTCCGTGGCCTGGACGGGGCCGCCACCGTTTGATGGCGGACGCGGTGGGGCCGCAGGGGAAGAGGAGTGTCGGTATAGCGTTGGCCGCTCTCCCTATCCCCTGCGGCCGAAAAGTGGTAGGCGGCGGGGCCACTGCTGACCCGTCGCAGGGAGACGTCAGCAGCAGCTGGTGGGGCTCGCAAGGGCCGATGCCTGCCAGGGGTGCGGGTTGTTCGAAAGAGATACCGCGGCCCCTGGCACACGGGCAGCTGAGAGAACATGGGTGTGTTTTAGTCAGTAAAAGTCTGACACGCCCTCCTGCTCCACCCAGAGCGGGAGAAGTCATTTGATGATTTCCCACCCACAAAAAAAAAAACCACTACTGCTTTAGTCCGCGAAATTCTAATTTTGCAAGTGGTAGGTCAGTGTGTTATTTTATGTTTGAATGAAAGGTCATTCCATGCTGAAAATACATTTGTATTACAGTATAAATTTGAATTTTCATATCCCTAGCTTAAAAATACTAGGTTTCGCATACAAAATTTCATCCCTTAGGTGTAACGTATCACATATATACGTCGCCTCGGAGAGTAAAGGAACTGAGCCACAGAAATAAACTTTGAAATAGAGACGTTAAGAACATGGATGATGCGCCAAGAACAGTTATTTTAATCAGCGTCATATATTATTATGTCTTCATAATTTTTGTGATCAAGTAGTTTTATTGACGAATTTAAACTATGGCCCTTTCTGAACAAGTTAATGCAATTAAGGGGAACCTAGTCACGGGCTCGAACTCACTGGTGGGCCTGGATAAAAAGCACGCTGTCTCACCAGGCATCGTGTCCGACAGAGATATTATTAGTAATGAGCAGTTAGAAACTGGTCTACACGCACAATATTATTGAGTGAGATGCAGGATCATTTATAGTAAAACAGGCGCGTTAAAAATTAAGAAAAGTCCTTCGGAAGATCGGGTTTTATTAAAAAACCACTGCATAAATCAATGACCAATAAAGTTTATTGAACTTTTAGATATTTGAGCTTTGTCGGTATCGACTTGGTTTTTAAGATTTTACACTTCCTTTATTACTTAAACACGCTCAAAGTTAGGTTAAATTATCAAGAAAAACGAATCTTTGTTGGCTCCTAACTTTTTAATGGATTTTTATTTTAGTATTCTGTTTCCGTACAGATAATATTAGTAATGAGACAAAACCATACCATTATTTTTTGATGTACATTGTCGAACAGTGGAGTAATACATTCCCGAAGTTTGTATGGGAAAAATGTGGACTAGGTTCACCTTAACTCCATTTCGCAATGATTGTGGCTTAGCTCCATTGCCCTCCCAGGCGACGATACATACTATAAGCCACACCTTTCCTAGGATGCCACATATCTCCTTGCCAAATTTATCGAAATCCGTTGATAGTTTAGGCGTGGAAACGTAACATACAGTGAAACAGAGAGTTACTTTCAAATTTATAATATTAGATTATTAGTGGCGTGTGTGTTGGATCATTAAGTTCCCTTCAAAATGGTTGAGCTGAATGGTGCTGATCCACACGTCATGTTCGTGAACGGGCGCCGCCAGTGGGGACTGGTCATCTCCTGGCTCCCACGGCTTATTTTAATTTCTGAATTGTTATTTTAATTTTGTTTTAATTACGGACGCTTTAATGTGCACGTCTTTTTACATCGTTCTCACATTGAAAATTTCAACATAATGATGTAACCAACTATTTGTAACAACACCATGATTTTAAAAGAGTGTCCATCGAGTTTCTTGCCCGTTCTTCTCCATAGGTACCTACGCTTTGGAATGGGCAACTAGCTTCATTTTTCTAACTCACCGACCTTGACAATTCAAAAGTGCCTGTAATTGGTTTATTTGAAATAAATGCTTTGAGTTTTTTTTTTTTTGAGATTAGAAAGACTTCTAAAAATTTATTAAATGGTTACAATTTTTCGACAGTTCGGACAATATCATCATCTGCCTAACCTTTTCCCAACTATGTTGGGGTCGGCTTCCAGTCTAACCGGATGCAGCTGAATACCAGTATTTTACATGGAGCGACTGCCTATCTGACCTCCACAACCCAGTAACTGGATAATACGATACCCCTTGGTAAGACTGGTTGTCAGACTTTAGGGCTTCTGACGACCCGTAACGACTGTCAAAGATCCACAAATGACAGCCGGGACCAACGGCTTAACGTGCTTTCCGAGGCACGGAGGGGTCTTGGTATGTAAAGATGGTCACCCATCTACGGACCAACCGCGGCAAGCGTCGCTTAACCTGATCGATCGACCCATGCAGCTATTGTTACTTAGCCACAAGCCCCTCGGTTCGGACAATATAACAGTGGTAATATAGAACCTACTAATATTACACTGTGAAAGTTTAGATATTTAGATGTTTGGATGTTTGGATGTTTGTTACACAATCACGCAAAAATGGCCATACGGATTTGGATAAAATTTGGCACACACACAGTTTATAACCTGGATACTGATACAGGATACTTTTCGTACCGGTAATACGTCCCCGTGGGATAATTCCGACGTCCACGCGGGCTAAGCCGCTGGCAAACGCTAGTAGTTTCTAAACTAATGGTGTTCAGGGGATTGAGAGCCGCCACAGCATCGTCACCTTCCACCTAACGCAGGTCCTCACCGGACATGGTTATTTCGGGAGTTTCCTGTTTTGTATAAAACGGGAGGAAACGCCCGGGTGTTTCCACTGTGTAAATCGCAATGAGGACACAGTGGAGCATACGGTAGAGGTCTGCCCGGCTTGGGCGGAGCACCGCCGTGTCGTCGTGGAGGTGATCGGCGGCGGCGATCTCTCGCAGCCGGCCCTGGTCCAGGCCATGGTACGGAGCGAGAGTGCATGGGTAGCCGTCACTTCCTTCTGCGAGGCAGTAATGTTCACGAAGAGGGAGGCGGCGCACGTGAGGAAGAGGTTAGTCTATGCGCCCTCATGACCGTAGTCGCCGCAGGAGACGCTCTGGGCGTCGGGAATCCTAGGCTGATTCCCGGCCACCGTAGGCGCGGGCTTGCGGGTGCGAGTAATGTGTAGCTTGCTGTCCGGTAAGGGCCAAACCCGGGTCGACGGTGGGTTGTGTTCCACGTGCGCCTCAAAGAGATGTCAGCAGCAACTGGTGGGGCCTACGAGGGGCGGATGCCTGCCAGGGGTGCGGGTTGTTCGAAAAAGATACCGTCGCCCCTGGCACAGGCAATTAAAGGAACACGGGTGGGTTTTAGTCAGTAAAAGTCTGTCAAGCCCTCCTGCTCTACCCAGAGCGGGAGAAGTTATTTGATGATTTCCCACCCTCAAAAAATAAAAATAAAATGTTGTTCACCCTATTACGGTGACCACAAGTAGTACTTACCCACACCATTACTATTAAAGCCACCGCTAATCGATCGCTCTCATCTACCCTCAGAATAAGAGCCTCCGTCCATCCACCGATGAAGCCAATCAAACCAAGTTTAGATAAAGCCTGTAATAAAAATAACACTAAAGATTTAATACTGAAGACAACTTCAAAGGTCACTAGAATTTAAAAAATCTAGCAAGATAATAATATTCCGAACGTGATCCTGAACCCCTTTGCGTAGATATATATTTCGTTAGTAAGTAAACAAAATTTCAATTCCATACATTTTGACTATGGTATGTATTGCACTTTTCTATGGAACAGCTACTTTGGCGAAAAAAATCAACTCGGGGGCATGGGCGTAGCTGGGAATTTTGACTAGGGGGGGCAGCCGTCTAGATGGAGAAGGAGATAATAAATGAGGCCTAGTTATAAATAATGCCTCAAAAAATATTTCATGTAAAGTAGACTGCCAAGACTTAAATAGATAACGCTTGCACTGTTAAAAACTCAGCAGATCTAATGTAGATCAAAGCCCCTAACTCTACAAACTTGACATCATGGTCAAAACGTACGGCTTGGTCGTTCGCGGCCTACAAAGCCTAACTTTACAACCCTTACATCTTGGTCAAAATTGGCCATTCCGCGGCACAGAGACTCCTATGGGCTTCATCATCATCATCATCATAAATTCAGCTGAAAGACGTTCACTGCTGGTCATAAGCCTCCCTCAAGCTCCGTCACTTCGACTGGTTTTGTGGTTTCCGTATCCAGTGGATTCCTGCGGCCTTCACAAAGTCATCAGTTCACGTTGTAGGAGACATTCCAACTCTACGTCTTCCAGTAAGCGGTTGTAATTCCAGAAGCCTTTGGCCCCATCAGCTGTCTGTTCTGTGAGCTATGTTTCCTGCTCACTGCCACTTAAGTTCGGAAATTCTTCGAGCTACATCGGTAACATTGGTTCTCCTGCGGATCTCTTCATTTCTGATTCAATCACGTAGACCCGAGCTTCAGACCCGACTGTTTTCACGAACCCATCGTTAAAATCTTCCCTCAAAAAGCACCCATGCTTTTTTATACTAAATTAATTTATTTAATCACTTTATCCTTATTATGATTTTTTTTTTTAAAGTATTCTCTACTTTTTTGGTTTGGTTTTATAAAGTGTGAATTTTAGTTTTTAAACTATTGTTTTGAATGAGGGTATTGCAATCTCTAGAGTGATCACAGAAAACATCATGTTTAATTAAGTTCTTTTTATTTAGCACCCTTTGTGTCGTTTTCATACTTTTGTGAGATTGAACTTGAACGTTTTTGTAAATACAGAAATCGGCCTCAGTGATATAACATTTTTAGTATTGCTTAGTAATTTGGTTGTGGAGGACATAACTTCTTTAGTTAAACTAAAATAACCTAATAGTTCATAATTGAGAATGGTCTATTTTCAATATTATTAAGTACACAAATATAAAAGAAAACAGTAAAGTATCCTAATAATGTTGGAACGAATAAAGAATGGAAATATGTGTTTAATCATTGTCTACCTCCATTAACACAAAGAGCGCCGCGAAGAAGAGCAGCGTGGACCACTCGATCCTGTGCAGCACCGGCTCCAGGTCCTCGCGGTCTGCCAGCGTCAGCAGCAGCAGCGCGCCCAGCAGGGCCGTCCAGCCCAGGGACACGCGGTCTGCGGGGGAGGAGGAATGTTAAAGAAAGAAATAAAAAGTATTTAATACGACTCGCACAAAAAGAACACAAACTTAATCAGAAAAGTAAAGAATATAAAATAACAAAGTATTGTTCTACGCCAAAAGGCTCCATGTCCTCAGCATGGTAATACAATACTCCACGCTGAATTTTAAATGTATATTACAATGGTATTATAGTGAAAAGAGGGTGGATAGGTTATACCTGCAAGTGGAATTTTAAAACTTGGCCAATTAGCCTAGTTACGCATCGTTTTTTTTTTTTGGGTGGGAAATCATCAAATAACTTCTCCCGCTCTGGGCGGAGCGGGAGGGCGTGTCAGACTTTTACTGACTAAAACCCACCCGTGTTCCCTCAGTTGCCTGTGTACCAGGGGCGGCGGTATCTCTTTCGAACAACCCGCACCCCTGGCAGGCATCGGCCCTTGCGGGCCCTATCAGTTGCTGATGACATCTCTTTGAGGCGCGCGTGGAACACAACGCGCCGTCGACCCGGGCTTGGTCCTTACCCGACAGCGAGCTACCCATAACTCGCCGTCCGCAAGCCCGCGCCTACGGTGGCCGGGAATCAGCCTGGGATTCCCGACGCCCAGGGCGTCTCCTACGAAGGCCACGGCTGTGAGGGCGCATGTACTGCATCTCCCTCACGTGCGCCGCCTCCCTCTTTGCGAGCATAACTGCTTCGCTGAAGGAGGCGACTGCTAGCTATGCACTCTCGCTCCGTACCATGGCCTGGACCAGGGTCGGACGCGAGAGATCGCCGCCGCCGATCACCTCCACGAGGACATACATGGCGGTGCTCCGCCCAAACCAGGCAGACCTCCACCGTATGCTCCACCGTGTCCTCAGGGCGATCTTCGCAATGGAAACACCCGGGCGTTTCCTCCCGCCTTATCCAAAACAGGAACCTCCCGAAACAGTCGTGTCCGGTGAGGACCTGTGTCAGGTGGAGGGTGAGGACGCCATGTCGCCTCTCAAGCCACTCCTCAAAGAGGGGACTAACCGCCGCAGTTGTGGCGTGCCCAATCTACCTCCCTTTGCTTATAATATCAGTGATATGTTACTCCTCTCCATGCTTCGCAAAGCACGTTAAGCCGCTGGTCCCGGCCGTCGTTTGTGGATCTTTGACAGTCGTTACGGGTCGTCAGAAGCTCGAAAGTCTGTCAACCAGTCTTACCAAGGGGTATCGTGTTACCCAGTAACTGGGTAGTGGAGATCAGATAGGCAGTCGCTCCATGAAAAATACTGGTACTCAGCTGCATCCGATTAGACTGGAAGCCGACCCCAACATAGTTGGGAAATGGCTAGGCAGATGATGATCATTTATATGTTACTGTACTTACTAACACTAGAAGTTAAGTAATATTAAGTACTTGTCTGAAATAAAAGATTTCTATGCTCTAAGGAGTTTCTTAAGGCACTTTAAAAACCACTTACTGAACTCGGGAATGGAGTGTAGAAAGAACACGATGACCACAAAGAAGATGGCGACGGTGCACTTGATCAGTAACACCTTATCTCTTATCTTGTACTGTGAACAACATTTTTTTTTTTATAAATACGTTTATTCTACAAAGGGAAACACAGAAAATAAGTCATACACGAAACATGGTTGTACAAGTGGTAGTCAAAATCAAGTTTAACAACTGGCTCTTGAATTAAGTGAAAAGATACTTGCATCTCAAGAGTCAAAGTTCCTCATAAATATTGATTAGTATAAATTAAATGCAAAGTGGTCAAAGTGACTCAGTAATTATAGGTATCAGTAATGAGAAAGGTATTCATGAGATGATCGTTAGAATATCTTCTGTATCATCGTAAGACAAAGGACATGGCCAAAAAATGTATGGGCTCGTACCCCAGATGAGAGAGCTCAATTTCGAAATGTTGTGACTTCTTGAACGTGTAACTGATCTACCACAACTATTAGCAGGCAGCAATGAGGTATATGAATAAATATGAGGTAAATTTCGCATCTATGTATAAAATAGTAGTTTCGATTTTTTGTCTATTTGTCTGGATGTAGTTTGGCACACAGATAGTAAGTAACCTGGATAAGAAAGAAGAAGAAAGAATTAGGAAGACGCGGGTAAAATATAGTTCATAATATTAAGCAGGAATGGAATTACCGCGTACAGGAAGACGTAGCGTTGGCAGGCCTCCCACAAGATGGACCGATGACCTGGTGTGAAGGCCGCAGGAATCCGCTGGAGGCTTGGGGGAGGCCTAATGTCTAGTAGTGGACGTCTTTCGGCTGAAATGATCATGTTGCTGATGGAATTACCTTCTCTCTCATATCAGCCAATGTCGCTTCGAAGCTTTCTTTAGAGCAAGTCTGGCCCCTCGCCTCCTTGACCAACCCGCGCAGCTTGCCCGTCAGCTCGCCGAGCTCCGTCTCCAGGCGCTGCCTGACGCGCAGTTGGTCACCGCTCACGGGAGGGAGGCAGTCTACTGCGCGGCGCCATATTGAAATTTGACGTCGGAGATCTATAAATAGGTATAAAAAATGTATTTTAGTGAAGGCTGAAATTGATTTATTTATGTAACCGTTACCTGAATGACCGAGCTTTGCTCATTTTTTTTGGTTTGACGTTTCCTTAAAATGAAAACTAACTAGATCGATGTATCGCCCCCGAAATCCCCTGCATACAAAATTTCATGAAAATTGTTGGAGCCGTCTCCGAGATTCAGATTATATATACATATACAACGTGTAACGTAAAGGGTATATACATACCAAGGCCACGGTTTCTTTGGATGATATCAAACGATATTGGAAGGGTTTTTTAATCCTATCTCTACATGTTCGGAAGTTATGAGAATTTTTAATACATCAGGAATCGAACTTTTAAAATTGAAATAAAAACATCACTCGAAAGAGATTTATCGTGATATTGGCAGGTAACGTAGAAAGTTATTGACCTACGTAGTGCGGTGACACGTTTGTATGATTTGATTTTAAGAAACATTAAACCGAAAATTTGGTGTAAATTTTTATAGTATTTCATTTTGAGCTGAAACTATGTATAGTGATTCTATACTAGCTGTTATCTTTAGTGCTTAAGGAAAGCAATAGGGTTTCTGTCACACCCTGTATACAAGAATTACTCGTTTAAAGGTATTAGATTTAGTGAATTTTAGAATCCGCTGGATGTGGGAAGCACAAACAGGTTGAAAAAAAAAGGAGCTTGGGGGAAGCCTACGTCCAACAGTGGACGTGTTTCAGCTGAAAAAATGATGATGATGAACCATTTATGCACACACATATAAACAGACAAAAAGAAAGGAACAGAGAAATACGTACAAAGACAATGCTTATATCTACAGAAATCTCTTCCAGCACACCTGCGGTA
Source organism: Polymixis lichenea (assembly GCA_949091785.1). Taxonomy (NCBI): domain Eukaryota; kingdom Metazoa; phylum Arthropoda; class Insecta; order Lepidoptera; family Noctuidae; genus Polymixis; species Polymixis lichenea. Next base: position 9,199,996 of record OX420959.1, read on the forward strand.
GGAGAGAAGATAAAAAGAGATGTAGACAACGCGTGTAATAATAGTAGAAGGGAAAACATAAAATCTAAAATTATACTCTAATTTAAATAAACACACAAAATACGAGAATATGCATATATACAAACATACATACGTAACACATAAAGAAAAACCAAACCTTATAGATATTTACATAAATTGTATTTTAATAGGTAAATAAACTGATTAATTTATTTATTTATATTTTGAGAAAATAAGTAACAAATGACTCAAATGTGTTAGTAACAATATCTCTTAACCCTATGTTATAAACGTAACCTACACTGCGATATAGTTACAATGCGAATCCTTGTTACAAGCTCAACACCGAGGTGGAGAGTTTGCAGCAGCGATTCACACACAAGCAGCATGCAAAGGATTACGGTTGAAACATAACCTAAAATAAAGTGCAGTGTCTCAGGTCACAAATGAGCTAAGAAACAACAAACAAATACTTAAATGATAATTTCATAAGATATGGTTTTTCATATAAATAAAAATTATAAATAAAAATAATAATAATAAAAATCTTTATTGCAGACCACATGATCCATAAAAAAACACAAGCAAAAAATTAAAAATTAAAATATTGAAAAAATAATAAGTACAATTAAAAAATTTAGAGTAAAGTAGAAAAAAATATATAATTAAATAGCATACATACACACACACACACACACACACACACACACACACAAACTCACTCCTGTCTTGCACATAAATAGGCACAAACATTTTACGCAGCATAGGCGCAAACATTATATCATACTAGCGGACCTGCCACACCTATCGGGACGAATTATAAATCAAAACCATCCAGCGACCCACTCAAACACAAACAAAAAATTTCATCAAAACTAGTCAAGCCCTTTAGGAAGACTTCAGTTACATACACACTTCGAGAAGAATGGGCCTTTTTAGAAGCCTTAAAGTCGCAAAGCGCAATGGAGGGGGCTATGCTTTAGTTTCCCTGCGTGATCGAATCAGGAATGAAGAGTTTCGCAGAAGAACTGAATAAAATTATTGCGAAACTTAAGTGGCAGTAGGCAGGGGACATTGCTCGCAGAACAGGTGGACGATGGGACCAAAAGGTTCTAGAGTGGCGACTGCGTACGGAAAGACGTATAGTTGGAAGTCCTCCCACAAGGTGAACGATGACCTGGTGAAGGCAAGGCTGCAGGAATACGCTGGATGCGGGAAGCACGGAACCGGTCGAAGTGGCGGGGCTTGGGGGAGGCCTATGTTGGTACACCAGTGGACGTCTTTCGGCTGAAATGATGATGTACAGAAGAGTTATATACATATATATACACAATACTGCGCCACCCTTCAGGGAGTACAGGCGTGACGTTATGTGTTGTAACGTGTAAAACAGGAAACCAAGACTATAGGATGCTTTATTTAGCCATGCATGCAACCGGTTATCGTATTACCAAGCAAATAGGTTGTGGAGGTCAGATAGGCAGTTGCTCCATGTAAAATACTAGTATTCCTGTGCTTCCAGTCAGACAGAAAGCCGGCCCCAACACTGTAGGGAAAACGTTAGGCAAATATGATAACGATGATGACATATTTCTCCAAGAAATGGGTTTTTGAAATCCTACCTTGAACGTCCTTGGACTCGTGTAACTTAAGCTTGTTAATATCTCTGAAAATGAACCTCAGCTGGAAGTATGTCTGGACAGCCACCAGCAGGATACCGAAGGTCATGTGGAGTGTGAAGATCGGGAAGTTGATACCCTGACGAAGATAAGTTTTTAGGTATTATTAGGTGTCAATCAAACAGGCAGGCTCAGTGATCACCGCAACCTCTGGGCACCTGCAATACCAGAAGCATTGGAGAAACCTTGCATCACAAGCAACGCTGAAATGCCCCGGGCAGTGGCTACTAATATTGTATAGTTCTGAGGAACAGGGTGTAAAGTTCACTCATACTCTATAGTAAAGGGAGGATCCTCCGACCAGACGGGTGTCGTATCGCCGACCGCGCGGTAAACTTTACTTGCGTGATGCAGGATTTTACGTGACGTCAGTGTGATACGTAGTTTGCATGTAGTGTCTGTGTTCTTTTTGCGTTGTGGTTGGTGTGTTGTAAGGGCAGTGTACTGGCTGATCATCACGCTTGTTCGTGTGTGATGCGTTCGATTGCAATTTTATCATCAATATTTTAGTGCGACACAGGGCCGTATTGCATAATTTCCTTTGCATGTTTTTTTAACTGCCTGTAATGTTGTCTCCTTCTTTTAAGAATGCACAGCCTTAGATCTTGACTTACAGCTTGCACGACTTGTTTGTTGGAAGCGATAATGACATTCGGGGGGTCACCGACAGGAGTCGCTGTGCCTCCGAGGTTGCAGAACAAAACCATCGACAGCAGGACTGGTATGGGATCCAGCTCCATCAGCTCACATAGCCTGGGGATAAAATAAAAGGCTTGTCTTTAAGCGAACTTCCCATAATTCCTATTTTGTAGCACTGTGTGACCTAAACCCATACTTAACACACGCTTCTCAGTGGCTTAAGTAGGAGGACTTAAGTCACTGAGAAGTGTGGTTATTCTGGCAGTTCGCGGGCGGTTGATTACAGTTCTAACCTAACCATACTATTTTTATTGGGGTACCTACCCTAGCTTGGTTAATGCCACCAACTGTGAGCGCGAGAGGCTAGTTTAAAAAGCTCAGAAAAAGAATCAACTGCTTCATAGAAAACGCGGTCAAAATGTATGGAATAGCAATTTCTATTTTTGTTAATTTTATTTTATTTTATTTTATTCATTTTAGGAAAGCTTACAGCTAATACATTTCAATATCTAGTACAATATGTAAACGATGGCCAATTACAAGCTTCCACTGATGATTAATGTGAGTAATATTAACAAAAACACGAAAACAGCAACGAGAAATACGCAAATGAATTATCGTACACTCAAAACAAATAGAATAATAAAGAGAAAAAAAAGGTTATTAATCGAAAAAACAATTATTCAAAGTCTTCTTTACTTCCTTAATACTACTAGTAAATAAATCCAGGTTGACATCCTGACACACCACATTAAAAGTACGACAAGCTCTAATCACATACGAGTTTTGCCTGTAGATAGTTCTGACTTGAGGCACATGGAGAAGACGTGGTCTCTGAAAAAATGCACTCGGTACGCGAAGCCCTATCTTGTGCACCAACTCAGGGACGTCAGTAGATCCATTCATAACGCTAAATAAAAAAGCAAGATCTGCAATTTTCCTTCGCTCATGTAGAGGCAGAATATGAAATGTTTTACACCGACTTATGTAATTCGGAACATAGGTATTTGAGCGATATTGAGTGTATCTCAAAAATCGCCTTTGAATACCTTCAAGCCGATTAATATATATATTATAATTTGGATTCCAAACCTGAGAGGCATATTCAAGGTGGCTACGGACAAATGAGCAATAAAGAATTTTCATTGTTTTAACATTCCTAAAATCAGAAGATACCCTAAAAATAAAACCTAAGGCTTTAGAAGCTTTGCTGACTATGCTATTAATATGTGCATCGAACAGAAGCTTAGAGTCAAAAGTAACTCCAAGATCCCTAATGACACTCACTCTAGCTAGCAAAGCATTCGAAAGCCCATAGTCAAATATAACAGGGTTTGGCTTACGCGTAAATGTACACACATAGCATTTGGATACATTTAAATCCAACCTATTTCTAGCGCAGTGTTCGTGGAACCGGTCCAGATCATCCTGTAATAGGCGTGCGTCCTCAACAGTAGCCACTTGACCCAAAATTTTCATATCATCCGCATACAATAAGACTTTAGAGCTAAGGAAACAAGAGGCAACGTCATTTATAAAAATATTAAATAAGAGAGGTCCCAACAAGGATCCTTGGGGAACTCCCGACGGAATGTACATCGCTCTCGACGTATATCCATTGAGAACCACCGTCTGGCACCTATTCTCAACGTATGACGAGAACCATCTAAACAAATTACCCCTCACACCAACCAATAAGAGTTTGCGCAAAAGAAGCGCATGATCAATTCGATCAAAACACTTGCTGTAGTCGGTGTAAATGACGTCGACCTGAGATCGTCTGGACATGTGCTCTGAAAGATAGTCACTTAATACTACAAGATTGGACGTGGTAGAGCGACCTTTAAGGAATCCATGTTGATGTTCACAGAAACTAGATTTAAGTGAAGCTGAAAGTTGTCTGTGCACAATTTTCTCCATAACTTTAGCAAACACACAAAGTTTGGAAATCGGTCTGTAGTTGCCTATACTGTCCTTAGCTCCTTTTTTGTGAATCGGTGTTATATACGCCGACTTCCAGATAGTAGGCACTACCCCTAATTCAAATGACCGTTTAAATAATATAGTTAATGGACGGGATAGGCACTTGGCACATTTAGATACAAAAATTGGTGAAATGTTATCAGGGCCCGCGGTTTTATGAAGGTCCACTTGTTTAAGCAACCGAAACACTTCCTCCTCCCGTACATCAATATAGCTTATATCTGATACGCAATCAACAGCCTGACTAACAGGTTCATCCATCACCACAGTGGACAGATCTTCGTCATTTCGTTCATGGAAATTAGAAAAGAAATAGTCTCCGAACATGTCACAAATTTCCTCCCCGTTGCTAGATGAAATTTGACCAAAGTTAAAAACAGACGGGTAACAGTTGGTTTGTTGCTTCGATTTTACATATCGCCAGAAAGCCCTTGGATTTTTAGAAATGGCAAGTTCAATATTTACAATATAATTATCAAACATTACCTTCTCCAAATCTTTAGCCCGCTGACGTAAAGTTACAAAAGCATGATGATCAGAAAGATTACCATACCTTTTAAATTTTGAGTGAAATTTAGCCTTTTCCCTTACTATTTTAATAAGAGGGCTTTTATACCAAGGAGGATACTTGCCCCTAGGTACAATAGTTTTTGTAGGTATATACTTAGTGTAAAGCAAGTTAATAGTGTCATAAAAGAAATTGACAGCTTCTTCGAGAGTCCTACAGTTTAGCTCCAATGACCAGTCTGTAGCCACCATTTCCCTAATTATGGCATCATAATCAGCAAGATCATACAATATCTTGACTCTTGGCCGAGAATGGAGCTGATGTAGTTGAACGAAGTCAGCAGTGATACAGAGTGCCTTATGATGCAAGTCCTCCTCCACTAAAGGATCCAGGCAACAAGTGACAGTAACTTCGTTATTCGATAATACGAGATCTAGAATCCTGCCATTCACATTACGATGAGAATTGTACTGTAACAAATTGCAAGTGGTAAGAGTATCACAAAAGGAGGTCTGGATGGGTCCGTGCAAATTGCTAGGGCACAGATAATCACCATCACTCACTGCGTGCCAGTCAATAGTCGGCTGATTAAAATCACCGAGAATCAAGAACTTATCTGCTGGATTTTTAAGAACAATGTCAGCTAAATTCCTAGCGAAGTTGTGTAATTGAACCATCAAAGAGTTGCCAGACTGCTGATTACATATGTAAACTACACAAACATGCATTTTATAGGTTACTTTAGGTTTCGATTGGTTTAAAGTTAAGGTGACCCACAGATCCTCTGCGGACGAACACCATTCATTGCGGACGTCAGCAACAAGTTCCCGACGTATGGCTATTAAGACCCCTCCTCCCAAAGTTTGGTTAGTGAGAGAGTAATTACGATCACGTCTCCATACAAAATATCTGTCATCAAACAGTTCACTATCAGATATGCCATCTATGAGCCATGTCTCTGTAAGACAAATGACATCAAACGAATTATTACAAACATTCCTTAAGAAAACAGATGTTTTTGTCCGTAGCCCACGAACGTTTTGATAGAACAAACTAATAGGTGCCATAACAAGTCAGATGTAACACCAGAATAATAATCACAACGGTATAAGACACGATCATGTTATGCCCCAAGAAAAAACAATAGCAGTCAAAAGTCGGTGTAAATAACAAGTATGGTTGGTGTAGACAAAATAAGGCGGTAGTTGTATTATCTAAAACAGATGTATCAAAATAAGCGTAACAACTTAAATACCTGGTCAAGAAATAGTTAACTTTGTAGGTGTAATAATCATTTAACAAAAAATTCAAGTGCAAGCAGATCCCGCTCTCATTAGCACGTACGTAATGTTTAAAATCGCAAAAATCAAGGCTTAATGAATCATATGAATAGGTGACAATGAGCGATAAGCGAACAAAAGGCAGCCGAGAATGGAATGCATGCAAAAAACGATTATCAGCGTTTCTTATATATAACGACTCGTAGATCAAAAATAGTGTGTCAGCAGATCGACCAGCGATGTTGCCTAAAAAAACTTTTTCAAGTCTTGTTCAGTCCGGATGTGGTGCTTCGGTGAAGGATGATTTTTACGTATGAAAATTTTGCAGCCTGTTACCCAAACATATTCATAGCCTTTCTCCTTTGCCAAAATCTTGGTTTTATTTAGTAGGGCTTTGTTATCCAACGTCAGGTTGTCGTTGACGTAGATTTTATGTTCACCCTGGAGTCCCAAATCCACCGCGCATAAGGTCTTATGTTTTCTGGCTGCAGCAACAAAATCGCTTTTTAGATAACAATTGTGTACCGAGCAAATTATTGTTTTGTTATGACTGTCTTTCCGCATGGGAATTCTTGCTATATAATTAATGCGTTCCTTAGGGATTGGATAATTGATTATATCCCCTATTTTAGCGATGACGTCAAACAAGTTCTCAGAGCTCGATTCAGGTATACCCTTGATCTCAATGTTATTCATCCTGGACCTCTGCTCATTGTCACGCCACTGAAGTTCTAGAGTCCTACAGCGCTCCTGCAAGGTGGTAATGTCGTCTTTGGTCTTTTTTAAGCCATCCATTTCCTGCTCCAATCCCGAAACTTTACTTGCCAGATCTTTCACTGAGCTGTGTACAAATTCCAGAGACTCCTTCATTCCAGTAATGGAGCTAGTGACATCAGAGAATTCGCCTCTCATGGATTTCAGTTCCGCCAACTCATTGTTGATAAGCTTTAGGTCTTCCATTAACGCTGGTAGTGACTCCATCTGCACCGACAGTCTCTTCAACTCGGATAGCACACTCTCCATATCTGTCGCCGTGGTTGATGTGGGCCCGACCCTGGGACTGGAAGCCAGAGCTTTGCAGGAATTGCACCTCCATGTTAATTTCCGATCACCGAGCTTTCTCCATCCAGCTTCAGTGATACCAGCGCACGGAAAATCAAACTGACCCTGACAGGCAGTACATTTGACACCATCATTGACTTGACTGTCACACCTCTTGCACTTGAACATTGTATTATGATTATGAAGTAATACCGAGAATAGTTAAATAAAATAAAACTTTAAACTCAGAAGCTTTGTCGATACGGAGCGTCGAGCGTATGCGTGTGCACGGTTCGCTGTTTACCGTCGTGACTGAGAAATAATATAATAATTAAGAATCATGTACTGAATTCATGGTTACAGGTTGCACGTCAATGTCGCTGCCACCCTGTATATGACCGGTTCTGGTCCAGCCCATGGTACGAAGCAAGTGTCCGAGAGTGCATGGGAAGCCGTCACCTCCTTCTGCGAAGCAGTCATGCTCCCGAAGAGGGAGGCGGCGCACGTGAGGGAGAGGCTGTATATGCACCTAGTAGCCGCAGGAGAAGTTGTCCCCTACATTTACGTTCGCATAACTCGTCACAATGTAAGGAACAGCTGATTTTATTTTCGCGATTTCAGGTTTGGGCCCATAGTAAAAGTTGTTCAAAATGATGAGTACAATGACCCCATAAGAGGTTAACGGTGATTAAAATTTCGTCCTGTAGTATACCTACCTCACACCAATTCGAAATTGTATCATCCTCGGGGTCAAAACAATGCATATTAATCCGATAGCAACAATCGCGGTTAATTTGCTGTCATTTTTTGAAGAGGTCCGTTGTCTGTCTCCAAAAATAATCATCAGATCTATATGAAATTGAAATGGGACCATATCGGAATAGACCCCTTTCGAACTAAAAAATAATTTTGCTAATCCATGTATATTTGACGGAGTTATGCCCGAAAATACATTTAAAAAAATATATAAGGTGTTAAAAAATTAATGTTCCGAATTTCGTGTACTTGGTATCAAAAAACTAACATTGCAAAAAAAAAACTTTGGGAGATTTTAATTTTAGCTAAGTTCGATAAATTGCCAGTCCAAACTCTGAGAAATGTGATGGGAAAATTAGAATCAGCTTTTTAACCGACTTCCAAAAGGAGGAGGTTCTCAATTCGTCGGAACCTTTTTATTTATGTATGTTCCCCGATTACTCGAAGATGGCTGGACCGATTTGGATTATTTTTTGTTTGTTTGAAAGGGTATACTTTCCAGGTGGTCCCATGATCATCAAGTCAGGATCTGATGATGGGATCCTGGAGAAATAGAGAGAACTCTTCAAATTTTATAGGCACATTTGAAGCGATTTGGGTAGTTTTTTGGAAGAATACTTTCTCGGAGTCGTCCCATTTCAAATTGGTGAAGATCTGATGAAGAATTTCGGATATAGGCAACGGAACTCCTCAATAAATGATAGCAAATGGACTGGAAATGCATAAATCTCATGTCTGTCTATTGTTTACATCAGTTCATTACATAACATCACGCCGGGACGCTGTGAAGGGGGGGAAGGGGGCACATGTGAACCACTAAAAAGTGAAAAATAAAATCATTTTCAAAAAAAAAAACCAACCAACTTAAAAAAAAAACACTAAAATGTGAAAAATAACTTTAATTTCGGAAGGTGGTGACTTTGGATAGGTATGTATTTAAATTTTTTGTCACCGCCTTCTGAAATTAAAGTTATTTTTCACATTTTAGTGTTTTTTTTTTAAGTTGGTTGTTTTTTTTTGTTACGTAGGTATTTGACAACGCGCTCCTCTCGCTCGCGCAGCTGTCTGTGCCTAGACGGTGTAGGTACGGTGCGCATGTGCATATATAATAATTAGTGCGTGGGGAAAATATTGCATATCTTTGAAACGGATTGTTGTGTATAAATATTTTTTTCGTGATTATGTTTTGAATGTCATTTTAAACAACTCCTTAAATTTCTAAACATACATTTTTTAACACCTTATATACAGGGTTATTTGTAAAACACCGGTAACCTCTCAGGACTACGTTACTAACATCATAATCAACAACTTTTGTTCTATGACTTTTAAAAAATCATCATATTTTAATTCATCAGATTTACATACAAAAATAAAAATATTTAAATTCAACGCTCTAAATGTTACGAAGTCTATGCGAAGCAAAAGAAAGCGATAGGTAGTACCGACAATAGCGAGGGGAGCGGGGTAGGGGGCGGCGGGGGCGCTTGAACTTGACCTATTTACGGGCGGCCTTCAGTCATTCGTTTGCTTTGATGCGCTTGCGTCGCGTCATTACGGGTCCTTGTAGTGAAATTCGGCAGTGCAGACGTATACGTAATTATCTTTACATGACTGCGTATCAATATTCCAATGTCGAGTACACGGAAATGGTGCGAATGCTAGCTAGGTGTGATGACAATGTTTCGGAAGCGTGTCGCCAATACGCCATACGATTCCCAAACGTACGTATACAAAATACTTTTATCAAGTGCTATATCGTTGTAACTTTACAGAAAATGTGAGATGTCATTGTTAGTTTGTTTTCATTACGGTGTTTAGTGCATAGGTACCGTGAAATATCAAGGTTATTTCCATGTCAAATGTTCGATTGTAGGTATAATTTGGCTTTTGCGTAAAAAGGCGGGAACCGTAGCGTAGTGAGTTACTAACCCAAAAGTATTACTACGAGGACAGTGCGCGGCAATGTATGTAGGTACAGCAAAATACAGAGTTGAAATGTGCTACATAGGACAACGAAATATTTAAGGTTTGTTTTTGGTAAATGTATTATGTTTTGTAAAAAGTCGTAGAACAAAAGTTGTTGTTTATGATATTAGTAATATAGTCCTGAGAGGTTACCGGTGTTTTACAAATAACCCTGTATATTAACATGTTGAATTGATAACGTCCTCCTTTTTGAAGTCGGTTAAAAATTAATAGAAAACAAATCGTTCGTTTATCAAATTAAATTGTATTCGAAAACATTCATCCATTTCTTACTAAACTTAAAACTTATACTACGACTGGGGTTGTGACGTAGTTATCTCTTTTTGGTGACTGCCACACAGTCGACTTACCGAATGGTGACTGGAGTCATGAGCAGCACCGTCGTGACGTTATCGAGCAGCAGCGACACTACAGCGGTGATCACGCACAACAGTGATATCAACGGCCATATCTTGCCTTTTGCCAACTGGAAAACAAATGATGCAAAGTTGTATAGGTGACTGCTGGTCATGAGTGATGAGAGTAGCCGAGACTAATATCCCAGCTGACATTCATTGATCGTTATCAAACGTAACGGGTAGCCAGAAGACCAAAAAAAGTCTTGGCCGTCAGACTTTGATCGGATCCTGAGGTTACTACAGCCCAATAGCTCCCCGCAGTTCCCTGCAGGTTTATGTTACCCCCTCGGCATATTTGAGGGAAGGAAGTAACCCGATCCTCGATGCTACCATAAGCAGTGACATCTACAGAAGCATTACGAACTTGCGGCCGGTTGCTCAGGCAAGAATAGAATGATCAATGATCGAGGTCGCTAGCTATCCATAATGCAATACAACTCATCATAAAAAATAAAAATTGTTATGAGTAGACCATGTTAATAACTAATGAAATAATTGATTATAAATAAAAAAAGACTTATCCAGTCAATAAATATATGTAAATAATTATATAAACCTCGTATATAACCTGTGACTAGGAACGCGAATTCTGGAAAAAGAACTTAAACAATGTCTTGAGTTAATCACAGCGACCAACTATTCTAGTCATTTAAATAGTCGTTGATGGAATAGTAAGCCTTTAAACACAGGTTGGATTTTATTTGAGCTTATCTCTAATGATGACTCACTTGAAAAGTTAACACAGCGAAGTAATCGAAGACACCAGTCTCTGCCAGAATAGCAACGAGCAGCATCATGCTGAAAAGTAGCAGCAGAGTCTCCACATCCAGCCAGGAGATTAGCTCCGGCAGTGAGGGTCTCTCTCCTGCAATAGCCAATGCTGCCAATGATGCGGTGGATAGAAGAACTGCTGCCATTGTTCTGTTTATCACCTGAAGAAGGTAGTGAAAGAAATGATGAAATTATTTCGAACGAGAATTAAACAAAATGGGATAGAAATCTGTCCATTTACGATTTCATTTGCCGCTGGGTCAGTCAAGTGGTCGCAGCCACGAGTGCTGAGCATCAGGTTGGGTAGTGTTTTAAAGGGCTTTTCATATAGGAATTTCTCGGTAGTCAGCCCAGAATCTAGACATTTTCCAGGAACCATACAGTGCGAAAAAGTAATCATATTTTCCTAATTGACTTACGATCAGATTTAGACTCCAAATTCTCTTTAAAGTAAACTGAAAATCTGAACATTTTGGTAAATAAACACAGCCAGTCACTCTTCACCACTTCCTAGTAATTGTACTGGAAAAAATATCCTCAAAAACCAACACGAAATCATAACAATTTTTGGATATCTTACCTCAAAAACGATCAAGGCATACAATGCGCAAAGCAGTATACAGGCATAAATGATCCCTGTAGTACTATCCAAAGGGTCCAGGGTGTAACTCAAGGTGAACGGAGTAGTCGCACCAGAAGTGGTGGTCATTCGAACAGACAGCATGTTGTAGTTGGTGATCAAAGGTGGTAGCTCAAGCACGGAAGAACGGGCCTCGCTTTCGTGGAAATCTTCGGCTTGATTGTCTAGGAGTATTAACCAATGATCTGAGGTCTGTGGAAAAAAGAATAGATGTACCTTCATGTGTAAAATGTTGCTTCTTTAACCTCTCTGCCTTCAAAGCCAGAGTGAACAGGCATCTTCTGGACACATTTGTTCTCAATCACTTTCCATCAGGCGTGATCGAGGTGAAGAGCTGGTCCATTCACCAATAGTAAAATTCGACCCAGTGTGTGACACACAATCATTTTTATTAGTATTATCAGTCTATAATATTCCCACTATTGGGACACAGGCCTCCTCTCTCTGAGTGAGAGTGGGCCGTAATCCACCACATTGATAGCATTTTCCATCACACTTGCAAAACTTTTTTAGGAAAAAATATAACATGGTGTAAAAAATATTGGAATCAATTCAATTAATTATTCTGATCAAACTATATTCAGGTTTCGCATAATTATACTAAAAACAATGTTGTATATACTATTAGCATGCTTACAGCTTCTGTACGAACGTACCTGTACAGTATCATAATCTGTTATCCCATCAATATCTTTGACATCCCTCTTTACAACCCACTTCTCTAGCCAGATCTCCATTTTGGTCATGTTCATCTTTTCACTCGAATTCAACTTCTTCTCGTATTGGTCTGATAAGAATGGTCCAGTCAGCTTCAACAGTACTGACCGCTTATTGTCCTCGTTCCGGATCAAGAAATCTTGAAAAGGGCAATTAAATTGTAAAGCTAGAACTATTTTGACAAATTTAAATAACAACCTAACAAGAGAACTGTTTACAATTTATATTATGCTTTGTTTATTCAAGAACCCAACAAAAGTTAATTTGAAGTGGTAAGAGGGAATAAAAACTCCTAAACATGTCACTGTCAGATACGGACGGCTTCAAGGGTTGTGACGTAATAAAGTTATTGGTACGTCAGCGTTAAAGTCTCGGCCGGGCCTCGCCGCAGCTAGATACAATAGAAAATCAATTGTGTCTCATTAACGGGTGTTGAGAGGTCTTGAGGTATGGTTTTTAAGATGATCTGATGTGTAGCAAAATCAGCCTATAATGTTGGGAACATTGCTGGGAGTGCTGGGACACAGGCCTCCTCTCTCTGAGGAGTGGGCCGTAATCTACCACATGGACCCAGTGCTCAGCGGTAGATTGTCACATGTCTTCGAATTTTCCGTTGTAAAACGTTCCGGTTTCCTCACGATATTCTCCTTCACCATTTTGAGAACAGCGGTGATGAAATTATCTGCTATAACATGGATTTAGGATCATGTACCATGTGAATCCATCTTAACCTGCATTTAGCCATGTATTAAAAATATGTTTTTTTTGACTAATAATAAAGAAAGACAGTTGTGATTTTAATATTTTTTATGTAAGTAAATTGAGGGGCTTGTGACTAAGTAATATTAGCCAATGGGTCAATCGATCAGGTTAAGCTGCGCTTGGCGCGGTTGGTCCGTGGATGGGTGACCATCTTTACATACCAAGACCCCGGAAAGCACATTAAGCCGTTGGTCCCGGCTGTCAAATGTGGATCTTTGACAGTCGTTACGGGTCGTCAGAAGCCCGAAAGTCTGACAACCAGTCTTACCAAGAGATATCGTATTACCCAGTACTGGGTTGTGGAGGTCAGATAGGCAGTTGCTCCATGTAAAACACTGGTATTCAGCTGCATCCGGTTAGACTGGAAGCCGACCCCAACGTAATTGGGAAAAGGCTAGGCAGATGATGATGTAAGTAAGTAAATTCCATGCCAAGTTAATTAGGTAGTCAATTTCCTCAACAATAATTTCCCTGGCTTCGCAACAACTGGTGCAGAACAGTTAACAGGAAATGTCAACACAAGGTCTTGATGACGTTCTTAAAACATGGGGTAAATGATGAAGCACTTACCTTTAATTTGTCCGGGAGCTACTGAAGAATGCCTGGTCACTTCTTCCTTCTCATTGTGCATTAAAAAGGTAACGGTGAAGAATATCCAAACTCCTACTAGGAGAGTTATTTTGAATGTTTGTCGCGCTTGCGCCATCTATTGGTGGAAATGTTAATAATACCTAAATAAAAAATATCAAGGGCTTACGATTACGAAGTGTAGTAGGTGGACTAGGTCGGGGCCCAGGCCGAGATCGATAAACGTTACATAGTTTGTGCTTTAACTTTAAAGACATGTGTCCGTCTCTGTATTGCACTTCCATTGACGATTCTCTCGTGTGTGTATGCACACACTAATGACGTTTATAGATCTAGGCCTTAATTTAGGTTGCACGATCACCTAGAATCGTATTCTTACCTTAGATTTTTTCATAGATACTGGTGTTGCATCAGGTCTGCAAATTAAATAATTTAAACGATTAGTCCCAATCACATCTTCTTGTAATTTTTTTTACGGTAGCGTCAAAATTCATGGGTTTAATAAAAAGCAAATGTTACTTCTTGTCTTTTATTGTCTTAAACACCGACATGTTTAAGACACTAAAAAAGAAAGAGTATAATTTACGCTTGCATACCGAACGGCACCCTAATTGCGTAACACACGATCAATCATAATCTGTTTCATTATCACAGTTCAACAATATTCATTGCGTTATTTTTGTTGTTGAGCAGACACATTTTTCGAACATATGAAGCAATGGATTAGCAATCTGTTTCAAAATTATTCAGATTATGATTGATCGTACGTTATGCAATTAGGGTGCAGATACCTTAGTGTTAGTCTCATTTAACCAACTCGATCAAACGCTTCGAGCGGTTTGGCGCATGGCGCTCCGATTGGCCCTGGATTGATGACGGACCAATTGGAGGCCCTAGTGTGAGTTTCATTTAACCATTTACACCAAACGCAGTGAGCGCGTTTGGCGCTCCGATTGGTCCGTCACTAAAACAGGGCCAATCGGAACGCCGAACGCGCTCACTGCGTTTAGTGTAAATGGTTAAATGAAACTCACACTAGGGCCTCGGAGCACCGAACGCGCTCGATGCGTTTGATCGAGTTGGTTAAATGAAACTCACACTAGGGCCACAGCTCTCCTAACACGGACGTAAGATGTAAACGTTACGTTAATTCGAATTGAACATATAAGTACGTATAATAATACTATCCTTTAACACTTTGGTTATTGTTTTGCGACAAGACACAGTTACTGATACTTTTCAGTCATAGATATGAATAAAAGTCTATGTACCTACGCAACGAGTATTCTTAAGGGGAACCTAGTCGCGGGCTCGAACTCACTGGTGGGCTTGGCTAAAAAGCACGCTGTCTCACCAGGCATCGTGTCCGACAGAGGTAGTTTAAGTGATGAGCAGTTAGAAGCTAGTCTACACGCACAACATTATTGAGTGAGATGCAGGACCATTTATAATACAACAGGCGCGTATATATTAAGAACAATCCTTCGGAAGATCAGGTTTTATGAAAAATTTAAATTAAAAATTAAAAAAACGCCCGACCCAAACAAAAACTATAAAAAGTAAAAAATAATATTTATTGACCGTTTAAGTTGTAGGTAGTATTTTGATCAAGGCATTGTCAAGTCGGGGGACGGTCATCGAAAACGCCAAACAGAGTAGGCGTATCATTTCATTAGCCGTCCCTCGACTTGACAATGCCTTGATCAAAATACTACCTACAACTTAAACGGTCAATAAATATAATTTTTTACTTTTTATAGTTTTTGTTTGGGTCGGGGGTTTTTAAATTTTAAATTTAAATTTAATATCTCACTTTTTGAACTTAATGTCTCGCTTAAACCTTCGCAGCGTTGCGTTTGTTTCCCACAGTGAAGTTTGTTCTTAATTTATTCTCAGTCCTCGTTCTGATCACCATTTATCTATAACCTATTCTTTGAAACCTTTTCAATGAGCCCAAACACGATACTTCTGCTATTTGACTTAGGTATCCTGGAAATTTCAGGTGTTACTTTGTTCATCGAATATCTTATAATACTTAAACACGCCCAAAGTTAGATTAAATTAGCAAGAAAAACGATTCTTTGTTGGCTCCTTCATTTTAAATGGCTTTTTATTTTAGTATTGTGTTTCCTTACAGACAATATTGATAATGAGACAAAACCATACCACGTTTAACTTTTGATGTACATTGTCGAACAGTGGAGTAATACACTGCCGAAGTTTGTATGGGAAAAATGTGGACTAGATTCACCTTAAGCGCCTATTACACTATTCAATTTGTAGGAAATCTAATTAGGAAATCAAAATAAGTATGTAGGTAACCGAAGTTAGTACAGTTTGATTCCGATTTAGTGGGAGTGGAAGGTCCCGACTGCAGTACCTCCTAAATTTGTGCAACCCAATGTAAATTCTACTTCACGAATGAAAGTCGTCTGTCCGGTTTAGAATTAAACTTAGTATAGTGTGATCACTAGCTTCCAACTTCCTAATTAGAGTGTTCCTAATTAGAGTTTCATCTAACATGATAACTTCGCCCCCTAAAATCCTACCTTACGTCCAAGCTGAACACCTGGCTACGTGGGGGGCGGACACGCGTACTGTACAACTGTACAAAAACTTATGCGGCTAACAAGGAAAGGTAACCCCTTTATGCGAAAAACCTCAACAAAAAGACAGTGTCCGTATCCAATCGCAGATACTGTTTAAAAATAAAACACAAACATATACTTAATCTACAACAAAACATAACCCAAAAAGTGAAACAAAAAACAAGACAAAAAAAAAACATGATAACTTCATACATTATTTGAATGGCTCTTTCATGAAATAACAAAAACGGAAAATTTGAATTTCGCGGGTTAACCTGGCGTTTTCTCCTTAAGGGTCAGCACTAGGAAATCGTGTTATGAGATTTCGATAAGTTTATATAGAAAACTTAAAGTAATTGCCACGAAAAAATATTTCTGGCTAGCTCAAGAGTTGTACTATACCGTGAAACAATCGGATTGGGGATAAACCTTGTAGATGATTGTTAAAAAAATATTGAAAATCACTAAAAACGTGTAAAAAGCACTGCCGTATTTTGATAACTTAAGGCTTAAGTAAGAAGGCACCTATTTAATTTATACTTAAAAATAAAAACAATATAAAACAGTGAACCCAATACATTTTTCAGTTTTTCATAATATTACTTCTGTTTTGCGTAAAAAATTCGCAAACTTTCTCAATTTTGATGCCCGAAATCTCCATACAATTTACTATGGCGACGCGTATTACCCGCTATATGACAGAGTTCGAACCGCGGAGCTCAGTCGACCGCACGTCTTCAAGGTGGGAGCACGTCGCTCTTCAAGTAAAAAATACGCGGCAAATAGTGGCCTGTGCGTACACGAGATTCCCCGCACAGTGGTCGGAACTCCCGGAGTCAGAACAATAATTTATACTAAAATTTTCACGCTCGAGTCTTTTTGTACGTATTTTTTATATTGTGTCATTTATTATTTGTTTGTTATTATTTTTACGTCTCTTATTATTACAAGGTTGCTTCGTTCGCAGGTAGGTATCTTTCCGGTTAATAATTGTAATCTTATTTTCAAGTACTTGGTGTGACATAATTTGTTCTAGGTGGTGAAAAAGACCTAGATGGTGTCCAGGGTCTGATGATGATCCATCCGGTGGCCATAGGATCTTTTTAACTACACAACATAGCCCAGTCGCGTTTGGGCTCGTAAGATTTGTCTCAACAAGTACTATATATCTGGAATAGTATCCAGGGTCTGATGATGGAGCCAACCGGTAGCCATAGGAACTCTTTACGCATACAACATAACCTCGTCGTGTCTGGGCTCGTTAGATTTGTCTTTACAAGTACTATAGATCTAGATGGTGTCCAGGGTCTGATGATGAAGTCGAAAGGTGGCCATAGAAACTCTTTAAGTATACAACACAACCTCGTCCTGTTTAGGCTCGTAAGATTTGTCTTGACAAGTACTACAGATCTAGACGGTGTCCAGGATCTGACGATGCAGCCTGAAGATAGCCATAGGCCACCCCGAACTCGAAACGCATGTTTAAAGATTTTAACGTTTATTGGAACGAACTTCTGCGGCTTACGGTAGGAGTTGACTAGTAGAAATCGTCACGCGAAAAAGCGTTCATACTTGTATGCCCCCACCATGCGACTTTCTTCTTTACACTCTGAACCTCTGAAAGTGTGAATTTGGTCAAAATGTAAATCCAAATGGCGGCTGCGAAAATTTTCAAATTTTTCGCCATAGGTGTCGATTTCATAGTTTTCGAGGGTGCTAAAGCCGATAGTGGGGTCAAAATGAAAATCTAATATGTCGGCTGATAGAATTTTGTATATGGATTTTAAACCATACGATACGTGAGAAGGAATCTTGTTCCTGATGGGTCTCCCGACCGCACAGGCTTTTTTATTAGGTGCATGCATGTTGTGTGCTCGTAATCGTAAACAATTATATACCTTATAAAAATAATTATTGTTTGTGTAATAGTGAAGTAACATTGGATTTTTTATAGAAAAATATGAGTACGGCCAAAAGCACAAAATACAAGGGCTATTTTGCCAGCCAGAAACGCGTGCATTGGAGTAAAAAACGAAAAAGGTGAGGAGTGTGAGAACCTACCTACATTTTTCCAAAAACTGTATCTTTGACTAACGAAGAGCGTTCCCACTAAATTTTCAGTAGCTGCCAGCCGGTTTTTTTTATAAATTGTTAGCTATTGTACTATATACCTACTTATGATTTTTGTCAGTAACGGGTATAAAATTGTATCTTATTTGGTTCAGGGCTGCATTTGGCGAAATCCAAAATGTTGATAATAATTGTAATACAGAAGTTAGCACCTATTTACGTTTAGTTTAAAAAAAGTGAGCGAATTGGAAGGCGAGTAAGTGGACGAATGCTTGAGCGAGTGATACAAGTGAGTGGAGAAATAAATAAGAGAAAGAAATTAGTCTTGACTTTGTTTTTTAAAGTCAAATATAACAGCTAATTGATACCTACATAGTAAACTGTGCAATAAACCACCCCCTCTCCCATCCTTCCCTACTAAGTATAAATGCAATGAAAATAACAAAATAGTATCCACTTATATTTTAAATATTGTCTTCACGCTTCCCGCCGTTCGGACCACTATGCAAGCATTTATGTGTGCGTAAGCGGGGCGCACGAGTCTATTGCTGTGTGAGTAGCGCTTCAATACCTAATTTTCTCTCGCGCTCGCGGTGTATACGGCCCTTAAAGAGTTGATTATGGTATACAAGGTGTAAATAAAATAAATGAAAACCTTTGAACAATTTTGACGAACAATTTGTACCTCATAAACCTCCAAAAAAAAAACTGCTATTCCCTACGTTTTGTCGAGCTATGCGAACATAAAATGAGTGGAGCTGCTGATTTATTTTCGCTATTTCATGGCTGGTCTCGTAGTTCATATTGTTCGTAATGATGAGCTAACGATTGGCTAAGTAATAACTAATAACAACCGTACGGGTCAATCGATCAGGTTAAATTACGCTTGGTGCGGTTGGTCCGTAGATAGGTGATCATATTTTCATACCAAGATCACTCCGTACCTCGGAAAGCACTTTAAGCCGTTGGTCCCGGCTGTCATTCGTGGATCTTTGATAGCCGTTACGGGTCGTAAGAAGCCTGACAGTCTGACAGCCAGTCTTACCTAGAGGTATCGTATTATTATTATTATTTGTCCTTTATTTCAGGCAACTAAGGCCCATAAAACGCAATACATATATAAATATAAAAATAATAACTTTAATACATATTTTATAACACAAATTATAAAACTACTGCACACGAAGTGACGCCCAGTATCTGGATTGTGGACGTTAGACAGGCAGTCGCTCCATGTAAAATACTGGAATTAAGCTGCATCCGGTTAGATTGGAAGCCAACCTTAACATAGTCGGGAAAAGATTAGGCAGATGATCACTTATTACAATTAAACCTGCTTTAGTGCTTACTTTTTATCCAGTCTAGCCTCACGAACAGTACTCTTCTCAGCTCCATTGAGGAAGGTGACGTCGTCGTCCTGACTTCTACCGTTGTCATGCAGGTGAGGGGCAGAATTGACTGACGGCAGACGTTTTGTTGACCAGTTCCTTGACGGCAGCTGTGTGCTTCCTGTCAATAGGGTATTACAGTCATTTTTGAATAGTGTCGTAATTCGATTCTAGAGTGCTAATAAACCACAAAAAAAATGACAAACATTTTATTTAACCGATTAGTGCAATAAAAATGCATTTAAATTTTACATTTTCAAATTTCGCGCGTAATTTGACAAAAACGCTGGACGTAGTGGACGCCATATTGCTCTGTGGGTATGACGTCAGTTTGCTGTTTAGACAAATGCGCTGATATTGTTAAGACAATTGTTTATAAATAAAAAAATTAGTTATTTTTCTACTTATCGTTGGTTTGCTGTTCCTGATTGCAAAATAATATTTAAATTAAAATTACATTGGTTACGAAAATAATAAAAGTACAAAGTTGCTTTTTTTTTGGGTGGGAAATCATCAAATAACTTCTCCCGATCTGGGTGGAGCGGGAGGGCGTGTCAGACTTCTACTGACTAAAACCCATCCGTGTTCCCTCAGTTGCCTGTGTGCCAGAGGCCGCGGTATCTCTTTCGAACAACCCGCACCCCTGGCAGGCATCGGCCCTTGTAGGCCCCACCAGTTGGTGCTGACATCTCTTTGAAGCGCGCGTGGAACACAACGCGCCGTCGACCCGGGATTGGTCCTTACCGGACAGCGAGCTACCCATTACTCGCCGTCCGCAAGCCCGCACCTACGGTGGCCGGGAATCAGCCTGAGATTCCCGACGCCCAGGGCGTCTCCTGCGAGAAGTTGCTCAGTTGACATGCCGTATGACGTAATAACATGGCGGCTACTATTTCACGGTGTTCAAAAACAGATTAAAAAAACTGAAATCTTTAAATTGTATTTTAAAATTTATTTTGTTGTTTCGTGAACTAAAACTAACATTTTCTGACTGCATTTTGCTTATGCTATCTCAATAATATATTTTTAGATTTTTTCTCATAGATTGTAAAATACCCTGTTTAAACCTGCCATAACACACATAGGAGGAACAAAATATATCGTATCTGCAAAGTATGAATGGTCGTGATTGACACTGCAGAGGTCCTTTATCGTTATTACATACCTACACGCGTTAAAGGTAGTGAGAAGCCCGAGAATCTAATATAACCAGTCTCGCCAAGGGGTACAGTGTCACCCAGTAACTGGTTTGTGGAGGTCAGATAGGCATACGCTTTATGAAAAACACAGGTATTCAGGTGCATTCAGTTAAACAGGAAGCCGACCCCAGATAATCGTAATACTTGTACATGTACATGTAATATTTGAAAACCATTGCTACTTGGTATTGTCTGTCGCTGAAAACTAACGGTGAGTCTGTTTCTCGTAGGGTCGTAGTATTATGCAAAGCGATAGCCGTTTTACGTGGAGGTGACGCATATTTTCCCTAGCTTGTTCTTTTTGTGTCAGTGTTCTTTCTTTGCGTCATGTTTACTGCAACTAAACGTATTTTCTTTTCTTCTTAAACATAAAACTGAGTATACCAGTGTTCATACTGCCTATATCTCTTTTATATCTTATTGGTGTAGGTATACCTACTTATGTACTTAAAATCTCAATGTCAAGTAAGCTAGTTTGTATCTAAGTATTTTAACATTGACTCGTTAAAACGGAGTTGACATAAATGGTGTGCCAAAAATCTTTTTGGTTTTGACGAATATCTCTATAAGCGTATCAATTGCGCTAAAAGATATGAAGTGAAAAGGTGTGATTATCACCAAGTGGCCTCTCACATATATGACTTTGTGTACTTTGATGTATTTATATTCTGTTTATATCTGTATACAAAATGTTTCTTTGTTTGTCCCTTTCGGGAATCCCAGGCTGATTCCCGGCCACCGTAGGTGCGGACTTGCGGACGGCGAGTAATGGGTAGCTCGCTGTCCGGTAAGGACCAAGCCCGGGTCGACGAAGCGTTGTGTTCCACACGTGCCTCAAAGAGATGTCAGCAACAACTGATGGGGCCCGCAAGGGCCAATGCCTGCCAGGGGTGCGGGTTGTTCGAAAGAGATACCGCGGCCCCTGGCACACAGGCAACTGAGGGAACACGGGTGGGTTTTAGTCAGTAACAGTCTGACACGCCCTCCTGCTCCACCCAGAGCGGGAGAAGTATTTGATGATTTCCCACCCAAAAAAAAAATGAGATCCTATACTACCTACTACTCATCCGATTGAAGGTAAGTTGTTGTGTGCAAGCTTCTGATGTTTTTGGGTTGCTAAAACCATCCTTCACTCGAGTTAACTGCGGGAAACAGCTATAATTTAAAAAAAAATATGACTGGTGTAAAAAAATTCTGCGCCGACGCGCGCCGTGGGATTTTATTGCGTAAATTGTGTTTTTTTTTTAATAAAGTCCTGTCCCAATCAGAATTAGTGCTCAATGTTAGTTTGATATGCACAGAAGGCGTAGATAGCGACCACTGTGATGGGTTTTGAAAAGTAACTCTATGCACATCAATGCATACAGCTTGGCTTGTATACTTTGCTTATTTCCATAGTGTTATGTCTTACGGCGTTCTGGTGTGGGGATCGGCAGCTGACGTAGATTCAATTTCAATTTTACAAAAGAGGTTAATCCGCACAATCTGTAAAATGGGGTCTCGCGAGTCACTTAGAAACAAAATTCAAAGAAATTGATATACTAATTCTATCTGTTCTTTATATTTCAGAAAGTATTTGGCATGTTTGCAAGAACTTAGAATACAGATACGCAGTGATGTGCATATGTTTTTATCATCATTCATCATCATTTCAGCAGAAAGACGTCCACTGCTGGACATAGGCCTCCCCCAGGCTCGCAGGGCTGCTTGTCATTTTTGGGGGGTTTTGCCATAATCGCCACGCTTGGCAGGCGGGTTGGCGATCGCAGTATGGTGGGAAAATGCATAGAGAACGCTGCTGCCCATTCTCTAGTAAGTCCCTTAGTCGCCTTCTACGACACCCACGGGAAGAGATGGGATGATGCTATTCTTTTACCTCCGGCACCACACGGACTGTTTTTTATGGTGGGTGCTTATGAAGCAGACGGCCACCAGTCAATGTCCCTAGTGTGAGTTTCTTTTCATCTCGACTTAACGCATCGACTGCGCTCGGCGTTCCGATTGGCCCTTCACCAATCCAGGGCCCAACGCCGAACGCAATCGATGCGTAAAGTCGACACGGTTAAAAAAGACTAACACTCCTAGTGTTAGTCTTTTTTAACCGTCTCGACTCGACCTCTGATGGGAGGTAGTAATGCTTCTGGCTTTAAGGGTGCGCGATGTCACGATGTATGTTATGGACTAAGTGATTATTAGGACATTATAAAAATGCCCGGGCAGTTTGAAATATGTCTAATATGAGAGGGCAGTCTGATTTCGACCAGACATTTTTTTATAATGCTAGTCACCTATGGGGCAGTACAATTAAAACCAGTGACAGAAACCATGCCTGCTGCATGTTGCATGCTCGCTTGCATGCTGCATGCTTGCTTGCATGCTACATGTATGTTGCATGCTTGTTGCATGCATGGTGTATGCTGCATGTTCTAAAACTATTCTGTCACAATATCGAGTACTATAATAATTGAATCTCCTAATTTTGTATGAAATAAAGCCAGATGTCCTAAGTATTGTTTTATATAATGTGTATTATTTCGAATGTTTATTTGTAAGAAAAATTGTTAGGCCAGACCGCCAAATTGTTTGGCCGGCCAGCAAGACGAAGCTGCGGTGGTGAGCCTTAAACCATCTGCGACAATAAGCTCGCGTGGGACTGCCGGAGCCCCGCAGCGCCGGAGTTGTGACAAACACCATGCAATATTTGTAATGACGAGGCAATGTGATAATTAAGGAGGTTCAAATTATAATTAATTATTTCGCCCTAAGTAGCTTGTCATTAATCATAATGCGCGGGCATTATGAAAAATGCCGCTATTTATTAATTGGTCCACAACATGTATACAATAAATTACGAATACTTAAGATATGCGTAAGTAATCGTTTCTATCTTCAAAAAGGGGGGGCACTTTTGAGTTTATTATTTTATATTGCGAAAAATAGGTGCCGAAAGATTTTTTTTAAACACCTTTCACGGCTTTATAAATTACCCGCGTTCCACAAAGAGAAACATTTATTTGCCTCCTCTTGAGCGAAAACCTAGATCCTCGCCTGAAACCTTTAGCAACAAAATCGAACCCAGTATAAACTGGTCACGCTCTAAGATAGGTCTAAAAATACACTACAAGATTCAATATAAACTAGACAGATGTCGGAAGACTAGCATTGTCATTATAATCTAGATTTCTGTACAGTTTGTCACAGGTCCAATTAATAAAAAGCTATTTCAGTTCATCGTAGTTTCACACAATATTTTAGACCCATATTAACGCCTTGAATAATATACTGGTTCTAACCAGTGTACAGCGCAACAGCTAATAGTGGCCTCCTGATTGGATTCTGAGTCAGGCCAAGATATACTGGGGTTTATTAGGACCTTCTTAATATCACCAATGATAATGGAGCAGTAGTGGCCCAGTGGTAACCGCTAGTGGCCGCGACTTACGCGTTATATTAAGGGTTGCCTGGCTTACTTTGTGTAAATAATTACATCACCACTGCCCTCAAACGGTGAAGGAAAACATCGTGAGTGATATCTACCAATCCACACTGGGCCCGCGTGCTGGGTTACGGCCAGCTCCCTCTCACCAAGAGGAGGCTTGTGTCCCAGCAGCCACATTACATTATATGACACTATCGCTCCGCATGGTGCCGGCCGTAAAGAATAGCGCCATCCCTTTCTTCCCGTGGGTGTCGTAGAAGGCGACTAAGGGACTTACTGGAGAATGGGCAGCAGTCTTCTCTATGCATTTTACCACCATACTGCGATCGCCAACCCGCCTGCCAAGCGTGGCGATTATGGCAAACCCCCCTATTTTATTTGGGGGAGGCCTATGTCCAGTAGTGGACGTCTATCGGCTGAAATGATGACGATGATACACTATCAAAAAAACAAATTTTAAATTGTTTTTATGTCTGTCTGTCTGATTATTCTGGAAAATCTCCGAGACGACTGGACCGATTTTGATGATGATTTTTATCGATAAAAAAAGCGGGGGAAGCCGCGCACAGACAGACAGCCGGACAAAAAAGTGATCCTATAAGGATTCCGTTTGAGATCCGCTTCCGTTCCGCTGAGGTACGGAACCCTAAAAAGACCAAGTTTTTCTTACCATGTTCCTTCTCGTAGTGCTGCCTAAACTTCTCCCAAGCAGCATCGTATTTTACTTCATCAGGTAAGCCCATCCAAAGTCGAACAGCGTCCTCAGTCAGATCGGTGGAGACCAGGGAGTACTCGCTCCGCGACAGTTCCTCATTCCGTGGAGAACGCTTAAACGTCTTTAGTAACTTCTCCATGGCTTAGTAGATCATAACGAGGTAGTTGGAGAGTTGAAGGTCCTGTGGGAAGACACTTTGGGTTAGTAATAGGTTTAGCCTTTACGGTGTGATTGAGGCGGTAAATCCTGGTGGAGCTTAATGAAAGTGATAGTGGACTGTATAAAAACGTGTAATGAAGAAAATAAATAAAATTATAACGGTTTCGGTTACAATGCAAACATTAAGTGTGTGTTTAAAGCACGCAACCGCAGCCGTACGTGGAGGCGTGCAACAGCTGTCTGGTGGGTGTGGTGGCTCGGCCGTTGGGTGGACTGCCTTGCCGAAAGAAAAAAGAAAGAATTTAAAATTTTCGAACGTGTTTCGGTCGTGAATCATAATATTTCGTTCAACTAAAATTACGGGCCACCTTAGCTCATCCCCTTAACGGGGTGCATTAAAAGGTCTTCAACAAGTTGCGTTACTTTAACGTCTGGCAAACCCTGGGTAGTCAGGCTCGCTACCAACTTGCTGACCGACTCAAGTTTTTTCTACCTCATTATCAGCCTAGCTTTTTCGGTCGGGTTCCAGTTAAAGAATTTAAGAATCATAATTTCGCGCGCTATCTCAGCGGTTCCCTAATAGTTCTGATGAATAGGCTGTATGACTAGTTATTATTTACACATAAAAATACTGATCAATCTTTGTATGTTTTTAGTGCCATTAGTTTTTATACATGGTGGCACGGACATCGCAAATCATGGACGTTACCATGGATTCAGTAAGTACATGATTCTGTAGCACCCTGCGTGTTTGTCCTTGGTTATAAAAAAAATATTGGCTGTTCTATACATTTTGACCGCGTAGGTATTGCACTTTTCTATGAACAGCATTTTTTTTGGATAACCTACGAAAGTTTTATACACCAGGGGTCGAGAATCATGGGCTTAGCCCATGATTCTCGACCCCTTCACCCCATTCACAAAGGTTACAGTTGGCGCGTCGATGTCTCTGCCACCCGGTATACACCATAATGATCAAGTTTATCCATTGACTACCGTTTTCACTGGTACCTCGGCTAATATCAACCGATCTACCTGTGTGCCAGGCACACGCCAGCACATAACCACCCTGCATCCTTTAGATACATGTGTAAAGAGTTCAATGAACTTAGTTCTTCCCCCAGCAGATGTCATATACCTCCTTAGGCCATTTATAGATAGCAGACTAATAATCAACGTTTTAGGATCAAAGGCCACACCTATGTACGTGTAACATAATAATGGGTCTAAACTGAAGCATAAAATAACTATTATAATAATAATCGCTATCAGTCTGCGTGGCTGCAATGTGATGGCACGGAGCGTTCGACTCCCTGTTTATGCGACACAGGTACTTCCCGAAGCAGCCATGCCCCGAGAGCACCTGTGTCGCCCGAAACGTCAGGAAGCCGTGCCTCCTCGCGAGCCACGTTAGCGAGGCAGAAGCGGAGGAAGGGCGCAGAAGCCTGTTCCGCCATTCTGCCACCAGGACCTCGCGGAGCTGTGACCAACGCATTGTACCTAGCTCATCCACCGTAAGTAATGTTAATAACTTGTAATGAGTAAGTTGCAGTAATGTTTACTTTTACACAATTTGTAATACCTGATAACTTAGGCACTTACTTGAGTAAGTCTGTAAGTACTGTTTATATGTTTTTGTATATGAGGTTGATGACATCAGTAATGTTTTTATTTTTACCTTTGTTTCACAAGACGTATTTATCCTGCTTCAAAGTTTCGTATGTGTATTTACTGACATCCATATCACATGAACAAATATTCGACTTGATAATAATGGTGGTTTCGTAACTAAGAGCTTATAAAAGCCGCAAGGCTCGATCGATTGGGTTAAGCTACGCTTGGTTGGTTGGGCCGTGGATATCACCATTTTACATACCCAAGACCCCTTCGTGACTCGGTGAGCACGATAAACTGTTGGTATTGGTTGTCATTTGTGGATCTTTGACAGTCGTTACGGGTCGTCAGAAACCCGAAAGTCTGGCAATTAGTCTTACCAAAGGAGATAGTATTAGTCAGTAACTGGGTTGGGAGGTCAGATACGACATCGCTGCATGTAAAGTTCTAGTATTCAGCTGCATCCGGTTAGACTGGAAGCCAACCCAAACATAAAATCAAAATAAAAACATTTTATTTTACATAAACCTGCATGGGCACTTATGAAACGTTAAAAGCTAGGTGCACGGTTCCAATTTGTCGCTTCCTATGGAGAAGAGCCGGCAAGGAACTCCACGGTTACTCTTTTAAAAATAATTGAGTTTTACAATGCTTTCAAATTACAGTGATAATAGGTACGAGAAGACAGTGCAGGCCTGTCAATAAGTACCAGATACTTAGAAGAATGAAAATAAAGAATAGAAAATCGTCTATATATCTACAGTCTGTAAGGCCTACAACGTTCTCCCATTCACAATGTGTAAATTAATCTACAAAAGTAAGATCAACCTGTTTAAACCAAGTGACATGATTTCCATGAGAATCAATAATAAATAGTCGATATTAGAAGTGATGTATAATGTCAAATAATGACGAGAATATGTCAGAAAGTGTAAAAAATAAAAAAATAAAAATTAACATTGTAATTTGCGAGCAGTTAATAGACTCTCACACAGTTATGCTGTTAATGAGGTACCAGGGAAGCCACATAGTTGGGAAAAGGCTAGGGAGATGATGATGGTGGATCATTAAGGATAATAATTAATAAGAACGTCCATCTGCAATTATACCAATGACATCGCGATTACAAAAGTGTCTAATAAAAATGTGATTTATATGATCTACCTTGATCCACCGTATTAAATGGAATTAATGTTGACCTCGATTTGATTCCTACGTCACTAAAAATAATATTTTTGTGATGTTATTACACTCAGTAGCCTACCGTACAGTACTGTTCACACATCAGAGGTAACAAAAGTAATATTTTGCTACGATCAAGTTCATCATCATCATCATCATTTCAGCCGAAAAACGTCCACTGCTGGACATAAGCCTCCCCCAAGCTCCTCCATTTCGACCGGTTTTGCGCTGCTCTCATCCAGCGGATTCCTGCGGCCTCCACAAGGTCATCGGTCCATCTTGTGGGAGGCCTTCCAATGCTACATCTTCCGGTATGCGGTCGCCACTCCAGAACCTTCCGGCCCTATCGGCCATCAGTTCTGCGAGCAAAGTGCCCTGCCCACTGCCACTTAAGTTTGGCGATTCTTCGGGCTATGTCGGTTGCCTTGGGTCTCCTGCAGATCTCTTCATTCCTGATTCGATCACGTAGGGAAACTCCGAGCATAGCCCTCCCCATAGCTCTTTAGGTGACTTTAGCCTTCTGATAAGGCCCATTGTGAGCGACGATCAAGTTACAATCACCCTTTCCAAGGCATATTGCACGTCACTGTACACGTGCAGCCTGTGGGTTCGCTACACACAAGCGTCCTACAGCGCCCTCTGCGTCCAGGTTGTTGTTGAGGCTGCCCCGCTTCTGCAGCGCCTCGGGCATGTTTGCGGAAGCACGCACCGACTGCTTTCACGCCACCATGCGCAAGTGGTGCGCGCCCTTAGTGCGCATGGTGCGGACCAATACTGTCCTGGCAATAATCGCGATGGGCGGGGGGGGGGGGGGGGATGTGATTGCCCCTATACAGGATAAGTTTTTATCCAGCGCGCAAACTGTAACCATGAATTCAGCATATCATTCTAGACCTCCTAGCCCAGAAATATTACGTCAGTTCTACAAAAAAAATCTGCTGTTTCATAGAAAAGTCCTATACCTACGCGGTCAAAATGTATGGAACAGCTGATCCTTTTTTTGTATTACCGACGAAAAACGTATCCTGTATACGTCAATACTGTAACAGACATGTGAAGTCAGGGAACTTAATCTACATTGACACCAGAGACGTATTATATTTACAATGCTGACTTGTTTGACTATTTGAATTAATGCTTTGACTTTGACCGTGACTTTTGGATTGTTTTGTTTATAAGTATGTGCAATTTCTTTTTAATTTTATTTTAAATTTGACATTTTATTTTATTCCAATTCTGTTACTTTCAATTTTTATATTTTTACTGTGTTACCAATATTTTATTTTTTTCTGTTGCAGCATTGGAAAAGTTTATTTTAGTATTTAGAATTTTGGGTTTTACCTGAAACAATTTTTTTATTAATTTTAGTTTTTATTCAATATAAGGAAGTCTACGTACGCGCACTGGATCTGCCACGCACTGCTAAGCGCCAAGAGTTGAAATTCAAACATGGTGTTTTTTCGACGTGTTGGGATGTACTTTGTTGGATTCTTAATCCTCGGTTCAACGCCGGGAGTTGAATATCGAGTGCGCAATAAAATGCCGCCGCGATATTTTTACGTCTGGGCGGACGTGGTCTAAGCAGGGCCTCTTATTGTATTATAATTCCGTACTACACTAGGCCATCTCAAGCTCAAATTATTATCACAGCTAACTGTATGTTTGAAATTGATTACCTGGTAAAAATGCACATATGATCGCCACCCATGCATTGATTATGGGATAAGGTACTTATAAATAAATAAGTACAAAAGTGAAATAAACAAGGAATATTTACTGTGAAGAATGAATTGACTTAGTCACCGTTTGCAATGTTCTGTGTAACCTCTAAATGTAAGTTCAATAAAAAATCAAAATATTTTGTTTCACATAAACCTGCATGGGCACTTATGAAATGTCAGAAACTAGGTGCAGGGTTCCAATTTGTCGCTTCCTATAGAGAAGAGCCGGCAAGAAACTTTACGGTTACTCTTTTAAAAATAATTGGCTTTTACAATGTGTTCAAATTACAGCGATAATAGGTATGTGAGGACAGTGCAGGCCTGTTAATAAGTACCAGGTACTTAGAGGAATGAAAATAAAGAATAGAAAATCGTCTACAAATCTACAGCCTGTAAGACCTACAACGTTCTCTCATTTACAATATGTAAAAAAATCTACATAAATATAATAAACCTTTTTTAACCGACTATTTATTAATGATTATCATGGAAATCATGTCAGATTTCCATGACAATCATTAATAAATAGTCGATATTAGAATTGATGTATAATGTCAAATAACGACGAGAATATATCAGACATTGTATAAAATTTAAAGAATAAAAATTATCATGGGAGCAGTTAATAGACTTTCACATAGTTTGCTGTTAATGAGGTACCAGGGAAGCTACATGTGCTGAAGAAATTAATGCCAAACTTCCCTGTCTTCAACGTAGTCTTTTATCTTATAATATGCTTTTTTGATAAGGACACGTTTGATGTTAGTTGTAAAGTTTCCATCGCTAAGTTCTGTAATCAACTTTGGCAACTTGTTATAGAAGTGGAAACAGAGTGAGCGCTTTCGGCGCTCCGATTGGTCCGTCACCAATCCAGGGCCAATCGGAACGCCGAACGCGCTCACTGCGTTTGGTGTAAATGGTTAAATGAAACTCACCCTAGGGCCTCTGTTTATTAGAAATGACTTGCTAGTTTTAGTTAATCTAAATTTTGGAATCACAATTTTATCTTTGCTACATGTATTTAGATTACGGAAATCGCATCTTTTTTTTTAAAAGACCTGAATTTTGCGAACATACATGATATTTTCTAAGATATAAAGAGAAGGTAGAGTTAGTACATCAATTTCGTTGAATTTGTTTCTGAGAAACTCGCAAGGCCCCATTTTATAGATTGCGCGGATTGCCCTCTTTTGTAAAATGAAAAGTGAATCTACGGCAGCTGCCGATCCCCACAGCACTTACATTCTTTGTCCTGTAGTAACTAGTCCTACGTCTTAATAAAATGAAAGAAGAATAGCAGCAACAGATCATAAAATAACGGTTAAATAATACGTAAAATAAAATTGTAGCAAATAATTGTATTTCTACGTTTAGAACAAAGTTTACGTCTGTGACAACGAGAAACTTACAAAAAAATATTTTGTATACAAACTTGTAATTATCAGACGAAAATTGGTACACTCCCAAACGACAGGCAACACACAAAAAACACCAATGTTCTTGTGTTAAAAAGTTTTTTTTTTGACAGTTCACTACGAATGTGGCGCAAATTCACTATGGTAGGCTTGACTTTTTTTTTCGCGCAACGGACGTGCGCATTCAGTCGAGCGCGGTGTCTAACTGGCCTTTAGAACACTAACAACGTACCTAATGTATTTTTATCAGTGGCATATATTATTATCGTTCGAACTGAGCCAGTAGTTTGTTTGTTTACAATATCAGTGAAGTGTTAATGACCTTTGCATCAATATTCCGGTAGCCGGCCTTGGCCATGCACCATTTTTATGTATATTGTTTTTTTTATAATCAAATGCTACAAAAAACCGAAAGAGTACGTAATCCAAATTACACTATTTTACGAAATTTCAAAAAGCCCAGGATCTTGTTTTTATGTCATTTGTATTTTCAAGCAAAGGGAAAAATACATGCCAAATTGCACTACAAATCCCAGGGAAATTTCGAGCAAAGAGAACCCATTTCAATTTCAATAATCATCAAAAACCTGGGTAGAAGCCAGTTCCAAACATTTTCTTCTTAAATATAAGTGAAGTCAGGGTTAAGGATTAATATCCTAATAATTAAACAACAAAACAGCATTTAAATGTTTTAATCGATGCAATATTGAGAAAGTTAACACGGTCTTTCGGTTTCTATCCATTTTTAAATGTACACGGGGTACAAGTCAAAAACAACAGCAGCGTCGTTTTTCTAATTCCGTATCTCACGATTAATCATAAACTGTCTCGTTTTGAAACAGATTGCTAAACCATTTCTTCACATGTTCGAAAAATGTGTCTGCTCAGCACCGTAAATAACGCAATTAATATTGTTGAACTGACAAAATTAAACAGATTGGTTATGATTAATCGTGCGTTACGCAATTCGAGTGCGGGACCGTCGTCAAAAAGCCGAGTCGTCGTTTAGGCGGGTCCAATCTAAGTCCATGTTCAAAAATGGGTAACGTATGCATAAGTAAAATTAAAATCCTTAAAAAATGACCACAGTCGTCGTTAAATATCCTTTTTTTAAGTGAAAACTTCTTTAGGCGCGTTGGGCATTTTTTGAGATGGAAAAAAACAATTGAATTCGGGACACTGTTACCGTTACCGACACCTCTTTATACAAGTATGTACAGACGCCAGCACATCAACCTACTACAATCTGTCAAATTTCTTTAATAGGTTTTCAACTTTATCGCTGAAGCATAGGGTTCAAATTTGATTGAGAAAATTTGACAGTTTCGGGTAGGTTGACCTGCTGGCGTCTGTACATAAATTATGTATGTACGTATGGAATGGAAGACACCAAAATTACTGCTCTAGTATTTTTCGACTAGTATATTACCACCGTAGTAATAAACTGTATGAAAAGCATAAATATATTGTTTAGTTTAGTTTTACAGTTACCCATAACCTACACAAACCTACATAACATCACGACTTGTTTCCACGAAGGCTTGGGCAGGGGTGTATGTATAGCTCGCCCACTTTTCATCAGTAGGTAATGTTAAAGTCCTTTGTAATAGGGGGCGAGAGCCTTTTGCCATCACAGAGAAATTCCAGATGGAAAAACCCACAGCATTGACCAACCCGGGAATTGAACCCAGGAGCTCATGCTCAGCAGTAGCGCTTGCAACCACTAGACCAACGAGGCGATCACCTACATAGACCGGAAAAACCGACACTATAATACGCTGTAAGGTGTTTCTCCTTTTAGGAGTGCGTGTTGGTAGATATGACCACACGTTTAGTGCACTCTCGGCCCTTCGACCCCTAAAAACATTCGTTTATTTGTTTCCTCTCAACCCTTAAACATAGTACACACTCGACCCCCAAGGGGGGAGACTGAAGTTTCATACAAAAGACAGGTATACCTCGTCCACTTTCGACCCCTAGTTCGGTAAGTACCTAAAATTTATATTTTGGTACATTAAGGTACAGACTACTTTGGGGGTCGAGAGGAAATTTAAAACTTGGCTGTAAAATAAAATCCACTCTCGACCTCCAAGGGTCGAGAATAATCAAAAGTCAGGGGTCCAGTGGACACATTATTTATTGAGGGTCGAGGGGCCGACAGTGGACTAAACGTGACGCAGGGACGTATTAACAAGACCGATTCGGCTAGAAATTGAACAAAATAGGGTTGTGCGTTTGCCCAACAATGGGGCATAAATCTGCGAGGTACATGCGTAGCACTAACAGTAAGAAGGTTTTCATTTTGACAGGTCAATAACTTTCATTGCGCTATTGACGTCATTGAGCAGACAAATTAATGGAATAAATGAAGCAATGGATTAGCAACATCCTTCAGATTCTGATTAATAGTGTGCTATGCAAGTAAGGTGCTGATTAGCAAAAATGCTTTCCCTCCTTTTTTTCTGCATTGGTTTATGGTGTATGTCTGTCGTGTCTGTCGTGTCTGTCTCTCGAGTCTGTCGAGATCAACTACACCACGTCTTCCTATGAACTGTCATAGGGATTAGTCGATTTCTCGAATGCCTTTAATACCGTCAGTCACGACATCCTGTTAGCCATTCTGTCATATGTTAAAGTCTCTCCCGAAGCACTGGAATGGTTCTCCTCTGACTTTCAGGAACGTCAGCAATCCGTTCATGTTGGAGACTCTTCCTCTTGCTGGTGTGATTTGGAAACTGGCGTTCCTCAAGGCGGTAAACTTTCTCCTCTTCTGTTTTCTATTTTTATTAATCTCATAACTTCCAAACTTCAGTGTGAACTTGCGGTTGTACTCTCAAGGGAAGGTTGATGAATTACCTGACGCTATCGACAAATTAGATAGGGACTTGAGAGCCATAAAAACCTGAGCTGATAGATTTGGTGTAGCTGTAAACCCTAAGAAATATAAGGTGATCATCATTGGCAGTCCTCATAGGATTAGCAAGGTGGGTGGTACAATCTTGCTACCAGTACTCTTCAATGGCACGATCGCTCCTTTTAGCACTGACGTGAAGGACCTAGGCCTGCATTTTGATAGTTCCCTGAAATGGCATTCTCAAGTCGCTAGGGTAAGCCAGAAGGTTACTGGAAAGCTGCGGGCTCTGTACCGATTGGAAAATTTACTACCATCGAGTACGAAGATGCTTGTGCAGTTCTTAATTTTTCCCATCATCGACTATGGTGATGTGTGCCACAATGATCTGAATGCAGATCTCCTCGATAAACTTGACCGTCTTCTCAATAACTGCATTCGATTCGTTTTCAATCTGCGTAAATACGATCATGTCTCTGCGCATCGGGCCCTTCTTATGTGGTTGCCCATACGTCAGCGCAGACAGCAAAGGGCGCTAACCACTTTGTTCTCATTTCTTGATACCCCTTCTTCCCCTATTTATCTAGTTCTCCACTTTCAGTATATTTGCCCAAACCACAATATAAATCTACGCTCATCGCATAATTGACTTCTTCAATGTCCCACTCACCGCACAGACTTCATTCACTGTTCTTTCTTCGTTCAGTCTATCTCTCTGTGGAATGCGCTCCTTCAAGAAATCAGGATGGGAACCAACCGATTGACCTTCAAAATTAAAGTTCGTGAGCACATTCGCAAAAAGTTGGCAGTATCACTACAACGGTAATATTTTCTTATTGTTTGTCTCATTTGTTTTTAGTAAATTCGTTTAATTAAGTATATTTATTTGTGCTTATATTTATATCATCATCATCATCATCTACCTAGCCTTTTCCCAACTATGTTGGGGTCGGCTTCCAGTCTATCTGACCTATGATGATGATGATGAAATAGTTTTATGCACTTATATTTATTCCTCTAATTTATTTCCCCTACCACTGTTTGACAGACAAACAGTTTGTCTCTGCATCACCAAAAGGTCGACTGATAGAAAATGCCTATTGCATTAAGTCCGCCTCTCGACATGTGTGTGATTAAAGTTTTCAATAAATACACATATGTTGGCATTTTTTGAGATGGAAAAAAATTATTGAACTCGCGATACTGTTCAAAAAATTTACACGTAATTGTTCAAGTTTTAACTTCTGTCGGCACTCTCCGAGTGCCACCGTTTTTTTTTTGGATGAAAAATCAGCAAATGATTGCCGCTCTGGGAGGGCGTGTCAGATTTTTGCTCACTAAAACCCATCCGTGTGCCTTTAGTTGCCTGTGCCAGGGCCAAGGTAACTCTTTCGAACAAATCCGCAACCCTGGCAGGCATTGGCCCTAAAGGAACCCTTCCATTGTTGCTGACATCTCTCTGAGGCACGCATGGAACACAATGCGTCATTGATCCGCGCGAGTTCGCAATCCTTGCCTCTCCCTCACGCTCTCTGCGTCCTCCTTCGCGAGCGTTACTACTTCGCAGAAGGAGGTGATGGCTTTCCATTCACTCTCGCTCCGTACCATGGCCTGGACCAGGGCTGGAAGCGAGAGATTGCCGCCGCCGATAGCCTCCGCGAAGACACGGTGGTGCTCCGCTTAGGCAGTGCAGACCTCCACCGTATGCTCCACCGTGTCCTCCAAGCGATTCACACAATGGTGACACCCGGGCATTTCCTCCCTCCTTATCTGGAACAGGAACCTCCCGAAGCAGCCGTGTCCGGTGAGGACCTGCGTAAGGCAGAAGATGAGGATGCCGTGACGCCTGTCCAGCCACTCTTCAAAGAGGGGACTTATATACCTCTGCATTTGTGGCGTGCCCAGTCGTTAAAAATCCATCAGACCAATATGTATGTAACTGAAGTCGCAAACGCAATACCATGAATCGATTGATCCAAGTAAACAATCCAAAGATTAAATGCAGTACCATCTAATGATCCCCCCAGTGGGTTCCCGCATCCTCCAACGGTGAAGCGAAGAGGAACCCCAAGGTGGGGTCGCTCGTCAGGGCTTTTGCCTCCAAGCCGACGACGTAGCGCCCAAAAAGTAGGTTGCGGCGAGGTGCATCGCAACTGAGGCGGGCCGGTATGTCGAATGGGAGGCATCGTGGCTGAGGAGGAGTGCCGGTACTTTTGAGTAGCGGCCTGGATGGGGCTATAGAGGTATGAGGAACAGGGTGTAAAGTTCACTCATACTCTATTGGTAAAGGAGGCCTCCGATCAGACGGGTGTTGTGTCTGGTGGGCAACTGCCCGATGATTGATGATGATGGATGATGTCGGGATCTTGTACATATTTAGATTGCGTGGTAAACTCTGCTTGCGTGATGTAGCTGCGGTGTGACGTCAAGTCTTGAGTGGTTCGCATATGGCATTGTAGATGGCGCCACTTTACTTTTTGTGTTTATCACATTTGTTGATTTGTAGTTTTTGTATGTGGCCTTGTTGGCCGCCACAGGGCCACCACCGTTTGATGGCGGACGCGGTGGGGGAGGAGGAGTGTCGGTATAGCGGTGGCCGCTGTCCCTATCCCTTGCGGCTGAAAAGTGGTAGGCGGCGGGGCCACTGTGCTGACCCGTCGCAGGGGGACCAAGGGTGCCAGACACAGGGTCGTCTGGGGCCCTTATGCTATTTGGTTCCTGGGGTAGTCATGGCGTGCCATGTGTCCTGGTGCGCCGGTACTATCACCGGCGCACCAGGCCACACAGAACCAGAACCCTTACGGGTTATTCCCGTTCAAGGAGGGTCCGGTGACGGACAGCCGCGGCGGGTTCGCGAATGGCTTGCGCGTTTCCGTGTTCCCGCCTTACGCGGCACTGGACGACGCCGTGGAGTTTTAGTGGGTTACAGTCCCACATAACTGCGCTATCACCCAGCGGTAGCGCAGTAGGCATTTCTCCACGTTAAACAAAAAAAAAATGCCCGGGTCGACGGCGCGTTGTGTTCCACGCGTGCCGTCAGAAATGTCAGCAATAACTGGTGGGGTCCGCAAGGGTCGATGACTGCCAGGGGTGCGGGTTGATCGAAAGAGATACCGTGGCCCATGACACACAGGCAACTGAGGGAACACGAGTGGGTTTTAGTCAGTAAAAGTCTGACACGCAATGATGTTTTTCATCCAAGTTATTGTTTTATTTAGTGTAGTGGGCATTGACTTATATATGGGCGGACCGCACGTTAGAATGACGCCTCGAACGGTCCTCACTAAACCGAAGTGAACTAGTCATGCGGTCGGCTGTCTTCGGGAGCGGTCGTAAATTTGATATGCAAAAATGCCAAATTGTGTAGGGTTACGTTAACTACGATAGAAAGGTTAACAAAAAAAATACAGTATTTCAAATCACCGGTAAGTCAAAAATATGTCATTAAATCAACTTCTAACATTATTTAAAACCATTTTTTAATTCTTGCTTGTCTTCCTGCACATTTGAAAAAGACGTCGCGAGGCCACGCGTTCCGTACAGGTGTGCGACATAACTTTGCTGCAGCGCGCGTTGTATCCGTTGAAAAGAAGAGATTTAATTATACACGGTGACATTTTAGTCGTCTTATAAAGGTGATCCACTCAATGTATCCATCATAAAATACCTCTAGGCGCGATTAAAACATTGTTACCATTAATTAAGATAATAGGTACAAAGAAAAATAAATAATGCTTTAGAATTATGAAACACCCTCCCTGTTAATAATATTTACGTATCAAACGGTAGAAGATATCTACCTACCTGCCTTTACATTCCATCATTAATTCCATCTCCATAACAGGGTGTTTAAAAATACGTCATGCGTGAATGATATTTTCATTTTTTTAATTATGCAAAATGTTCAAAAAAAATTTTTTTTTAATAAATGATTAGTAGTCATTGGACACATGAAGTGGGCTGCCATTGTAAGACGACTAAAATGTCACGGTGTATAACTATAGGATTTAATTATGTACAAAATGTTTTTTAGTCTATGGGTAAAAGTGAGTTCAAACATTTCACTATCAAAACTTGGGAAAGTTTTAAAGGAAAATATATATTCTCCAATCTGGACTCACGCAATGGAACAACCTGTGACTTTTAGGCGATTCGCACACTGCACCGCATCACGCAGCGTAGCGCGAGAGTGCGTGTTTGTACGTTGTTTGCAAGTATCTGAGTCTATATAGAAAACACGCGTAGTGCAACACACAGATAACGCATTCACGCGCAGTGTTGCAGATCACGTGTCTACATGCGGAGAAACACGCAACCCCACGCGTAGGTGCGGGGCAAGACGCAAGGTATGGCACACCGAATTCCGCAGTATCGTGTGTGATTTTGACAGAGCTAGACGTACTACTTCGAAATGGATCTCAATATCGATCGATTTATATTCGAAATCGAAACTCGTGAAGCAATTTGATTTGATTATTAAACCAAACCGATATGGAATATAACTGCAGTATCCTGAATGAGTTCTAAATGAATAACCATTTTTGTACTATCAATGTGCTATCACCACCGCAAGCTGCTGTGAAATGAGGCCTCTAGGCCACCGTATGACTATACTCCAGCTCCATGCGTTTGTGCGGAGAAATCTGCATGCTGATGCAGATCTGCACTCCCGCATCTGCACGCGTGGCTCCGTCGCTACGCACCACGCAGCGTAGAACGGGAGCGTGTGTGCTTCGCCTAAATCATCGACTACATTTAATTACGCCAATAATTGAAAGATATACCTAGCAACGTCAGAAAACACTACGAATCCAAAATGAAATATATACGTCCAGAATAACAAAAGGGCAAAGGTTTCAAAAAATTGTTTTGTTCAGAGGCCAATGAAAATTCTATTAGTAAACGAAAATCCTTACTAATATTATAAATGTGAAAGTTTGTGAGTATGGATGTATGGATGTATGGATGGATGGACTAAATGCAAAGACATATTGTGACATCTACCAGCCCGCAGTGGGCCCGCGTGGTGGATTACGGCCCACCATCTCTCAAAGAGAGGAGGCCTGTGTCCTAGCAGCGGTAACATTATAAGATGATTATGCAAAGACATCCACCATGCAATGAACCTTCTGCGAAGCAGTAATGCTCGCGAAGAGGGAGGCGGCGCACGTGAGGGAGAGGCAGTATATGCGCCCTCACGGCCGTAGCCTCCGCAGGAGACGCCCTGGGCGTCGGGAATTCCAGGCTGATTCCCGGCCACCGAAGGCGCGGGCTTACGGACGGTGAGCAATGAGTAGCTCGCTGTCCGGTAAGGACCAAGCCCGGGTCGACGGCGCGTTGTGTTCCACGCCTCAAAGAGATGTCAGCACCAACTGATGGGGCCCGGAAGAGCCGATGCCTGCCAGGGGTGCGGGTTGTTCGAAAGAAATACCGCGGCCCCTGACACACAGGCAACTGAGGGAACACGGGTGAGTTTTAGTCAGTAAAAGTCTGACACGCCCTCCTGCTCCACCCAGAGCGGGAGAAGTCATTTGATGATTTCCCACCCAAAAGAAAAAAACATGCAATGAAAGCATGCTAATATTAAATGAATATTATTCAGTTAAATTAATGTTATTCATGAAGTGATACATATAATTAAAGTTGACTATGTTTGTAAATTATCTACTATTATTAAAATTGTATCTAGTTTTATAGTACTAACACAATATGAATTGACTGTTGCCCGAAATGAACGATGTATAGTTTAATATAAATTGTTACTCAATTTACTTATAACATCATCATCTGCCTAGCCTTTTCCCAACTACGTTGGGGTCGGCTTCCAGTCTAACCGGTGGCAGCTGAATACCAGTATTTTACATGGAGCGACTGCCTATTTGACCTCCACAACCCAGTTACAGGGTTACACGATACCCCTTGGTAAGACTGGCTGTCAGACTTTTGTGGGATCATTTTAGACTAATTATGCTTGTAACTATGACACCTTCTGTCATTTATTCAACGTTAGTGTGATCCCATCCAAGGCCAGTTATATTAATTACAGACATCTCTGTTTGTCTGCTAGATTAGTTTCATTTCTCAAGGTAGGTAATTAAAAAAAGGACTCCGTGGCGTAAACCATATTTTGGCCGCGATTGCGATATTTTTGTTTTACCTACAAAATAAAAGCCGAGTGAGTAGTAGTAAAAGTTGAGTGGGCGTAGTTCAGCTTTGGTGGGAATTACACATTAGTATTTATATAGCACATATTATGTACATGTTATGAAAATACATAAAGTATCAAATTTTACATCATGTTCAGCACATTTTCCATTTCATTGTTCTTTTATTTAAATAATTAGCTTCCAAAATCAAACTAATTTAGGAAATATAGAACGGTTGATACTTTTTACAGTTGAGGACTGCGCACAGACTGTCAATAGATACGAGGGTCATTCAATAAATACTTAGCCTACAAAAAGTAAACGAAAATTTTGGAAAAGTGGGAATTTATTTTTCAACATAGTCTCCTTTTAGTTCGATACACTTAGCCCAGCGATGCTCCAACTTTTTTAATCCGTCCGAAAAATAGTTTTTGTCAAACTCTGCAAAATAGGCCTCCGTGGCGGCGATGACCTCCTCATTCGATCCGTATCTATTCCCGGCGAGTGATTTTTTCAGATTAGGAAACAGAAAGAAGTCACAAGGGGCCAAATCTGGAGAATACGGTGGATGGGGCAGCAATTCGTAGCGTAATTCGACCAATTTGGCCATGGCAACGGCAGACGTGTGAACCGGTGCGTTGTCGTGGTGAAACAGCACTTTTTTCTTCGCCAGATGGGGTCGTTTTTTCTTTAATTCGGCGTCGAATCGGCCCAATAAATCGGCATAGTAAAGCCCTGTAATTGTTTTACCCTTCTCGAGGTAATCGATGTAGATCACACCTTGTGAATCCCAGAAAACGGTGGCCATAACTTTTCCGGCCGATTTTACAGTTTTCGCCTTCTTTGGAGCACGTTCCCCGGTCTGGATCCATTGTTTTGATTGCTCCTTGGTCTCTGGTGTGTACCAGTGGATCCAGGTTTCATCGACGGTCACAAAACGACGTAAAAACTCTGCTGGATTCCGCTTAAACAGCGCCAAACACGGCTCCGATGTGGTCTCACGGTTGCGCTTGTTTTCTGGTGTGAGTAAACGCGGCACCCATCGCGCCGACAGCTTTCTCATGCCGAGTTCCTCGTGAAGAATATGATGCACTGTTCCTTCTGAAATGCCTACAGTCTCAGCTAGCTCCCGAACCTTCAATCGGCGATCTGCCAATACGAGATCATGGATTTTTTTAATGTTTTCCTCCGTAGCAGCTGTTTTCGGTGCACCTGGACGTGGTTCATCAAAAACCGACGTACGGCCACGTGCAAACTCGTTGAACCAATTCTTGACGATGGCCATCGATGGAGAAGAGTCACCGTACACAGCATCCAAGCGCTCTTTGATTTCGATGCGCGTTTTCCCTTCCAAAAATAGGAATCGAATCACCGAACGATATTGCTCTTTTTCCATTTTTGTAAAACCGATCGACACGTTCGCTTCCATAAGTTGTCAAATTAAAACAAATGAAGGGATTGGAATGAAAATTTGAAAAAAGAATTAAAAAAGAATGTGCTACACTGTGGTAAAACTCTTTTGAAACTACAGCGCCCTCTGGCGATGAGGCTAGGTACTTATTGAATGCACCTCGTACCTGTACCTATCTCCACTAATACAGTCATCCACTGTTTTGTTTAATAATTCGCACATCATCTATTATTATACAATTTTTTATAAGTTGGAGTTGTGTATCAAAATTGTTTATTTACATTAATTTCAGTACGAAAATAGTATGTTATCGCCCGATCTCGGGCTGTTAGGCGTAGTAGGCTGTAGGTTGAAGTAGCTTTCGCTCTTTGTTGCTGCATATTTTCATGCAAGCATTTTTTAAGCATGTTTGACAATAGTGTATACGTACATAAAGATACAAAGTCCCTTGTGTATTGTATATACGAAAAACAATAGTTTCTTACATTCTTCAATATAAGATTTGTTGAATTTTACACGAACTACAACGATTCCGAAACGGTTATCAAGTGTGGAATTAAGACAGTTCAAACCACGCTAAATTCGGTTTCATTTCGCGAGGTTTCGTTCATTGTGTCATAGAGAATACGATAATAGCAGATGTCGTGTGTGATCTAAAAAATTGACGTGGTTTCGATGTAAGGAATCGCTAAGTGGTCATAGTGAATTAGGGCCCTTGTGGCAATTCTTGCGAACTCGATCCTATACAGCAGCAAGACTTCTTGACAGACCAATATAATATTACCGGATTAGTAATGACACTGCTGCTGCCAAACAGTAAACCAGAGTGTAGGCGTCAGTAGTGTAAGAGAACAGAAAAACAAGGTAAAAGATTGATTAAATATTTTATTAAAAAGTCGTACAACGAAATGTTAGAGAACAAAAGCTTTGGTGCAATATGCCAGCAAGGCACGTCGCATGCGCTTTGCTATCTTTTCAGTTATCAACTTCATGCCGGTTCTAGAGCGCTAACTATTGTCTTACAGAAGAAGATGTACCTGAAAAACATAACACGGATTGATGTAACTTAGTTTCAAGTCGCGTTTGTTTAACTACGATATTTTTTGTGACGATGTCGTCACAAAAAATATCGTAGTCAAACAAAAAGTGGTCTCAACACCTTCACCATAATTATGGTAATAGAAATTGCACTCTAATATTTTATCAACCACGTTTTAAACTAAATGAGCAAGTAAGCTACTTTGCGCTGATTGCAGAGGGTAGAGAGGAAATGGAATACGCGGGTGACGACGAAAACTTTCG
Source organism: Polymixis lichenea (assembly GCA_949091785.1). Classification (NCBI taxonomy): domain Eukaryota; kingdom Metazoa; phylum Arthropoda; class Insecta; order Lepidoptera; family Noctuidae; genus Polymixis; species Polymixis lichenea. The sequence continues at coordinate 9,242,947 of OX420959.1, forward strand.
AGTGACTACTTCCAACAAAATTATTTCTGTTGTCTGGTTTATAAATTGCTATTAATGTACATACCAACATAAGAGCGCGCAGCGGCTGAACGAAAGCTTTCGCCTATATCTTAACCCAGCCTAATGCAAAATAAGACACAAAGCTGTATTCCCGAAAAAGAGCCGGCTGCACGTGGTGCTGAGAACTTTTCTACATATAACACGAAAGTTTGCTACCAGTACCTACTTAGTGTTTTCTAAGACATTTCTGTGCCGAAACGTGCACAAGTGTTGGTCCACAAATGACAAATTGGTCAGAGATCTTAGAACTTGGTACTTTGTGGAGCAAAATGTTGGAGAGACATAACAGGACAGAGACGCAGAGGTATGGCCGCGCATCATTCACGTGGTCCTCGAGCTTGCACTATGTGTGCACTTCTAGTGTGTTTCAGCATGCCAGTCGTGCTGCTGATTAGTGACCGTCGGTGTTCTCGTAAACCTAGGAATGCTGAAAGACTGCCACTGTGATACAATCCCGTCACTGTGTGCCGAGCCTGAGAGGACACGCAAGTATCCCGACGGCGATACAAACAATGTAAGCTTGTCATGGTGGCGCTGCTGACATAAGCAATGCACAATAGACAGCCTACCATCACAGCCTGACAAAGACTTCTGCTGGGCACAGGCTTTGCATTAATTGCAGCACAAATCACAAAGATTTGTTCCCGTTCAGTCACACCATGTTATGACTGAACTTCTACTCGTGTCTACACGTCTAACAACATGTCTGAGTAACATTGTAACTTAACAGAACGCTGCGTTCCCGTTAAGTAACACCTTTTCGCTTGTTTTCCTGTGTACCCGTAGCTGTATCCTCGTGGTACAGCGGAAGATCAGTTTTAACCGCTGTAACTCTTGGCCGTGAAACCCGACCAAATTAAAGGACCAGGTGTCATTAATTTTTTTATACGGATGCCTTCCAAGTACCAGGTCGTCATAACTTGGTAGGAGCTCACCTAACATACATAGGTGTGTCAGCTAAAAAACGGTTTATGCCTTTGAAGTACCAGGTTGTCATGACTCGGTAGGAGCTCACTTAACATAGGTGTGTCAGCTAGAAAGCGGTTTTTGCCTTCGTATGTGTCTGCGATTTTTTGGTTCTACGACATGCCAAGCAAGATAATACCTATGGAAAAATCAAAGACCGATTTTTTATTTGAAACTAGGTGACCGCCAAACTTCGCACCCCCTCAGAATCAATAAAATTTGTGGTAACTTGCTATCCGCATTAAATCCAGAAGATTAAACGATTACGTGATATCCTACCAAGTTATGACAACCTGGTAGTTCGAAGGCTTAAAGCGTTTTCTAGCTGTCACATTTAAGTTAGGTGAGCTCCTACCAAGTTATGACCACCTGGTACTTGGAAGGCATCCGTATAAAAAAATAATGACACCTGTTCCTTTAATTTGGTCGGGTTTCACAGGCAAGGATACAAAGTCAAAAATCAGTTAAAGTGTTACTCAGAGGGAAAAAAACGTAGCATTGAGTTACAGTGTTACTTGTCGGGATATTTTTTCCCAATAGGTAACAGTGTAAAACAACATGGTGTGACAGAACGGGAACAAAGGATCACAAGTCACGACTAACACTGAGTTTTCATTTTTTTTACAAGAAACAACGACGATTCATATTTAGTTATTTTATTTTTGGGTTTCTTGCTTACGTATTGTAAAAGGTAAAACGTCATCTTACCTCTATGTCTGTGAATAAAATAAATATAGCTTACTTAGTGCTGGGTCCGGTGCAGTGTCGGTAGTAGTAGTAGTTGTAGTAGTAGTAGGGGAGGTAGTAGAAGTAGTATTAGAGGAAGTAGTAGTCGAAGGGGAGGTAGTAGTAATAGTAGTAGTAGTAGTAGTAGTAGTAGTAGTAGTAGTAGTAGTAGTAGTAGTAGTAGGGGAGGTAGTAGAAGTACTATTAGAGGAAGTAGTATTAGTGGCAGTAGAGGTAGTAGTGCTAGGGGAGGTAGTAAAAGCAGTAGTAGAGGAATTAGAATTAGTAGAGGAGGTAGTAGTAATAGTAGTAGTAGTAAGAGAGGTAGTAGAAGTAGTTTTAGAGGAAGTGGTTGTAGTGGTGGTAGTAGTAGTGGTAGTAGTGATAGTAGTAGTGGTAGGGGAAGTAGTTGTAGTAGTAGGGAAGGTAGTAGTCAGGATTCTCTTGCGGAGGATCACTCTGATCTCTCTAAGCACTACGTCTTGAGTGGAAACAAACGGACGGGCTTGCTCTTTTAAATAACATACTATTGCAGTATTGTCATCTTTACTAGTTACGTGTAATGTTTTAGAAAGAGCCCAGCCATTTGTCTTGCGTACATCTGAATGAAAAAAAAAACTAAGTATGGCCCAATGAATCCATAGGAAGGTGTTTTGAAAAATAAAAAAATCGCGTGTCGTGGTCATTGCAATAACATTGTGCCATGTGAATATAACATGCATCCTGAACCATGTGAAGTTGATTTATGTCTCGGACAAGTATTTGCCAAAAACCTCTGTGACAGATATACGGACAAAACAGTTATTTATATATTTAAATCTGTTGACAAATACATTATCAAAACTTACCAGAATCTTTAAATTGTAGGTATAGAACTGGTGCTGGCCAAGTAGGAATGAGAAGAGGGCCACATTTTAACTGCAATATCTCGCCATCATTAAACTCATAATAAATTACCTTGAGTTTGTTATCAGCATAGAGTTCCATCACTGGACTGTGATTTGATTTCAATTCCATGTTCATAGGATATTGATCTGAAAAGACATGTGAGGTTATGAGATCAAGGTGCCATTGCACCTTGATCTCATAACCTCACATGCAGACGTTGAACGGGCTGTCGAAAAAAGCTTGCACTCCATGGGCATCTTTCAATTGTTTACATCAAAGCAAAACATCATAGTTTTAGGCAGTAGCGTCATGGCTCTTTTTGACCGCAGAGTTGGGCAGAGTTATTTCTACAGTACACCCACCTTTGTCATAGTAAGCGCGTTATCAACTGAGTCGTCGGGCTATAAATAATTTCCTTATGTCTATCTCGCTTGCACTGACGGGCCATAAGGACCCGCTTAGTGAAGGGCGTAACAATAAAATAAATATGTCGAAAAGTAACGTTTTTTATAGTATCTTGTTCATAAACTTTAACGAGTTAACAAAGTTTTGATATTAAACTGTACGGGCCGTCTTATTACAAAACGCGATCTAATTTTAGTACTGGGATTGTTACTAGGTTTAAACCATGACTAAATAAAACGTTATTATAAAATGAAGTTCATCTCTAGTTCATGAACTATCTGTGGTACTAAAGTTAGTCCGCCGAGACCCCTAGTTTACCTTTGAATTTGACACAAGTACTAATTAATTTGAGGTTAGTGTTGATTACTATTGTTTTTTTTTTAATATACAAAACAAAAGATGCATGTTGAACCTGGTACTGACTTTAATACCGTAACAATCCTAGACTATAAGTCTTGGTTTAAACCAGTACCTAAGCATTTTTTTGTAATAAGATCGTACGGGTTATATGTGCGTTTACTACAAGAATCTGAATTAAATACCGGTATAAACCGTAAAATGCGTACGGATCATTAGCAGAGATCGGATATTCACCTAAAGTTGAGATGTTGGCTAATATGGATCGCGCTTTTGTATCAAAAAAATCTTAATTTAATGTAAAAAAATATATTGTGATAACTGATAACACACCACCCTTTGCATCGAGGTTAATTTTAATAAATATGCATCTGAATGGTTATGCAATCCTAATAATTTAGAAGTGGCTTCCACCCTATACAGCTGACTACTGATGCATTCCCGGAGTTCCTGGCATCCGGGGATTTTTTTACAAAAAATCTATTTTAAGAAGTCGTTTCAATATTTTCATAACTAAAAAAATATTTTAGGTAAATACATCGATTATCCGATCCCTAATCATTAGTGACTCATCGACACCACGTGAGCCAGTAGCCGTTTACGGATAACGGTCGCGGCGCGCTGCACATTTCTATCTCCATTGACATTTATGGCCTCACGACTCAGTTGATAACGCGAACGAACTATAATTATGTTTAAGGCCCATGTACTAGGAGGGTGAGCCTACTGCCCGTAACAAGGCACAAATCCAGACTCCGGACTGCTACTGAGAAATACATATCTAATGGAAAAACTAAATACCACTTTTCCCGACCCGAGAACCCAACCCAGGACCGAGGTCGAATCCAACGCGGGAGTCCGAGCTGAGTTAGCACTGCTCTACTGCTCCATTTAAAGTTATTATTGGGTGTTTATAGGCTGATTTTGCTTAATTTAAAATTGAACATGAGAATTTACAGTATTTTGTATCTCTCCAAAAGTTGAGAGAACAATCTTATGTCATCACAAATATTATATTTATACTCGCACACACACACATACACACCCCTACACACACTCTCGTACATGAGCTTCGATGATTGCATGATTTCATTATTGTTTTTATTTTATTGCATAAATGTTAATATAAAATAAATAATAGTTTAAAAAAACTAAAAAAACACGCTTTAAAAGCCAAACTAAAAAGTAGAAAATAATTTAATTCTATTAAAAAGCGTGGGGTGCTTTTTGAGGTATTTTTATAATCAATTAATATCAAGCACCCCACGCTTTTTAATAGAATTAAATTATTTTCTACTTTTTAGTTTGGCTTTTAAAGCGTGTTTTTTTAAACTATTATTTATTTTCAATTTTTTAGTTTTGCTAACTACAAAAGCGTGTTTTTTTCTATTTTTTTTTAAATTATTGAATTGTCATAGGTCCTCGATTAATCTACAAAGTTTAAATGAAATCTGACCGTTTAAAGTGGGTCAAAATAGCGTCCAAAGGAGTCGGTTACATACAAACATACGAGCAAACAAACTAACAAACATACAAGTGAAGCTAATATAAAGCGTGTAAAAATGGGAGAAGACACATCAGTGTCCATCAGGAGTCAGACCTTCATTAAATATGTTAATGTATCACTGTTTTATGTCAATAAAATGTATCTATTAATTACTCACCAATAGGGAACTTTGCCGTAATAAAACGAATAGCGACTTCTTCTGCATTTCTACCGCTATTATAATTAGATAAACACAATATTTTTTTGTCATCCGTAGGTTTAAGATAGAATGACATCTCAGTCTTCTTCGTAGGTATTATATCTGTAATTTAAACAAAAAATGTATATTATGTAGTAACTCATTAACAGATGTAGGATATTTAGTCCTACACAAAGGAAGCCTGAAAGTGGCAGCGATAACTGAAAAGTTGTGTGGAAATCGGTTGTCATGGTATGGCCATGTGATACGGAGGAATGGGAGAAATGTCGTGAGGAAAGTTTCGAGTATGAATGTCGATGGCTATAAGAGTAGGGGGAGACCAAAGAAACGATGGATGGACTGTGTGAATGATGATATGGTTAGAAAGGGTGTGACTACGGAGATGACGACTGATAGAGAAGTGGGGATGAAAAAGACATGTTACGTCGACCACAAATAAATTGGGATAAGGGCAGGAGAATGATAATGATAAATAGCCGTTTTCTCGCTATTATAAACAGTATACACCGTGACATTTTAGTCGTCTTACAAAGGTGGTCCGCTCAATGTATTCGACATAAAATACCTCTAGGCGCGATTAAAACACAATTAAGAACACAATTATAAAAAAATAAATAATGCTTTAGAATGATTAACCACCCTCCCTGTTAACAATGTTTACGTATAAAAACGGTAGAAGATATCTACCTGCCTACCATTACATTCCATTATTAATTCCATCTCCATCGCAGGGTGTTTCAAACTACGTCATGCGTCTTAGTGAATGATATTATATTCATTTTTTTTATTGTGCAAATGTTAAAAAGTATCATTTTTTTGTATATAAATGATTAGTAGTCATTGGATACATGAAGTGGGCTGCCGTTGTAAGATGACTAAAATGTCACAGTGTATACACATGGTGGAACAGAAACCCTATTGCTATCCTTAAGCACTAAAGATAACAGCTGGTATAGAATCACTACACATAGTTTCAGCTCAAAATAAAATACTCTAAGAACTGACACCAAATTTTCGGTTTCATATGTTTCTTCAATTCAAATCATAACAAATGTGTCACCGCACTACGTAGGTCAATAACTTTCCACGTTACTTGCCAATATCACGATATTTATCTTCCGAGTGATGTGTGTATTGCAATTCGAAAAGTTCGGTTGCTGGTGTCAATATATTAAAAATTCTCATAACTTTCGAACATGTAGAGATAGGATTAAGAAACCCTTCCAATATTGTTTGATATCATCCAAAGAAGCCGTGCCCTTGGTATGTATATACCCTTTCCGTTACACGTTGTATATGCAGGCAGCGAATAATGTGTGGGCAAAGAATAATGATGAGCAAGTGTGGTTTGTCTCCCCCGATAGACAAGTTGTGTTTGCTGCCGTCACAGGGACGTCACGCGTCATCAAAGCCCAGATGACGCAGCCAAAGTAGTGACACATATGTCGCAGCCATCTGGTTAACTGCGATGGGTTCACAAATTATGTGCAACTACTTTTTACTTATATCTACAACTAAGTAACTAGTAATAGTGAAAAGGTAAATAAATAAATAATTTCACTTCAAATTGCACACAAGAACGAAAAATAACATTCACAATTTGAGTTATTGACGCCATATTTGTTTTGGTGACTACTAGCGCCGCAGTGCAAAACTGAACAAAATTTGTATCACTTGGCTGAGTCTTGGTCAGTCATTTTCATAAGGCTGACTTTCAATAAGCCAAATTGTTAAAAGTTGAATGATTTTAGTTCAATTAACTATCGGGCTAGGCATATAATTGGATGCCGGTGTTTAATAAACGGCGTAGGCGGCCAATTAGCTGGCTAATTTAACCAGATGGCTGCGACAGTGATACATACATTTACTATGACCGCGTGTTCACTACACGTACATCACACGAGCGCCGTCACCTCGGTCGCCGAAGTTTCGACAAATGTGGCGCATCACGCGATGGCTAGAATCTCGGCCCAAGATTTTGACGGGCATATCAGTGCCAGCAAAATGAAACACGCTTGATTTTGACCACACAGGGCCGCGCCGTCGCGCTTCACAATTCGCCCGATTTTTAGTTTATCAGTAGACACACGAGCGCCGTCACCGGGACGTCACGGTAAAAATTTGCTATCGTTTGGCAGGAGGGGGGGAGTGGGAGTGAGGGGAAGGGGAGGGGGCGTCCTCCCCATCCTCCCTGGCACCACTCCCATGAAAAGGTTACTCACCGTTTCCGAGAAAAATGTTTTTTTGTAACCTAACTTCAAAACACTCAAAAGTTGCCTAACAGGCGTAGTCGGAGCTCAATGGTCTAAAAAAATAACCACAAAGGGGATGGCGGGGTCTGTATTCGCTCGCTTCGCTCGCTCACTAGACCCCGCCATCCCCTTCTAACCTAACCTGTCCGAGTCGGGGTGTCCCAAGTCCCGAGCTCGCTTCGCTCGCTCTTGCATCCTAAGTTCTCCTAGTAACAGTTGTAAATGCCTTTTATACACACATACGAACAGTGGGAGTACACTAACTTTCATCTAAGCAGGAATTTTAGGATGATATAAAAACTAGTTTTTACGTTACGTTTTATTGTTTTTGCACGATATTTACACTACAAACAATATTGTCAATATTGTGTCAGTCAGATTAGGTTGTCAATCACCCATTTTAACGTTCCGTTTTCGCTTTTAGCTGATTTGAGGTTAGAAACTTATTTTGTAATTTTCTCGAAAACTATGCATTTACCTTTTAATAAGAGTGGTAGCGTTATAATCGGGGACACAAGCCCTACCAGTTTTCATCATTTTTACCCCCCAACTCCTGCCAAAGGATACTAGATCCAACCCCACACACCACCCGAACAACTTTCACAGTGAATATTATCTATTTTTACACTTTTATTAACGTTAAAGTCTTAAATACATGCTACACATAGCTCACAACCAAAACAAATAAATCAAAACAAACAGTCGCGTCGGAAATCGGAATATAAAAATAATACGACAAAAAAGTAGTGGTAGTTTATGTAACGACAATTCAATGAAACAATGCTACTTTAAAAAATAGTCGCCTAGATAAATTTGTTCGGAAAACTTCGGTAAGTTTCGTAATTTGTCGTGTCAAAACCCAGTGACTACACTGTTCTCCCCGGTTTTTTTTTGGGTGGGAAATCATCAAATAACTTCTCTCGCTCTTTCGAACAACCCGCAGGCCTGGCAGACATCGGCGCTTCCGCGACCCATTAACCCTGTACGGTTGTGTGCGTAAATTGTTACATTGTATACCACGTATGTATAGGAGCATACACCGAATAAGTCTGCATGACCACGAGAGCACACATGAACATTAAGCCACGAATAGTTCGCGTCTCTCCCGAGGCACTCAGCGGCGCTAGTGCATCGCAATGCGAAGTTGCGTCAAATGTGTGTGTGAGTGAACAGGCATTTTCTGGGCACGCTCGACGCATCACCAATCATCACCAATCGCTTTCCATCAGGCGTGATCGAGGTCTAGAGCAGGGCCATTTAGTAATTAAAAAAAGTAGAAGATTAAAATAGACTCGTACAGTGATTTTCTAGAAATAATTAGTCTCCAAAGTCGCACAACAAATCTGTTCTATTACTCGATCCGGTGCAAGGAGCCCCTAAGGTTCTTTTAGTACCTTATGTATTTACATATAAATAATTACGTAGATAGACATTACATTTACCTATCTTTTTGTAACTGCTAAGTTCCCCAACGAAATCCAACATATCCGCCACCATCAATGTCACGTCTGTTCGCTGTACATCACACGTCACGTTTATGAGTTGGTGACTTAGATACTTGTATTCTATTTCGTAATAATTGTTGTTAACATTCTTGAGTTTCGGTCGCAGAGTCATCCCGTTAATTGTGACATGTATTATATCTATAATAAAAATTATAAATAATATTTTTTTGAACAATTGTAGTTTTTTTTTGCAATGTTATGTGTGTAAAGCACCTTAAAATAGTCCTTTATTATTAAAATTAATTATTATTTGACAAGCGTCACCCGACTTTAGAAAACAAACAAAGATATGACTGCACCAGACATACCTTTGTTTGATACTCTAATAAAATATAAAACAAACTTACTGAATTCTTTGCGCATAACAAATCTCACCACAACTTTGGTGTAGTCAGTTGGTGCCATACGAGTACATATCATATAACTATTGTTGTGTCCAGAATGCAATTTTACAACAAAACCGGTCGTTAGATATGCTGCTAGATCTTTCATCGTAGATTTATCTGAAATAATACGAAGTATATTCATTTATTATTGTAATAGATCTTTTAAGGACGGGATGTTTCGAAAAGCAGGAGAGCAGTGGCGGCCCAGTGGTAACGCGCGGCCGTTACGAAACTCGGACCGGCTTTATTTTGTGTGAATTATTTCGCCACCACTGCTCTCAAAACTGTGAACGAAAACATCGTGAGGAAACCGGTGTTAAAGGAGGTTTTCTCTTAATCTTTTCTTTTTATAATAACTTGTTGTTTTTCTGACACTTCTGTTATGTCATTATACTGAATATGAATGTTTTTCAATGTGTATGTGTTATTCTTTTCCAAGCCACAAAATACCTCTCAACATGGTAGCTGAACGTGGTTCAATTGGGTTCAATTACGTTGGAAACGATTGATTAATAAATCAAGTAAGGTTTTAGTAAATAATTTGCAAAAATATTTTTTTCAAATAAATTCTAACGGAGGCCTGTCAAAATGGCGACTTCATCTACGTGTTGCAAGATAGATATCGGTCGTTTAGAAGGTGATGAAAATTGGTCAACATGGCGCTGCAAAGTTCTATTGCTTTTAAGCGGTACTCCTGGCGGGTTGGATGCTATAAATGGAACACTTATAGAACCTAAACAACCAGCTACTACAGCAACTGCAGACGTTAAAGCAAATTATGAAAAGTCTTTAGAAAAATATTCATATTTTTCAATGTGTATGTGTTATTCTTTTCCAATCCACAAAATACCTCTCAACAACCGACATGTCCTAGAACCAATAATTCGAAGACTTGTGACATCTACCAACTCGCACCAGTCCCGCGTGGATTACGGCGTGCTTCCTCTCACAGAGAGGAGGCCTGGGTCCCAGCAGTGGCGGGAAGATTAAGGCTAATTATGCATGCTAATCCAGTTTCCGCTTGATGAATGGCCTAATAGAGCCGATTATATGTACGTCTTGTCCCGGTGCACTCGTATTCATACAACATTGTTGGTCAATTCACTTAAATCGCGGTACACACAGCTCCATTATGTGGTTACCCCTTCAAAAGACATGTGCGTTCAAATCCGTGCTAGGCCCAAGCAACTTTTTGTATTTTGCAAAAACATTTTCTTATAATTTACTGTATTGTTTTACTGAATAGGTATTCTTAACACTCACGGACCGTTATTCAACGTCTAATTAGGCCGGAGGTTTCAAGACCGCTTGCCGTGCATAAGATCGGAGGTTCAAATCCTAAGGTCCACACATCATGTTCGTGAACGGGCGCCGCCAGTAGGGATTGGTCATCTCCTAGCTCCCACAGCTTATTTTAATTTCTGAATTGTTATTTTATTTTTGTTTTAATTACGGACGCTTTAATGTGCACGTCTTTTTACATCGTTCTCACATTGATAATTTCAACATAATGATGTAACAAACTTTTTGTAACAATACCATGATTTTAAAAGAGTGTGCATGGAGTTTCTTGCCTGTTCTTCTCCATAGGTACCTACGCTTTTGAATGGGTAACTAGCTTCATCTTTCTAACTCACCTTGACAATTCAAAAGTGCCTGTAATTGGTTTATTTGAAATAAATGCTTTGTGTTTGAGTTTGAGTTTAAGCACGAAATGTTTTTGTCATGCATTATTCTTTAATTTAAAATAAAGTATTTTTCTATTCTGGTTTAGTAAAATTTTAAAATCAAGAATAATCATTAAATACTTTCATAAACATTTCATAATATTTATTATTGCTATTATTTAACAAAACTTTGATCTTATGTTACTACAAAGATTTATATTTTACGATTTGATTTGATAATTATTTACACATAACTTATAATATTGACATAAACAACTAAATGTCACGTGATCTGTCATGTCGTCTCTACTTATAGACGTGTTAAGTGAACGTATACTTCAAAAGTCGTAGATATAACTTGAGGGTAGGGATTAATTTTATAAAGAAAACGCAAGTAAGTTAAATTAATGGATACTCTCAAATAACATAGTCTATAGATTAGACAGAGACCCGACGATAGTAGATAACAATTCCATCGCCATTCTGAATATGGGCTCGCTGGCTAGTTCGTCAAACTGCCGAAATGAGTATGACGACGTTCGTTGATGCGATGGTTCGAATGCAAGTCGAAAAAATGACATCTTTTTGAAAAATTCTTTAGATTATTCGTAACAAATTCAATGTTGTAGAAGACTACTTAGAAGATAACTTGAGGGGTTAGTACATAGTGAATTAGTGACACTGTATGTATGACGATGCTCTCTTTTTAGAAAAGGGACATATCTACATAATTCATGTAAAAACTCACCGCTCATTGTGCCCGCCATCACATATTCCATTATGAGCGGCGCTTGGTTCAAGAAGTTGGAGCAAGTGACATTGACTACATCGCCGTCTACGTATTGGTACTCGGCAATGAAGTCGACGTCCTTCTCCGACAGTTCTGTACGATCTGCTTGCAGTACCATGTTGTTCACGAGGATCGTCTGAGGCGGCGCTGTGGAGTTACTTGTTCTTATTAGACCCAAATGTGTATTTTGTTCTACTATTTGCAGCCCCTGGTTTCACTCCCATTCCATATAGTCTACTTCATGTTCCCGTATAACAAGTATGCCTCATAATCATGTTTTAGTTTTGGCTAAGTTTGGGCCAACATAATTTGAGATACAGTCGTGCCAGCCATACGACGAAAAATAAATCGGGATACGATCTGAGTGTCTAACGTTCAAATTCTTTGAGTAACCGACATTAAATTACAAAATAATCCAAATATTAACAACAATAAAGTTATTTTGAAAGATAAAATATTACATACTCCTCTGTCTCACGTGAATTCTCATATAGCAATGAGCCGCTGAATAGGTGGCGTGTTTGTACTGGACTAGGGGAAGTAGTGTTGGGTTGTCTCGATGGGCCAATACCGTACAGTTCCATAGAGTACCCATTCGTTTTTCTGCCTTAAACTGTTAAACGAAAAATATTATTAGTTTTAAAGACGAACATACGCTAATATATCATCAACACATCAAAACCTTATCCTCAATACATTGTTATAATAGGTACTTACAGTGCTGACATTTGTATGATTACTTTTCTTTGCAACCAGATAGACATCATCGTTGTTATTGTAGTCATGACAGCTATAAAAGATTCAATCAAAAATTAAATGCCTATCTACTAAGTTAAATTAAGCATTGATAAATCATAAAATTTTATAAAAAATATTATAAAAATAAACGGACAGTTGAAAATAGACGAAAGTTGGCTGCAGTAACCAACATAGGGCACCCCGACCGAATGGATTAAGTTAGGTTAGAACTGTGAATAACCGCCTATATCCAAGTTTGTCACATATTTGTTTTTTTTTTCTGGGTGGGAAATCATCAAATAACTTCTCCCGCTCTGGGTGGAGCGGGAGGGCGTGTCAGACTTTTACTGACTAAAACCCACCCGTGTTCCCTCAGTTGCCTGTGTGCCAGGGGTGGCGGTATCTCTTTCGAACAACCCGCACCCCCGGCAGGCATCGGCCCTTGCGGGCCCCATCTGTTGCTGCTGACATCTCTTTGAGGCGCGCGTGGAACACAACGCGCCGTCGACCCGGGCTTGGTCCTTACCGGACAGCGAGCTACCCATTACTCGCCGTCCGCAAGCACGTGCCTACGGTGGCCGGGAATCAGCCTGGGATTCCCGACGCCCAGGGCGTCTCCTGCGAAGGCCACGGCTGTGAGGGCGCATGTACTGCATCTCCCTCACGTGCGCCGCCTCCCTCTTTGCGAGCATAACTGCTTCGCTGAAGGAGGCGACTGCCAGCCATGCCCTCTCGCTCCGTACCATGGCCTGGACCAGGGTCGGACGCGAGAGATCGCCGCCGCCGATCACCTCCACGAGGACACGGCGTTGCTCCGCCCAAGCTGGGCAGACCTCCACCGTATGCTCCACCGTGTCCTCTGGGCGATCTTCGCAATGGAAACACCCGGGCGTTTCCTCCCGCCCTATCCAAAACAGGAACCTCCCGAAACAGCCATGTCCGGTGAGGACCTGTGTCAGGCGGAAGGTGAGGACGCCATGCCGCCTCTCAAGCCACTCCTCAAAGAGGGGACTTACCGCCGCAATCGCGGCGTGCCCAGCACTGGGTTGCGACAATCGCACTTTCCACGTCGCCATGAGATCCTGCCGGAGCTCTGTCCGCCGTGCCGCGATTTCCCGCGGCAGCGGAGTTACGCCCCGGCGTTTGGCCTCCTCGCGCCACTCCCAAGTGAGCGCGAGGACGTTTGCCTCCAGATCCCATGGCGGTAATCCGGCAAGGAGGCCCGCCGCCTCACCGGAGATCGTGCGGTATCCCCGGATCATCCGGATGGCCATGACCCTATGGGCCGCCTTCAACCGGCGTGCTGGTTGGCGCCTCAATGTAGGCGCCCACACCGGCACCCCGTATAGGGCCATGGCCCGCACGACCCCCGCGTAGAGCCTCCGGCAGGAGGCGTTTGGCCCCCCTAGATTGGGCAGGAGCCGCTTCAAGGCAGCCCCGGCCCGCTCCAGTCTGGGAGCTAAACGTCGGAAGTGCTCCGCGAAGTTCCACCGGCTGTCGAGGACGAGTCCTAGGTACTTCATCGTCGACTCGACGCCGATGTGAACCCCTCCCACCGTTATCTGGGAACCCGTCAGTGGCGCATTCCGAGGACCGTGAAACCACATGGCCTCGGACTTGTGCAAGGCCACCTCGAGTCCCAGTTGCCGGATCCTATCTACGACTGTCGCAACCCCGTGTGTCCCTAAGTCGGCCGCCGCCTGGTACGACCTCCCTTGCGCCAGGACCAGCGTGTCGTCAGCGTAGCAAACTACGCTGACGCCGCTAGGGAGGTCGGTGCGCAGCACCCAGTCGTATCCGATGTCACACAGATGCGGCCCCAGGACCGATCCCTGTGGGACACCGCACGACATCTCTCGCCGGTTCCACTCTCCTAGGTGACCGGGGTAGATGACGGCCCTGTCCGTCAAGTAGGCCTCGACCACACGACAGAGGTAGGTCGGCATCCGGTGATACCGGAGTGCCTCCCTTATGCAACTCCAGGGCAGGGTGTTGAAGGCATTGGCGATGTCCAGAGACACCGCCAAGACGACCCCACCCCGGGCCACAGCATCCCCCGTCGTGAGGGCTCGCACGCGCATGATGGCGTCCACCGTGGAGCGCCCCCTGCGGAAACCGAACTGGCTCTCCGCCAAATCCGGCCCCACCCGCACCAGCCGCCCGACGAGGCGGTCTGCAATGACTCTTTCAAAGAGCTTGCCCACCTCGTCGAGCAGCACGATGGGCCGGTAAGCGGACGGAGAGTCCGCGGGGCGCCCCTGCTTCTTGATGAGGACCAGTTTCCCCGTCTTCCAGTGACGTGGGAACTGGCCCTCCTCCAAGCATGCGCTTAGGAGCCCTCTTAGTCGAGGCCCGAGAGCCTCCAAGGCCAGGACCCAGGCTTTTCCAGGCAAGCCGTCGGGTCCTGGGGCGGTATTCTTGGCATTCAGCCTACGTACCGCCACTCTCAATTCTACCTCGGTCACCTCTGGAGCATCGTCGTCGTCGTCGGTGTGGTCCACGTCGGGCACCGCAGGTGGCGGAGCCATGGGCGGGGGAGCATGCTCCCCTCGCGAGGGAAACAGAGCGCTCACCACGTCCTGCACGAGCTTAGGCCGGAGACTCTGGGTCAGCGGGGGAGCCCACGGGCGGATTTTCTCCCGCACCGTTTTGTAGGGGCGTCCCCACGGGTCTCTGTTCAGAGTCTCCAGCGACTCCTCGCGGGCCAGTGACCTGGCCCGCAGGATCTCCGCTCGGTGGGCGGTCTTCGCCACTCTGTACCCCTCGTATAGCTCCACCTGAATGGCTTCCGTATCCGGAGGGCGGATACGGAGCCTGCGGTGCCTGGTGTACCAATGCCGCGCAGCGACGCACGCCTCGCGCAGAGCTGTGAGCTCCGGCGACCACCAGTACACCTGGCGTGAAGCACGTCCTGGCTGGACCCGGGGCATTGCCACGTCGCATACCTCGGACATGGCCTCCCGGAACCACTCCGCCTCGTCGTTGATGTCGGCAGGCCTGTCCGGTGGTGACACCCAGGCCTGCACGATCGAGGCTTCCAGGAGGAGCTCCCGGTCCAGCCGCTTCAGCGCCCACCGCGGACCACACGGGGCCTGTTGGACCGGCGCGCTCGAGGCCTGGGCGGAGACGTCAAACCGGATATACCGGTGGTCGGAATACGTCTCCACCCCCTCCATGACGCGCCAGTCGACGACACGCGGTGACAGAGCGGGGCTGGCGAACGAAATGTCCACCACCGACTCACCCCGCATCCGCACACACGTGGCGACAGAACCCCGGTTTAGGACGACCAGGCCCACCTCTAGAGCCCAGTCCTCCACCATCCTACCCCGCACATCCGTCAACCGGGAACCCCAAGCCAAGTTCTTGGCATTGAAGTCCCCGAGGACGAGCACGGGGAGGGAACGAAACCCGACGACGACGTCTCTCAACTCCTCAAGGGAGTTGTGGAACTCGGCGAGAGTTCGGCTCGGGGAGAAGTACACCCCTACCACTGCAATCTCCCCGAACCGTGCTGCTACGCAACCCCTTCCTCTCTGGATACCCTCGAGAGCCGGGGTGCCGGCGGCGGCCGACGAAATTATGGTCACTGAGCCGCTCAGGTCCTCCACCCAGTAATCCCTGGGCGGGACAAAGTACGGCTCAGCGACCACGGCGATGTTAATCGACCACTGCGCCATGCTCTGGAGCAACAGATCCTGAGCGGTGGCGCAGTGGTTGATGTTCGCCTGGAGGAGGCGAAATGGAGCCGTTATTGGCATTCCATTTCAGCCCCCTCCGGAGCCCCCTGAGAGGGCCCTGCCGCGGTGGTAGCGGCGGCGACGGCGATTGTAGGGGCGGCAGCGGCGGCGGCGGTGGCGGCAGCTACGGCGGTGACGGCGGTGGCGGAGGGCTTGCCCCTGCCCCGGCTCCTGGTTTCGGCGGGTGGAGCGCAGGCATTGCTCCCAGCCCGGTGTTCGGCCGGCTTGCCAGCTGCCGCACATAGGCAGCAGTGCGGCGTGGCGTTGCACGAGCCGGCCTTGTGACCGGGCTGACCGCAACGGAAGCAGTGTCCGCTGCGGTCCACCTCCGAGGTGCATTGGACGCCCACGTGATGCCCCACCTGGCATCGGAAGCACCTCAGAGGTCTGGGTTCCAGCAGCTTCACCTGCGCGGATACCCAGCCCACCAGTAGCCTTCGGCCCTCCCCGGTGATCTTTTGGGCCGCCGACACTGGGCAGCTCACCGTAAGGGTTCGCAAGCCCGTGTTGTCAGGACGAATGGTGCCTGCCTTCACCTGCTCGGCAGAGCACCCTCCAGTCCTGACGATGGCGGCCACCACCTCGCCCTCCGTCACGGAGTCGTCCAGGCCCAAGATGCGCATGTCAGCGCACTTGGTGGGCCTGGACACTCTGGCCACGTCCGCACTTATGGACGCCCTTAGCCTTTCGGCCAGAGCGTCAGCGGTCGGGCCACTAGCCGCACCAGGGACCTCCAGCATCCGGGCCCCAGTCGCGGTGACCCTAATGCGGAGGCCGTTGGCAACCCCTAGGTCTGCCAAGTCCACCGCCGCCTTTGCCTTCGCGATCACGTCGCAGTAGGACACGCCCTTCTTCTCCGCTTCCGGCTGTAGTGTAATCACTACAGCTGCGGACTTTGGGGCGCGTAACCTAGCTGCGGCGTTCCGCTTCTTGGCTCGCTGCCGCCTCTCCCTCCGTCTGGCCGCCCTTGCAGCCTTACCCGCCTTCCTCTTCTCCCCGGCCACTTGCCATTCGGCGTCGGCCGGAGGAGATTTGGGAGGCGGGGCCGTCCGTCCTGGGACCACGGCTGGGGCCGTCACCGCCTGCGCCGCCACCCTGCCCGTCTTAGGCTTAGGCGGCACCGGTTTCGCCGGGGTCCGTCCCGGCTGCGGTGCCGGCTTAGCCGTAGCAGCCGTGGTGACGGCATACGTGGCCCCTCTCTGCTGCTGGCCCGAGGCCGGCCGACTCGCTGCCAGTGGGGGGCGAAGGACTATTGCCTCCAGGGCGGAAAACCGACTCTGGAAGGCAGCCAGCTCCTGCCGCACCAGAGCTAGCAACTGGTCCCCTTCAGGCACTGGTACAGCCAGCCCCTGCCGCGCCACCTCCTGAGGCACCACCTGGGGCCCGGCCCCTCGGAGCCCGGCCAGGTCCGCTCGAAGCTCCGTATTCTCCTTTCGGAGAAGCTCCATGGCGGCAGTCAAGCGTTTGACCTCCACCCGCAACTCGGACATGCCGTCCGACGGGGGTCCGGAGTATATGACCTCCGCTGCCGCCATTATCGAGGCAATGGCTGCGGGTACGGCCTTGTCCTTAGAGGATTGAAGCCTCTTCAAGGCCACACCCTTAACTGCAGCAGCCACTGCCTTCGCGAGCCTGGCCGATCGCTCTGAGTTAGAGCCGGCAGCGGCGTCCGGCTCACCGTCAGACGACTCCGAAAGTTGCCCCTCCGTGGCCGACGCCTCGGCTCGCTGGGCCGCCTCGACTGGGCCGGCTTGGCTCAGTAGGCTGGGCTGAGCCGGTCTCCTTGGTGGACAGCCCCTTGCCCAACCGGATTCCTCCCCGTCGGTAGACCTTCCCGAGTTTTCGGGCCGAGGTCATGCCACCGTCCGAGGATGACCCCTGGCCATCCTTCGGTTTTGAGCGCTCCTTGAGGAACTCATTGGTCCTCTTCGAAGCGCCCACTACACGCTCCGGACTCTTGAAAGAGCCCTTCGCGCTCGATGCGGCGTCGGACTCCGACCCCGCATCGCTCCCTTCCTCTTGTTGGTTTTTTGTTTTTGTTTTTAATTCAATATCCATTTTTGTTCCCACGAGTGTAAACTTTATATTTCCCAAAAATCAGTGGTTCGCACTAGAGACTAATTTAGCTACCCATTAGTCAAGCTATCAACCACCCTCACGGTGCGCCGCCGCTTGGAGGTTTGGGGTAATTTTTTATAGAGGATTTCTTCCTCGCGGCCCGGGCGGTTAAGCCAAGACCCTCGACCCCCGTCAAAAGTCAGAGACATGACCGTGACAATCTTCGGGGCTACCAGATTAACGGTGGCAGAAGGAGAGCACTCCTTCTTGCCTGCCCGGTGGCAGGGTAAGTGCACACCGAGCCCGCTCTTACTCCGCCGCTGTGCGTCTCTGCATAAGCGCAGAGAGACACGCGTTGGAGCGTTCCTCCGACAGGATATTGGCATACGGGCAACGACACCCCTTAGGCACACGTACCTAATGGGGGTACATTGCCCGCATCCCAGGGTGCACCGTCCCGGAGACTGGCCTTTCCCCCAGACGCACACGCACACGAGGAGGTTTTCTGTCCAAGCACCCAAACAATGCATATTTACGCGATAGCAGCATTCGCGGTTGATTTACTGTTATATTTTGAAGAGTTCCGTTGTCTGTCTCCGAAACGCCTGATCAGATCTAGATGAAATTCAAATGGGAGCACACGTGAAGCACTAGCTTTCTAATAAGCAAGCTGAACTTTATTTACATAATTTTAATTTCGGAAGGCGGTGACAAAAAAAATCAATACATATCCAAAGTCACCGCCTTCCGCAATTAAAGTTATTTTTCACTTTATAATGTTTTTTCGGAAGGCGGTTGTTTTTTTTGGAAAAAGTTTTTTTTGAAGTCGATTAAAATTGGAAATTATTTGAAGCACACAAAAGAGGCATATTCATAATAATAAAGCGTTCGAGAATTTTTTTAATAAATCTTATTAAACAAGAATTATTTTGGGTTCGTTATAATACAAGTCATCATCTGCCTAGCCTTTTCCCAACTATGTCGGGGTCGGCTTCCAGTCTAACCAGATGCAGCTGAATACCAGTATTTTACATGGAGCGACTGCCTATCTGACCTCCCAACCCAGTTACTGGGTAATACGATACCCCTTGGTAAGACTGGTTGTTAGACTTTCGGCCTTTTGACGACCCGTAACGACTGTCAAAGATCCACGATTGACAGCTTGGACTAACAGCTTAACATGCTTTCTAAGGCACGAAGGGGCCTTGGCATGTAAAGATGGTCACCCATCCACGGACCAACCGCGGCAAGCGTAGCTTAACCTGATGGATCGATCTGTGTGGCTGTAATTACTTGGCCACAAGCCCCACAAGTACGTGCTAGAATTAAAACACAAATAGGTAAAGTATTCTTCATTTACTTACATGAAATGATTGATAAAGGAATTGTGTTTCGTAATTATAGTGAACTCATCTCCTTCGGGAATAGTGTATATGTGTTGCATTTTATCATTATCATTGTGGTCACAAATTAAGGCACGTCCATTTTGTAAGTTTTGAAACTTGATTTCAAATGTGATTTCCACGGGATCTAAAAATAATTACTGCCTGCACAATGTTTATGTGACCACTATGTAGATTAAAACACAAAATATGTAGGAATACGTAATTTAAATCTCGAAACAGCTGGTTGACCCTTCCGACTGACCCAAGGGCTGATTTTTACCATTGCCATTGCTATACAACGTGGCACTGCCGCCAGTCTCTAGGGTACATTACCAGTCGACAGCGACGCGGATTAATTTTTTTGACGCTTTATTTAAGTCTATTCGTTTTTTAAATTAGAATATAGGAAATTTGTCATTTTTTAATTATTTTAAACTACTTAAACAAAACATATAAATTGATTCGGATACAATTTCCAAATCAGTGCGCTACAGAAGATACAGCTGAGCTAAGAATGCCAGAGATGAATCTATACGAAAACTCTACGGGAGACCGAGCATACTATTGTAAATGCTTGGTTTCAACTTTCAACGTTGTAGATCTTCTGAGGATGTACCTTACATAATTTGCATGAACTGGAAATCTACACTAATATTATAAAGAGGAAAGATTTGTATTTTTGTATATAACGAATAAACTTAAAAACTACTCGACCGATTTCAAAAATTCTTTTGCTGTTAGAAAGCTACATTATCACTAAGTAACATAGACTATATTTTATCCCCGTATTCTTAGGGGAACGGGAACTATGCGGGTGAAACTGCGGAGCACTGCTAGTCCATATATATGGTACTATCTGCCTATTGTAAAAGTTGTATGTCCCCTAGTTAAAATATCCTCTAGCAGTCAGTTTTACTTTCCGGGTTTGACTCCTAGGTCGGGCAAAGTTTTAAAGGATTTTGTCATCAAGGATTTCACAGTGGCAGCCCGGAGTTTGAATTTGTGCCCCTATGATGGCTAGCCTATCGCCATCGTCCGGGCACAAATCCAGACTTGTATAAGGATCCACAAATATGGGACTTAAACATGACTGGTAAAAAGTAGGTGTACTAGGTACACCTCTTCATAACTCTTAGGGAAAATAGGCGAGGTGTTATGTAATCAATCAGAAAAAAAAATCATTAAAATCGGGCTATTTGAAGTCAAAAGCAACGAACCAAATAAATAATTCTTACCACTATCCGGACCCCGCGCGTCAGCTCTATAAATTATAAATGTTAAAAAGATAAATAAACTCAACATTTTAAAAGATAATTATTAAAATTAATAACGGTCAAGCGTTTACTGCTATATTTCCTCTATTGTAATGACAAATGGCTGCGTATAATTTTGATATATTTCCGTA
Source organism: Polymixis lichenea (assembly GCA_949091785.1). Taxonomy (NCBI): domain Eukaryota; kingdom Metazoa; phylum Arthropoda; class Insecta; order Lepidoptera; family Noctuidae; genus Polymixis; species Polymixis lichenea. Next base: position 9,263,981 of record OX420959.1, read on the forward strand.
TTATAGTGAACATAAGTTCGATATTTTAAGGATTTTCTTTTTCCTGTACAAACGATTCCACCTATTGGGGATTTCCAATGATGTCATACAAATTTCACCATCAAAGTTTGCATATTTCCTCTTTTCAGTGCATGTTATATATACTCAGAGTATAAGTTATCTCTATACTTACTTTACCATTATTATATCCCCCCCAGTGGGGTTCCCGCATTGTCGTTGCGGGGAGGCTCAGTAACCGTGGTCACCCTCCCACGGTGAAGCGAAGAGGAACCCCAAGGTGGGGCCGCTCGTCAGGGCTTGTGCCTCCAAGCCGACGACGTAGCGGCCAAAAAGTAGGTTGCGGTGAGGTGCATCGCAACTGAGGCGGGCCGCGATGTCGGATGGGAGGCATCGCGGCTGAGGGTTACAGGCTGCGGCGGAGGAGGAGTGCCGGTACTTCTGAGTAGCGCTCTTCCCTTCCGTAGCCTGGACGGGGCCGCCACCGTTTGATGGCGGACGCGGTGGAGCCGCAGGGGAAGAGGAGTGTCGGTATAGCGTTGGCCGCTCTCCCTATCCCCTGCGGCCGAAAAGTGGTTGGCGGCGGGGCCACTGTACTGACCCGTCGCAGGAGGACGTCAGCAGCAGCTGGTGGGGCCCGCAAGGGCCGATGCCTGCTAGGGGTGCGGGTTGTTCGAAAGAGATACCGCGGCCCCTGGCATACGGGCAGCTAAAGGAACATGGGTGCTCAATCAAATCAAATCAAAATATTTTATTTCACATAAACCTGCAAGGGCACTTATGAAACGTCAGAAGCTAGGTGCACGGTTCCAATTTGTCGCTTCCTATGGAGAAGAGCCGGCAAGAAACTCCACGGTTACTCTTTCAAAAATAATTGGCTTTTATAATGTTTTTTCATATTACAGTGATAATAGGTATGGGAGGACAGTGCAGGCCTGTCAATAAGTACCAGGTACTTGGAGGAATGAAAATAAAGAATAGAAACTGTAGGCCTACAACGTTCTCTCATTCACAATATGTAAAAGAATCTACATAAATACAATCAACCTATTTAAACCAAGTGATATGATTTCCATGAGAATCACTAATAAATATTCGATATTACAAGTGGTGTATAATGTCAAATAATGACGAGAATACGTCAGAAAGTGTAAAAAATTAAATTAACATTGTAATTTGGAAGCAGTTAATAGACGCTCACATAGTTATGGTGCTAATGAGTTACCAGGGAAGCCACATGTGCAGAAGGAATTAATGCCAAACTTCCTTGTCTTCAACGTAGTCTTTTATCTTATAATATGCTTTTATGATAAGGACACGTTTGATGTGAGTTTTAAACTTTCCATCGCCAAGTTCTGTAACCGACTTTGGCAACTTGTTATAGAAGCGGATACTGTTTATTAGAAATGACTTGCTAGTTTTAGTTAATTTAAATTTTGGAATCACAATTTCATCTTTACTACGTGTATTTAAGTTATGGAAGTCGTATCTTTTTTGAAAAGACCTACATTTTTGCGAACATAGAAAATATCTTGTATGTTCGCAAAAATTTAGGTCTTCTATATAAAGAGACGGCAGTGTTAGTATGTCAATTTCGTTGAATTTGTTTCTAAGAGACTCGCGAGGCCCTATTTTTTACAGATTGCGCGGATTTTTTAGAACGAAACTTTTGTAGAACGAAAACTGAATCTACGTCAGCTGCCGATCCCCACAGCAGAACGCCATAAGACATAATACTGTGAAAATAAGCAAAGTATACTAACCTAGCTGTGGCTACATCAGTCAACTGCCTTATTTTTCTTACTGCGTAAGCAGCTGAGCTTAATCTACTTGAAAGAGCTCTAATGTGGGCACCCCATTGCAATTTGGAATTTAAAGTAATTCCTAGAAATACAGTTTCCGAAATAGCATCTAGTTTCTTGCCATCAAGTTTTAAATTTAGCCCTACTTGGGGTACATTTGGTAATGAGAATTTAAGACATTTAGTTTTGTTCGCATTGAGTCAAAGATTATTTAGCCACAAACCATTTCGAGAGAACAGCTAGACTATCGTTGACATGTAAGACATCCGTATCTTTTCTATCTATTCTAAAAATAAGAGAAGTGTCATCAGCGAATAAAATTATATCCGAGAAGTTAGCCATCAGGTAAGGAAGGTCATTAATATAAACTAGAAATAAAAAAGGGCCAAGAATTGAACCTTGAGGCACGCCCATCTTAACTAGAGACCCCGAGGATGTTGCCCCGTTTACATTTACTTTCTGTTGCCTGTTTGATAAATAGGAAAGTACAAGATCAGCAGCTCGTCCACGAACTCTGTAGTGGTGTAATTAACAGATGAGTGTATTGTGGTCAACGCAGTCAAACGCTTTTGAGAGGTCATAGAAAATGCCAATTGCATCCTGGGATTTCTCCCAGGATTCCAAAATGTGACTGATGTGTTGTACTCCCGCGTCAGTCGTTGACCTACCTTTCGTGAAACCAAACTGTCGACTATGTAAAATCCCGCCTTGTCTGAAACAGGAACCTCCCGAAGCAACGGTGTCCGGTAAGGACCTGCGTCAGGTGGAAGGTGAGGACGTCGTGCAGCCTCTCAAGCCACTCCTCAAACAGGGGACTTACCGCTGTAATCGTGTAGTGCCTAAAGTTTGTCACAGGAACAGTGCTATTTAGTATTTTAGGACAGCAAAATGGAAATTATTTGAAGCACACAAAAGAGGCATATTCGTAATAATAAAGTGTTCGAGAAAATTTTTAATAAATCTTATTAAACAAGAATTATTTGGGGTTCGTTAATTATAACGAACCCCAAGACTTGACTAACACCACTTCTCTATGAGGACTCTTCGGGTTCTTTATGAGGACTTGTATTAACAAGTCATCATCTGCCTAGCCTTTTCCCAACTATGTCGGGGTCGGCTTCCAGTCTAACCAGATGCAGCTGAATACCAGTATTTTACATGGAGCGACTGCCTATCTGACCTCCCAACCCAGTTACTGGGTAATACGATACCCCTTGGTAAGACTGGTTGTTAGACTTTCGGCCTTTTGACGACCCGTAACGACTGTCAAAGATCCACGATTGACAGCTTGGACTAACAGCTTAACATGCTTTCTAAGGCACGAAGGGGCCTTGGCATGTAAAGATGGTCACCCATCCACGGACCAACCGCGGCAAGCGTAGCTTAACCTGATGGATCGATCTGTGTGGCTGTAATTACTTGGCCACAAGCCCCACAAGTACGTGCTAGAATTAAAACACAAATAGGTAAAGTATTCTTCATTTACTTACATGAAATGATTGATAAAGGAATTGTGTTTCGTAATTATAGTGAACTCATCTCCTTCGGGAATAGTGTATATGTGTTGCATTTTATCATTATCATTGTGGTCACAAATTAAGGCACGTCCATTTTGTAAGTTTTGAAACTTGATTTCAAATGTGATTTCCACGGGATCTAAAAATAATTACTGCCTGCACAATGTTTATGTGACCACTATGTAGATTAAAACACAAAATATCTAGGAATACGTAATTTTAATCTCGAAACGGCTGCTTGACCCTTCCCGTGACCCAAGGGCTGATTTTTACCATTGCCATTGCTATACAACGTGGCACTGCCGCCAGTCTCTAGGGTACATTACCAGTCGAGAGCGACGCGGATAAATTTTTTTGACGCTTTATTTTAGTCTATTCGTTTTTTTTAATTACAATATAGGAAATTTGTAATTTATTAAATTATTTTAAACTACTTAAACCAAACATAGAAATTGATTCAGATACAATTTCCAAATCAGTGCGCTACAGAAGATACAGCTGAGCTAAGAATGCCAGAGATGAATCTATACGAAAACTCTACGGGAGACCGAGCATACTATTGTAAATGCTTGGTTTCAATTATCAACGTTGTAGATCTTCTGAGGATGTACCTTACATAATTTGCATGAACTGGAAATCTACACTAATATTATAAAGAGGAAAGATTTGTATTTTTGTATGTAACGAATAAACTTAAAAACTACTCGAGCGATTTCAAAAATTCTTTTGCTGTTAGAAAGCTACATTATCACTGAGTAACATAGGCTATATTTTATCCCCGTATTCTTACGGGAACGGGAACTATGCGGGTGAAACTGCAGAGCACTGCTTGTCCATATATATGGTACTATCTGCCTACTGTAAAAGTTGTATGTCCCCTAGTTAAAATATCCTCTAGCAGCCGGTTTTACTTTCCGGGTTTGACTCCTAGGTCGGGCAAAGTTTTAAAGGGTTTTGTCATCAAGGATTTCACAGTGGCAGCCCGGAGTTTGAATTTGTGCCCCTATGATGGCTAGCCTATCGCCATCGTCCGGGCACAAATCCAGACTTGTATAAGGATCCACAAATATGGGACTTAAACATGACTGGTAAAAAGTAGGTGTACTAGGTACACCTCTTCATAACTCTTAGGGAAAATAGGCGAGGTGTTATGTAATAATCAATCAGAAAAAAAATCATTAAAATCGGGCTATTTGAAGTTAAAAGCAACGAACCAAATAAATAATTCTTACCACTATCCGGACCCCGCGCGTCAGCTCTATAAATTATAAATATTAAAAAGATAAATAAACTCATCATTTTAAAAGATAATTATTAAAATTAATAACGGTCAAGTGTTTACTGCTATATTTCCTCTATTGTAATGACAAATGGCTGCGTATAATTTTGATATATTTCCGTAATATAGTGAACATAAGTTCGATATTTTAAGGATTTTCTTTTTCCTGTACAAACGATTCCACATATTGGGGATTTCCAATGATGTCATACAAATTTCACCATCAAAGTTTGCATATTTCCTCTTTTCAGTGCATGTTATATATACTCAGAGTATAAGTTATCTCTATACTTACTTTACCATTATTATATCCCCCCAGTGGGGTTCCCGCATTGTCGTTGCGGGGGGGCTCAGTAACCGTGGTCACCCTCCCACGGTGAAGCGAAGAGGAACCCCAAGGTGGGGCCGCTCGTCAGGGCTTGTGCCTCCAAGCCGACGACGTAGCGGCCAAAAAGTAGGTTGCGGTGAGGTGCATCGCAACTGAGGCGGGCCGCGATGTCGAATGGGAGGCATCGCGGCTGAGGGTTACAGGCTGCGACGGAGGAGGAGTGCCGGTACTTCTGAGTAGCGCTCTTCCCTTCCGTAGCCTGGACGGGGCCGCCACCGTTTGATGGCGGCCGCGGTGGAGCCGCAGGGGAAGAGGAGTGTCGGTATAGCGTTGGCCGCTCTCCCTATCCCCTGCGGCCGAAAAGTGGTTGGCGGCGGGGCCACTGTACTGACCCGTCGCAGGAGGACGTCAGCAGCAGCTGGTGGGGCCCGCAAGGGCCGATGCCTGCTAGGGGTGCGGGTAGTTCGAAAGAGATACCGCGGCCCCTGGCATACGGGCAGCTGAAGGACGCCCTCCTGCTCCAACCAGAGCGGGAGAAGTCATTTGATGATTACCCACCCACAATAAAAAAAAAACCATTATTATATTGATGTTTTGAAGCTTTCAAGACATAAAAAACAAGATTCTGGATTAAGGTACTATTTTATATGTGGGTGAACTTGGCAGATCATTTCCCAGCAGAGCAAAATATAATGTGAGTTCTATTCGCATGCGCATGAGTTCTGGAGTTCCTTATACTTAAAAAAAATACTTCAGGCGTTTTTGCCTGAAAAAAGGTCGAATGAAAATATGCTCTGCCAACCTTCTCATTTTTTCCAAAATTACAATTTTAAAACTGATTTAGGCACACAGTGGTGAGTTCTATAGTTCCTAATACTTTTCCGGAATAATTCTGCTGACGAAAGTCATGAAATAAATAAAAAAGAAAATTGTACCCGCTACAAGAAAAAGAAAATCATTTTGTTAATAGAGGCGCCTGGTAAATTTGTAGCTTTTCGTATATTCTATGGACTAAGTTTAGTAGCAGTCAAGACCCCCGGGAACAGAAAAAAACTAAATAAACGCAGTTGTCTCTATAAATTATCAGCAGAGCCTTATGAAAAAGAAATCTAGATTTCATTGAGTGATTAAGTTGGTGTGATAAAAAAAGTTTGACTACGACTGAGTAGTTAAAACTCCACGTTTCATGTTGCAACTATAAAATAATTATACTAAAACAGGCAAAATTAATCCCAGAACTCAGACTCAAGTATCAGCAGATGGGTAAAGATCTAAGATAGTTTTAAATCAGGATTTTAATCAGTGGTATTGAAAAATGGATTTAAAAAAAATGTGAGTAACACTCAGGAGCTCAACTCCACAGTTTTTTCGGTAGAGCATACGGAGGAGGTCTGTCCAGCTTGAGCACCGCCGTGTCCTCATGGAGGCGATCGGCGGCGGCGATCTCTCGCGTCCGGCCCTGGTCCAGGCCATGGTACGGACAGAGAGTGCATGGCTAGCAGTCGCTTCCTTCAGCGAAGCAGTGATGCTCGCAAAGAGGGAAGCGGCGCACGTGAGGGAGAGGCAGTTCTTGTGTCCTCACGGCCGTAGCCTTCGCAGGAGACGCCCTGGGCGTCGGTAATCCCAGGCTGATTCCCGGCCACCGTAGGCGCGGGCTTGCGGACGGCGAGTAATGGGTAGCTCGCTGTCCGGTAAGGACCAAGCCCGGGTCGATGGCACGTTATGTTCCACGCGCACCTCAAAGAGATGTCAGCAACAACTGATGGGGCCCGCAAGGGCCAATGCCTGCCAGGGGCGCGGGTTTTTCGAAAGAGATACCGTGGCCCCTGGCACACAGGCAATTGAGAGAACACGGATGGGTTTTAGTTAGTAAAAGTCTGACACGCCCTCCTGCTCCACCCAGAGCGGGAGAAGTCATTTGATGATTTCCCACCCAAAAAAGAAAAAAAAAACTATCCTGAACTTTTTTCAAAATTAACGATACGCACTAATCAAATGGGGCTGCAACACCGATCACTTCTACAAGTACCCACACACACACAGTAATTATAGGCGTAATGCATACTTTCATAGAGCCAGTCGCAGTTTTAACGAAATTTGTTATAAAGAAGGTCCGTGAACAACGAACTATTGACAAGAATTAACCAGCTTGAGGGATTAACTAAAAATAATATAAATCATTTATTTGTGATAGTGCTGGCGGCCTATGCTAGCGGCTAGTGCTGGCGGAAAGTGCTCGGGCCAATGCTGGCGGAAAGTGCTCGGGCCAGTGCTGGCAGCAAGTGCTCGGGCCAGTGCTGGCGGCAAGTGCTCAATCAAATCAAATCAAAATATTTTATTTCACATAAACCTGCAAGGGCACTTATGAAATGAGAAGAGCCGGCAAGAAACTCCACGGTTACTCTTTCAAAAATAATTGGCTTTTATAATGTTTTTTCATATTACAGTGAAAATAGGTATGGGAGGAGAGTGCAGGCCTGTCAATAAGTACCAGGTACTTGGAGGAATGAAAATAAAGAATAGAAACTGTAGGCCTACAACGTTCTCTCATTCACAATATGTAAAAGAATCTACATAAGTAAAATAAACCTATTTAAACCAAGTGATATGATTTCCATGAGAATCACTAATAAATATTCGATATTACAAGTGGTGTATAATGTCAAATAATGACGAGAATACGTCAGAAAGTGTAAAAAATTAAATTAACATTGTAATTTGGAAGCAGTTAATAGACGCTCACATAGTTATGGTGCTAATGAGTTACCAGGGAAGCCACATGTGCAGAAGGAATTAATGCCAAACTTCCTTGTCTTCAACGTAGTCTTTTATCTTATAATATGCTTTTATGATAAGGACACGTTTGATGTGAGTTTTAAAATGTCCGTCGCCAAGTTCTGTAACCGACTTTGGCAACTTGTTATAGAAGCGGATACTGTTTATTAGAAATGACTTGCTAGTTTTAGTTAATCTAAATTTTGGAATCACAATTTCATCTTTACTACGTGTATTTAAGTTATGGAAGTCGCATCTTTTTTGAAAAGACCTACATTTTTGCGAACATACAAGATATTTTCAAGGATATCATAGAAAATATCTTGTATGTTCGCAAAAATTTAGGTCTTCTATATAAAGAGACGGCAGAGTTAGTATGTCAACTTCGTTGAATTTGTTTCTATGAGACTCGCGAGGCCCTATTTTTTATAGATTGCGCGGATTTTTTAGAACGAAACTTTTGTAGAACGAAAACTGAATCTACGTCAGCTGCCGACCTCCACAGCAGAACGCTTTAAGACATAATACTGTGAAAATAAGCAAAGTATACTAACCTAGCTGTGGCTACATCAGTCAACTGCCTTATTTTTCTTACTGCGTAAGCAGCTGAGCTTAATCTACTTGAAAGAGCTCTAATGTGGGCACCCCATTGCAATTTGGAATCTAAAGTAATTCCTAGAAATACAGTTTCCGAAATAGCATCTAGTTTCTTGCCATCAAGTTTTAAATTTAGCCCTACTTGGGGTACATTTGGTAATGAGAACTTAAGACATTTAGTTTTGTTCGCATTGAGTCAAAGATTATTTAGCCGCAAACCATTTCGAGAGAACAGCTAGACTATCGTTGACATGTAAGACATCCGTATCTTTTCTATCTATTCTAAAAATAAGAGAAGTGTCATCAGCGAATAAAATTATATCCGAGAAGTTAGCCATCAGGTAAAGAAATAAAAAAGGGCCAAGAATTGAACCTTGAGGAACGCCCATCTTAACTAGAGACCCCGAGGATGTTGCCCCGTTTACATTTACTTTTTGTTGCCTGTTTGATAAATAGGAAAGTACAAGATCAGCAGCTCGTCCACGAACTCCGTAGTGGTGTAATTTACAGATGAGTGTATTGTGGTCAACGCAGTCAAACGCTTTTGAGAGGTCACAGAAAATGCCAATTGCATCCTGGGATTTCTCCCAGGATTCCAAAATGTGACTGATGTGTTGTACTCCCGCGTCAGTCGTTGACCTACCTTTCGTGAAACCAAACTGTCGACTATGTAAAATCCCATTTGAGTTAAAATGTGACAACATCTGGTCTAGCATGAGTTTTTCATAAATTTTGCTCAATGCTGGAAACACAGATATAGGTCTATAATTAGAGGGATCACTCTTACTACCTGATTTGAAAATTGGTACTACTTTACTGTTTCATTAAGTCAGGAAACGTACCGTTGATTAAATATGCCTGTTAGGATAGGGGCAATTGTGTCAATGATATCTTCAAGAACCTTAACGGAAATGCCCCATAAGTCTCCAGTGTTTTTTATGTTAAGACTTTTAAATGCTGTTTTAATTGTTGCAATAGAAATAGGTTTGAATTCAAAACTTGGAATGTCCTTACTGAAGTTTTCTTTAAGAAGAGATTCAGCTAATACAGATGATGACGGGAGAGATTTCGTAACCTCTATTGGGATGTTGGTAAAGAAATGTTCTAAAGTCTCAGCAACTTTTAACATAATTGAAATGGTTTCATTATCAATTTTTAGAGCTAACTCAATCTGATCTCGCTGTTAACTGTAAGGGAATGTTCTTTGGAGTTTAGATTTCAGCCCCCCCCCCCCCAAGCTGTTATAAAAGCTTTTAAAGTCTTAAAATTAAATCAACAGAAGATCTTTGGGGAATGTTTGTAAAAGTCTGTAGTGCTATTATCCAGCACTAGCCCGAGCACTTGCCGCCAGCACTGGTCCGAGCACTTGCCGCCAGCACTGGCTCAAGCACTTGCCGCCAGCACTGTCCCGAGCACTTGCCGCCAGAACTGTCCCGAGCACTTGCCGCCAGCACTGTCCCGAGCACTTGCCGCCAGCACTGTCCCGAGCACTTGCCGCAAGCACTGGCCCGAGCACTTGCCGCCAGCACTGTCCCGAGCACTTGCCGCCAGCACTGGGCCGAGCTCTTGCCACCAGCACTGGCCTGAGCACTTGCCGCTAGCACTGGCCCGAGCACTTGCCGCCAGCACTGGCCCGAGCACTTGCCGCCAGCACTGGCCCGAGCACTTGCCGCCAGCACTGGTTGATTGAGAATCAACTTTTCAAACACTTTACTGAGAACTGGCAGAATTGACACAGGCCTATAATTGTTAGGTTCTTTACTATCACCCGATTTGAACAAAGGAACTACTTTACTGTGTTTCATGTGATCCGGGAAGACTCCTTGGTCGACACTGGCGTTAAATATGAAAGCTAAATAGGGTGGTGGTTTCGATAATAGCACTACAGACTTTTCCAAATTTTATATTGCAACTTTAAATAAACTATACTAAAACGGCATAAGTAACCCAGAACTCCGACTCAAGTATCAGCACAGCATGGGTAAAGATTTAAGACAGACAACCTTAGGAATTAGTCAGTGGTATAGAAAGATGTATCAAAAAAAAAAATTAAGTAGCACTCAGGAGCGGGAACTCAACGGTTTCTTATGCAACAGTAAAATAACTATACAAAAACATGCAAACGAATCCCAGAACTCCGACTCAGGTATCAGCAGAGCATGGGTAAAGATTTAAGACAGAAAAACGCACGATTTTTATCACTGATTAAAATCCGGTACCCATGCTCTGCTGATACCTAAGTCAGAGTTCTGGGATTCGTTTGCATGTTTTTGGATAGGTATTTTAGTGGTGCGTAAGAAACCGTTGAGTTTCGGCTCCTGAGTGTTACTCCAGACCCGACCGACAGAGCCGACAGACCCCACCGACAGAGCCGACAGACCCGACCGACAGACCCGTCCGACAGACCCGACCGACAGACCCGTCCAACAGACCCGACCGACAGACCCGACTTCATCTAGTTTTAAAAATATGATTGACGTGTAAAAGTGTTTGTACAAACCTACTTACAGAAATAAAATCATTTATAGGAGTGGTCCGCGTCGTCAAATTCTGATTACTTAGTGGTTTTTGAGTTAACTTCAATAATACGTATTGTTTCACTTAGTCTGTATCTTTGTATTCGTATTTAATTTTCATTTTTTTCCACCGACTTCCGAAATTAGAGTTTTTCTCTCTTCTGAAAGTTGGTAGCGTTTTTCGACACCAGTTTTTTTTTTACGTATTGGGTACTACCTTCTCCGTACGACTACATCCACTTGGAAGACAAAAAGGACCCACGTCTATGGCACTCTGCAAGTCATCATCATTATCGTCATTTCAGCCGATAGACGTCCACAACTGGACATAGGCCTCGCCCAAAAAAAAATGGGGGTGTTTGCCATAAATATTCGCCACGCTTGGCAGGCGGGTTGGCGATCGCAGTATGGTGGTAAGATGCATAGAGAAAGCTTCTGTCCATTCTCTAGTAAGTCCCTTAGTCGCCTTCTACGACACCCACGGGAAGAAATGGGATGAAGCTATTCTTTACGTCCGGCACCACACGGAACGCTGCAAGTGTTATAAGTGAAATAATTTTTGACAAAAATTATTTAATTTGTTGGTAAGTTGTTGGTAATCTCCTAATTGCTCAGTTAGGAGATTTAGAGGTACTACATGCCTCTGATGCAGTTTTCAAACCGAGTGTTGAAGTGCCAGGATAAATAAAATACAGGGTGACAGCAGGCGCGGTCCGAGGGGGGTCTAGGGGTCATGGGCCCCCCCAAAGCCGTAAACGTAAAGCTTAAATAGTAATTATTCGAAAATATAATACATTTTCTTATTAATATGTAGGTCGTCTTTGTCTGTGACCCCCCCAAGTCTTTCGCTGCGACCGCGGCTGGGTGACAGGGTCATCGACGCAGAACCTGTTACCATCTGCGGGTGCGGGTGGTTCAAAAGAGGTGAAAATAAAAAATAAAAAACATAAGTCATTTATTCAAACTAGGCTGAGAGTCAGCACTTTTTAAACGTCAAAATGACATAAGTTACATTACACCGTTTCCAAAAATCAAAAATCAAAATCAAAAGTCATTTATTCAAATTAGGTTGAGAATCAGCACTTTTCGAACGTCAAAGTACATGAGACAGTCCCCCAAAACGCCCACCCTTCAGCCTTCACCTTTCCTTTCCGTTTGCCCGTCAATGCGTTAATTCTTATGACTTCTAATAAAACTTTTTAAATTTCTCACCAGCATATAAATCTCGTTTCTTCATATAGAAGGTAGTTCTGTAACGATATTCTCTTTTAGGATCTCCGGCAGCGCGTATACAGTCCAAATAATATTTATCATTGTTCGATTTCAACACAGAACGGAAACGGTGTGGTCGTCCTACTCGAGGCTTTGTTTGAAATAGAAGTATTCCTGAAAGATCAGCTGTTATTAGCTTGTGAGTACGACCGTGAAAAACGATATACAAAAAAACCTATAAGTTTTCTTATCCTAATTTGAAGTTATAGTCACTTATACTTCATGGGTTTAGTTAGGTACCTAGTTAAATAAAGGTAAACCAATCGTAAAAAGGGTTCTTTGTAGTTGACACTTTCTTGTTTAAAAATGCGGTGTAAAAATATCATATTTATTTTTTATTTATACGATAGTGTCCGCTTTTAATAATAAATAATAAACTTTATCATTTATTCTTAAATACTTTTCCTAGATGTAACTACTTGAGCAAGATTTTTTGTTAGATTAATTACAATAATATAATATTTTATAATCTGCCTATTGTAAAGAGCCCAAAATGGCAGGTTTCCTAAACCTTTTTGAAAATACAACGAATTTGCTAAATTGAAAAGTACAACTGTATGTGATGTAGTATGGCAACTGACGTGGCAGGTATTACGTTTAGTCGGTTAACCAGACTGACAGTGCCTGCCGGGGGTGCGGGTTGTTCGAAAGAGATACCGCCGCCCCTTGCACACAGGCAACTGAGGGAACACGGGTGGGTTTTAGTCAGTTAAAGTCTGACACGCCCTCCCGCTCCACCCAGAGTGGGAGAAGTTATTTGATGATTTCCCACCCAGAAAAAAAAAAAAAAACCAGACTGATAGTGCTCTCAACAATCGACTTTTTTTTGCGAGTGCCTTTCGATTTTGTTAAATTGTGTTATTGTAGCTAGGAAAATAATTGACGATACAACGGAACAATTTATTATTAATGTGATAGTTAGTTCATCAGATTCTGATACAGATTTTGAGAATTTAGAGCCTATGATTAAATGACTATAAATAATATGATCTTAACATTTGAAATAAAAGGTTTCGCATCTATGAGTCACGTGGTTTTTTTTATTTACCTTTATTTAACTACCTAAACCTATGGAGTAGGTACAGCTCCCCATGATTAAGTATTCAAATTATTATTAGAGGAATGTTTTTTTGTTTTATTGCTATTCAATACTGATACCCTTATCATGGTGAAGTTTAACTAATTAACCATGATACCATAACATAACATAATCTGCCTATACTGTTCACACTGTTAATATACAGGCTTCCTTTCTTTTGAGATGGTATGCGCAGTAATTCACTACGCGGACCCAGTGCGGGTCAGATAAGTCACATGCCTTCGATTTTTTTAATTCTAAGACATGCCGGTTTCCTCACGATGTTTTCCTTCACCGTTTTGAGAGTAGTGGGGATACTGGTGATGAACAAAGTATCGCGCCTGGCTGGGTTTGAGCCCACGACGTAAGTCGGCGCCGTTACTCGACCACTGGGTCACTTCTGCACTCATAACAGCAGTTAAAATACCATTAAATCAAACTAATTTCAACAAGATCACCATCACCCATGTCCACACCCTCTCATTAACCTCCATTCACACACCACCACACTCCACACATCATCACATAAAACACACACTCACACTCACACATAAGTAGAAATATAATGAGTTAACATAATTTTAAATTCTCTTTTTGTCATGTATTTAATAAATATTTTAGTTATAATTTTAACTTATTTTAAAAATGAATGTAACCTACTATTATGTTTTTTAATTATTAATTTTGTTATCATAATGTAAATAAAACGGTTGTATATTGCATAAAATCTAAAACCTACTGATTGGGTGAAGACACTAGCTTCTGTAACACAAGTGTTTTTACCTAGCGCAGGAGTCAGGTCTCCACTTTGTTTGTACCCTCTTTTTATGCCAAAAAAGTTTTTTTTTTTTCTATAATTGTGTAGGTGACATACATATCACACAAACCCAGCAGTGTTCCTTGCGAAAAATATGTAAGTTAATGATGCTTATAGGGCTTGCTCTGTGGGTAAATATGACGTGAGTTTGCTAAAAACAAAAACGCTGATATTTATTAAGACAATTGTTTATAATTTTTTAAAAATGTTATTTTTCTACATAACGTTTGCTGTTCTTGAATGTGAAATGTTATTTAAATAAAAATTACTTTGGTTACGAAAATAATAAAAGTACAAAGTTGACATGCCGTATGACGTACTAACATGGCGGCTACTATTTCATGGTGTTCAAAAACAGATTTAAAAAATTGAAATCTTTCAAATGTATTTTTTTGTTTCATGAATTAAAACTAACATTTTCCGATTGCATTTTGCCGTGTCCGTTTCAATGGCGCGGCCACGGCGTACTTAAAAAAAAAATTCTACCAAGATTTTGTAAAAAATTGTAAAAGTTGATTCCCAAAACCATAAATTTGTCAAAGTTATGGTTAAAAAATTACAAGGGTTTGAACGTGGCCGCGCCATTGAAACGCGGAGAACCGCGCGGCCACAAAGATCTTTAAAACTAAGCGTTGTAGAGACCTGAAATGATGACCTGAAATGATGGATTGAATTTGTTAAAAATTTGTAAAAATATAGAAAAAAAATCCTAGGTTTTTAATATAGGAGCTGCAAGACTATAACCCCATGGCCCGGCCATTGACACGGTGAAAAACACGATATCGCCATATCTCGCTGAAAACACATCGCAGACGTCTGAAGTTTTTTGTAAAACCTAAATTTTAATTTGTCGAAATTAGTAAAAATACAAAAAAAATCCTAAGCTGAGGAGGCTCTCAGGAGCTGTAAGACTAAAACCACATGGCCGCGCCATCAAAACGGTGAAAATCCCGTTATCGCCGATATGTCGCTGAAAAAGCATCGCAGAGGTCTGCAGTTTTTTGTAAAACCTAGATTTGAATTTGTCGAAATTAGTGAAAATACAAAAATATCCTAGGTTTATATTTCAGGAGCTGTAGTACGGTATTGTGTTTTGCTAAAAAAAACAATAAAGAAGCACAGTGTATTGCCGAGCGAAGCCAGCGCTAGGACTGACTAGAGCCCGCTTACTTAAACAATGAGCGAGCGGAGTAAGCCGAGCGAGCTTGTACATGGTTAGAGCGACCGAAATTAACCCTTCTCAAAACCAGCACGTGAAGCAGACCCATTACCACACGAGCGAGCGGAGCGAGCTGTACTACCCTACGAGTGGGTGGCTACATAGGACGAGCGAGCGTAGCGAGACCCTCGCAAGACCAGCACGCGCAACATGCTTTACCAAGTTAGCGAGCGGAGCGAGCTTAACCTCCCCACGAGTGGGTGGAGGAGACTTTCACATTCTTAGAGCGAGCGAAGCGAGTGCCTTTTAGAAGAAAGCGAGTTTAGCGAACCTCCTTTAACAACGAGCGAACGAAGCTTGCACACCTTAGAAAATAGTGAACGCCACCAATTACGCCGTCACCCGTAGCGTAGATTAGCTCACTTCACACGCTGGTCTCGAGACATGTCTTCCTCTTCTCGCTCTTGTGGAGATGGCTCCCTCCGCTCGTTTGTCTGGACTGAAAGTTGACGGGTGGAGTAGGTTGGCTCGTTTCGCTCGCTTGATTTAAGAATATGCTTGTGTGTTGCACTCGCTCGTTTTGTGGGGGGCTCGCTTCCCTCGCTCGTTACGAAACTGCTCGCTACACTGGGCTGAGTTAGGGAATGCCATCGTTTTTTTTTTCACAATCCTCACCTTTGAAAACTTCATGAAAATCAATTTTGAGAACGCCAAAAAATTGTCAATAAATAGTCGTAAATAGACCAAGGTTAAAGAAATTGTTGCATTATGATTCCGAAGTTACAGCTATATATTGGTGAGGATTGTGGGATGAATGTCTCCACACAATCCTCACCTCAGTGCAAGCAAACGGCTGGGAGTATCTACTTGGTTTCTATTCCAAAACACAGTCGTAACGCTATGCCAAATCTCTAAAATAGTCATTATGGGATTCTAGAGATATAAAGGTGTCTTGGTGAGGATTGCATGGTGAGCCTGTCTCGCCACAATCCTCACCTTACCGCGGAACGCTTACGTTTTGGAATTTTAATTTGGTGTCCAAAAATAGTCAAGAAATAGTAGATTCCAACCATGATAATTTCGACCTGGTTTATTATGTACCTAGAAATATGTTGAACTTCCATGTAAACTTCTTTTTGTTTATTTATAGTTTTACTAGAGAATGGGCAGCAGCGTTCTCTATGCATTTTACTACCATACTGCGATCACCAACCCGCCTGCCTGTCAACTTAAACTGGAAAATAGATGGCTATTTCATGTCAGCAGGGAAAGTTGTCACAAAATTGTGCTATTCAAACAGGAAAATCCAATTTCAGTATTTTGAAGAATAATTTACGCGGTCAACACTCAAGGATAATAACGAAATTTATTCTGTGAAATTGCTAGTGTGATTAAGAAACCGGACTATTGTAGGATAATATTTTATTATTTATACATTTCTAAATAACCATTAAGATGGTGTATTCTGAAAGTCACAAATACATGAATTCAAGACTTCTTCGCAGAAACTGTAGAACGCCATTTGCTCCAATCCTTAAATACTTCTTTTGCTACATAATAAACCAGGTCGAAATTATCATGGTTGGAGACTACTATTTCTTGACTATTTTTGGACACCAAATTAAAATTCCAAAACGTAAGCATTCCGCAGTAAGGTGAGGATTGTGGCGAGACAGGCTCACCATGCAATCCTCACCAAGACACCTTTATATCTCTAGAATCCCATAATGACTATTTTAGAGATTTGGCATAGCGTTACGACTGTGTTTTGGAATAGAAACCAAGTAGATACTCCCAGCCGTTTGCTTGCACTGAGGTGAGGATTGTGTGGAGACATTCATCCCACAATCCTCACCAATATATAGCTATAACTTCGGAATCATAATGCAACAATTTCTTTAACCTTGGTCTATTTACGACTATTTATTGACAATTTTTTGGCGTTCTCAAAATTGATTTTCATGAAGTTTTCAAAGGTGAGGATTGTGAAAAAAAAAACGATGGCATTCCCTAACTCAGCCCAGTGTAGCGAGCAGTTTCGTAACGAGCGAGGGAAGCGAGCCCCCCACAAAACGAGCGAGTGCAACACACAAGCATATTCTTAAATCAAGCGAGCGAAACGAACCAACCTACTCCACCCGTCAACTTTCAGTCCAGACAAACGAGCGGAGGGAGCCATCTCCACAAGAGCGAGAGGAGGAAGACATGTCTCGAGACCAGCGTTTGAAGTGAGCTAATCTACGCTACGGGTGACGGCGTAATTGGTTTTTTTTTTGTTTTTGTGGGTGGGAAATCATCAAATGACTTCTCCCGCTCTGGGTGGAGCAGGAGGGCGTGTCAGACTTTTACTGACTAAAACCCACCCATGTTCTCTCAGCTGCCCGTGTGCCAGGGGCCGCGGTATCTCTTTCGAACAACCCGCACCCCTGGCAGGCATCGGCCCTTGCGAGCCCCACCAGCTGCTGCTGACGTCTCCCTGCGACGGATCAGCAGTGGCCTCGCCGCCTACCACTTTTCGGCCGCAGGGGATAGGGAGAGCGGCCAACGCTATACCGACACTCCTCTTCCCCTGCGGCCCCACCGCGTCCGCCATCAAACGGTGGCGGCCCCGTCCAGGCCACGGAAGGGAAGAGCGCTACTCAAAAGTACCGGCACTCCTCCTCCGCCGCAGCCTGTAACTCTCAGCCGCGATGCCTCCCATTCAACATCGCGGCCCGCCTCAGCTGCGATGCACCTCACCGCAACCTACTTTTTGGCCGCTACGTCGTCGGCTTGGAGGCACAAGCCCTGACGAGCGGCCCCACCTTGGGGTTCCTCTTCGCTTCACCGTGGGAGGGTGACCACGGTTACTGAGCCCCCCCGCAACGACAATGCGGGAACCCCACTGGGGGGGACGGCGTAATTGGTGGCATTCACTATTTTCTAAGGTGTGCAAGCTTCGTTCGCTCGTTGTTAAAGGAGGTTCGCTAAACTCGCTTTCTTCTAAAAGGCACTCGCTTCGTTCGCTCTAAGAATGTGAAAGTCTCCTCCACCCACTCGTGGGGAGGTTAAGCTCGCTCCGCTCGCTAACTTGGTAAAGCATGTTGCGCGTGCTGGTCTTGCGAGGGTCTCGCTACGCTCGCTCGTCCTATGTAGCCACCCACTCGTAGGGTAGTACAGCTCGCTCCGCTCGCTCGTGTGGTAATGGGTCTGCTTCACGTGCCGGTTTTGAGAAGGGTTAATTTCGGTCGCTCTAACCATGTACAAGCTCGCTCGGCTTACTCCGCTCGCTCATTGTTTAAGTAAGCGGGCTCTAGTCAGTCCTAGCGCTGGCTTCGCTCGGCAATACACTGTGCTTCTTTATTGTTTTTTTTTAGCAAAACACAATACCGTACTACAGCTCCTGAAATATAAACCTAGGATATTTTTGTATTTTCACTAATTTCGACAAATTCAAATCTAGGTTTTACAAAAAACTGCAGACCTCTGCGATGCTTTTTCAGCGACATATCGGCGATAACGGGATTTTCACCGTTTTGATGGCGCGGCCATGTGGTTTTAGTCTTACAGCTCCTGAAAGCCTCCTCAGCTTAGGATTTTTTTTGTATTTTTACTAATTTCGACAAATTAAAATTTAGGTTTTACAAAAAACTTCAGACGTCTGCGATGTTTTTTCAGCGAGATATGGCGATATCGTGTTTTTCACCGTGTCAATGGCCCGGCCATGGGGTTATAGTCTTGCAGCTCCTATATTAAAAACCTAGGATTTTTTTTCTATATTTTTACAAATTTTTAACAAATTCAATCCATCATGTACCTACATTTCAGGTCTCTACAACGCTTAGTTTTAAAGATCTTTGTGGCCGCGCGGTTCTCCGCGTTTCAATGGCGCGGCCACGTTCAAACCCTTGTAATTTTTTAACCATAACTTTGACAAATTTATGGTTTTGGGAATCAACTTTTACAATTTTTTACAAAATCTTGATAGATTTTTTTTTTTAAGTACGCTGTGGCCGCGCCATTGAAACGGACACGGCAAAATGCAATCGGAAAATGTTAGTTTTAATTCATGAAACAAAAAAATACATTTGAAAGATTTCAATTTTTTAAATCTGTTTTTGAACACCATGAAATAGTAGCCGCCATGTTAGTACGTCATACGGCATGTCAACTTTGTACTTTTATTATTTTCGTAACCAAAGTAATTTTTATTTAAATAACATTTCACATTCAAGAACAGCAAACGTTATGTAGAAAAATAACGAATTTTTTAAATTATAAACAATTGTCTTAATAAATATCAGCGTTTTTGTTTTTAGCAAACTCACGTCATATTTACCCACAGAGCAAGCCCTATAAGCATCATTAACTTACATATTTTTCGCAAGGAACACTGCTGGGTTTGTGTGATATGTATGTCACCTACACAATTATAGAAAAAAAAAAAACTTTTTTGGCATAAAAAGAGGGTACAAACAAAGTGGAGACCTGACTCCTGCGCTAGGTAAAAACACTTGTGTTACAGGAGCTAGTGTCTTCACCCAATCACGTCATATTTACCCACAGAGCAATATGGCGTCCACCGCGTCAAGCATTTTCGTCCAATTACGCGCGAAATTTGAAAATGTAAAATTTAAATGCATTTTATGGCACTAATCATGTATGTTTGCCCCGCAAGGCCCCCAAAATTTTCATTTTAGGTGTGCACCAATGCAATGTACTCGCCACTAGGAGCATATGTATCTGTTTCTTTTTCAATGTACCTCTGTAGTTTAGAAGAAATATGCACAAAAAGGGGGCCGTGCCAGCCAAACGTTTGCAGCGTGACCCCGTGTAACTTGAAAAATATATAACGTATTAAAAACTCAAGGATGTACTCTATTATCACATTATACAGGGTTATTTGTAAAACACCGGTAACCTCTCAGGACTAGGTTACTAACATCATAATCAACAACTTTTGTTCTATGACTTTTAAAAATTCATCATATTTTAATTCATCAGATTTACATACAAAAATAAAAATATTTAAATTCAACGCTCTAAATGTTACGAAGTCTATGCGAAGCAAAAGAAAGCGATAGGTAGTACCGACAATAGCGAGGGGAGCGGGGTAGGGGGCGGCGGGGGCGCTTGAACTTGACCTATTTACGGGCGGCCTTCAGTCATTCGTTTGCTTTGATGCGCTTGCGTCGCGTCATTACGGGTGTACCTTGTAGTGAAATTCGGCAGTGCAAACGTATACCTACGTAATTATCTTTACATGATGGCGTATCAATATTCCAATGTCGAGTACACGGAAATGGTGCGAATGCTAGCTAGGTGTGATGACAATGTTTCGGAAGCGTGTCGCCAATACGCCATACGATTCCCAAACGTACGTATACCTAACCGGGAAACAATGCTAGCCGCCACACAGCGGTTACGAGATCATGGGCAATTCCGGAATCCCATTAGGGATAGTGGTCGTCCACCGAGGCACACAGTACGAGATGAAGAGGGTATTGTAGAATTCTTCGAAGCAAATCCAGCAGCTAGTACCAACGACGCAGCCCGGCGGTTCAATGTCAGTCAATACTTCGCTTGGAGTGTCATTCACGCTGAAGGAAGATATCCTTACCACCTTCATCGTGCGCAGGAGCTGACTGAACCGGACAAACCAGCACGAATCGCTTTTTGCAACTGGTACTTAGCTGAACAGCCTACAATTTTATGGACTGACGAGGCTACATTTGGCAGAGTGGGTTTATTTAATACACGAAATGACCATCTGTGGTGTTATGAAAACCCGCACGAACCCAGACCACATAATTACCAACACAGGTTTAGTGTGAATGTGTGGGCGGGAATTGTGAATTGCACATTACTGGGTCCTATCTTTTTGGATAGACTGAACGGTGAAAGTTACCACCAATTTCTTACCGAAACGCTACCGGTATTAGAAGAAGAAATACCACTCGCCGATTTACGTGGTATGTACTTCCAACAAGACGGGGCGCCGGCGCATTATGCTCGCCGAGTCAGAGACTCGTTAGACAGTAAATATCCTGGTCGATGGATAGGTCGTGGCGGACCTCGTGCTTGGCCTCCTAGATCGCCAGATATCACACCTTTAGACTTTTATTTGTGGGGACATGTAAAGACATTGGTGTACACGGGTCGCGTAATCACAAACCGCGACATGTTGATTGAAAAGATTAATTGGGCGTTTAATCAAATAAAAACAAACTCTGCTGTGCTTTCGCGAGTGAATGAACAGTTACTTTTTAGGTGTGGACTTTGTGTTGGTTGTGAAGGTGATTATTTTGAACGCTATGTGCGCGATACTCACCGACATCCACGAGACTTGAACTTGAGAGGCAATAATTTGTAAATACTGATTTTAATACTTATTCATTCAATTGTTGTAAATATGCTGATTCCACTTTTTAAATACGCCTGCATTAAAAAATAAAAAGAGGTATTGTACCTAGTTTTGTGCCGACATTGTTATCCGCACCAAATATGTTTACAATAAGTTATTTTAGGGACGCGTTTCCAAAATATGATAGGTATCAAATCGCAAATCTACATTGAAACGGCTCCAACATAAACATACGCACGGATACCTGTGCGAATAAGTAGGAAATAAACTTTGACGCGCGGACTAACATTTCACAAAACATTTTCTGTGCAATAAATCTAGACAGTGACCAAATAACATAAACCTTAATACCACCCATTAAGGTTCATGTCTAATGGCAAAATATGTGAAAAAATTAAACGGGAACTTATTTTTTTCTGAGGCTATTTGTAATACCAATTTTTGTTATTATCTTTACTTCCATTTTGAGATGATTATCTCTGCTTCCCTGGGATATTGCAACGCGGAACCAAAAGTAAACAAACATATCAAATAATATTAATAACTAGTCATTGCGGTTGGCCGGCACGAGTGCGGCAGTTTCTTTCAAGTAGCAATAACAATAGGCTCAAAGGGACGACGCCGCCGGCCGCCCTGAACAATCTTTGTCCTGCTCCTTCACTCGCAAAAATAAGAATATCAACCTCGTACGAGGGCGGCAAGTATGAATGGCAAGTTGGAATTGATTAGAATCAAATCGTTAGCAACTTACCTGTCATGTCAATCGGGCGGGGTCAAAGAGTTCATGCTCAATGACGCAACTATTTGATACTATGTATGACTTAATAATTTCATAAATAATTTTGACTTGCGTAATGCATAATTAGGATCGTAAGTAGTGCCTAAGTTTAAAATTATGCCAAAGAGTTCAATTGCACCCTTTTTTTGCCCTGGTTGGGTTAAAGGGACCGGACTGTCAGACTTTTACTGACTAAACATTCACCCTGTTCCTTCATTTGCCCTTTGCGTTCCAGGGCCGCGGTATCCTGATGTGACATTCCCGCGAATAACAATTACCTTATTGTTTTATTTGTTTTCGTTTGTGCGCAAAATGTACCGAAAAACAGCTTATTTACGTCAGATTTGGAAATGCGTCCTTAATAAACAATATCGCCGCACCTGAACCGGTTAACGTAACTTTCGTCACATTACGTAGGTAGATAATTTAAGTACCTACATGTGATTTAATTTTATTTTATTCTTTAATGTAGCCAGTCCTAAGCCTGGTTAAGTATGAAGGGAGAGTGGATTCAGTTCATCTACGAACAAATACTTTTATCAAGTGCTATACCGTTGTAACTTTACAGAAAATGTGAGATGTCATTGTTAGTTTGTTTTCATTACGGTGTTTAGTGCATAGGTACCGTGAAATATCAAGGTTATTTCCATGTCAAATGTTCGATTGTAGGTATAATTTGGCTTTTGCGTAAAAAGGCGGGAACCGTAGCGTAGCGAGTTACTAACCCAAAAGTAATACTACGAGGACAGTGCGCGGCAATGTATGTAGGTACAGCAAAATACAGAGTTGAAATGTGTTACATAGGACAACGAAATATTTAAGATTTGTTTTTGGTAAATGTATTATGTTTTGTAAAAAGTCGTAGAACAAAAGTTGTTGTTTATGATGTTAGTAATATAGCCCTGAGAGGTTACCGGTGTTTTACAAATAACCCTGTATATGCCGCAGCAGATATTGTAAATTCGTAAAAACAAATAATATAAAGATGTGCATAGGGGGCCGTGCTGGAAAAAATTAAAGAAAATATCTAAAACAGACAAAACAACCTTAGCCAAAAACTTAAAAAAAATAATTGATGTTTGGCAAGTAACTTAAGTAACGCATTGGTTTCTCATACAACTTGTTAAATTTGAAAAATAAACCAATTCTATTTCATTCAGCACAGCCCCCTATAGTTGCTTATATCTTTTTAGCTAAGACGTTTGTTTACAAAATTCGACTTCCTGAATTATGTTTAGGAATAAAATTCGTTGCATCTATAATATGCACACGCAGTGTGACCTCATAGGCAAACTATGTCCTGCTAAAAAAAATATAAAACCTATCTTTTGGATGCCCAACCATTACTCCAGTACTAAATCTCTGGTAGTTATTAGCGGTTGAAATTTTACATGTTTTTGTCGGTCCGAAATATTGGACTTACTACCAGTACTCCGAGCGAAAAGACGTTTTCACGTCAATGGAAAAAAAGGGAAAAAATAATATCTAGTAGTTTATTTACTACCTGGTTGGTCTAGTGGACGCCAGCGCTACTGCTGAGTGTTAGGTCCTGGGTTGGGCAGCGTCATTGGGTATTCTATCCACATTTTCTCAATAGCCGCCCGGACTCAGAATTTGTGCTTGGTTGAGTCGGTTGACGGCAAGGCTCCAGTGTTGCCGTTAGGACCATCTAGTTTGTGGCTACATCAAAGAAAAAAGTGGCTAGTTTTGTAAATAAATGACTTTCGAATTTCCGCTAAAAGTGGCTAAAGTATTTTTGGTTTAATTTAACCGATATATACGAATTTTTACTCATAATAATTTCAATATTGTATAGGGGTGCGGGTAAGCGGATTTAATAACACAATATTTAATAGTGTTGATAGAAATTTATTAAAAACTGGTTACAAGTTTATAGCTAAAAACATTAAAATTTGTTTTTTTTAGTAAAAAATTCAAACTCAATTTTATCGTCCATAATTCAAACAATAATATCGTTTCGATACATGTTGACACGAGGAGTATTGACTTTGTTTGAAACAAACTAGGCCCCATAGCTATATTTATAACGTCCATTTTCATTAAATCGAATTGAAATTACGTTAAAAATATAAACATTCACATAAATGGGAATCCCTTGATTCGGCGCGGACCTCTGTGGTGGCTTACAGTTATTGACGATCGTCCCATAATTATTTCTCTAAAATACATTAAGTATTAGTCGGTAGACTTCTAACAGTAATAAAAGTAGGTAGTAATAATCTAAAAAGTAGCCAGAAGTAGCTAGATTAATTTTAGTGGCTAAAACAGATTATTTTTTGGCTAAAACCGTCGAAAATCCGCTAGATCTAGCCACGAAGTGGCTAAAACGGCAACACTGCAAGGCTCGCCCAGCCGAACTAACCAATAACTGACAATGGATGTTCTATAGGGAACGTGCACGAACTATAGATGGCAGCACAAATCGACACGAGAGCCACGGTGTGGTCAAAAACAGAAACTGTTTAGATCTGTCATCGTGTTGCCGCCAATGTTTAAGTTAATGTTTACATTATATTTATATCGTTTCTAATGATTAAAATGATAAAATATGGGTTCCGGCCGAATAATAATTATCGTCAGCGTGGTCAAAATATGTCCAAAGGCCAAAAACTCTTCCAAGTCCGGGCATGTGTTAGATATAGAAGAAACAGTTATGAATCCTGAAAATGCAATAATAACTGGCAAAATTGTAGCTCAAACGACGATTTCTAACGTTTATGATGTCAAAATAACTGTAAAGTATTTTCTGAACTCATATTTCAACTAAATATTTTGTCTATATTATTGTTTACGTTCATGTCGCATTCTTTTCAGCTTGATTGCAATATAAATATTAGAAAAGCAAATTTGCATAGGTAAGGCAGGCTTATCTGAAAAATGTAGGCACATCTGTGCTTTAATTCACTTTAAAAAATCTCCAGATAGTGCTATAGCGAAAACTGTAAAAAATTGTTTGAGGTTATGTTTACTTAGATTTGTTTGTATTGAATAGTAGTACTACATACAAAAAACTCAGGTATTTTTACAAATAACATTAATGAGTAATTTCTAAATGTTTTGAAACTCATACTTACCTACACATTTTTGTACTGCATTTATCGACTTTTGTCGTTTATCACGTAACCAAGGAAAGTAAGTAATATCCGTGGGAAAGTAATAGAATTTCACACAATTTGATTTATTTTGATTTTTCTTTGAAGTGTTCGAGCATCCAGAAAAACAACAATACATTTAAATTTAGTAATTATATATTTTTCACTTCATACTAGAGATTATTTTATTACGTTAAGTGTCAATTTCAAGTAATGATTCCGAGAAAACTTCGGATTTGCGCCCCTAGATGGCAGACTCTTTGTCGTACACGTTCCATATGTCGCAATCGGGTCGTATCCAGTACGCCAGCGCCATCTGGTGGCGCTCGATGGAGTTGGTGGGGCACGCGTTATCGATTCTGGAATTCTGGATGTAGGAGGCAGAGGCACTTCTCGTTTGGCGGGCGGCGCGTGCACCACTAAACCATCTCGCGTTCTGTGATACGTACCTAGTACCTACTTTTACTATACGTGCCTATTTGTCTACTGTGTTTTCTTATTGTATTGGAATTACAATAATCTGATTGTGTATACGAGTCTGTTTTCTTCATCTAACACTACCCACCGACGCCCACAGTTAATAAGACGACTAAAGATGAGTCTTAATGATGCCGGAGAAGGTCATCCTCCGTCATCAGAAGTGGGATCAGTGCTGGATCAGAACAAGGAAACAAACGTGTGGAGTGCCATGTTCGAACAACAGAACCAGAACATGCGAGCGTTGATTGAGGCGCTGCAGTCACCGAAACCAGCTTACTGTGAGGAACTACCTGCATTCGATCCTGGTAAACAAGATAACGACGCGAGAGCATGGTGCGCGACAGCAGATTTGTGCTTATCCGAAAATCCACCAAGCGGCGGTCGACTTGTTCTGGCGGTCAGTAAGGCGCTAAAAGGTGAAGCATCAACATGGCTATCTCAAATAGCCTACGAAGGGATGACATGGAAGGAATTCAAGGTACTTTTTACAACACGATTTATTTCAACCGAGACATTGGCGGGTACCCTCATTAAAATGAACGGCGAAAAACCAAGTGAAAAGGAAACACTACCAGCGTTCGCAAGTCGTTTAATTACTTCGCTGACAAATCGTTGGAAAGATGTGAGCAAAGAAGAAATCGCCGTAGCAACAGTACTCGCTCACATATCACAGTTTGACCCGCGACTTCAACGTATGGCGTTCACTACAAACGTTACATCGAGGGACAAATTACAGCAAGAACTGAATGCGTTTTCACATTTAAAGCGCAAGTTAAACGTCACCGGTGAATCATCCGATACAATTGTTTCCCATCGACCCAAGATAAGCTCGATTAAATGTTACAATTGTGGAAAAACCGGTCATAGGCGAATTGAGTGCAGAAGCAAGCCCATGGACACGAGGGGAAGAGCTACAACACCTACATCATCATCAAGTCAAGCGGCGCAGCAGCCGGCAGCGAAACCCTTGGTTTGCTTCAAATGTGGCAAGCCGGGTCACATTGCTGTCCGGTGCACGAGCGGCGGCAGCAGCGGGCCAACTGACGGTGGGGCGCGGAGCGAGCGGCGCATCGATGTCTGCGTCGTACAGCCACCATCGGGCACTTTACAACACAAAGGTGAATTGTTACGCTTTACTTACGATTCTGGTGCTGAATGCTCGTTGGTAAAAGAAAGTTTTGCATCGAAATTTTATGGTAAACGTATTAGTAATGTTGTTGCTATGACTGGCATAGGCCAAACGCGAGTATTTAGTACAGAACAAATTTTATGTTGTGTAGTGATTAACGATCACCCTCTTGAAATTTTGTTGCATGTTTTGCCCGACAATTATTTGCAAAGTGACGTCATGTTAGGTCGTGAGATTTTAAATCGGGGTTTTACTATAAACATGACGGCAACGGAGCTTTCATTAACAAAAGTTCTTTGTGTTAATTCGGTGAGTCATAATAGCGATAACGCACTTCAAGATTTAACCGTTATCGCGACGGATGTAAGTGGCAAGAACAAGGCTAAGCTTATACAAACACTTCATCAGTTCTCTGATTTTTTTATTATCGGTTTGCCTACGACACGAGTGAACAAAGGCGAGCTTAAGATTAAGTTGATTGATCCGAATCGCACGGTGCAGCGGCGACCGTATAGGATGTCGGCGGACGAACGTAGCGTTGTGCGCGACCGTGTGAAGGAACTATTAGCAGCGAATATTATCAGACCTAGCTGCTCTCCGTTTGCAAGCCCAGCTTTGCTAGTAAAGAAGCAAGATGGTTCAGACCGCATGTGCATAGACTACCGCGAGCTTAACAGTAACACCGTGTCCGATCGTTACCCACTTCCGTTAATCTCCGATCAAATCGCGCGTCTCCATGATGCCAATTATTTTTCAAAATTAGACTGCGCTAGCGGTTTTCATTTAATACCTGTAAATGTAGAGTCGATTGAGAGCACAGCATTTATAACACCTGAGGGCCAGTATGAATTTTTGACCATGCCATTTGGCCTAAAAAATGCTATCTCCGTCTTTCAAAGAGCCATCATGAATGCTCTAGGTGACCTTGCTCGATGACTACGTGATCGTATACGTAGATGACGTTTTGATCATCTCCCCTGATGTACAATCAGGTATACTAAGACTTCACACTGTGTTAGAAGTTCTGACTAAAGCTGGCTTCTCTTTGAACCTCAGGAAATGCTCCTTCCTCAAGACGAAGGTTGAGTTCTTGGGATTTGAGGTAGAGTCTGGCCAGGTCAGACCGAATCGCAGAAAAGTAGAGGCCTTAACAGCTCTACCATCTCCAGAAACGGTAACCCAACTACGACAGTTTATCGGACTAGCCTCATACTTTCGCCAATTTGTGCAACATTTCTCTAAAATAATGGCCCCATTGTACCGACTGACTTCACTGAAAGGCGAATTGACATGGAATCCAGAGCACGAAGACATTCGCCAAAAAGTAATCTCTATCTTGACGAGAGATCCGGTATTGATGATCTATGATCCAGACCTCCCGGTAGAGCTGCACACAGACGCAAGTAGTTTAGGTTATGGAGCAATTTTGTTCCAAGTCAAAGCTGATGGTAAGCGTAGTGTGGTAGCATACTTTAGCAAGAGAACTTCTCCTGCAGAGAGCAAATATCATTCATACGAGCTCGAAACCCTCGCGGTTGTGAACTCTATCAAACACTTTCGGCAATATCTTCATGGCAGAAAGTTTACCGTCGTTACGGACTGTAACTCGTTGAAATCTTCCCAAACGAAGCAGGATCTGACTCCCCGGGCGCATAGATGGTGGGCTTTTCTGCAGTCTTTTGATTTTGATGTAACGTATAGAGAGGCGAAACGTATGTCGCATGTAGATTTCTTTTCCCGAAATCCTGTACCACTCGAATCGAAATCAGTAGAGTCCCATGTAAGTCCAAAACGCATTGACGTTACTGAACTCACTCCCAATTGGCTTCAAGCCGAACAACAACGCGATGTAGATATTTCTAAAACCATAACCGATTTAGAAGAGAATCAACTAGATGAGCAAATAGCCAAGACTTACGTGCTACGTTCAGGCATCCTTCACCGTAATATCCAACGCAATGGTAGGTCTAAATGCTTACCGTATTTACCTCGTGCTCTCCGATGGTCAGTTGTTAATAATTTCCACGACTCTATCGTTCATCTCGGTGCTGAAAAGACGACTGAAAAGCTTTTCGATTATTATTGGTTTCCAGGAATGTCTCAGTACGTTAGAAAATTTGTAGATAGCTGCGTTACGTGCAAAGTCGCGAAATCTCATTCCGGTAAAGTTCAAGCCGAATTGCACCCGATACCTAAGGTGACGAGCCCGTGGCACACGGTTCATATAGACGCGACGGGTAAGCTTAGCGGAAAAAACGATAAGAAGGAATACATTTTTGTGTTAATCGATGCATTTACGAAATACGTTCTGCTCTACCATACGGCGAACATTGACTCTAAGAGTAGTATTCACGCCGTGACTCAAAGTGTAGCGCTTTTTGGTGCTCCGACTCGCATAATAGCGGATCAAGGACGATGTTTTGCCAGTAGAGAGTTTCGCGAATTTTGCGTGAGCAAGAATATCGACTTGCATCTGATAGCGACAGGTTCGTCTCGTGCTAATGGACAGGTAGAGCGCGTCATGAGTGTCCTTAAATCGATGCTAACCGCTGTAGAGACTAGCGATAACAGCTCATGGCAGGACTGTATGGGAGATGTTCAACTTGCGATAAATTGTACGATGAATCGAGCTACAAAAGCTTCACCTCTGGAGCTTTTAATAGGAAAAGTTGCGAGACCATTATCGTTGATGTGTAGCGATGTAGAGACCGATGTAGACATAGAGGAACTGCGCGAGCGCGCGTCAGAAAATATTAAAAAGTGCGCCGATTATGACAAGACTCGATTTGACAAAACAAAGGCGAAAGTTCAAAATTTTGCGATTGGTGATTTTGTGTTGTTACAAAACGAAGAACGAAATCAGACCAAGTTGGATCCAAAGTTTAAAGGTCCGTTTAGAGTGATCGAAACTTTGGACGGTGATCGTTATACGCTGAAGGCTTTAAATTCTAAGCGTACCTACAAATATCCACACGATAGGTTAAGGAAGATGCCAGTGGGTCACGTACCAGTCAATGTTGCTGATGATAAGGACTTTGTTGATGACGAGCAAGCTTAAGTTGTGGTAAAAAGTCGAGTAAAAGATTCTATCGGCCGTATTGTGTTCGACCGTACCAGTGGTTATTACGTAGTCGTAGCCCGGTAGAAATCGGTGTCTCTTGAGGTAACTCAAGTAGTCCGTGGGTGCGCGATGCGCGTTTAACTCTGGCGGAGGTCGTGGTCTGGAGAGACCGTAGTGTGTAGTCAGTGGGTGATGCACACGGGCGATCCACTTGATGGATATGCCTACAGAAGTTTTGATCCATGCGCTGGATGTGTGAGAGCAACGCGATTGCTGGTCGGCTGGAGAGCCGTGGCGTTAGAGGTTTTACTCGAAGGTTTCTGTAAGCTTGGCAGTTTTTGTTGCAGTAGAGTTTTAATGGTTCGAACGACTATGGTACATGGCCCAGGGTAGTGCTTGTTGTATTGTCGATTATTTCCAATTTTATCATGTTTGATTTAATTAAAGAGTAAGATTTGAATTAAATAAAACTGTAGAGTTTTAAAATTTCCTTATTTTCACCGATCCGATGAATCTGGAGTTTGGTCAGGAGTGACCGAGTAGAACAATATTTTCTCGTGAGCTATTTGTTCGCAGGGTAACCATCACACGAGGACGTGTGCAAGCAGGATGGCCGTGTCGCAATCGGGTCGTATCCAGTACGCCAGCGCCATCTGGTGGCGCTCGATGGAGTTGGTGGGGCACGCGTTATCGATTCTGGATGTAGGAGGCAGAGGCACTTCTCGTTTGGCGGGCGGCGCGTGCACCACTAAACCATCTCGCGTTCTGTGATACGTACCTAGTACCTACTTTTACTATACGTGCCTATTTGTCTACTGTGTTTTCTTATTGTATTGGAATTACAATAATCTGATTGTGTATACGAGTCTGTTTTCTTCATCTAACACTACCCACCGACGCCCACAGTTAATAAGACGACTAAAGATGAGTCTTAATGATGCCGGAGAAGGTCATCCTCCGTCACATATATATAGGCACACGTCTGCCTAACTCTTCAGGGAATACAGGCCTATTGTTACGTAAAGAAGGTTATGAAATGTGCAAAACAAACGAAGTTTTTTGTAAAAAATATACATTTATTGATTATGTAAATGGTAACTAATTTAAAAAAAACTGTAAAATTTTAATATAAAAATGTCATTATGACTGTACAATGGTCGCCTACTCTGACTTGACTGGGTAGGTACATCACAAACAGTAATTAAGTATAAAAATACTAAAAACTAAAAACATCACTTGGGTTTGAGTATTTTACAATAACTAAACATTTAAATCCACTGGCAACTATAAGCCAAAAAGGAAAAAATAAGCCTTCTGCTATTTGTGACGTAGCACATTTTAAAGTAGGCATAAAATACTATTATTATTTACTAAAATAATACCTATTTCCGATAACATAAAATATCACTTAAGAGCGTTCATCGCGCGCGGGCTGGCAACGTCGCTTTTCTAGTGGTTTTTCGTAATGATTTCATTAAATTTAAATCAAAGTTTTTGTTTTTTTCAGTCACTGCACTAGATCGTTGGTGTTTACA
This sequence comes from Polymixis lichenea, assembly GCA_949091785.1. Classification (NCBI taxonomy): domain Eukaryota; kingdom Metazoa; phylum Arthropoda; class Insecta; order Lepidoptera; family Noctuidae; genus Polymixis; species Polymixis lichenea. The sequence goes on from OX420959.1 coordinate 9,295,557, forward strand.
ATTATTTTTAACATTTTCCCTTAATAAAACCATTTCACACAAATAGAAACTAATTAATCATATGTCGATTTTTAAAAGTAAATATCAAAATTACTGTCAAAAATAGCATACAAACTTATAAATACCAACGATCTAGTGCTTGGCTGAAAACAAATACTTTTATTTAAACTTAATAAGATAATCACGAAAAAACACTTGAAATGCGACGTTACCTGCTCGCGCAAGATGAACGTTCTTAAGTAGTCGACGTTCACACGGACGTAATATAATCGCGGCGAGATTTCTTCGCGTATTGGATCTTCAAAGCACTGCTTAGTGCCGAGAGTATAGAGTCCCAACGCGACTCCAAAAGTCCATGGGAACGTTGGGCTAGTATTTGAACATACAATAGGTAAGTAGAGATCAACTAATTTAAAACTGTACGCCCCCCACTGCTTGTTGGATTCACATTTCAAATGCTTGCATAAGAATTTTAGTGGAGGGGCGTGCAGTTTTAAATGAGTTAATTTGTACCTAGGAGCTCACGAGCGTTGGCCCTACGAGCTAGATATTTTATTCAATGTGTGTGTGTGAAACTTGGTCGATCACCTCTCATTTTTTTTTTTTTACACTACCGTCATTAATATAATTAACACGGTTACGCTCAATTTACATTGCCGCTAAACGGAATACAAGCGATTATTTTTACAAAGCATAATCAACTTTATGTCAATAGCGTAGCGTACAAACTAGATACGAGCCAAATACCAAGTCGCGCGTTTTCTGGAGAATTCTTGCGCACTTTATTAATTCTTGTAGTTGCAATATGTAGTTTGTATGTTACATGACATAAATTTACAAAAACTCACTTCCATTCCATTCCGCGGTAATGTAAATTGAGCCTTGAAGAACCTATAATGAAAAAAAAAATTACATGAAATTATCTAAAATTAATCATCAACTAAACTATTTAGTATTCCCACAAAATCATCCCAGAGACAAAAACCGTTATTATCAATTTTACAGCCTTCCAACTGCAAAGAGGTAAACTCAGGAGGGTTATCCAAAGACAAGCTTCTACCTTCTCTCATTTGTTTGGTACATTGGTATACATAATCAACCTTCATGAAAAAAATACCAGATTCTTCTTCCAGCCATTTCTGGAATACAAGTTTTCCGCCAGCAGGTGTCATTTCATGTTGATTTGTAAGGCTGTATGGTTTAAAATCCAGGCTTTTAAGTACTGTATAGATGTTTGCGTCATGCCCCATTAGAAGCGTAATTTTATTCAGTTTAATCATTTCTCTCATATATTTTAGTAACGGTCTTGCTAAATCTTTAGCAATTAAAGTAGTGTTAAAAATCACACTATGGTAACCTTTACTTAAATCTAAAACGTAGTTCCATTGGGCATTATTATTTAGAAGTCCCCATGCAACCTCTTTGATGGGAAATCCTTGATAATTCTCCATTATAAAAGAGTCTATAACTGATTTCGAGATTTTCAATGGACCTTCCAAATTCGGTTTAAAACCAACATTAACAAATATTTTATTCATATCGGTGACAAAATCACATTTGTGTTTTGTTAAACAATATTCTGACTGTTTATAATTGAGAATTTGTTCTAAGTCTTTGTAAGAACTGTTCAAATGTAATGATTTCAGTAACACTCGCATTTGGTCTGCTGCTTCCAGTTTAAATATTGCCGATGTGTTGTGTATCACTGGGGTGAAAATGGGATCGTTACTATCTGAAGAGTGATGTATCTTTACATTACATCCTGGAAAACCTTTAGTTACAAAGGCTGCAGCGGAGGCCATAGCACGTTGCGCGGTATTGGAATAAACAAAAAAGTTTTCTTCATGAGGGCACTTTGCATCCAACAATCCTTGTTTTTGCAGCCATAAAGTAAAATATTCCCCCATATACCCTTCCAGTAATGCTCCTTTGGCTGTCAAAAAGCCACTCTTTTCCTTCCACATTGGCCAAGTCTTTGGTGTAAAATCTGCTAAGTTTTTAGACAAAGGAGTGCGCACATTATGCCTACTAAGTATCAACACTTGCTGGAGCTTTAAACTGTTTTCACAGTGCCCTTGTAATACTAATACAAATATTAAAAATAATTTAAAATACATTTCTCACTGGATATTAAAACTACTTTTGAATTAAATATTCACATCACAAGAGAGTTACAATTAAAATGATGGCCAAATAGTGAATGTGAGCTACAAGAAATAATCTTTACACAAAGGGAAAGTAAAATTATATAATCTATCTACACCTATAATACTACTTGTAAACAAGAGAGCAACAAACTAAGTCATTACTACGATTAGCTTTGTTCACGGTATAAAGACAGTAATAATATCACTACTTTGTGAGAACACTAAGATTCATACATACCAAACTAATATAAATCACATCTGACGTAGTGTTTCATTGTTTATCAAAAGACATTAGAAAACAAATGATTTTGTATGCAAAACGCCGCAGGCAGCGAAATCGAATCACGAAATAATGTCAATGTCAAATTGACATTGACAAACACAAAAAGTCGTGTAGGAATAAAGTTTCATGGACCAATGAAACTTTATTCCTAAAAAAAAAACAAAAACAAAAGCTTTGATATAAAGAATGTATGTGTGTGTAATGACATTATTATTATCTAGTCGATTTTTTTCAGAAATATAGTTAAGAGATCAATGAAGAACTTAAGGTCGCTGCAACAGCGGGCGCGGTGACAGCGCGGCGGGACGGGACGGCGACACGACGCTGAGCAGTTGTAATGTACTAGATATTACGGACGCCACACAGAGCCGTCCCGCTCACGCGACGCAACGCGACGGCTCTGTGTGGCCTTTAGAATAAGTTTATGTTTGGGTGCGACAGAATTTGTTTCAAATCTTTTAGTAAACACGTAAACAAGTACTTCTACTCTCTTACTAGATGGCGCTAAACGTCACAACTCACAGCTCAGCAAAATAGTGGCAGGCACGAAGCCTTGTATTTGACAGGATAAAATTTGGAACTCCGCCTTGTGTACCTATACTTCTATCAGAAAAATAGAGCAACGACTTTAAACACGTGTTCCTAAATTACCATAAGTAGGCTGATAACAATTTCGATTTTCCGAATTCTTTTTATATCAACTAGCGTTAAAATGTTACATTTTGTTTACATTTCAAGGCCTTGGCCACTTATTTATAATTCAATTCCAAATTTCATAACTGATCTTCCTTACAGAAAATTTTGCATAGTTCTAAAAAAATGGCTTATTTCACATAGTTTTTATTCTATATCTGAATTCCTCAAAAAAACTCCTTGTCAGTCTTATCATTACAGAAACGCATTGTAAATAAACTTACCTATCAATAAGTGTTACGTACTGTACATACATACTGCATTTTATGTTGAATAGCAATTACCTATTTTATTTAATGTTGAATTTTCGAAGCTTAAAATTGACTTTAAATAATTTAATAAATTAATAATATTCCGTTCATTTGTGTAGAGATTTGCTTAACATGCTAGCACTAGGATTTTACTTTAATATTTGCATGCCAACTTACCTATGGCAAAATGTGTCATCGCACTAACAATTTATGTACCTACCATCTTTTGTACCGCATTTACAGCAAATAAATGACTTTGACTTTGACTTTGACTTTGACTTTGACTTGAACCTCTCAGATTTTACGCCCTGACGTCACAGTTCATTGAAGTTGTCAGCGTATTTACCCTGTTTGAAGTATAATCATGCCGCTACTCACCACTAGATGGCATAGGTTTGAAATCCAATCAAGCATATTATCAAAATTGTTTAATTGCTGTGTGAATGTAGTAAGTAGGTATATTATATAAAGCAAGACGATTTGATGATATTTCTTCTGCAAAGAATATTAACGTGAGTATTACACACTAACGTCAAGCAAATAACGCCTAATAATGTCCATTGCAATCTAATGATTACCTTATTCTATGGCCCATGGTAAGCAATTCCATAAGCACCTCTTCGTTTCGCTGTTCGTTTTAAGCTGTAAATTCTACATTTTTGACACTTGTCTATGGTTTTCGAAGTATAATATTTATAAAATTAATTAGAATTTTGTATTATCTTTATCTATTTGAGTGTATGTCATTATGTCATACCTCGTTTCTGGCCCGTTTATTTACACTCTCGCCTCGCGGCTCGTCTCGTGTCTCGGCCACAGGTCGAGATAATCAATGTATGTTCACACTTTGGCGGCGCGTTTAGTTGTTTTCGAACTGTCGACGTTGGAAGTATTAGCGGCATTGGTGCCGATTCTGTTGTACACCGAACTAAACTAACTAAACTATCACTAAAATTCCTTACTTTTGGCTATGAGAATCTTAAAGCTATTCTGCAAAAAAAGATCTCTAAATTTAAAAATAATTTTGACACAACTAAAATCGAATTTGACAAATGCGACTCCACGTTTGCCTACCCCGTGATCTTTTTTAGAGCCGGAACCGCGCAGGGGGGGCAGCCTCAACGTGTTTTAAATGGATTTTTTTACTTTTTGTATCGAAAACATGAAAAATTATTACCTACATGTTGAGTTTTAGAGGTGTATGGGGTTTTATAAAGGGGGTCGAAATTTTCATTATTTTTACGATAGGACACACCAATTTCGAGATATAAGCAAAAGAAAAGAAAAAAAAGATACAGTACTGTATTTGCGCCCGAAGTCGAGGTGTCAGTGTGAATTTTAGTTCTTGACAACTAATTTTATTCCACACCTTTTTAATCGCGATTAAAAATAGTCAGATTTAGTTGGACAATCGAAATTTTATATTGAATAGAATAATGAATTTGACAACAACAGAATAGCAAAATTACCATTTTCACTAAATTAAAAACTCAGTACAATCTTAGTGCTGTCAAACTAAAATATAGTTAAGTTTTGTCACTTTAGTCAATTTCAGAATGGGAAATCGTCGTTTGACGGGAATAAACTAAATTTTAGTGATTTTTAGTTTAGTTTAGAGAATTTTGTGACAAGAGAATCGGCACCATTGCCTCTTTCTTTACTGAGCTTCTACAAATACACAACTAATTTACAAGCATCATTGACTTTTTGTTGATTTTTATGATTTTTCTTAGGATCCCAAATTATCTGCTCCTTTTCAAATACTGTTATGAATCATCCATTGCATCCACACAACCGGCACGGCGAAACGTTTGTAACTAGGCTATGTTTGTAACCGAATAAAGACCGAATGCGAGTGTAAACACCACGCGCGCTTCTCTTGCGAGCCCCTTTGACTCGTGCCCATGAAACCGCTTCCGACGCAAGCGCTGCGAGCGGCGAAACGAGCCGCGAGGCGAGCCACGAGCGCACCGATTACACACGCGTCTCGTGGTTCGCCTCACGGCTCTTCTCGCCGTTCGCGCGATGGCTTGTTTACTTACACTCTCGCCTCGCGGCTCGTCTCGCGGCTCGTCTCGTGTCTCGGCCACAGGTCGAGATAATCAATATATGTTCACACTCTCGCCGCGCGTTCAGTTGTTTTCGAAATATCGACAATGGAGGACGTCGGAAGTATTAGCGGCATCGCCTCTTTCTTTACTGAGCTTCTACTAATACCTACGCAACTAATTTACAAGCATCATTAACTTTTTGTTGATTTTTATGATTTTTGTTCCTAGGATCCCAAGTTTTCCGCTACTTTTCAAATACTTCTATGATAAATGATAAATGATTTTATTTCTGTAAGTAGGTTTGTACAAACACTTTTACACGTCAATCATATTTTTTTAAACTAGAGGAGGTCGGCGTTTCCTATCTGACTACTCTGAGAAGAAAGGCCGAAACAAACTCAGAGGTCCCTGTCTCTTTTAAAGTCCAGACATAATCTTGGTCAGATCATGTGAAGACCATGTGGATCGGTGTCTGAAATGGTCTTTTGATGAAAGAACCACACAGATTGAGTGGACCTGTCCGTGTGAATCGTAACGTGTCTTCTCGAGACCAATCCATTGCATCCACACAACCGGCACGGCAAAACGTTTGTAAGCGAATAAAGACCGTAAGGAGAAGAGTAAAACGAAGTAGATATTACACTCTCGCGCGAGCGGTGAGAGGAGCTGCGGGACGCGTGTATACCCCGTGCGCGCATGGCTCGCCTCGCGGCTCGTCCCGCCGCTCGCAGCGCTCGCGTAGGAAGCGGTTTTTTGGGCACGAGTCAAAGGGGCTCGCGGGGGAAGCGCGCGTGGTGTTTACACTCGCGTTCGGTCTTTATTCAGTTACAAACGTTTTGCCGTGCCGGTTGTGTTGCAATGGATTGGTCTTGAAAAGACACGTTACGATTCATAGAAATATTTGAAAAGGAGCGGATAATTTGGGATTCTAAGAACAAAAATCATAACAAGTGTGCCTATAAAATTTGAAGAGTTCTCTCTATTTCTCCAGGATCCCATCATCAGATCCTGACTTGATGATCGTGGGACCACCTGGGAAGTATAAAATTTATCCAAATCGGTCCAGCCATCTTCGAGTAATCGGGGAACATACATAAAAAAAAAAAAAAAAAGGTTCCGACGAATTGAGAACGTCCTCCTTTTGGAAGTCGGTTAAAAATCAACAAAAAGTCAATGATGCTTGTTTGTGTTTGTAAATTAGTTGCGTAGTAGTAGACGCTCGGTAAAGAAAGAGTTGATGCCGCTAATACTTCGACGTCCTCCTTATTAGTAAATACTATTACTAGTAGAAAACAACTGAACGCGCCGCGAGAGTGTGAACATCGACCTGTGGCCGAGACACGAGACGAGCCGCGAGGCGAGAGTGTAAACGAGCCATTAGAAATCTGTTGCTAGGCAATCTCTAAGAGTTGTCTAAGCATTGGCAAATCAGTATCGTAAGCGCCGTGAGCGGGTGTTTACTACCTGTACCTGTAGGTACCCTAATAACATAGGTAAAACCCTTTCAATTATGACCGGATTATCTGTCAAAAAGCCATTGCTACTGTCAGTGTGTTACGAAATTACTCTGCTGATCCCGAGCCGAGGCGATGCCCGTTACCTACGATGCATAAAAGTGTGCGTTGCGAAATGGTTTCTGCAATGTGTTTGCTAAAGAACGAATCCTTAACAGCTCGAGTTGAGGCGATGCTGGTCCCGTGCAATGTATAGGTAAGGTAACGGCAATAACATGCTCGCCCTTTTATTTGCAACTTACTGGAAAAAAAATATTCAAAGTTTTTTAGTTCATCGCGGGTGTACAAATTGGTAAAGCTTTTTTGACTGTCTAGCAAAATTTTGACTGTCTACAGTCTGTTGTCGGTGACCGTGCGCACGAAATTGTGAGAATGGCAGGGGGAAAATGGGTACGGGCAAAGGCACAACTTTCCTGTCAGAGCCTCTCTTCACAAGTTTATCTGCGGTATCATTGCCTAAGGATCCACTATGCTCTTTGATCCACTATGTCCTTTGATCCACTATGCCTTTTGATCCACTGGAGGTAATAATATACGTTTGGACGTCGATGAGACTCTCCAGAGCTAGATGTGCCTCCTTCTTAATTAAGTAAGTAGACCTAGCCCTATTTCTTCCAATGCGCTTGTCATAGTGGTGGTTAGTAGGCGGTTACTTACCATAGTATTGTATAGATTAGCTGTCATTGTATACCTTAAGAGATGGCGATGGCGACCAAAAAAAAAAAAAGAGATGGCGATAGTCTTTGACAGTCACTTGTAAACTGGTGGTCTACTCCCTAAGCATAAAGGCCGTAGTTTCGGCCGAAGTTACGGGCCTTTCCGTATCACTTACGGACATATTAGGGCGAGCGGGTCTAAAAAGGCCACATTAAGCAATTCCTCTAAAAGTGATTCATTTCCTGAATTCCCCTATGATTCTGCTATTTGACATTTTACTTTAATAAAGCAATTCATAATTTGGTGACCATTTTACGAATTCCCATACAAAACTGTCAAATAGTTGAATTGGGTGCTGTCAACCCAGATAATATTATGAATTGTCAGTTTGTGACAATTTGACGATTTTAAATATGATTCATAATATGATCATTATGATTCTGCCAAAGTGGCCTTTTTAGACCCGCTGAACTCAAAATGAATTGTCATTCATGCATGGCGAATCGGGAGTAGGGACAACTTATTATTGAATTACTTGTCCATTGCTATAGTCTGTCTTCTTTACGTATGTACCTATTACAGCCATGCTATATCTATACATCTTTTATACATCTTGCAGTGTCTGTTTGTAATATTATAATAACCGCTTTTTGCTACATGCATAAGAATATATATACGGTACATATGCCAAAATAACATTTTTTTACAATTTTTGTTTGTCTGTCTGTTTGTTCCCGCTAATCTCTGAAATGGCTGGACCATTTTTGACGGGACTTTCACTGGCAGGTAGCTGATGTAATAAGGAGTAACTTAGGCTACTTTATTTAAGAATTTTTCTTTGTTTTTATTGATATATTTAATAATAGCAAAAAAACTATTCCGCGCGGACGAAGTCGCGGGCACAGATAGTTATAAAATAAATCATTTACGATTTAATCTTTAATAATTATGTTTACGATAAAATCATTTTATGACCTCGCCAACGACGACGATAACAATTCTAAAATAAAAGTTTATTACATCAGCTACCTGCCGGTGAAAGTCCCGTCAAAAACGATCCAGCCATTTCAGAGATTAGCGGGAACAAACAGACAGACAGAGACAGACAAAAATTGCACAAAATGTTATTTTGGTATATCTACCGTACCTATACCATTCATATGCATGTAGCAAAAAGCGGTTATTTTAATATTACAAACAGACACTACAATTTTATGTATATGTATAGAATAGATATAGATGTATGTATAATTATATGTATAGAAGATATGTATAGATAACTGCCTTCAATTTCATTTAACTGTAAGTTAATGACCGACATAGCTCGCAGTTTATATAAGATGAAGTGGCAGATGAAGTGGTGTTGGCCAGCTGACGGATCCTCGAGTTGAAACTGCGTACAGGCAAGCGTAACTTGTGTCGCCACAACCACCCAAGTTGATAGCCCACGACGGGACTGACTGGATCCAGGACCCAGGTTGTGAGTCGCTTCAGAAAGACCTGTGCCCAGCACTGGGCTGCGAAAGACCGAGTTGAATCGGGAGTCAGACTGGCACACGAAGCATTCCGTACCTACCTCCATAATATGTAACAAACCATTTTTCAATATAATATGTCGCAGGGATATTGTCAAGCCATAATATATTGTCACTAGTGAAATAATTGCACGAAACTTTGTCAACCGCCTCCATTTCTCACAAATTCACGGGCTTTTTTTATTGTTATTTTAATTTCACGGGAACGCTTTAGTAATTTTATAATAAATAACCCTAGGTACCTAATATTAAGAGTCAAGTTTCGTGCAATTATAATTTGACTAGTGAAATTATAATATCACTGGTTTGACAATATCCCTGCGACATAATATAGTTTATTTTAAATAATATTGTTGTAGTGACAATAGAAACATACTTACTCTGTGAAAATTTCAACTACCTACCTATTACGGTACATGAGATACAGCCCGCTCATATACAGACGAACGGCCAGCAAAGGCTGAGCAATACGGTTCCGCTAGCACCCTGTGGATACAAAACCCTTAAAGCGAAGTGCTGAGTTTTGTCGCTGTATATCTACGCTACTTTGAAGTGACACTGATACCTAAACTCGGCTTTTTAATTTGCTAGACTAAAATGACAGCTGCGGTCGATCGTTTTTTGTCAACATGACAGTTATGCTATAGATAGTACCTAACGGCTGTCATTTTGTTCCAGCAAATTAAACCCTCATAAATCAGAGTAGGAGTTTTTGGCGGGATCGCGTTGGAACATGTCGCACGACTTTTCATTTTCATGAAATTTAGTGAAATAGCGAATAAAATTGTATAATTTTAGTAGTGAATTATGCAATTCAATTACGTGTGAGTGCACAAATGTAGTGAAGGTGAAAATAAGTGACTAACGTGGACTTTTCGTGTTCCCCCCAAAAACTCCTATTAGGTTGTTGTAAAGTTACTATCGCTTTACAATAACTTTGACTTGACTGACTAAAGACGACTATGACTGTTTTGTAACTTCGTGCCCGATATCGGGCCATTTACTTGATGGAAAAGAAAAATTACTTGACACTGGCTAAATGCAAAAAACCGTGCGAAGCCAAAACCCAAAAAAAAAAACAGAGTATAGGTACCTAGGTATGTTCTGTCTGGAAATAAACTTTATTTTAAGCTGCAAAAATGGTATCTATAATTTCACGTATCGTGAAAGGCAACAAATAATGTACAGTCGAGTTGGCGCTGTGAAGGATTCAAAATATTGTGAGCATTGGATAGCTCAATAAATTCTATAGAACCTATAGAACGGTCAACGGTCCTCATGTGAACGGTCCAATAATATATCCTGCGCATTAGGCAATAATATGCAAAATTATCAGAAAAAGCAGTCGCTTATTAATTAATCTAAATCTTGACTACAATTTAATGATGTGTAAAGTTGTCACAATATAATCAACTTTTTTGTCGTTCATATATTTTTGAAGCCTTAAAGGGCCAATATATTAATGAACTCGACTGTACCTATGCCAATGAATATAGGTAGCCTGCACAATCTTCCTGTGTTGTAATTACTTGTAATACAACATATCGTACTGCAAGTAGGTACGATCACTAACCCGTTTTCGAAACAAGTTTGATTATGTCAATCTTGTTCCGCGACGTTTGAGGATATTCATGTTTAGAATGGAACCTCTTTGTTGATAATATAATAAAACCAAGTAATTCGTAGATCAGTTTTCTAAATAAGGAACACTCGATTACAGTCTTCTGATTCGGCTATAGGAATGCCTAAACATGTACCTAGTAGTTACGCGCACCACACAAATTAAACCAAATATAACTAAGAATTGACATTTAATTTCATAAACTCACTCCAAGGACAATATCCAGTTGTGGAGATCTGACATCTTTTTAATTCCAATAAAACTTTTTGAGGAGGCTGTAAAAATGACAATTTTTCCCCATTCCTCAACTGTTTAGTAGTGGGATAAACGTATTCAACTTTCAAATATTGACCAGATACATCACTCCATTTTTGAAACACTATTTTCCCTCCTATTGGGAACGGCTCAAATTGATTTGGCAAAACAAACGGTTTGAAATCGAATGCACTGATCACACTGTTCAAATTGGAATCGTGTCCCACCAGCAATGTGAATTTTGGTGTTCCATCTCTGAAAATGTCGAACATATATTTTAGAAGGGGTCCAGCTAAGTCCTTTGATCCTGTCGTCAAATTGAATCTGACATTCTGGTTTTCTTTACTGATTTTCGCCAACAGTTCCCATTGCTCGTCAGTCATAATTTGACCCCATGCGACTTCAGATGTTGGCATTCCTTCGTAGTAACTCATTATGAATGAATCAACGATTGAATTTCCGATAGACAATGGTCCACTGACATCAGGCTCTTCGCCATCTTCCGTCAGGATTTCATTTTGACCTAAATGTAATTCACACAAATGTAATTCCTTGCAAACATCCGAAGTATGTAAATTTAAAATTCTACTCAGTTCCAAATATGACTGTGTAAGGTTTACTTCATTTAATTTGTTCTCCATTTCTTCTCTAATTTGATTTTTAAATTCTTCCGTAGTGTTGTGAAATATAGGCAAGAATAAAGGATCGAAAATCTCCAAATTTTCGTGATGTTGTACTGTTACGTTGCAGAATTGGAATGCAGAAATTGCGAATGCCTTTGCCGTGGCTATTGTTCGCGGTTTGGTGTTCGCATAAATGAGTACCTCGTCTTCGTTAGGACATCCTTCTATAAAATCCTCGCTATCTAGCCATTCGGCTATGTAATGGCCCATATAACCTTCAAGCTGGATGCCTTTTTCTGTCAAATATCCGGCAGAAGCATTCCATTTCGGCCATAATTTAGATGAGTACAATTCAAGCTTGTCTGTTAACGGTGTACGAATATTATGACGACTTAGAATTAAAACCTGTTCCAACTTGAGGCTGTTGATATCAATTCCTTTGCTTAACACAACGAGGCATAAAAGAACAATAAATTTTCCCGCCATTTGTGTATGGTTCTTACTGAGACACTGATCACTAAACTATTCTTCCTGATTTTTTAATGCAAGTCACGAATTAATGTTTTTATCACAATTCTAAGCATGATTGGGCTGCACTTTCCGCGTCTGTGAGCGAACTGAGACTGTCTCGATTCGCATAAACGCTTCGATAAGCCGAGTTTCATCATGCGACGACAATGATGAAACGAAATGGGATTTTATGACACCGAAGTGTACCTAATCGCTAATTGCAATACTTAAGATTACTTATCAGTTATTATTTTTAAATTGTTATGATTGCGTTATCAATTGTTAGCAAAATGGTGGTGATTTAGTTATCAGCATGTGGTCGACCCACTGCGGGGCAAAGGGCTCTTCTGATACAAAACGAACGAGTACTTACCTACCTACCAAATTAATCACCCCACAGGTTCACTACCTGCGGATTGGCAATCAAAGACTTAGTTTGTGGTTTATCTCTTAGTCAGTTCTACAAAACCCTGATTTAAAAAGGTAACGAAGTCCGGTTTTTGCCCTTCGCCTAAGGTTTTCGAACTCACGTTGTTTTTGAATTCAGAACAAAATATGAGAATTAGTTAACTTTTTGTTCTGAATTTGAAAACAATGTGTAAAACAAAAGACTGTCTGGAATTTAGAATGCTTATTTTATTCATTAACAATCGTGAAAAACAAAAGAGAATTTTAAACACAATCAAAAATAAAACTACATACCTACACACAAGGTAATCGTAGAACAGGCTCTTGTTGGTTTGCGAATTCATAAAAAAAACTATCATTAAAAAAAACCGACTTCCGAAACACTACAAAATAAAAAATAACTTTAATTTCGAAAGTTGGTGACTTTGGACATGTATTTGAATTTTTTGTCCACCACCTTCCGAAAATGAAAAGTACATTTTTGCTTTTCTCAAAAGAATGCAGGGAAATAAACAATAAATACTTTTTATATTATACTTACATTAAACTTTTCTCGTTTTTCCAAATCTCATTTTCACATAGGTACTTTCATGTATTTTTTTTTTACTTCGCTGGAAGCAGGTTTTCCATTGCCAATTTGGCTTCTGATCTTAAACCTGGTGGAGTACAATTAATTTCCATTTCACTCTCTGAACCGTAGGAAATCATTTTAATTATTAAATTTATATTTATTATGTAAGTAAAACAAATCAAGACGAATTTTCAGCTTTGCCGCAAATTTTCTATTTATCATCTGTGCCGAAAGGCAAACGCATTTATGGCTATACAGCCACGTGACCGCAATTTGTACTAAGCAAAGAGACTTACTTTGGTATGCCAAGAATGACAAAGAGATCCAATCAAAGAGTATTTAATAACCCCAGCACGCCGTTTCATACAAAATTGCTGGAGCGTTGTAATGTTCCAAATGCAAAAAACGCTCCTGCAATGGATTTGATTTTCTTTTTCCGTAAATTCGATACTTCGCGTGTCCTTTTTTCGTAAATAATGACAATATTTCCATGCATGTTTGAGAAAAGTAATTTTTCACTTTGTAGTGTTTTTCCGTTGTTGTCAATTTTTTTTTTTTAGTTTCCTTTTTTACTTTTAGTTATAGTACCTACCCCACACCAATTCGAAATTTCATCATCCTTGCGGTCAAAACAATGCTTATCTACGTGGTAGCAGCAATTGCGGTCGATTTGCTGTCATTTTGTGAAGAGTTCCGTTGCCTGTCTCCGAAACGCATCATCAGACCTATATGAAATTTAAATGGGACCATTTCGGAATAACCTTCTTTCGAACAAAAAAAAATTTGTAAATCCGTGTATATATAACGGAGTTATGCCCGAACATATATAAAAAAATATCTATACGTACATGTCGAATTGATAACCTCCTTCTTTTTGAAGTCTGTAAAAAATGCCTGACTTTTTCATTTTGGCATCTCATAATGGCATCTTGTTTATTTTTTCAACGACTGACAAGCAAATGATTCGCAAACTTAAATAGGTCCCTACGTAGATATTCATTATGCAACCAGTCTTACGGAGGCATCGTGTTACCCAGTAACTGGGTTGTTGAAGTCTGATTGACTTAAATGAGATAAGGCTATAAGGCACTTGACACAGATTGATCATCATCATCGTCATTATTTCAGCCGAAAGATGTCCACTGCTAGACATGGCCTCCCCCAAGCTCCGTTCTCCAAGCTAGGCAGATTGATTATTTTAAATACATATTATAGGGTCCAACTTCCAGAAAGAGATCAATTGTCGAATCCGACTCGCCTGGGCAGCATTCGGGAAGCTACGCAATATCTTCTCGTCCCACATACTGCCGTGTCTCATGACGAAAAAGACCAGTGCGAGTTGCCAGTGGAGCCCTATGGTACTGAATCGAGGTCGCTCACAATGGGCCTTATTAGAAGTGTAAAAATCAAGGATTCATGATTTCCAGTCATGCCATCTTGCACGTGTTTCGGGGAGTCCGATTTAGTATTGAACTCAAGCTGAATCACCTACTTAAGTAAATATAACTTCATAACACAATCACGTGTTAACACAGCGAGGTCAAAATAATTAGTGATTGGAATTTATTATTCACTTTTTCGTAAGTTCGGTACACTACTGAAGAGAAGATACAATGAAATCATGAGGAATGTTTCTCCATTAAAAGCATTAATTAGCACCATTTATGAAAGACAATTCTTGTAGACTCGATCTTCGTGTGATTTCAGCGACAGATTAGTAATCCCTGCTTGGTACCATCTTTATGACTGGCCAGTAGGTATTTACGATACCGCTCCAGTCGTACTGCCAGCATGATGCATTCATTAGCGTAGCTAATATTAGTGAAGAGCGGGCGTTTTGGGGGACTGTCTTATGTAATTTTGATATTCAAAAATTGCTGGTTCTAAATGACTTTTGATTTTGATTTATTCAACAAGCTTCCGAATCGAAATTGACACATTTTGAGTTATTAGATTTGCCAAGGCTATTTACAGTCAGAGGACTGTAAATAGCCATCGGAATCGATCTTTTGTTTTCGGTTTGTGAATACCGTTTAGAGGACTCCTTCAGTAACATTGATTGATGTTCAATTCGGCACGGAAACATGTCAAATGGTTGTGAAAAGCCATGGAGAGGTCGCCTTTCCAAACGAGGAAGAGGAGAGGGCCTATCTACGCTGCGCTTTTCGGTCGTTGTGGTGATACCTGGGGAAGGCCTATATCTAGCAGTGGACGTCTTTCGACTTAATGATTATGTCATTCCATAGCTAATGACAAGAGAGAAGAATAAGAAACATCATAATCTGCCGCCCTGGGCGTCGGGAATCCCAGGCCGATTCCCGGCCACCGTAAGCGCGGGCTTGCGGACGGTGAGTAATGGGTAGCTCGCTGTCCGGTAAGGACTAAGCGCGGGTCGACGGCACATTGTGTTCCACGCGCGCCTCAAAGAGATGTCATTTTCCTAATTATGTTGGGTCCGGCTTGCAGCCTAACCGGATGCAGCCGAATGCCAGTATTCTACATGAAGCGACTGCCTATCTGACCTCCACAACACCACTAAATATATACATATATAATAATATATTAAATAACCTACAAGTTGATAAAAAGATCCTAACGATATTAATTGGTTTAAAGTTCAAGAATCGTTCAAGCGAATGTTACGCTATGATAACAAACACTGCGCAAATACAACCATTCTCACAATTGCATCAGTTTCTAAGTAAACAGTGTTATTATTCAATTGTGCCTGTAGATACTAGACAGTAAACCTATTTCAGAGAGGTATTGTAGCTTGCTGGTAAACAGCTGATTTTCAACCCACGCGTTTTAGTACTTAATCTTTCGTTACCTACTCGTATGTAGGTATTTAATTTAAATTAAGTTGAAGACTTTGCTTGTTTATTCAGTCGGTCAGTCATTTAGACAGTCGCTCCACGTAATATACTGGTATTTAATAGCAACCGGTTAAACTGGAAGCCGACCCCAAAAATAGTAGGGCAAAGGCTGGGGTATATAGATGATGATAGAATGATGGGCGTGGCTAGGGGGGCAAGGGTGGGCAGAGCCCACCCAGGAAACTTCTTTGCCCACCCTAGAATATATATCTTCCCGCGGTTAAAAGTGTCTTCCTCAGAATACTACTATATTATATATTCTTGCCAAGCTTTGTCGCAATCCGTTTAAGTGTGGAAAGATATATTTTTACCATTCAGACATAATAACAAGAATTTCTTATGTATTTATGATATTAGTAGATTGAGCTACGAGACTTAGGCATTCAGAAATACGCCACATCGCCATGTGGCGTATTTCACCAAGAGGAGAGTGAATGGCGCATGGTACTGCCCCCGACAAGACGACCCAAAAACAAAAAGCAGGGGCACTACATACCTACCTTTTCTTGAAGCGTTTCGTCGTATTTTCAAAGCTTCGGGCTGGACGATGCTAAAGACCTCAAACTGTCAGGATAAGTGTAGGTATAGTCGGCAGAATTAAAAAACACAGTTTTAGTTATCTAGCTTTTGTACTTTGGATGTTTAGTAAAAAGTAAAAATAACCTTTTCGCTGACTGGCTCACTAGTCAAAACCTCTAGGGCACTTAATAAGCCAGTACCTACAATATCACCGCTTAAATTAAATTAAAATAGTGCACCCTACAAAAATAAATGAAATCCTATGGTCTAACGTAGAGCCAAGCCCAACTCACATCTTGGTCAAAATGTATAATATGACTGGGCGTTCCGTTGGACTATTGCATCATAAAGACCACTGACTTCATTTCTTACCATAAGCTCATATGGGAGTGGGACCAGCAGTCTCAACGTCCTAGGGGTGGGAGGGCGACCAGCAGTCCCAAGGTAGTATCGGGTTAATCGTTCATAAGTCCCTTGTGAGCAACATGGTGAAGATAGAGAGAGAAGGGAGGCCTCTTTATGATAATCTCCTTCTTAAGAAAACATGAGCATAGGACGTGGACCTGACAGAGCCCTGATGGTGCAACAAAAAATTAGATTGACTTCATTATGTTGATGACGAAGCAAGTATTCAATAATGTCTCTGTGATCAACGCGGTGAAAACTGGAAGTGTTCACCGCATGGTAAGAGGCACTTTTAACTTAAATATATCTACTGATAAGTGTAGGCTTCGAGCAGCACTGATCCAAGTCCAAAACGCGAGCTTTCAACTCGAACTCCAGATTCGTTTCGAGTGCCTCTGAGCTCTGTGGACGATTTTAACGATGGGTTCGTGAAAACTGTCCATACAGTCGGGTCTAAGATCTTCATAACCCGTCGTACAAATAGAAACAATAAGCTCTCTGATCCTACTTTGCAGCTCATGCTTTGCAGTTCTGGACTGGCAAGGGGTTTTAATCATCATTCATGGCGAGTAGCACTCACCTTCGGTTTGCCGATGATATAGTTGTCATGGTTGAGACTATGGAGGATCACGGTACAATGTTCGGTGACCTCAGTGGAGCTTACGAAAGAATGGGTCTTAAAATGAACATGGACAAGATAAAGGTCATGTCTAATGCCCATGTAGCGTATCTTCATGAGAGTGGGTGTTCACTCTCATAAAAATCGCAGACATTAAACTCGAACTTATTGATTAGTATGATTATCTAGGACAAACTGTCCAGTTAGGTAGGTCCAACTTCGAGAAAGAGGTCAATCGTCAAATCCGACTCAGCTGGGCAGCGTTCGGGAAGCTACGCAATATCTTCTCGTCCCAAATACCGCAGTGCCTAACGACGAAAGTCTTTGACCAGTGCATGTTGCCAGTGATGACATGACTAAAAGTCACCCAAAGGGCAATGGAGAGGGTTATGCTTGGAGTTTCCCTACGTGATTGAATCAGAAATGAAGAGATCCGCAGGAGAACCAATGTAACCGACATAGCCCGAAAAAATGCCGAACTTAAGTAGCAGTGGGCAGGGCACATAGCTCACAGAACTGGCTACTGTGGGCTCGCAGGCTGATGGAGCCGAAGGGTTCGGCGGGGGTTCGGGGTGGCGACCGCGTAGCGGAAGACGTAGAGTTGGAATGTCTCCCACAAGGTGAACCGATGACTTTGTGAAGGCCGCAGGAATGCACTAGATACGGGTTCCCGTTCTGTGGTTACAGAACCGGTCGAAGTGGCGGAGCTTGGGATGTGTCATGACCAGCAGTGAACGTCTTTCAACTGAAATTATGATGATGATGATGATGAAGCCCATATGAGTCTGTGCCGCGGAACAGCCAATCCGTACATTTTGACCAAAATGTAGTTTGTAAAGTTGGAGGCTTCAATCTATATTAGATCTAACTTTTCAACAGTGCAAGCTAACGCTTGCACTGTTGAAAAGTTGAGGACGCCTATTCCAAAATGACCAAAATGTAGTTTGTAAAGTTGGAGGCTTCAATCTATATTAGATCTAACTTTTCAACAGTGCAAGCTAACGCTTGCACTGTTGAAAAGTTGAGGAGCCTATTTCATTCTTGGCGACTGCCAAGAATGAAATAGGTTTGGCATTTATGATCTCCATCTCCATCTAGACGGCTGCCCCCTCTAGACAAAATCCCTAACTATGCCCACGGATAGAACTACCAGCCAGAAATGGAAAAAAATATTTTTCAATTGATAGCTCAGTTCTCCAGAAGCCAAGCATAAAATAAAAAGTCAGAGAGAACGCTAAGGGAAAATTAAGTTATGGCGTGGGTAGACGATGCGATGCGACGCCGGGGTGGGTCAGGGGAACAAGAATTTCACGCGAACGTGCGAGTTGAAGCTAGGTGGCTTATAAAAATATTTGATGGTTGGAACGGTAAGAAGAAAATGAGTAGGTATTATTAGTTTGAACTGCATCGTGTCGATTCGTGAGAAAAAAGTTCTTGACGTAAAGAAATTGAATCCGAGGCCCTAAATGCAACAAGATAATCGCTCAACCATTGCGGCATTGAGATTCGCTCAACAGTAACATAAATAGGTAATATCTGGATGACCGAGCTTGGCTCGGTATTTTTTTTTGGTTTTTTTGACGTTTTCGAAAAATTAAACCCAGCTAGATTTATCGCCCCCGAAACCCCCTGTACTAAATTTAATGAAAATCGTTGGTGCCGTCTTCGAGATTCAGATTACACGAATTGCTTGTTTAAAGGTATTAGATAGATATTCATAAGCATTTATTAAAGTTAAGAGATGTTTAAACGGTAAATATGTATGGTTGAACAGCCGCTAATCATTACTTAACGTTTATAAATAAAGGGGTAAATTGTCTAGGTACACTTGAGGCAGCTGACCATAGAAACGAATCATCATCTGCCTAGCCTTTCCTCAAGAATGTTGGGGTCGGCTTCCAGTCTAACCGGATGCAGCTGAATACCAGTATTTGACATAGAGCGACTGCCTACCTGACGTCCACAACCTAGTTACTGGGTAATACGATACAATACAAATGAATGAAAGCAAGAGTTATAATAATGATTAAAACCAACAATAGTTGCTATTGTTGGTTTTAATGAAGAAGGGAGGCCTTCCTGCCAGGGTCGCGGATTTGTTCGAATGAGTTACCTTGACCCTGGCAGCCTGGCACAGGCAACTGAAGTTTTTGTCCTCCACCCAGAGCGGGAGAAGTCATTTGATGATTTCCTATAAAAAAAAATGACAAAAAAACTAAAAAACACACTATAAAAGCGTGTTTTTTTAGTTGCGTTTTTAAAGCGTGTTTTTTAGAGTTTTTAATCTACTATTTATTTTCTATTTTTTAGTTCTGCTAATTAGAAAAGCGCGATTTTGCAGTTTTTTTTAATTGTCATCGGTCCTCGATAAGTCTACAAAGTTTAAACGAAATCTGACCGTTTTAAGTGGGTCAAAATCAAGTCTAAAGGAGTCGGTTACAAACAAAACATACAGGAGAAGCTAATAAAAAGCTTGTAAAAAAGGGAGGCCTTTGCCTGCCGTGGGACAGGGCTAATTATTAGTAGGTACGCAATAGGTATAAGGTACCTAGTTATAGTATCTAATTGTGAAAATAAAAGTCATTGCTTGACAAAGTTCTTTTTCAGAAGGAGGAACTATAAAGTATGTATCTATCATTAGATCTAGTCTAAACTAGATACCTACTGACATTGAACCTGACAGTGACATTGAAATTGACAGTGACAGTGAAATTGACAGCGACGTTGAAATTGACCATGTCAATTTGTCCCAAAACTTAATGACTAAATAGTGGACTAATAAGTTGATTGAGTTCAAGGTAGAACTTGGGAGAAACTGCCTTGCCTGTCTGCGTTGAATTCAACCATTGCCGTTCAAAACCTCCACGAGTGGAGATCCAACTGGGTAATATTTTATCACCACTTTATGAACACCTAGAATCCTAGATACCTAGGTACATATTTTTATAATAATTTTTACTTCATGCCGAGACGGGGGTATTTTTTGCGTGCTACGCATTGTGAACCTACTGCAAAATTATTTGCGTTGTCACAGAAATATTATTTATCTCGACGATAATAACTATAACAGTATTTTCCTGTATCGATAACGTTATTAATAAATTATGATTATTATTTACTTATTTTGTTATCTAACCGACTCACTAGCATTTTGTTTATTAACATTTATCATATTAGCCTACAAGGGCATAGCTAGAACTACAGAGAGAATAACTAACCTACAATGTTTAACATCACGCCTGTATTCCAAAAAGGTGTAGGCAGAGGCAGGGGTATATCCCTACACTACATCTGATCAGTTGGGTTTTTTTTTGCATGTAACAGAAGGCGAGCAGATTCCCACTCTGGGCACAAATCCAGGATTCTGAGTGCTACTGAGAATTTTCTAAATTGAATCCGACGGCCCTACGCTTGGCAGTCTCACTTGCAAATACTGGGTAACGAGGTATTTCATTAAAAGCAACACATTTGGTTTGCTGGGAAAACAGACATAAATGTTTGAAAATAAAACTGTGTTTTCAAATCAGAAGCCATTCTTTGAATGCTAGTCAATGAATTCACATGCACTATGTAAGACAACAAACAGTACCCACTTGCTGTTATTAGGTAGGTAAACTTACATGACGACGTGGTTCCCACTCTTTTTTTAGGGTTCTGATCTCTGCAGCCAAATGGCAAGAATAAATTCCTAATAATTCCGTTATGTCCGGCTGTCCGGCAGCCACACAGCCATTTTACTCAGAAACTATGAACACTTGAAAGGTGTATTCTATTCTGTTCACCGCTAAACAATATTGTGTATTGAAAAAAAAAAAACAACAGAAAAATAATTGAGGTGGCATTCCCAATACACTTAAGGAATGAAAAAAAAAACTTATTGCGTACCTATACCTACGCGTATAGGTTATTGTAGGATCCCATTTATCAAAAGATTATGATGTTTTTAAGTGACTTTGCTATAAATCAACAGATTTTTTAAATTTTATGTTACTAGAACAGAAATAACGATGTTCTACATATTTTGTTTTTTAAACGGGGAATAGGTAGGTAAGTCAAATGTCAAGTCGTTGGGCTATTCCTCACTAGATGGCGTTGAAATAAAAACAACAAAATCAATAAGAATTATTTTAATAATAATTTATCACAAAGTTAAATATTGAGTAAATGTAACGATTAAAAAGCTTATTTATAGTAATAAATAGTTGTTACACTACATTAATTATTGCAACCACGTACATTGTTACACGAATATTATAATTTCAATCAAACACAGTTTGTCCAGTACATTTTGGATCCTCTAAATAATTAAATAATCTTGTTACGAGTGCCAATAAAACTCACAGATCGTTCCATATTCTACTACTTTGGGCGCTTCCACTAACTCATCATCATTCTGTGCAGCAGGCCTAGACAAAACACACACAAAGGACACGAAGTAATCTTTCCGCAGGTAATGTCATTCCCGTACATTTTGGCGTAGCGTTTGGCGTGCACGCTAACAGAAATGTGTTTTGTCTAGGCCTGCTGTTCTGACCAGATGCAACTGAATACCAGTATTTTACATGAAGTGACTGCTTGTCGTCGGTAACACGATGCCCTTGGTAAGACTGGTTGTCAGTCAGACTTTCGGACTTCTGACGACCCGTAATGATGGTCAAAGATCCACGAATGACAGCCGGGACCGTGCTTAACGTGCTTTCCGAGGAGTGGTAGACTTGGTATATAAAGATGGTCACCCATCCACGGACCAACCGCGGCAAGTGTAGCTTCACCTGATCGATCGGCGCGTACGGCTGGATTGGGGTTCTGACTACCCACTCGTAACAACTCACAGAGATCTACAATTGACATCCGGGACCAACGGCTTCTGAGGCACGGAGGGCTCTCTCCTCTCTCGGTTCGTAATGAATGGTCACCCATCCAAGGACCGACCTCGGCAAGCGTTGGTTAAAACTTGAAGATCGACTCATGCGGCTGTTATTATTTAGCCACAAGCCACTCATTCAGATATATTCAAGAATAAGTTATATTCCATCGTTAGGATAAAAATTCTACTTTCAACTTTTTTAACTTACACAGAACAATACACATGGGGCATTCATAATAATGCCCCATGGGCGGTGGCGTGCAGTCCATAAAGACAGAAAGACACTGCCTACCCTACCTAAATCGGATAAATATTCAAAACTAATATTAATTTATCAATAAAGAAAATATCTTTATTTTTTAAATCAGCTCCACCTGTCGAGCGTCGGTCGTATCATTAGTATCATCGATCGCTCGTTCGTACAATTGCCGCAATGACGCAAGTTCGCATTGCGATGCACTAGCGCCGCTGAGTGCCTCGGGAGAGACACAAACTATTCGCGTCTTGATGTTTATATGTGTGCTTTCGTGGTCATGCAGATTTATTTAGTGTGCGTTCCTATACATACGTGGTAAACAATGTGTAACAAATAACGCACACAACCGTACAGGGTAGGCAGAGGCTTTTTTACGCTTTGTTACTACATGACGAATTACGAAACTTACCGAAGTTTTCCGAACAAAGTTGGTTATGCGACTATTTTAAAAATTAGCATTGTTTCATTGTATTTTTGTTACATAAACTAGCTACCCGTACTTTTTTGTGGTATTATTTTTTATATTCCGACGCCATTGTTTGTTTCGATTTGTTTGTGTTGTGATTGCGGGCTATGATAGCATGTATTTAAGATTTAAACGTTGATATTATGTGAAAAATTGTTAATATTCACTGTGAAAGTTGTCAGTACAGGTGGTGTGTGTACAGAGAAAAGAAAATTATGGTCTTCACATGATCTGACCAAGATTATGTCTGGACTTTAAAAGAGACTGTGACCTCTGAGTTTGTTTCGGCCTTTCTTCTCAGAGTAGTCAGATAGGAAACGCCGACCTCATCTAGTTTAAAAAAAAATATGATTGACGTGTAAAAGTGTTTGTACAAACCTACTTACAGAAATAAAACTCATTTATCATTTATGCGTTATCAAAACGGTGAAAAAAAAAAGTGATCGTGAAAAGTAGTTTTACCTCACATGTTTAGATAAAGCAATCGGTTATTTTGGATTTGTTGTGCATTTTTTTTAATTTTCTGCCTACCCTGTCTAAAAACTCTGTGCACCGCCACTGCCCATGGGCATGGGGCATTAATTATAAAATTTTATTACCTATAGGTGACCTCATAATTGCTTTACTGACAAAATATCCCAGTAAATCGAAAGTTCACGTAAAGCACCTGTGCCACTGCCGGCGATTAACGAGAAGCGAGTGCGCGACGGCGACGAGCGATTACTTGCTTGGCCCTAATTCACTATGACCACTCAACGATTCCTTACTTCGAAACCAATTTCTTAGATCACGACGAATTGTCTTGGAACATACAGAATATGACATTTCGATTTCTTACCGTTACATTGGTTTAGAAAAAAAGCGATATTGACGTAGTTTGAACGTAGTAAGATTCCGCGGGGAATCATTATAACGATACAGAATTGGGAAATTCTGTATCGTTATAATGATTCCCCGCGGAATCTTACTACCCTGCGGTGTGGACAGTCAGCGATCGACCAGTAATATAAATGTCTCTCTAGTTTACCTACTTACACGGGACCTACAATCTTTTGTACGTTTGTTGACCGAGAAAATCGTTGATAGATAGTCGCTTCCACCTCGGGCTTCTTATTCGTCATATCGATCATTCCATTGGGTTGTTTGAAATAAGCTTCAACCAGAATTCGGCTACTTCACAGCGTTATCGTTGGCCTCGCAAAGGTCTTCCGTGATTCCTCAGCGGTGGAACAAGTGCATAAGGTTGAAACTAGCTAACGACAAAAAATCGACTAAAAATGTTAAGTTTCTAGCCTTTGTTTATGTTATTTAAGGCAGTACTCGCATACAAAACAGGAAGACCGCTAAGCTCCTTAAATTACATTGCACGATCCCATACGTAACACACTTATAAGTACTGCTCAATCACATTACAATATTCAATCCAATTACTAATCCTGATACAAAGACGCCATATTAAAAAAAAAATGGCGGCAATTCTGACATTGACAGCTGTCAAATGGAATGTTTTGTTTTCTTCTATCTTTTGGTTGTGGCTCGGTCCAGTTGTGCCAGTTGGTGAGCCATTCTTTCCTCCCTGGCCCGCCTGGCCTGGCCAATTCCTCGTTTCTCTGCGAATTTCAGTACGAAGGTCTCCACAGGCATTTTACCTGAAGATTTGGAATAAATTAATTATAGTACTTTTAACATTGTTTTATTTACTAATATAACCTTTCTCAGAAAGTAACAGGGATTGTGAAGAAAAAAGATGATTATTTCAGGCTTTAAAGTTTTAAAATATCTCAGCACCAGGCTGCCTTGAATGGTAGCATAGCAATGTAACAAATTTAATACATACCAGTCAAGAACTGTTCAGCAATGACCTCGGACTCCTCATCAGCCTTCAACGCAGCCTCCTTCAGACAATCCCTAATCCGATGAGGATCATACATCTCCGCTAACTTCATGTGCTTCCTAAAAAGAAAAGTAAAGTTTTAATATTAATTGAGAGAGACATGTTGCGGTGAGTATGTTTGTGGCTTGAGCATTGCATTATGCTCAGCATATAATGTTCCCACTGCTGGGACAAAGGCCTCTTCTCTGTGAGAGGGAGTGTGTCGTAGTCGTAATCCACCACGCGGGATCAGTGCGGGTTGGTAGATGTCACATGCCTTCAAATTTTTGATTCTAATGTTTACCTTCACCGTTTTGGGAGCAATGGTGATAAAATAAATTACGCAAAGTTAAGCGTCTGCCTGGTTCCGTGTGTTGCCGGACGTAAAAGAATAGCACCATCTCATTTCTTCCCGTG
Source organism: Polymixis lichenea (assembly GCA_949091785.1). NCBI lineage: Eukaryota > Metazoa > Arthropoda > Insecta > Lepidoptera > Noctuidae > Polymixis > Polymixis lichenea. The sequence continues at coordinate 9,320,974 of OX420959.1, forward strand.
GGTGTCGTAGAAGGCGACTAAGGGACTTACTAGAGAATGGGCAGCGTTCTCTATGCATTTTACCACCATACTGCGATCGCCAACCCGCCTGCCAAGCGTGGCGATTATGGCAAATCCCCCCTTTTTGGGGGAGGCTTATGTCCAGCAGTGGACGTCTTTCTGATGATATGATGATGATGAAGCGCCTGCCTGGGTTCGAACCCATCACCAACAACTCGTTAAGTCGGAACAGTTACAACCACTGGATCACCACTGCTCTGATGATTGTTGACAACTATAGAGTAGAAACTGACCAAAGAACCAATGAATCTGTCTTTGCAAAATCACATGGCTAGGAATGGGTTTCATTACTGAGATGGCTGCTTGATTTCTAACGGAAAAAAAAAATTGAATAGAGATAGATGTATAGATGAACAAAGAATACTGCACCAACTCAAAATAAATCAGGATACGGTTGTGGTTATTTGCTTACCTATTCAATTCCTCAAAGTTCATCTTCATTTGTACGATAGTAGATATACGGTCAATAACTTCAGACTTTAAATCATCCAATGCTTGTTGTTTTACGATGTTCTCTTGTGCTATTACCTCGATGCTGTTCATCAATTCTTCCGTTTCAAGGTCCAGTTCCACGAGCTGGGGGTTAACTTCAATTATTTTGTCCTGGAAATAGGGTTTACACTAATTTTTGAAAAATTAGATTCTAGAGTGCTTATAAACAATAAAAAATCCAACATTTATATTTAGTCGATTAGTGCCATAAAAATGCATTTTCAAATTTTGCGCGTAATTTGACGAAAACGCTGGACGCCATATTGCTGTGTGTATGACGTCAGTTTGCTATATAAACAAATGCGAAATTTTCTAAGACAATTGTTTATGATTTAAAAAATGAGTTACATTTTTACTTAACATTTTGCTGTTCCTGAATACAAAATAGTATTTAAATAAAAATTACTTTGGTTACGAAAATAATAAAAGTACAAAGTTGCTCAGTTGACAATAGTTGACATGCCGTATGACATAATAACATGGCGGCTACTATTTCATGGTGTTCAAAAACTGATAAAAAAAACTGAAATCTTTAAATTGTATTTTAAAAATGATTTTGTTGTTTCATGAACTAAAACTAACACATTTTATGGTACAGTACACTAGCTTAGCTTGTTGCTTGATATACTATTTAATTCAAAATGATTGTTTGAAATAAACAAGCACAATCAGCCTACAATGATACCACAGCTGGGACACAGGCCTCCTCTCTGTGAGAGGGAGTGGGCCGTAATCTATCATCCAGGCCCATTGCGGGTTCGGAGGATGTCAGGTTTTCTCACAATGATTTCCTTCACTGTTTTGTGAGCAGTGGTGATGTAATCATTTATACAGTGTGGTGTTTGACACCTAATTGATATTTACAACTGACTGTCAGTTGATTATTGTTACAAGTGAGCAGGGTTCGAGGATATACATATATCATATCATCTGCCTAGCCTTTTCCCAACTATGTTGGGGTTGGCTTCCAGTCTAACCGGATGCAGCTGAATACCAGTATTTTACATGGAGCGACTGCCTATCTGACCCTTGGTAAGACTGGTTGTCAGACTTTCGTAACGACTGTCAAAGATCCACAAATGACAGCCGGGACCAACGGCTTAACGTGCTTTCCGAGGCACGGAGGGGTCTTGGTATGTAAAGATGGTCACCCATCCACGGACCAACCGCGGCAAGCGTAGCTTAACCTGATCGATGGATCCGTGCAGCTATTGTTACTTAGCCACAAGCCTCCCGGATATATATCATAATGGATAGATATCAAGATATATAATATATCAAATGATATATATCCGACATATTATATGATTAGAATTTATAAAAAATGGTTTCATGTTTTTGAGTTGATTTTTTATACATATATAAGATTTTATATTTTTTAGTTGATTTTGCCTGATCTAAAAGAAGATATGTTTTTTACTTGATTTTGCCTTATCATAAAGAAGATTTTATGTTTTGGTATCATTTGTCTGATTTTAAGTACATAAATAAATAAAACATTAAAAACATTTTACTTTTTTTTTTTAATAATTTTAGTGTTTAAGTATGTAACACTTATAGCAAATATGTAGTATTCATAAATAATACAATAAAATAATAATATGGCTTTCATACAAAATTGATATATATCAAACTTGATATTATATCTGATATATATCATAAATATCCGATATTTTGATATTTATAATAAATATCAGATATTTTCGAACCCTGCAAGTGAGGGTACCCCACAGTATAGTTTAAAGCAACCTGCAACAACTGGCAGAAAACAATATGGACGCCAAGTAAGTACATAATACAAAGTAAAGTGTAAGTTAAGTTAAGCTTGGGAGCTAACCCTTGACCTACAACTCAACAAGAGCAATCCAAATTACAGTGAGGCATAGTAGCTTAACTATTTAAAGAAGTTAAACTATACTGAGTGGCTATAATGAAATTATAATTATAGTTGCCAGTAGCTCACCTGTAAATCAGTGTTCTGTAGTATCTCCTGCAGCTCTTCAATACCGCATTCATTTAATTCAGGAAACATTAAAGACTGGCCGCTGTAGTTAGATTGTGGACTCACATCATTACTCTTTGAGTCATCGGAATTTGACAACATGGGCATGGATTTCTGGAACTCCCTTATAATAGCCTGGACAACACGGCCCAAGTCGGAATGTAAGGTATAATTCAACAAACCAGGAGCTCCAATAACTTGGTTCGAATTATCTCCGATCCACGGATGAGGTATAGGCGGATTTACGAATATAGAAGGCTTTTCATTAGGAAAATCGGGTCCCAATAGCACTGTTAAGCTCATATTTTTACCGTCAGCGACGAACTCGACTCGGTACTCTGCATTGTCGTTAACTTCGACGACATGGTCATTGAAGATTTTTAACGTATCAATTTGACGCTTTCTCAAGTCTTGTTCGCTGTAATATTGTCGTGGCAGCATCTTTCAGCAAAGTGCTAACTGGAAAGAAAACAGTATTTGAGTGAAAGTTGTTGAAATCGATGCTTTTTTTGCACAAAATTCTTTTGTTGACACCGTTGTTGGTTCTTCTATGTTTTTGTGTTAGTTGGCAGCTTATTAAAACAATTTCTGTGAAAACAGGATTTTCATACCAGTTATTTAAAATTATGTTATGATATATGACGAATTTCGAAAGTTATACAAAGTGGATAAGAATTTCCAAAATATTAATTCGTGCGATCAATATGAAACTATCAGTACGTTATCTTAGGAAGAATTAGTTTTTTGTTCCTCGTCCACTATCGCTCCATAGCGTTATAAGAATTTCATTGGCTTTCTCATCGAGAGTTACAATGTCGTCCAATCAAAAATACCTTAATTATCGATCGAGAAGAAATACGTAAAAGGAAACAAAGTGGCTTCTCCTAGCAGAAATGTCAAACTTACTTACGTCAACCAAACAGAATGCGTTTAATTACTTCATAATCTCAGTTGAGAACAAAACAGAGGGAAACAACATAATTCTATTAATTTAAATTAAACATTACAGTATTTTCTTGCATTTTCATTATATATAGTAACGAGGGTTTTTTATATATTTAAGTGTATTTCTTTAATTAGCGAAGTTCCACTTTGCACCCAACAACAACCCATCAAACGTTACTTTTAAATGCAAACAAATACGACTAGATGTCGCTTTTAGTCGCATTATTTATCAACTGTTGTCTGTTACACCTATTTTCAAGCATTCTATCCGTAAAAGTAAGTAAGCAGATACTTTTTTATAATTATGACTTGATCCTTTTAAAATAATAAGTATTAGGTTCCACACGATTAGGATTCTTATAGGTAATGCTAATGAGAGAAACAAACATTTTAAACAACAATTTGTGATTCAAGTTACAAAGTATGAAAATGGCTCTATGGGGAGGCCGGGCTTCAAAGTGTTGGAGGTAAGTTGGGTTAAGGTGCCAGTAAATGTAAAATGCATCACTGAACGTACCTATAACGTTCAGCCATCGCGTTGCTTCGAATCAAAGACTACAATTGTATACTGATGGACGCTCAGTAGTTTGGTTTCGTATGGAGGTACATTTTTGTATTTTCGTTAGCGTCAGAATGGCTGGTTGCTTAAGGCAAGCGGCTCTGAAACTATATTCAAGAATTGCTATCCAATTGCTTGTATTTGCTACATTTCTTAAATAATTGCTACCTATGATACATTCAGAGAAATATGATCATTTTTTGACCAGCCATTCTGACGTCAGGATTTCTAAAAGTTTGTAATCAATAACTGCTTACTAATTGCTACTTTCACAAATTTAAGTTTGAGCTTCGTAGGTACACTCGGCTACACATCAAGCTACACATTTCCAGTTTACGCTGATCTACCATTGTAAGGAAATCCTATACAATGCGAGGTCAGCTTATTCTGGAAATGTATAGCTTGATGTGTAGCCGAGTGTACCTTAGGTAAAAAAAATATAGCTTTTATTAAAATTTGTACAGAGCCAGCACATCAAGCTACCCCAATCTGTCAAATTTATCTGATAAATTTTCAACTTTATCACATAACGATAAGGTTCATGTTCAATTGGTAAAATTTGACAATTTGGGGTGTCTATACGAGGAACTGCCTAATAATTTGGAATGGCAACAGTTTTTTTTTTACTACAGCAGCGTCTTGTTCAAATCGTGTAGGCGTTTATTTATTTTTTGATGTTGGGATATCGTCCAACAACTTCTCCCGCTCTGGGTGGAGCAGGGGGGCGTGTCAGACTTTCACTGACTAAAACCCACCCGTGTTCCCTCAGTGGCCTGTGTGCCGGGGGCCACGGTATCTCTTTCGAACAACCCGCACCCCTGGCAGGCATCGACCCTTGCGGACCCCACCAGTTGGTGCTGACATCACTTTGAGGAGCGCGTGGAACACGACGCGCCGTCGACCCGGTCTTGTTCCTTACCAGACAGCGAGCTACCCATTAGGTACTCGCTGTCCGCAAGCCCGCGCGTATGGTGGCCGGGAATCAGCCTGGGATTCCCGACGACCAGGGTGTCTCCTGCAGCGGCTTGGGCCGTGAGGGCGCATATACTGCTTATGCTAAAGTGCGTTGAAAATCCAGTGCGCTAAATACCCCCCCGCGATTTTATTACAACCGTGTGAATGTCGACTTTTTTGTAAGTTTTTACATATTTTTTTCGTTCGAGTTATCTTTAATGAATGGAATATGAAGATAAAAGTTACTCAATACTTTATTGCATTCCACATGTAGATGGTAAACTTATAATTAGATCATAATGGACCCTGTCGGGCACGGCAAAATAAGTAAGTTATAGAAGAAGCATTTGTTAATTATTACACAGTTAGCATAACTAGATACTATATTATAATAGTACATTATGATATAAGTGCGGTAAGTTGAAAATTACAGCCGAGGCGATATTGCTAGCCCGAGCCGCAGGCGAGGGCTACAAGAAAGCAGAGGCTGTAATTATCAAAGCGCACGTATGTCATACGACGTTTTATAACATATTTGCGAGGAAATAAATAAAAGTCGGACTTTCTTAAACGAGTAAATCTTTAATCACTTGTTAAAGCAGTTAGAAAAATTTGAACAATTTGTAAAATTGATTATTACTTGTTCACAAATTAACGATGCGCGCGCATCAGCGTTTTTTAAGGCAAAGGCACAAAAACAGCCAGCATAACTAATGAAGTAAATTAATATTTTTTTGTTTTTGTTACAGATAAATGGCTGTAATATATTGTCAAAACTAATTAAATTAAAGAATTAAATGTTTATTTTTTATATTTTATCTCTCAAAGTTAATTTTATTCATAAAATGTTGACCACTTTTCTGACATAAAAACTCTTTGCTAAGATTTTAAAAAGTACCGTTCGTTTTAGACGGAGCATCTTGATAAACCATGCGTTTAACATTACAATAACGCACAAGTGCGTAATGACATACATTACGATATTGAAATTGGTGTAATAAGAGACCCTTTACGAGCAAATGTGTTATAAAAGTGGTGAGCGATTTTTTAGCAAGTTGAAATGAAAGCCTTCGTTATTGAAGGCTCCAATTGATCAAGAACGGTTTTGCGACCTAGCTTTGACCGAGAAGATAATTTACGAATGGGCGCAAATGTGGTGCGTGCCCTAGGCGCTATTTTCTATTGGTACGCCCCTGGTTGGTTCCTTGTTGACTTTCGCAAAAAAATGTTTCCGGCCATGAAAGTACCTACATATTACTAACTTAATAATGAAGACCTTTTTAATTTAAAACTAGAGTACCTACCTACATTCTGCCTCTACATATTCGAAAGTTAGAGATTAGACCTTGTTTTAAAGGCGTTTGTATGTGTTTTTTGAAAATTGGCACCTACCATTAGGATTAACTTTTGATAATTATAATTATAAATATTTATTTACCTACCTCAACATCATAGACAGGCACTGGCAATTAAAATCGCCTATCTAATAATGCCTATCTATAAATTTAAAAATATTTGTACCATCATTTTCACTATTGTACCACCACCCAAAAGTTGATTGGTAGAAAATGTCTAAAGCACTATATCCGCCTCTGTACATTTTTGTGCTCCAAATAAATGAATAAATAAAAGGAAAAAAAGTAAATGAATAAGTAAATAAAATGCACAATCTTAAATGAAGAAATAAAATAAAATAATCGGGTGATCTGAGTTACAGACTCGACTCTCTTAGATAGGACATGTTAGTTTACAAAGGGTTCTTTTTTGAGGGTGGGGGGGAAATCATCAAATAACTTCTAGAGTCAAGATAATAATAATAAAAGTCTGAAATTGCAATAGGGTTTTACCTACACCCATTTTGCAAAGTGTCTTAATTAGATTCAAAAATGCTAATAAACCACTAAAAAAAAAAAATGATTGAATCGATTGGTGCCATTAGAATGAATTTAAATTTTATATTTTCTTATTTCGCGCGTAGGTAATTTGACGAAAACGCTGGACGCAGTAAACGTGGACGCCATATTGCTCTGTGGGTATGACGTAAGTTTTCTGTATAAGCAAATGTAGTAAAATACCCTAAAACGTATAAGCAGAACCTATAGCGAAACTCAAGCAATGATGTTAAAAATATATAAATCCCCTCTCCGTAGGTATATGTGTGGGCAGGTTACCTACATCGACGTTTTAAATCATTCTAAAGCGTATTAAAAGTAATGATCTGCGAATTTTCCGCCATTACGAGGAATTTTCTATATTTTTCAAATTACAGGCTTGTGTTAAATATAAATAATGTGTCAAATGATGGGCACCGCCATGTTGTTTTGCGAAATTATTTTTAAAATAAGTGGTTGTTCAGTGACATTAGCATTTGCAAGAATCATTTACCGTCACGTTTTCTTAAAACGTGTTGTTTTAGGGTAACTTGGTTTAATGATTAGGTATATACCATGTTTTTACCTACAATTGTTTGCGGGGCAAAGGCCTCAACTCATACAGGAGTACTTAACTAAGCGCTGTATGGCCGCGTCATACTTTTTGTCGGTCCTGTACAATCAGTCATCTTTAATTTAGTAATGGCCGATTCCTACCCCCCTTTATTGATTAAAGTTAAGAATCTTGTATCTTTATCAATAACGAAGAAAAGACCAGTAGACCCTCCCGTATGGAACTCCATACGGGGGGGTCTACTGGTCTTTGGGACTGGGACTGGGTCTACTACACAAAGCTATGAGGTCGCTAGCTACGATAGCTACTTACCTATCACAGGTAAAATTAGTTTACGAATCTATGTCCAGCAGGCCTAGACAAAACACATATCTGTGGCCCTAGTGTGAGTTTCATTTATCCATCTCGATCAAACGCATCGAGCGCGTTCGGCACTCCGATTGGTCCGTCACCAATCCAGAGCCAATCAGAGCGCCAAACGCGCTCGATGCGTTTGATCGAGATGGATAAATGAAACTCACACTAGGGCAGTGAGCGCGTTCGGCGTTCCGATTGGTCCTTCACAACAATCCAGGGCCAATCGGAGCGCCGAACGCGCTCACTGCGTTTGATCGAGATGGTGAAATGAAACTCACTAGGGCCTCTGTTAACGTTCACGCCAAACGCTACGCCAAAATGTACGGGAATGACATCGCCTGCGGAAAGATTACGTCGTGTCCTTTCCGCAGGTAATGTCATTCTCATACATTTTGGCGTATCGTTTGGCGTGAACGCTAACAGAAATGTGTTTTGTCTCAGGGCCCTGTTTGGCAATAAAAAAAACTACCATTGGTAAGAAAAACATTTTTGTATAAGTATAGGAATCGAGAATTAGACGTGTGGACATTTGATCTCCATTGATTCATTTAGATACATAACATAACTTACATAATCTGCACAGGTACTATGTTCCCACCACCCTCCTTTCTATGAGAGGGAGTGGGTCGTTATCTACCACGCGGGCCCAATGCGGGATGGTAGATGTCCAATTTTCGGTTTTAGTACACACGGCTACACATCAAGCTATACATTTCCAGCATAAGCTGATCTCGCATTATAGAGGATTTCCGTACAGTGAAAAAAATCAGCTGTTCCCTACATGAACAAAATGTAAGGAATAGCAGGTTTGAGCCCATAGTAAAAGTTGTTCATAATGATGAATACAAATACCCCTTATGAGGTTAACGGTGATTCAATTTACACTCTGTATAAGCAAAAATAAATATGGGTACATAAATAAACGAATTTACTAAAAACAAATAAGACAAACAATGAGAAAACCGTACCGTTGTAATGAAAGGTACTGCCAACTTTTTGCGAATGTGCTCGCGAACTTTAAATTTGAAGGATAATAATCGGTTGGTTGCCATCCTGATTTCATTACGATGTTTTCCTTCACCGTTCTGAGAGCAATGTTATGGTGAAGATATAATTTACAAAAAGTAGGTACTCGAAAGTCGTTAGCCGTTAAAATATCACTGGGCCACAACTGGTCTCCACGTACAGTCACGAGCACTAATATGTATGCGCCTGCCAACTTTTAAAAGTGATTTTCTCCTCATATAGGTAGGTACTGATTGTAATTATATGTTATTATGAACCCCCTTTTTTCCGTTCTCCTTTGTTCCGTGTGATACCGGACGTAAAAGAATAGCACCATCCCATTTCTTTCCGTGGGTGTCGTAGAAGGCGACTAAGCGACTTACTAGAGAATGAGAAGAAACTGTGACAGCACGGTTGGCGCAGTGGTTAAGTGATTGACTGCTGTGCTGCGTGTAGCGGGTTCGATTCCCGCACGGAACAAATATTTGTATGACCTACAAGTAGTTGTTCCGGGTCTGGCTGTTTGTGTATGTGTATTTAAATGTTTGTAAACGCACCACAATACAGGAGTAATTCCTAGTGTGGCGCAACGTTTTAAAAAAAAAAAAATAAGAGAATGGGCTGCAGCGTTCTATATGCATTTGAACACCATACTACGCTCGCCAACCCGCCTGCCAAGCGTGGCGATAGCGGAGGCTTATGTCCAACAGTGGACGTCTTTCGGCTGATATGATGATGATGAAGCCCCAGGCCGGCGCGGCGCTTTCCTTTGTGAAGGTAGGTAATCTCATCACCACGTCCCTCAAAACGGTGAAGGAAAACATCCTGAGGAAACCGGCATGTCCTGGAACTAAAAATTCCAAGACAACCCTGTCTTGGAATTTTAGGAATAGGATTATTTTATAGAGGTATGATTCGAGAAACATGGTGTAAAGTTCACTCATACTCTATTGGTAAAGGAGGATCCTCCGACCAGACGGGTGCTGTGTCTGGTGGGCAACTGCCCGACGATTGATGTCGGGATCTTGTATATATGTAGATCGCGCGGTAAACTCTGTTTGCGCGATGTAGTTGATGTAGTTGCGGTGTGACGTCGAGTGCTCAACACTTGACGTCACACCGCAACTACATCAACTACATCTACTAGTTTGCATATGGGTTTGTAGATGGCGCCACTTCACGTTTTGTGTTTTCCACATTTGTTGATTTGAAGTTTCGTATGTGGCATTGTAGATGGCTGCCACAATTTTGGAGACAAAAAGTAGTCTTTGGCAAGGAGATAGATGGCATCCTGGAGAATCGGGGACGGCCCAATGTCAATCATCTATCTCCTTGCCAAATTTCATCGGAATCCGTTAAGTGGCTAAGGCGTCAAAAGCTAACAGACAGTCAGAGTTACTACTTTCAAATGTATAATAGGTATCTACCTATTAGTATTGATTAGGGGTCATCCATGAAATGGGGGGGGGGTCAATGAAATGTGACATTGTGTGACAAGGGACTTGGCTACAAAAGCTTTGTGACGTCACATGTTAAATTTTTTATTAACTTTAATAATCGTTTATCGTTATTTATTTGGTCTTTTGTTTTGTCCATTACATTAAATATTTGGCTATAAGTTAATTTTGTTAAATATTATTTTTAATAAAAATAAAAATGGAAAGCTGCTGTTTTAGTTTAATTACTTCTTAATACAAAATTGAAAAATATGTGACGTCATACAAGGGGGAGGGGGTTTCACATATGTGACCACCTGTGACAAGGACGGGGGGCAGTTGTCGTGTAATGTACGTTTACTAAACATTCCTTGTGTCATTGAGTTAATATTTAATTTTCAGAGTTGTTTAGATAATTTTGAACCGTCTGTTCATCCCGATATTATTGACGGTGACAGTACAATATACAAACGAAGAAACATTTTTTGTCCACATATATATATCTATTTATAAAACCACTGGTTTCTGCCCGCGACTTTTTCTGTGTTTATTATTTTAACCTAAAATATACAATATTAAGGAAACATAGAAGGAATCTATACCTACTTATAAAGTTATAATATAATATATAATATTTAATCTATTATTATTAAAATAATATTATAAAGCTGAAGAGTTTGTTTGTTTGTTTGCTTGAACGCGCTAATCTCAGGAACTACTGGTTTGATTTGAAAAATTCTTTCATTGTTAAATAGCCCATTTATCGAGGAAGGCTATAGGTTTTAAATATCATCACGCTAAGACCAATAGGAGAGCGGAGCAATGAAGTTCTCGCAGGGGCAGGCGAGGCGAGCGACGGGGTGGGTCGCGGAGCAAGAAATTTGACGAGAACGAAGTCGCGGGCAAAAGCTAGTATATATTACATTTTTATATTATTATTATAATATTATAAAGCTGAAGAGTTTGTTTGTTTGTTTGCTTGAACGCGCTAATCTCCGGAACTACTGATCTGATTTAAAAAAACTTCAGTGTTAGATAGCCCATTTATCGAGAAAAGCTATAGGCTATATAATTTTACTCTAAGATCAAAAGGAGCGGAGCACCAATGAAGAATGATTCAAAATCGGGGGGTCTCTTTTCCTTTTGAGAGCTTCCGCTGCGTGCGCTGCGTAAACGGTTAAAGTATCGCAAAAATCATGTGTAACAGAAATGTTCCCCTTTAAAAGTTCAAAAAAAAAAGTCCGCGATAGCATATGTCTATCTTTTAAGGTTGGCTCACTATAACCTTTTTTATGCTAACCAAATTTGTTCTAAAATAATGGATTATTTGCGAAGGGGTTGAACGCGCTAATCTCAGGAAATACTGGTTCGAATTGGAATATTATTTTAGTGTTGGATAGCCCATTTATTGAGGGAGGCTATAGTCTATATAACATCACGCTAAGACCCTTAGGAGCCGCGCAAAGAGAAAAACGTCACGAATACGAAGTAGGGGAGAGCGGGGCTGGTAGTTCCTGGGGTAAGTTGTTCCGACAGCAATAACTTTGTAAGGAAAAGAGATAGCAATACATGTGAAATGCGCCGTTAAAGCGTCAGGTGACGCGCCACGCCGGCAGCCATTTCAGTTACTCCGGCGACGGCGGTTAAGTGGCTGTGTGCACGTAGCTGTCAAAACATTACGTAAGTACATTTTTTCGTGTTTTAATAATTTGGTCTATCTCTGATTAATATGGACCGATTCATGCGTAGCTTTCCTAAATTGTAGTGACATTAGTAAGGTATCTTATAGCTTACGTATTTTTAAATTGATTATATTAGTCCGCTAAAATGTCAGTCTTCATAAATAAACGTAATTTGGGGCTATAAGTTCCTTCCTGAAGGGGCTGGCTGTTCCCCGGAACAACTTACCCCAATTGACTTTTAATCGTAACTAAAATTCTTATGACCATTTTTCTTTTCTTTATAGGATGCAAAACTACAAACGTAAAACAGAGAGAGGTAAAACCTCCGAAACATTGTTGCGTCAAGCTGCAGATGCTGTCATCAAAGAGGGAAAACCTATTAAAACTGTGGCAAGAGAACTTGAAATTTACCACATGACGTTACATCGATTTGTTACAAAATTAAGAGCTGGCAGGGTTCCTGCCATAGTTTATAAACCCAGGCTAGTGTTTACCTTGGAACAGGAAAAAGAGTAAGCGAATTACATTTTAAAGTGTTCCTCAATATACTTCGGTCTTCTGCCCGGAGAGGTGCGTAAACTCGCGTATGAATGTGCAGTAAAATTTTCTTTACAAAACATTCCCCCTTCGCGGCACAAGAATCGAGAAACTGAAGCTGACTGGTTCACTGGATTTATGAAGAGGAACCCGGTTTTATCGATAAGAACCCCAGAAGCAACTAGTGTGGGACGTGCATCTGCATTTAACAGACATAATGTAAATGAATTTTTCACTAAGCTCGGTGAAATTCTATTAAAACATAAATTGACACCATCTTGAATTTGGAGCCTGGACGAGACTGGAGTAACAACTGTGTTGAAGCTAAGAAAGACGGCTATTTTAACTGATACACCAGAAAAAATTGCGTTGGCTGAAGAACAGGCAAAGAAGAAGACAAAAATGAATTTAGACATTGCAAAGAAGGGAAAAGGGAAAAATAACGATAACAGTAAAGGAAAAGGTAAAGGGAAAGGGAGAGAAAAATCTCAAGAAAAAGCTAGACGAAGAGTATTACAAGAAAGCGACAGTGACAGCGATAACGAGCTGGACTGGTACTGCATAATTTGTTCTGATTCTTATTCAAATTCTCGTCCAAGAGAACAGTGGATAGAATGTACCATCTGTAAAAATTGGGCTCATACCAAATGTTTAGATAAAGGTGATGAAGTCACTTATGTGTGTCCCAACTGTAACTGAGTCAGATGAAGAAATGGGTGATGAATAAGATTACTGATAAATAAGAACGGAGGTTACCAAAGTTAATTACGCCTGATTAATGTAAGACGGATGACTAATCTTAATTATAATATAAATAAATAAAAATAAGTTTATCTGGAGGTTCCCAGCTATGAGTCAGATGAAGAAATGAGTGATGAATAAGATTGCTGATAAATAAGAACGGAGATTGCCAAAGATAATTACGCCTGATTAAAGTAAGACTGATGGCTAATCTTAATTATAATTTAACTAAATAAAAAAGTTTATCTGGACTACTATTGTTCTGTAGGTAATTTAAAAAAAAGTTTAATTGTGCATAGAATAAACATTACATGCATACATTTATAGAAATAGTTGTTTTAATTAAGAAAACCTATGTTATTCTGACAATATAAATTGTGATAATCGAAGCGGAACAATTTGCCTCGAAGGTGGAACAACTCGCCCCAAAGCGGGGCTGAATGTTCCGATCCGAAATTTGACAAACATTTGCTTCTGTAAAAAAATTATATAGATATTAGTAGAAGTTCTTTTAATATTACAAAAAAACGATAAACATCCGTTCAATATTTGCATATTTTGACATTAAAATCCGTCATTTTCATAATAAAATTTCATGTTATTTGAAAATCGGAACTTCCAACCCCGCTCTCCCCTACTCGCACGGGCAGGCGATTCGAAGCGACGGGGTGGGTCGGGAGAACAAGAAATTTGACGCGAAGTCGCGAGCAGAAGCTAGTAATGAATAATTATGTTATCATGAGTAAAATAATCTAATCGGATCTTACCTAAAACAAACAATTCCATCTCCAGCATCTCATCAATATAATCATCAGCTGCCTAGCGTTTAGCCACCTACGTCGGCTTCCAGTCTAACCAGATGCAGCTGAATACCAGTTTTTTACATGGAGCGACTGCCTATCTGACCTCCACAACCTAATAACTGGATAATCCGATACCCCTTGGTAAGACTGGTGTCAGATTTTCGGGGTTCTGACGACCCGTAACGACTTTCAAAGATCCACAAATGACAGCCGGGACCAACGGCTTAACGTGCTTTCCGAGGCACGGAGGGGTCTTGGTATAAAAAGATGGTCACCCATCCACGGACCAACCACGGCGAGCATAGCTTAACCTGATCGATCGACCCGTGCGGCTAATATTACTTAGCCACAAGGCCTTATCTCTTTAATAAATAATATTTAAATAAATATATCGGCTTAGATAAACATTGTAATATTTTGCTGACGCACGTTGCGACGAAATATTGTTTTTGCGCGAACTTGACCCAGATGAAGTTGTAAGAAAAAGACGTTAACTTTTGGGTTTTTTTTTAAGTAACTGGTAAACAAAGTAGATCTGTGATCTGAGACTTTGATCTCTAACCACAGTTGCACAACAATGATATTACGCCTCTAATTCATAGAAGAGGTAGTCAGCGATATAATATGATACCTACCTACACCTTAGCGTTATAATGATTGGGCACGCCACGATTGCGGTGGTAAGTCCGTTCTTTGAGGAGTGGCTTGAGAGGCGGCATGGTGTCCTCACCTTCCGCCTGACACAGGTCCTCACCGGACACGGCCGTTTCGGGAGGTTCCTGTTTCGCATAAGGCGGGAGGAAACGCCCGGGTGTTTCCATTGCGAAGATTGCCCTGAGGACACGGTGGAGCATACGGTGGAGGTCCTCATGGAGGCGATCGGCGGCGGCGATCTCTCGCGTCCGGCCCTGGTCCAGGCCATGGTACGGAACGAGAGTGCATGGCTAGCAGTCGCCTCCTTCAGCGAAGCAGTTATGCTCGCAAAGAGGGAGGCGGCGCACGTGAAGGAGAGGCAGTACATGCGACCTCACGGCCGTAGCCATCGCAGGAGACGCTCTGGGCGTCGGGAATCCCAGGCTGATTCTCGGCCACCGTAGGCGCGGGCTTGCAGACGGCGAGTAATAGTAATGGGTAGCTCGCTGTCCGGTAATCACCAAGCCCGGGTCGACAGCGCGTTGTGTGAGATGTCAGCAACAACTGATCCAGCCCTCTGGTCACGTGAAGTGTCGACCAGCCGGCGAGAAATTTCCTTAAAGAGGAGACGTGCTCTCGGGCCCCATGACCCGAGCGTTTCGACCACAAACGGCTCAAAACTATAGTTACCCATAAGGTTACAGTTAATGGTTACTTTATTCAGCAATGTACGTACGCTACATAAAATTAACGAATGTGGAATTTGCGATTTAAAATTTTACATTAGGTACGATAGGTCAAAATGATACATGGTATGGGTACTTATATTCGTATTACAAGTACTTAGTAAGCAGATACAAGTTTAATGTACGTAGGTACGGGCAAGCGTACAGTAGCAGAGCAGTTTAACTCTTGAATTTCAAAAACCACCCTTACGGGTGCGAAATAAAGACGCATATAATGTCATAGACGTGCAACCAGGCCGATTCAGTTTTGTCCGTTGTTGACCTCTACCAGAGATGCCCTAAGGGGGTGCTCTTGGCGAGCGGTCGCTCTAATTTTTAGTTTTTAAATTTTAAATTATTTAGACTATCACAGGCAAGTTCGCTTAAGGTGAATCTAGTCCACATTTTTCCCATACAAACTTCGGGAGTGTATTACTCCACTGTTCGAAAACGTACATCAAAAATTAAACATGGTATGGTTTTGTCTCATTATTAATATTGTCTGTACGGAAACAGAATACTAAAATAAAAGTAAAAAAACCATTAAAAAGTAAGGAGCCAACAAAGATTCGTTTTTCTTGCTAATATTGCCTAACTTTGGGCGTGTTTAAGTAATAGAAAAAGGTGTAAAATCTGAAAAACCAAGCCGGTACGTAGTGACAAAGCTCAAATATCGAAAAGTTCAATAAACTTTATTGGTAATCAATGGATTTATGCAGTGGTTTTTTCATAAAACCCGATCTTCCGAAGGACTGTTCTTAAGTTTTTACGCGCCTGTTGTACTATAAATGATCCTGCATCTCACTCAAAAACGTTGTGCGTGTAGACTAGCTTCTAACTGCTCATCACTGATACTACCTCTGTCGGACACGACGCCTGGTAAGACAGCGTGCTTTTTAGCCAGGCCCATCATTCAGTTCGAGCCCGCGACTAGGTTCCCCACAACCTCATAGGTTGAACTGCGAGATGTCATTGCCAAAAAGAAAAACAAATGACGTGCTGTTCACTGTCTATTGTAGGTACCAACGTACCTAGATCTTGTTGTGATCTGCAGTGCTACTGTAAAAATCACATCACGAATAACCTGGTTGAAGTGAGCTTAAAGTGAGCTGTCATTAGGAAAAATCCCTAGTGCAGGGATGGCGAACCTCTTAAACTCTGCGAACCATTTTTTTCCAAAAAAAATAATATGGCATTGACGTGCCAACAAACTATCTTGACAATTGATTGACTACTAGAAAAAAAAATACTTTTACAATAATTGGTAGTCTTTATTTGCAAACAAAAATAGACTTGTACCTACTATTATATAGTAATTAACATCAAAGAACAAATTAGTGCAACTTCTGGTGTCTGGTATTAGGCTCATAGGTATATTAACTTTTAGCAGAATGCCAGCTGAACTGGAATCATGTGACCTAAGTACGGTTTCTGAAAGGAACGACTGAACTTAGAAAGAAGATGAATTTATCACACTCAGATTTCTATGTTTGTTACTGTAACTTAGGCTGCCGTGCCCAAAATATTTTGTTGCGTGCCACCAAAGGCACCCGTGCCATTGGTTCGCTATCCCTGCCCTAGTGTAAGATGGAATGACAGCTCACTTCACCTAAGTTCTCACGGTGAGATTTTAACAGAATACCTAGATCGGCTGCTCATATGGGAACCAAAGACAAGGAATTTTAATACAAAGTAGGTATTAGTATTTAGGTATTGTGAGATCCTCAGGTGGATCTTACAGTACCGAGTAGAACAATGAAACACCTTTGTAGTGCGTTTTAAATAAGTAATTACTCCAATTATTCCACGCTTTCGTGTTTAAAGCAACGCGTCTGCTATGCTAGTTTTTCTTTTTTAAACATTGATATACAATTTGAAACAAATTAAAGCAACGCGTCTACTATGCTAGTTTTTCTTTTTGAAACATTAATATACAATTTGAAACAAAAAAATATGCTAATATATTTGAAGACTTATTCTAAACTAGCTTTTGCCAGCGGCTTCGCTTTCCGCTTGGAGATCGAATTTTTGACCTCCACGTGGGTCTCCTACCCGAATAAAAAGTTAATTTGTTAAGGTTATAATGTATCTGTGTGCTAAATTTCATCCAAATCTGTTCAGCTGTTTGAGTAACAAATATCTTAACATGCAACCTTTCACATTTATAAAATTAGTAGGATTAGCTTGACACTTCGAATGAGATTCAAGTTATATAGCCAACCTTTAATACTAGGTACCGTCGTCTTTAGCAGACGACCTTTATAGCACCTACCTATAAATGCCTCCATGCTATTGAAGGGTATTTAAAACAAAATTCGGTCTGGCGAGTCATATAAGAGCACACGCCAGGAACTAATAACTTCAAAGGGTCGTTTTATCGAAATCGATAAAAGGAGGACTAGGGCAAAAGCCGGATAGTTGCCACACTTTTGCAAATCACTCTTTATCTCTCAATATAAAAAGCAAAATACTTTATTTGTGAAACTGGCCGATACTTTGGTTACTAACAACAAATTTATAAAAAGTAACAAACATAATCTTTAATATTTCCAAAGTATTAACGATTTTTGCGTACCTCTATATTTTGGGACATCTATCCCGCATAGGGGATAGTTGCCTAATCAATATAAATCACGTTTAGGATATTTGCCCCGCCGAGAAACAGGACATCTATCCCGCAAAAACTTTGACCGCATTTTGTCTTCCCATGCAATCGCACAGAGACATGCGACACGGTCAACTTAGTGATAATTAGAGAGTCTTTCGATATGTTAATAAAATAGTATGCGATTCATCCGCGAAACTGGAGTTATTACAATCGGGGCAACTATATCCCTGGGGCAACTATCCTGGTTTTATATATACCTATTGTATTTTAGGATCCTTAAAAGTACGTCAAAACCAACCTGGACGCGTCCACCCTTCCACCAACTGCTTGGCATTTTTATATTACGGCTGCAGCCATTTTGAGGGATTAGACAAGTAGCATAAGTATGGTCTGTAAAGGTTTATGATACTGGGCTGTGTGGAAGGAGAACGCGTTCAAAGCAGAGGCCAGCAAGATGATCAGACGCTATCAAGAAGGCTGTTGGAAGCAGCATTTACCGAACGGTCCACACTGTAGAAGACCGCATAACTTGGAGAAGCGTCGTATATGGTCGCGATCCACAGCATTACAGGAACGAATAAGAAGAAGAAAACAATTGACAATCGCTTTAAAGGCGTTTCGTATTTCTACAACGACTGTCCAAAGGATTTACATAAGCTTTTCAGTGGGTTATGTAAGTCCAATATATATTTTTGGCTTTTCCATCATCGTTTTCGCTGTATAGTGTCACTTTGTCTAGGCCCTCTGAGGACCTATTCTGTAAGTCTCAAAGTGAAAAGTTAGGTGAAGCGAGCGTAGGGCCTGTTCACGTACACAACCAAACCACATCGCAGCGACAAAATGTGGTCAAGCAGATGGTTACGTGTGAATAATGTCGCTGCAGCTTCTTGGAGTTGTGTTGTGGATACGTTGTCGCTAGTGTTTGTAGACAGACAGATCGTTATGTTTGCGATGTGACCTGCCACTAGAGCGTAGTTTTTCTGGTCAATTTTGATGGCCAAATGTGATCCATGTGAAAAAACTATTCATTGTGGTGAGGCTGTGGTACGTGAGCTGCTAATGGTGTCAGTCCCTAGCATCAGGGGGGAAGACAGCTCACTGCGAACTCACTTTACCGACTTTTCACGGCGAGGTTTTGACAGAATAGACCGGCTGGAATTTAAACAACTAGTAGACAAATGGAAATAATCATTTAGAAGTAAAAAACCTAGAAAATCACTAGTTAAACATTAGTAATTTTAGACAAACAATATAATACTTTGCGGAAATGTTCGTTTATTATTGCAAATGTTATTTTAATGTGTTTGTTGAAGCTTAAGTTAACAATTTGTTTGTCCGTCACATCCTCCCAGAGACGTCAATTGGAAATTGTAGGTGATTAGAGATTTACTTAGAATTTCTTAGTAGGTAGGTATTGTTGGCGATCTGAAAAACACTGCATGATCGCAAAAACTATGCTGCCTACTGTTGTAACATCACTATTTAGTAATTAATTAATGTGTACACCACTAGATAATAATCTATGGTTCCGCTCTGCATCGGTCGGACACTTCTCTGTCTGATCTCATCTAAAATACCACGACTGAACGTACTCTGTGAAACTGTGATCCTAGTCTCATTAAACCAAGTCTACTCAACATTATCTTTCATTTCAATAAACACAACACCTACATGGGAGTTTTCCATTTAGGTGTTTTTTTATGGCCTACTGGTTATGGGCCCAGTAATCGTTTTAGGATACTATAAGATTTAGGTACAGGAAATACGACCATCTGAATTCGCGGAACTGATGAATATCTGATGCTTGTAAGGACTTTTCTTAGGAGAATTGACAACAGATGACACAATGTGGGTTTTTATGAATATTCAAGCCACCAGTTGGCGCCACTTTAACAAGAGGTCTTCCATTTCGAAAATGAACTTAAAATATTTGATGTAATTAGTTTCATTCTTTCGTTCACCATTCAGTCCGTTGGCGCTTTGACACTTTTGACAGCTGCCCGGAACTGACGTCTCAAAGCTGCCACCTATTGAACGTCATTTCAGAAAGCCCTCATGTACAGTTTGCGCGTCGAATCAGCACTATAGAAAATATTATACGATTTAAAAGTGACCATTCGGACGAGTTAATTCATGCGAGTTCCATAATAAGTCGTATTTATTTTTGAGACATCTCTATGGTTTGGAATGAGCAACTTTTTGACTGACTCCTTGACAATTCAAAAGTGCCTGTAAATTATTTAATTGAAAAAAATACATTGAGTTTGGGTTTGAAAGTCGAATAAAGCCCAGTGCACAGTAAAGTTCTTGTAGGTCACATAACATGGGCACTGCAACGTACTTAAGGCACAAATCACTATATTAGGGTAGCCTTCAGAGCGGTCAAAGGTTGAGTGAAGGTTCTATCTTGTTTTGGGAAAACCTATTGCGTAAAACCACAAAATCGGTCAATGTTAACAATTCATTTACATTATGTAGTTCGAATCGACCGTTGGTTGAGCGATTGGCTCGGAGCTACGGATCTTGGGTTCATTTTGGAGTATTTCTGTATGTGAGTAACAGAAAGAAAAATTGTGTTTATTGACAGGGTGCGCCGCAGCTTGGCAGAGGTTAGAGGCAGGGGCGGGGCGTACCAATAGAAAATGGCACCTAGGCAAAGCATCAAATTTGCGCCCCTTCGTAAATTATCTTCTCGGTCTATACTGAGCAAAGCTAGGTCGCATAACCTTTCTTGATGAATTATAGCCTTCAATAACGAAGGTGTTAATGTCAACTTGTTAAAAAATTGCTTGAAATGCTGCAATTTTAAGAGAATTTTAATAGAAATAGGCAGATTTGGAAATACGCTTTCATCCCCGTACTGCACAATATATTCAAGTAGCTCTTCAGATTTCTTAGATATAGGTAATAGTATGAAATGGTTTATTGACGTTTTTTTATTATTTAATAATTGACGACATTTTGCGCCCCCTTTCGATAGGCGCCCAGAGCTCCTGCCTTGGCTGCCCCAGCCTAATTACGCCTCTGGTTAGAGGTCAGTAGACTGCGATAGGCTGAGTCGATTGTTGATTTGTGTAGGTAATTGACCGACTAACTGGCTGCAAAACGTAAGCTGAGGGCTCGCTACCGTTAAGCAAAACTTAGGTAGTATTTTTAACAGACTTCAAAAAAGAGGAGGTTCTATTTTTTTGCCCGACTGCGCCATGTGTGAATGTATGTATGTTTATTTCTTTGGCACGCTCTGTAGCCTAAACGGCTTGATTTATTTCAGATTGAGAGGGGCCGTTATATTCGTCTTAATTGTGAGAGTGACATTGGTAATATAAAAATTAAAAAAAAAAATGGCCGATTTTTGGCGCCATATTGTGTCTTTTTTTTCAAACCTATTGAGTGGGGTATCAAAATAAAGGGTTTCATAAATAGGTCTCATTAAAGTCAAAAATAATTATTTTAACTAAAAACTGTGAAATAAAAAAATAATTTACAAAATCAAAAATCCCGACTGCCTAAAAAGTGAACTTTAATTAAAAAAGATGGAAACAAGAAACTTGTTTTATAAAGATAACTATTAGACTGAATAGTATATGCAATCTCATGCAGTCGGAGGCAATAGACTGGGAAGTTTGTTGCGCCACTTCTTCTTCCCAGCTAAAGCACTAGGAAGTGGTGAAGGGCGGGCGTTTTGGGGGACTGTCTTATGTAATTTTGACATTCGAAAAGTGCTGATTCTCAGCCTAATTTGAATAAATGACTTTTGATTTTGATTTTGATTTTGAATAAAGGTCTATAAATTTAAGAAGATGGAAAACTGGATGAAATACTGGTATTCAGCTGCATCCGGTTAGACTGGAAGCTGACCCCAACATAGTTGGGAAAAGGCTAGGCAGATGATGACCTGAGAACTCAAAGACTTTTTTTATATATTGTATTTCAGCTTTTTGTAGTACATAAGTAATAAAAAGAGCTACCTACATTTTTAATTTTACTTCTGTTCCAATTTTAATTAAATACTTAGTCAAAAATTAAGATTAAAAAAAAAATTGCACAGACGATGCAAGTCTTTTGTTTTTTCAATTTTACTGTAGGTATGAAACAGCTTTGTGCTGCCAAGGCTAATTAGGTTATCAAAATGTATAATTTTCGATACGATATCCTGTCGAATGGATGTGAATAGCTGTGCCGATGCCAAAATATAGTACCCTGTTATTTGCAATTAGAGGAATTGGTCCGATATATCTTACGGTTACGCAAAAATACAATGAGACGAGATAAAAGTATATTGGCCACATCTACAATTTTTTTTTTTTCGGGAAAGTCGAACACAAAACTTCGTAGCGCAGAAACGAATGACTTAGCCGCTGCACCATTGACATCATCTACCCGTTTCATACTATCTAATATTAAACAATTATGTTTATTACCAAAACAATCCAAGTTCTGTTGCAATAACGACAAAAATTTTACATTAGTAATCAGCATAATTTTCCTTAACAACCCATCCATTTCTCAACCTCACCGCCGCTGCTTAACCGCAGCTACATAACACAGTCAACTGACCTCCTTTATGAATTTAAACCATCCCATTTTTAACCTTGGCAACTATCGATTTTTACCATCAACACTACGAATTAATCTTTGTTTTTTTCATGTCTGACGTCCGAGGCAGCGGACAGTCAGTCAGTCATCCCCACTTTCGCTGTAGAGGGGACGGCAATTTGCTGAATTACTACACCTTCGAGCTGCGGCATTCCCATTCATACTCCATCGCACTATCAAATACAATACCTGTGTCACATACGAAAATATTAAAAAGTAAAATAAAAAAACATATTTATTTCCCGCGCTATCCGCGTCGGGCTTCGCGGTTTGAAAATTCGAATTTCAGATTGATTATGAGATTTTAATTTTTTTATTTGTTTCTTTAAATATATTTTTTTCTTATATCCGTAGAGCCCGCTAAGGATTCATCTTATAACCTAAAAAGTTACTCTTTGCATAATATTGCTGTAGCCGTCGGCAATTTTTATGTAATACAAGTAACAGTATTACATAACTATCATTTCGGCCTCATATTTTGGTAGTTGCGATAGTCGACGGTTTGCCATGGATAAAACTGTTCGCGTTTTCCAACGGAGAACTGTGTCCTAATTATAAATTTAAAAGTTTGGTGTTCTGTGTTTAAAAGTGAATTGTGCCGGGACTTTTTAGCAGTCAATTGTCAAGTAAGTGTCATATATTTTTTTTTATTTGTTTTTTTTAAGCTTATGTCGTTATGTGAAAGTCTCTTTATGTATTACGTAGGTACAATGTTATCTGTTTTTCTCATGTAGTGTATGGTCAACGATCCAAGTTTAATATTGCCCAATTTACGCGGTATTAGATAATTCGTTGCGATAGCTTAACCTACTTTTTTAATATCATTCTTGATTCTTTGCTGTTGAATTAGATGTTTGAGTAAAATTTTGTAATACATGCTAATTAGTATGGTGATTTAGAGTTATGTTTAATTTATGATAGAATGAATTATAATTTGATGTAACAAGATTAAGTATGTGTTTAAATGTCAGTCAATAAGTCATTGGGTCATTAGGTAAAGCCGAATAAATTAGGGCAGTACCAAATGTGCCCTAACTACCAAAATGTAACTAACTATTCAAACATTTTTGACATTTAAATCATAAAAGTAGGTCTTGCTAAACTCCACAGGATACTTTCCATACAAAAACTTTACTAACATATAAAATAATCTGTTCGCGATAATCTGCAATATATATCAACGCTGCAGCAACAAGGGAGCTGGCAGAAAGCCAATATTCTCTTAAGAAACTGTTTGAATTCAATACTTATTTGTCAATGGGGTCTGCGCGTTGATGTCTTTCGTATTGAGGGCATGCGTTACATAGATTTTACCCGATTTCGGTCGATTTTAAAAAGGGGTTTTGTGTTTCTGTGGTCTTGAGGAATTCAGACTACATAATGTTATATTATGTAAATCGGGTGGAAATCTAGCATTTAGTAATCTGGCGTTGACAAGTTAATGTAAGAAACTTAAATATAACTCACAAAATGTGGCTGTAGATCACTTCTGCCTCCCCTTTCGGGGGGAACAGCCGTGTTGTTATTATGATATCCTATAAAATTCTGGTTTGCACCACTTATAATTCCCTAATCCCTATCTATAGGCAAAAAAAAAATATTATTTGTTTTCTTCAATTTAGCATGTCGATGGCAATATAAATTGTCTCAGCCAAGTGGGCAAAGCACTAACGCATGAAATAAACGCAACGTAAATTCGATCGAATCAAACGTCACAACTATACCATCACGCTTTGTTTCCGCGAAGGCTTGAGCAGAGGTGTACAGTCACCAAAAGAAATAAGTGACCATGGTCGTCGGATATAGTTGAAGTTTAGTAAGCAACCGTTTAATGTTTTGGAATGAAATTTAAGTTGTAAATGAACTGTTTGTTTTTAAACGGTTTTATTTAGCTTGCCCTGTTTGTTGTTGTTGTTTTTTGTATGGGTCAAATTTAGTACTTGAAATTTTACCCCCTTCCTGTTGTCAGATTGATCTGATATTTGGTACACACCTTTAGTTCTGATAACAGTAAAAATTAATATTTAAAAAATAAATAGAATGAGAAATATTAAGTAACGAAATAAAAACTAAAAACTTGAAAATAAAATAAGTGATTTTTTTTTAAATTAAACGGTTTTAACTAAAAGCTAAAAAATAATTCGGTAAAATAAAATCATGGGGCGCGTGAAACATATTTACTCAGGTTACGCTCCGCCCCACGATTTTATTTTCACGACCGTAGGTACATATGTATAGTACAACCACATTTCACCAGTTA
Source organism: Polymixis lichenea (assembly GCA_949091785.1). Taxonomy (NCBI): domain Eukaryota; kingdom Metazoa; phylum Arthropoda; class Insecta; order Lepidoptera; family Noctuidae; genus Polymixis; species Polymixis lichenea. Next base: position 9,345,814 of record OX420959.1, read on the forward strand.
TATATTTACGTCCCATGTAATAGGGGGCGAGCCCATTGCCATCAACCGAGCACAAATCAGTCAATTTTGAATCGAAAATACAACTATTCTGTAACGTTTTGTTTGAAATTGGAATAAGCATAATTGATATCACCCCCATTGATATGAATAAAGTTTTCAAACCTAAAACATATTCTGTGCGAAACGATCGAATTTACGTTAAATCATTCCTTCGATTTTCCGTGCTAGGCACTCTGAGGCCCTAGTGTGAGTTTCATTTAACCATCTACATCAAACGCAGTGAGCGTGTTTGGCGCTCCGATTGGTCCGTCACCAATCCAGGGCCAATCGGAACGCCGAACGCGCTCACTGCGTTTGGTGTAGATGGTTAAATGAAACTCACATTAGAGCCTTTGAACTTAGCCAAGTGCGTAGCATTATCAGTAACATTCATTCGTTCTGTCTCACGGAGGAATCAGGGTACATAGTACGTAATGATGATACCAGCGGTCCCATCACTAATGCACCTCATTTTGAAGGTAGCAAGGAATGTCCTAGATCCAAAAAATTGAAGACATGTTGTATCCACCAACCTGCATTGGGCCTGCGTATTAGATTTCAGCCCTCTCCCTCTCACAAAGAGAAGGCCTGTGTCCAGGGAGTGAGAACGTTATTAGCACAACCATATTTCGTATTTTACTAACTGATTTCTGAAGAGCGTTTGAGCACTGAATTCGAGAAAGCTTGATCTGAAGCAGCCGTACTAAACATGTTAATAACGGATTACGCACTACACTCAAATTTTTCATCAGCTGGAATAAAATGACAGCTGCGGTCGACTGTTTTTTGTCAACATGACCGAGCTATATTACCGGCTGTCATTTTGCTACAGTTAATTGAAAATCAGAGTATAGATACCGAGTTATATCCATCCGAATAAGCACTAAAGATAGCAGCTGGTATAGAATCACTATACATAGTTTCAGCTCAAAATAAAATACTCTAAGAATTGACACCAAATTTTCGGTTTCATGTGTTTCTTAAATTCAAATCATAACAAACGTGTCACCGCACTACGTAGGTCAATAACTTTCCAACTTAATTGCCAATTTCGCTTGATGTCTTTATTTCAATTTGAAAATTTCGGTTTCTGCTATCAATGTACTAAAAATTCTCATAACTTCCGATCATGTAGAGATAGGATTAAAAAACCCTTCCAATATCGTTTGATATCATCCAAAGAAGCCGTGCCCTTGGTATGTATATACCCTTTCCGTTATAATAAATAAATATTTATTTATTTATTTATTGATTCCTTACAATTATTACAATACATTATTACTTACATCACACATTACATTATTAATTTAAAAAATACATTTCAATTTAATTAAAATAAAATTCATACTGGTTAGTTTAGTTATTAAAGTATTAGTAATTAATTAATTTTTTATTTCATTATAAGGACCGCCTAGTGCGGTAAAAGCCTCCTCCATCTATCTCCACCCTTTTCGTTACACGTTGTATATTCGGATTTAACTTAGATATCAAATATGGGATCGGATCCGATAAATTATAATAATACTGGCCTATTATTAGCACACAGTGCCACAAGGCTCTTTTCATAAAAAGAAAACACGAGCATCTATCACCACGCTTGCTCAGGAAGGGTTGGCGGATGTCGTTTTGCTCATAATGTCTGTTCTAGAATACATGCGTGATATTACGTTAAATTTACAGAACCTTACCAGTCTTACCAAGGGGTATCACGTTACCCAGTAACTGGGTTTTGGAGGTCTGCTAGAGAATCGTTCCATGTAAAATAGTATTATTTAGCTACATCCAAATAGATTGGAAGCCGTTCTTAACATAGTTGGTAAATGATGATGATGTGACAGAAATTAGCCTATTTTCCTGCATTATTAATTATTTCGTATGATAATGTCCTTGTTACGTAGCCCGTCTATTAAATTAGATAGTTCGATAGTGTAGCCATGAGGAATTAATAGGTGAACTATCAAATTCTGTTGCCCTGGGATTACTTTCAATAATATTTGGCATTGAGGGTTGCCTCATTTATCAAATGGTCAAAAACCTTTGATACGGCATTGAATAGCTATCACGGTTTATTGAATTATTTAAATACATTTCACAATTTTGATAGTTGTCTGCCTCGGGCTCGTCCAGCGTTCCATACCTGGTGTGGCCAAAGTGTTTTTAAGTTTCTTTTTTAATTGGTAGTGTTAGAAAATTGTGAAATTGTAAGTAGAAGCTTGGAGTTTGTATTTATGCCTGGTGAGTGGAATGGCTACCCCCTAAACGTATACTTATTATTTTCCTTACATTACGTAGCTTTTAACTACTAAGCGACTAAGGAAATTACTAGAGAATGGGCAGCAGCGTTCTCTATGCATTTGACCACCATACTGCGATCGCCAACCCGCCTGCCAAGCGTGGCGATTATGGCAAATCCCCCCTTTTAGGGGAGGCTTATGTCCAGCAGTGGAAGTCTTGCGGCTGATATGATGATGATGATGACGTAGCTTTTTGTGTCTGTACGGTTAGATGTTCTAAGCTCCGCAACGGTTATTGATGCCGTTTTCATCAATAGACAGCGTGATTCAAGAGGAAGGTTTATATGGGTAGGGTAAAACCGGATGGTTGCCACACTTTTCGAAATCACACTATATCTCTCAGAATAAAAACCAAAATACTTCACTTGAAAAACTGGCCGATACTTTCGTTTTTTAGCTACAAATTTATGAAAATTAAAAACAAAAATCTTTAATATTTCTAGAGTATTAGCGATTTTTGCGGATCTCTATATTCTAAGAAGTCTATCCCACATAGGGGATAGTTGCCTAATCCATATAAATTACATTTCGGATAGATGCCTCGCCGAGAAACAGGACATCTATATCGCAAAAACTTTGATCGCATTTTGCCTTCCCATGCAATCACTTAGACATGCGACTCGGTCAACTTAGTGGTAGTTGGAGAGTCTTTCGATAAATTAACAAAATAGCATCCAAATCATCCGCGAAACTAAAGTAATTAAAATCGAAGCAACTATTACCCCTGGGGCAACTATCCTGGTTTTACCCTAATACAACGACCTCCACTCGGGAGAAGCCACTGGCAAATGCTAGTTTGCAATAAATTTAAGAAATTTATTGTAAAGGTTTTGTGTGAACAATTACTGGTTAACCTAAATTCATCAGCTACATGATCTGCCTAGCCTTGTTCTAAATACGTTGGGGTCGGCTTCCAGACTGACCGGATGCAACTGAATACCAATATTTTACATGGAGCGACTGCCTATCTGACCTCCACAACCCAGTTACCGAGTAGCACGATACCCCTTGGTAAGACTGGTTGTCTGACTTTCGGGCTTCTGACGACCCGTAACGACTGTCAAAGATCCACGAATGACAGCCGGGACCAACGGCTAAACGTGCTTTCCGAGGCATGTGATAATAAATAAACAAAATAAAACAAGTTTATTTATGACTGGAGAGATGGTCAAAGATCGTCACTCACTGGATGCCTGAGTAAGGACATCACCGTCGAGGTAGACCACGGCGAAGGGGGTGTGATGATCTGATAAGGTTTGCAGGGCCAGAGAAGGCAAAAGAAAAGGAGATATTTGCCCAGCAGTGGGGCACAGTACGAGCTAACAAAAAAAAAGGAGTTTTCTCACCCATACCTATTATAAAATTTATGATTTTTTAAGCTCCTAAGTAAAATTTTCTGGCTAGGTTTTAGTATTAGCTTATTCAGTCCAGTGCAGTGGTTACATTATTATACTTGACATACTTCGAAATAAATTATTAAAATGACCAAGTTATTAATCTTATTAACCTTTTTACCGTCAGAGCGTAAACGCATCGGCGTCCCTCGCATGCCAAGCGACAAATTCGGTGCTATTTTTTTTTATAGGTATTTCCTACAAAAAAGAATAGGAATTTCAAAATGTTATCGATAACCAATTAATCATTGCTTATCGTCCCCTTATTTTTAAATAAAATATTACTCGTAACATCATTCTTTTAATTTGACTCTAAAATGTTGTTTTCTTGTCGGCTATACCCGACGGTGGCGGTTAAAAGGTTAACAATCGAATGGCCAATAAAATAATTTGGCAATTATTAACGAATAGCCGTGGTGGGGTTTATTATAATAAGATAGGATAAATTTTTACTTAAACATATATTTGACTTAAAAAAAAAATTTGGGATACTACTGGCAATATACAGGGTGGCAGGATGGGCCTGTCGACGTGCAAGCTGTAAACTTGAATTCAGTACATGATTCTAGACTCCCAGCGTAGAATTATATCGTGGGATATATAAAAAAAACGGTTTTTGTTATCCTTTTTAGTTATCCGGTGCTAGCCTGGCTTTTTTTCGCTCATAACCAGACTTTTTAAGCGTATTGTGGTCTATAGGAAGTAAATTTTCTTCGATTGTCATTTTTGTCGAGGCAAAATATGTTTTTACATTGGGTTTTGTAATACATTTTCGTTTGGTTCCCGATGCTGCTATAGCCATTGTATCTGACCGATACTAGATTTAGTAGGCTCATTTCTTATGAAGTAAGCTTTTACCGTTATGATGGCTTTTTATGTATAAAGCAGATTTACAGCCAGATTTAGACATCTTAAAATATTTTGCTATTTGCTACAGATTTTCTTACGGTTTCAGTCACTGCCATATGTGTTGTATTTGCTCGGTACTACCTTGATTTTTTAGGCTCATTGAATTCCTTTTGATGCCAGCTTTCTTTGGTTGGGATTTTTTCATTTCTGAGCATATATACGGCCGATTAGAGACGATACATGGAGTTATTTTGTTATTGTCAACTTCATATTAATTTTTAATCCTTTAAAACTAAACGAGTTTTAGCGCTACACTAATTGGAATTCCGACTTATAGTGAAAAATAGAGAGTCGCGCGCATGCGCATACACACGTCAGTGTGACGTCATAGGCAAATTATGTGCTGCTTAAAAATTATTATAAATATGACCTATCTTTTGAATGCTCAACCATTACTCTAACAGTAAGTAAAACTGTGGTAGTTTTTAGTGGTTGAAATCTTACAGACCGGAGTTTTCGCTCGGAGTACTTACCAGTACGACGGAGACGTTTTAACGTCAAAAAAACTGCCGTTTCATTGACAAATGCGATACCTACGCGGATAAAATTTAAGGAACATTTGTTTTTTAAATCGTCGAACAGTTTCATCGTGGGGTTTCGAATCATATACTTACTGACGCCTGGTACCAGGGGCGCTACTCTTTAACTCCCGTCGACGAAAATACGGACCCATCCGAAAATAGCTCGAAACTTAAAAGTGATTCTTCATCATATCAGCCGAAAGACGTCCACTGCTGGAGATAAATAAGCCTCCTCCAAAACGGGGAGATTTGCCATAATCGCCACGCCTGGCAGGCGGGTTGGCGATCGCAGTATGGTGGTAAAATGCATGGAGAACACTGCTGCCCATTCTCTAGTAAGTCCCTTAGTCACCTTCTACGACACCCACGGGAAGAAATGGGATGATGCTATTATTTACGTCCGGCACCACACGGGTCGTGCAAAAGTGACTCCTACAGCTGATTAATTAACTTCTTTAGACGGGTAAAACCATATAGGGAGTGGGGACACCTGTCAAATCGTGTAGTAATTCATTCTTAGTTTGGGCCTTAAACTAATCATAGGTCCGAAAGTGATACGGAGTAGGTAACGTCCGTAACTTCGATCAAGATTACGGATTTCGTGCTTAGAGAGTAGGCCCCCAGGTTGTGCGTCGCTGTCCTTGCCATCACGTATAAACCTTTTATTATTACCTCGCCGTTAAGAGAATTACAGCAATTTAAAAGCTATTTGAAATGATTACAATGTCTAACATAATTATTTTTAAATAAGTCGATGTTACTCTGAGTTTACGCACTAAAAATTGTGATGTAATTAATTCAAAATTAGGTATAATTTCGCAGTTTCGACGTGTAAGTGGTCTTTCTCATGAGTACCTAATTAGTTTCTTTTGCTAAATTTTAGCAGATTATGTTTGTTCACAATAGGTTTATGCAACAACAGTATGTGAATATGTTTGCACATAATTATACCAACATATTTTTATGTTAGTAACAACTATTTACTAATTGATGATTAATACGAGAATAATATGAAATGATGTTTTTATTATTATGTGTAACTTAAAGATTTCTTCTTTTTTTTTCTCTTTATGTTGGCTACATAAGCAGCTATTTCGTTCCTACTGCTGGGACACAGGCCTCCTCTCTGTGAGGGAGTGGGCCATAATCCACCGCCCGGGCCCAGTGCGTGTTGGTAGATGGCACATGTCTTCGAATTTTTGATTCTAGGACATGTCAGTTTCCTCCCCATGTTTTCCTTCACCGTTTTGGGATCAGTGGTGAAGAAATAATTTACACAAAGTAAAGCGCCTGTCCTGTTCCGTGTGGTGCCGGACGTAAAAGAATAGCACCATCCCTTTTCTTCCCATTGCATGGGTTTCATAGAACGTGACTAAGGGACTTACTAGAGAATGGGCAGCAGCGTTCTCTAAGCATTTGACCACCATACTGCGATCGCCAACCCGCCTGTCAAGCGTGGCGATTATGGCAAATCCTCCCATTTTGGGGGAGGCTTATGTCCACCAGTGGACGTCTTTCGGCTGATATGATGAAAACGCCTCTCAGGGTTCGAATCAACGAGCTACATCTCGTAAGTCGCTATCGCTTAAAACTGAGTTTTCTTCGGATTTTCTTCTCCGAGTTAACATCTAGTTTCAAAACATCATTAAATTTTGACGAGCAAAAGTGTCTTTTTGAACCAATAAAGAAATAACTATCATTTATCAAATACCCACTGTAGGTTTTGATGGCTGAGTCTTTGGTATGATCTTTTCATAGCGTTATTTTTAGTGTAGATTTTGTACTAAAAATAGTGCTACTGGCCTGTCTGTGGGTCTTACAAGATAAACGATAAATAATTTTGTACCTATAAGTCGCATTATACAAACACTTTTACACGTCAATCATATTTAAAAAACTAGATGCAGTCGGCGTTCTGGGCCCTGAGACAAAATACATTTCTACTAGCGTTCACGCCAAACGCTACGCCAAAATGTATGGGAATGACCTGCGGAAAACTCACGACGTAATCTTTCCGCAGGCAATAGCGTAGCGTTTAGCGTGAACGCTAACAGAAGTGTGTTTTGTCTAGGCCTGCTTATCTAACAACTCTGAGAAAAAAGGCCGAAACAAACTTAGAAGTCTCTTTTAAAGTCCAGACAAAATCTTGGTCAGATCATTGTGTAGACCATGTAAATTGGTGTCTGAAATGGTCTTTTGAGGAAAGAACCACACAGATTGAGTGGACCTGTCCAGTCAGGGCGCGCATTTGTGAGTAATCATGAAGCTCAACTCAGAACCCAAGAAGCTCAACAATTAGACGAACAATACCAAAGAAAGGACATTTAGCAGTGGCGTGCACAGAGTTTTTAGCCAGGTTACGCAGAAATTGAAAAAAAGGCAAAAAAAACTGAACAACCGATTGCTGTACCTACCTACACAGCATGCAACCTGTGAGGCAATTAAATGAATCATATTGTTTTGTTTTGTATTGAATTTACGATTGACTTAACCTATAGTTTGTACTTATTGTAACCTATAGTTTGTATTAATTGCAAAGCCGGTGTAGAACTACTTTTAACGATACTTGTTTTTTTTATTTACTGATAGATAGTTTTGAAAATGCATCATTATTTTTTCTCTTTACACACACCATCTGAACAACTTTCTCAGTGAATATTATCTATTTTTCAAACTATTTATCAATGTTAAAATCTTAAATACATGCCATCATAGCTCACAACCAAAACAAATAAATCAAAACAAACAATGGCGTAGGAATTACTCGGAATATGAAAATAATACGACAAAGAAATTATGGTTGTTTTGTAGTCACAATTCAATGTAACTATTCTACTTTTTAAAATAGTCGCATAACCAATTTTGTTCGGACAACTTCGGTAAGTTTCGTAATTTGTCTTGTTGTTAAAAATCTTAAAAAGCCAGTGACTACCCTGTACGGTTGTGTGCGTTAATTATTACATTGTGTGCCACGTATGCATAGGAACGCACACTGAATAAATCTGCATGACCACGAGAGCACACATATAAACATTGAGACACGAATAGTTCGTGTCTATCCCGAGGCACTCAGCGGCGCTAGTGCATCGAAATGCGAAGTTGCGTCAAATTGTACGAAAGAACTGGATATTGTATCGATGATACTAATGATATGACCGACGCTGGACAGGTGGCGCTGATTTATCAATAAAGATTTTTTGTTTATTGATAAAATAATATTAGTTTTACATATTTATCTGATTTAGATAGGGTAGGCAGTGTCTTTCTGTCTTTATGGACTGCACGCCACTCCTTAGGAGTGATTTGTCAACTCTTGACAACGACACCACAATCAGTGTTCTAACTAAATATGTTTTAGCGCTATAGGAATTAGAATTTTGACTCATTGTGAAAAATAAAGGGTCGCGCGCATGTGTATGCACACGCAGCGTGACGTCATAGGCAAATTATATCCCTCGTAAAAATTGTTAATTGTCAATACTCGGCCCATTCTTGTTTTTAGTGTATATCAATGACTTGCCATTTTATTTAAAGGCTATTTGTGATGTTGTACTGTTTGCAGATGATACTTCTCTTATTTTTAAAGTAGACAGGAATAGACAAGATTTTGACGACGTAAACAGTGCACTCTCAATGGTTACGGATTGGTTTACGGCAAATAACCTAGTTCTCAATGCCAAGAAAACTAAATGTGTAAAGTTTGCCTTACCGAATGTTAGAAATCTGGGTCCCAACATCGTCTTAAATAAAGAGGTGCTTGAGACTGTGGACTCGGCAGTTTTTCTGGGCATAACAGTAGATGCCAAACTTCAGTGGGGATCACACATATCAAGCCTAGCGGGGAGGCTCAGTTCAGCTGCTTACGCCGTCAGAAAAGTAAGACAATACACTGACATTGATACAGCTCGGTTAGTCTAGTTATTTTCATAGCGTTATGTCCTACGGTATTCTGCTGTGGGGCAAAGCTGCTGATATACAAAATATATTTGTGCTTCAAAAACGTGCTGTTCGAGCAATTTACCAGCTAAGTGCCAGAGTTTCGTTGAGGGACTTTTTTAAAGATATTGGTATTCTCACGGTGGCATCACAATTCATCTTTGCTAATATCTTATATATTAGACAAAATATACACTTGTACACTAAAAACAGTGATATTCACACCGTAAACACTAGAAATAAGGACAATCTACGTGTTCATTAGTTGGGCTTGGTATAACCTTTTATAACAAGCTTCCCTCTGCTTTGCTAGATTTGCCTTTTGATGCGTTTAAAGCTCAAATAAAATCCAACCTGTGTTGAAAGGCTTACTATTCCATCAACGACTATTTAAATGACAAGAATAGTTGGTCGCTGTGATTAACTCAAGACAATGTTTATGTTCTTTCTCCAGAATTAGCGTACCTAGAGACAGGTTATATGGGTTCATATAATTATTTAAAATTGTAATCTCTTTCTTCATTAGTTATTGACATGATCTATTTTCATAACAATATTTTTTATGATGAGTTGTATGGCATCATGGTTAGCTAGCGACCTCGACAATTGATAATTCTATTCTTACCTGAGCAACCGGCAGCAAGTTCGTCATGCTCCCGTAGATGTCACTGCTGGCGGTGGCGTTGGGATCGGGTTACCTCTTTCCCTCAAATATGGCGAGGGGGGTAATGGCTGATCTTTGCGTTATGCTCGTGAACGGGTGCTGCTTGTGGTAACTGGTCGTCTTACTGACCATGATTATGTTATTGTTTGCTAATAATTACCTACCTGTTTATTTATTTTACGTCGATGGTCCTAGGTTATCATTTATAAACATAATCCAACATTGCATATGTAAGCTATCACGCCATTTATACCAGGAGGCTTTTATTTTGGTAGTATGCTTTGTTTACTTTTGTTTTTGTGATTGAGTTAAGTTTTCCTTTTTTTTTTGTTGGTATATTGGCATGGCTAACTGACATATGACAAATTTTTAAGTTTTGTGTCTCGTAATGTTGATTACTCTGCCTACCTATGTATAGAATCAAGTCTATCTAACTAAACAGACAGCTGTGCTGCTGGGGAGTTTGTTGCGCCACTTCTTCATCACAGCTAAAGCACTAGGAAGTGGTGAAGGGCGGGCGTTTTGGGGGACTGTCTTATGTAATTTTGACATTCGAAAAGTGCTAGTTCTCAGCCTAATTTTAATAAATGACTTCTTTTAAATGGCCCAAAAATTACTCTAGCACTAAAAGTCTCGTAGTTATTACCGGGTTGAAATCTTACATGATTTTGTCGGTCAGAAATATAGAACTTACCTACTACCAGTACACCGAGCGAAAAAACGTTTTTACGTAAAAAAAATTACCACATCAAAAGAACATAATATTTTACCAACCACCCGCGTGGTAGATTTACAGCCGGAGGGGCTCTCGAATAGAGGAGGTCTCTGTACTAGTAATTGGAACATAATACGCTAATTATGTTAATATTTTACACAAATACTACCTACTTGCCCACAATCAATATTAGCTCTACTCAGCCTATTGCAAACTAGAAATAGGCCTCTTCCAAACTGCGTCACAAGACCCTGCCCTCCACCTTCCGCATCTAGTCAAACACCATTTTAAGTTTGTCGGTCTATCTGCCTGGGGGACGTCCCAAACCATGCTTGCCAATACGTGGACTACGTTTTTAACACGGTTTTATTAGCTTCATCTGTAAGTTTGTAAGCATGTTTGTTTGGTTGTAACCGACTCCTTTGGACTTGATTTTGACCCACTTCAAACGGTCAGATTTCATTTAACACTTTGTAGACTTATCGAGGACCGAAGACGATTTAATAATTTCATAAATTTGTTCCATAATGTTAAAAAATGTTTAAAACAAGCTGAAAAATCACGCTTTTGTAGTTAGCTGAACTAAAATTTAGAAAATAAATAATAGTTTAAAAAATTAAAAAACACGTTTTAAAAACCAAACTAAAAAAGCAGAACATAATTTCAAAAAAGCGTGGGGTGCTTTTTGAGGTATTTTTATAATCAATTAATATCAAGCACCCCACTCTTTTTTAAAATGATTTTTGTGTCGCTGCTGTGTAGAGGCTTCTTGCCTTTCCCTCCTTGCACCCGGAGAGATGGGCAATATCGTCAGCCACTGGCCGCTTGAGGGAAGCAAGTGTGACGATCTTATCATGTATACAGGAGAGATCGCACAAAATAGAGAGGTTTGGACAAAATTACTTACAGAAAAAGTTAAAAAACATAATCCTACATCCTACGATCCTACTATCCTACTTTCCTGCTAATATTATAAATTTAATGTGAAAGTTTTTATATTTAGATGTTTGGATGTTTGTTACTCAATAACGCAAAAACGGCTGAATGAATTTGGATGAAATTTGGCACACAGCTAGTTTGTAATCTGGAATAACACTTAAGGTGAACCTAGTCCACAATTTCCCCATACAAACTTCGGGAGTGTATTACTCCACTGTTCGACAATGTACATGAAAAATGAAACATAGTATGGTTTTGTCTCATTATTAATATTGTCTGTACGGAAACAGAATACTAAAATAAAAAACCATTAAAAAGTTATGAGCCAACAAAGATTCGTTTTTCTTGCTAATTTAACCTAACTTTGGGCGTGTTTAAGTAATAAAAGAAGTGTAAAATCTGAAAAACCAAGTCGGTACCGACAAAGCGCAAATATCGAAAAGTTCAATAAACTGTATTGGTCATTGATTAATGCAGTGGTTTTTTCATAAAACCCGATCTTCCGAAGGACTGTTCTTAATTTTTTACGCGCTTGTTGTACTATAAATGATCCTGCATCTCACTCAGTAATGTTGTGCGTGTAGACTAGCTTCTATCTGCTCACTACTGATACTACCTGTTAAATAATGAATGCAACATTGTCCTTAATTAAAATGGCAACATTGTTATGCCAATGTCTAATGACTTATGTCAATTTATCTCTCTCGGCTTTGCCGCCTAAAATATAGTTGTTACCAATTTTCACTCCGTGGTTTTTTTTTATTTAAGTAATTACACGTATCCCAAACCAATCTTGACTCTTCACTACCTCTGTCGGACACGATGCCTGGGGAGACAGCGTGCTTTTTAGCCAGGCCCATCAGTGAGTTCGAGCCCGCGACTAGGTTCCCCTTAAGATACTTTTATCCCGATAGCACGTTCCCCTGGGATAATTTACGACCTCCAAGCGGGCAAAAGCCGCTGGAAAAAGTTAGTTACTCAATAAATTTGACCAATTAGTACCTCTCACGGCATTCTTGTTTATCAACGCAGTTCTGACTGGGTTTTACCCGTTATCGTAGTTAGTTAGTCATACATTTCGACAGCTTGTGTGATGAGTAGAAAATTCAACAGTTGCCCAATTGTGTCGGGTAAAAATTAGTTATGTTTTTTTGAGAAGGTCATTTCGAATTATTAATTCACGAGGCTAACTAGTATTGAACATTGGTCTTGACAGCTTGTGTGAGTTAGAGAGATAGAGATTACGAGGTTAAATGCTGGTTCCGACCCCCTTATTACGAAACAAGGCTTTTATTTAGATCAGGTTTTCGACCAAGTCAGTTTTTAAGAGGTATTCCACTCAGGGCACTGATTTCAACGGCACTTGATCGAACCGCACCTGAGCAATTCCACTAACGGCACCGAAACAAAATTTTCTAACGTGCCGTACAGTGGAACAGTTTATTCATATAGATTTCAGTGTCCAAACGGCACCAGTTAAGAGCCCAATTTATGCAGCAATGCAGTTCTTTAAAAAAAAACTAACACCTCATTCAAATGCTAAGTTGTCATTTTTGTATAAGTTAGTGTACTTTATCTATATCGAAATAAAGTTGAAAATGCAAAAAAACTTGCTCAGAGCTTTAAGCTAGAACAAAAATTAGATCGCGTTTTATGATTTGGTCTATTGGTCGCAAGCGTTTCTGCTGAGCATGAGGTTCTAGGTTCGATTCCCGGGACGAGCAAAGTGTTATTGGGTTTATCCATCTTGAATTTCTCAGTGGCAAGTCTAGATTTGTGCCCGGTTGCTGGCAAAAGGTACGCTCCCCTGTTCACTACTGTGTACTATAGGTCCACTTCTGAATCCTTCGGGGATTACTGGCGTGAATATATTATGCGGTATGATATGTAGAAAATGCCCATTTGTGTCAGGTACCATAACATGATGTCACAATCTTTTTAGCTCCCTTCACGGATACTACCCGTGATGATTAACATTTTGTAAGTCATGTTACTACAAACATTGTGTACTTACCACAGATTGTTACAGAAATACGTCAATGCATAAGCGTAAAGATTTTAAGATTGGAGCTAATTAACGTATAATTATTTTGTGATATTTTTAATAACTAGCTAGCTAAATTTTGGCCCACCACATCGCCCATCCGTACTGGTACTTCGATATCTATTTTCATTTTGCTCGGTTCTTTAGGGTCGCACCCTGATTTTAATTAGCTTATAACCTTCCTCAAAAATTGGGCTGTCAAACGCAAAAAGACTGTGAAACCGAATTGCAGTTCCAGAGATTAGCGCGTTCAAACAAACTCTTCAGTTTTATTATCAGCATATAATATGAATGAAAACAATTGGCCGACTCCTCATTAAGTAATAGCACACATTTTAAAAAGGATCTGATCGATGGGTCCAAATGTTTTCGTGAGAAACCGCTTATACTTAATTATTTTATATTTTATTATTTATTAGATATTGATTTACTATTTCATGAAAACATTTTAGAAGTCTGTTTAAATAAGTAGGCAAGTAATGATTACTCAATTTTATTTAACATCATCATCATCGTTTCAGCCGAAAGACGTCCACTGCTGGACATAGGCCTCCCCCATGCTCCTCCATTTCGACCGATCTTGTGCTTCCCATATCCTGCGGCCTTCACAAGGTCATCGGTCCATCTTGTAGGAGGCATTCCCACTCTACGTTTGCCGGTACGCGGTCGCCACTCCAGAACCTTTCAGCCCCATCAGCCATCTGTTCTACGAGCAATGTGCCCTACCCACTGCCACTTAAGGTTGGCAATTCTTCGGGCTATGTCAGTTGCCTTGGTTCTCCTGCGGATTTTTTCATTCCTGATTTGATCACGTAGGGAACCTCCAAGCATAGCCCTCTCCATTGCCCTTTGGATGACTTTAAGCCTTCTGATAAGGCCCATTGTGAGCGACCACGTTTCAGTGCCACAGGTCATCACTGGCGACACTCACTGGTCAAAGATTTTCGTCTTGAGACACTGCGGTATTTGGGACGAGAAGATATTGCAAAGCCTCACGAACGCTGCCCAGCCGAGTCAGATTCGACGATTGACCTCTTTTTCGAAGTTGGACATACCTAACTGGATAGTTTGTCATAGGTAAACGTACTCGTCCACAACTTCGAGTGTAGTGCCTCCGATCGTCATGAGTGTGGGTGTTACATGGGCATTTGACATGACCTTTGTCGTTTCCATGTTCATTTTAAGACCCACTCTTTCGGAAGCTCTATTGAGGTCATCGAAAATTGCACTGAGGTCCTCCATGGTCTCAGCCATGACAACTATATTTATTTAACAGTAGGTCCCAAATTAAAACTTTCATTTCTCTTCTAGGAATATATTTGTTTGACTCATTTTAGATCTGGCTATCGGAAGCGTAGTCACGCTTGAGTAGTCACTCAGCGTGGGGTCTCGACTCCGATATCGATACTTATAAACATACATAAACTCACGAATTCTTCACATGGGTATAGGCAGGAACTCCAGAAAGCCACCTGCTACGATTCTTATATACTTGTTACTTATCGTTACTTGTTTTTTCAATTTTTGTGGTGACGTAAAGAAAACAGAATCATTCTCAATACACAGTGAGATCCTGCCAATGCTCGTTTCTGTTCCTTACATTTTGACCGCGTAGGTATTGCATTTTTCTATGAAACAGTTGATTTTTTTGCTTAACCGACGAAAACTGTCTACGCTAGGTGGTTTAGGATCATATGCTGAATACATGGTTACAGTTTACGCATTAGTAACTCTTTTCTCTCATGTTTCTTGGAACTAATGCCTTCTTCAATGAGCTACACGGTGACTGCTACATACATGCCGTCTGTTGAGACAGGTCAGCTCAAAGCTGCAATGGCTCTTTCTTCAAAAGGCCTTTCCAGACATTGCCCTGCATTGTTAGACTCACATGAAATTCAAATAATATAATATTTGGACTTTAAAAGAGACCATGACCTCTGAGTTTGTTTCGGCTTTTCTTCTCAGGGAACAGTCAGCTAGGAATTGCCGGCGCCATCTAGTTTTTTAAATATTGACCAACAAAATATTGACGTGTAAAGTGTCTTTTAAGATCTACTTACATAAATAAACATTTCATTTCATTTCTTCCTCTAGGCATCTTTCTTGATAAGGCAAGCGACACACAACATCCGTTTCCTGAACTAGTTAAGACTTTGACATTGATCTTAGCACGAAAGAGTGCAAATACGCAAAAATCAAAGCCAACCGTGGGTGTAGCCCTTATTTGGCTATTACCTCTATTTATTTAACTTAAAACATTGAGTTGGTCAAGAACAAGGTTTCTTCCTTCTTCTTAGTCATCAACATCTGCCAGTCTGCATCAGTCAGTAGAAGTCTGACGCGAAGAGCGGGAGAATTTATTTGATGATTTCCCAACCTCAAAAAAAAGGGTTCGGTCAGTCAGAAGGATAAAAGTAGTTGCCGATTCCAAAACTCAGTAGGTACATATTGAGAAGAACGGGCAAGAAACTCTGCGGATACTATTTTTAGATCAACATTTTGTTTAAAAAAAAACGAACTAACGAACGAAATGCTGAACGTAGGTAGGGGGGGGGGTCCTGAATTTCTATTTGAGGAATGTAGGCGATAAGTAAGCGTAATGTTTATGTAGGTACTAAGTATAATATGGAAGATTTTGTGGACCAGTCTTACCAAAGGGTATCGTGTTACCCCGCAGTGAAGGGTTGTAGAGGTCAGATGGGCAGTCGCTCCGTGTAAAATACTGGTATTCAGCTAGCCTTTTCACAACTATGTTGGGGTCAGCTTCCAATCTAACCAGATAGATTGGAAGCTGACCCCAACATAGTTGTGAAAAGGCTAGGCAAGATGATGATGACATAGGCTACTTTTTACGCGATAACCAATATCCTCGCGGGCGAAGCCGCGGGCAAAAGGTTGTATTATAAATGCGAAAGTAACTCCATCTGTCTGTCTGTTACTCTTTCATGTCTAAACCGCTGCACCGATCGTCATCAAATTTGGCAGAGATGTAGTCTGGGATATGGAGAACGATATAGTCTACTGGATTTTTTAAGCGATAACCAATATCCACGGAGCAGCGGGCAAAACTAGTATTATAACTGTCTGTCTGTTATTATTACTTGTTAATATTCTAAGAAAATCGTATCCTTACTTTTACAATGTTTGTAAATATGTGAGCACCATGTATCTATCATAAAATTAATTTATCTCTGATTGATTCACATTCATTCTTTTTACCTTTTTAATTTGGTATGGTAATTTTATTGTGGGTGCATCGTTTTCACACATAATTATATTATGAATGTATGTTAAATATTGTGCTTAAAACATTTTAAAAGAGTAACGGTGGAGTTTCTTGCCCATTCTTCTCCATACGAAACTACATTTTGGAAGGGGCGACTAGAATCAATTCTATTTTAATGTAAATGTTGACGTTCAAAAGTGCCTTTTATGGGCCTATCCTAAAACGCGAAAGTTTGTTAGTATGGATGGATGGATGTTTGTTACCCTTTCACGCAAAAACGGCTGAACGGATTTGAATGAAATTTGGCACACAGGTAGTCTGTAACCTGGAATAACACTTAGGGTACTTTTTATCCCGGTACTACGTTCCCGTGGGATAGTTTTTGACCTCCACGCGGCCGAAGCCGCTGGCAAAAGCTAGTTTGAAATAAATGCTTTGACTTTGACTTTATCTGTAACTCTTTCACGCCTAAACTACTGAACTGATCGTCATTAAATTTGGCAGAGATATAGCCCGGGGTATGCAGAAGAACATAGGCTACTTTTTTACGCGATAACCGACATCCACGAGGGCGGAGCTGCGGGCAATAGCTAGTAGTCCAATACTTATCACACAAAATATTCGTTACCAGCGGCGCGGAATCGACCTGACGCCCCATTTCACTAACCTTGTGTGGCGGGAACGCAACCCGCATACCAATGAGTTACGATACGTATGCGGACTTGCGATACTGATCCTATGTGAGTGTGAAGTTAAATAATTTGTGTCATTATGTAGCAGAACTCGCGATTTTATTGAATTAAAGACAAAATAGATCAACCATTTTTCAGATTAGCTAAAGTACGGGTACTGTGTTAAATGTTAAAACAAAATACCTACCTTTTGATATATTGCAATTAAATGAAAGGAGATTTAAAACCATATTAAGAGTAAACTTTGTAAACAAGCACATTACAAACTAGAGGATTATATCAAAGATAAGAATGCTTGGAAACATACTGGTCCTGCTCCATAGGACAATCTAGAGGCTAGACGAAATCAAACACGTTGCTAATTGAATTGTACAATTATTATATTTATGACATTGATTTACACTCAGTGATTAACTCCCACACTGACTTATTACTTATTAATATTCTAGGAAAATCGTGTACTTACTTTTACAATGTTTGTAAATATGTGAGCACCATGTATCTATCATAAAATTAATTTATCTCTAATTGCTTCACTTTAATTTTTTACCTATTTGTGTATGGTAATTTTATTCTGGGTGCATCGTTTTCACACATAATTATATAATGAATGTATGTTAAATATTGTACTTAAAACATTTTAAAAGAGTAACGGTGGAGTTTCTTGCCCATTCTTCTCCATACGAAACTACATTTTGGAAGGGCCGACTAGAATCAATTCTATTTTAATGTAAATGTTGACGTTCAAAAGTGCCTTATAAGTAAGTGCCTATTTGAAAATAAATACTTTGACTTTGATCAAGAAGGTTAAGTAACTATCCGCGGCCATTTTATAACAAGACTCTGTGCTTCGGTGTCCCGACTGTTATCCGAAGATATTTGCCAGTGGTTCCATCCATAATCCGCCTATAAAGTTCCCACTGCTGTGATACAGTACTCCTCTCTGTGAGAGGGAGCGGGCCGTAATCCACCACGCGTCACATGTCTTCGAATTTTTGGCTCTAAATACGTCTGTTTCCTCACGGTGTTATATTAGGTTGGGGAAAAAGTCTTTTCGCATTAAAGTATGTATGAACTTGTAATAAAATCTCTTTGGCTATACTATTTGTATCTGGCTGGTTTTGGTATCATTGAAAGCTTAAATTTTAAAGAACATAATTCCAAATTCAAATTAGGAAAATGTGTGATTTTCATTTGTTTTTCGTACCGTCAAGATGAGTGAATCTAATGAAGAAATTCGATACATTTTAAAATTTTACTACAAAAAAGGTAAAAATGCAACGCAAGCCGCGAAAAAAATTTGCGATGTTTATGGACCTAGTGTAGTGTCTGTGAGAGTAGCACAAATTTGGTTTAAGCGTTTTCAATCCGGAAATTTTGATGTCAAAGATGCACGTCGCTCTGGTCGCCCTATTACGGATAAAATGGATGCCATTTTTGAAAAAGTGGAGCAAGATCGGCATACCAGTAGTTACGACGTAGCTGAAGAACTGGAAATTGACCACAAAACAGTTTTGGCGCATTTGAAAAAAACTGGGTACACAAAAAAGCTCGAAATTTGGGTACCTCACGAGCTCACTGAAAGAAACCTAATGAACCGTGTACTCATTTGTGATTCTTTATTACGACGTAATGAAACCGAACCATTTTTGAAGAAGCTGATAACTGGTGATGAAAAGTGGATCACGTATGACAAGAACGTGCGAAAAAGGTCGTGGTCAAAGGCCGGTCAGGCTTCACAGACTGTGGCGAAACCCGGGTTAACTCGCAACAAGGTGATGCTGTGTGTGTGGTGGGATTGGAAGGGCATTATCCATTATGAGCTGTTACCACCAGGCAGGACCATCGATTCTGAACTCTACTGCGAACAACTGATGAGATTAAAGCAAGAAGTTGAGAGAAAGCGGCCGGAATTAATCAACAGAAGGGGTGTGGTTTTTCATCATGATAACGCTAGACCTCACACATCTTTAGCCACCCAACAAAAATTAAGAGAGTTTGGCTGGGAGGTGTTAATGCATCCGCCGTATAGTCCTGACCTTGCACCTTCAGATTTCCACCTGTTTCGGTCTCTTCAGAATTCTTTAGGCAGTGTCAGGTTAAAAGTCCCAAAATTTCTATAGCAATGGGATCATGTCCCTACCTACAAGATGGCAAAAAGTTATCGAACCATTTTGTTCACACATGCACATTTAACTAAAGTTAGTTAAATGTAAATAAACTTTATTAAAAAATGTTTTGAATTTTCTTAAAAAATGCGAAGAAACTTTTTCCCCAACCTATTACTTCACCGTTTTTAACCGACTCCAAAAAAGGAGGAGGTTCTGTTTGTTACCTCATAACTTTCGACTGGGTGAACCGATTTTGATGATTCTTTTTTTATTTGAAAGCTCGTGCTTCCCGTGTGGTCCAATTTCAATTTTATATAGATCTGATGATGCGTTTCGGAGACAGACAACGGAACTCTTCAAAAAATAACAGCAAATCAACCGCGATTGCTGCTATCGCATAAATATGCATTGTTTTGACCCTAAGGATGATGAAATTTCGAATTAGTGGGGTAGGTACTTTAGCTAAAAAGTGAAAAATAAAACTTGTTCCAAAAACAAAACAACCGACTTCCGAAAAAACACCATAAAGTGAAAAATAACTTTAATTTCGGAAGTCGGTGACTTTGGATGTATTTTAATTTTTTGTCACCGCCTTCCAAAATTAAAGTAATTTTTCACTTTGTAGTGTTTTTTCGGAAGTCAGTTGTTTTTTTTTCGAAGCAGTTGATGATTAAATAATTTACACAAAGTAAAGCGCCTGGGTTAGAACCCCCTACCATTTGCTGGTAAGTCGCAGCCGTTACCAGTGGGTCATTCCAGCAGGCTTAGCATGCCGTTTTCTATTTCTACGACGAACAGACAGTGCTTTTTCAATACAAAGTGACATTTCGTGTCTCCATTTTTGACATCGCACCGTAGATATCCTTCTACAATCTGTGATTTTGTCTTACGTTTCTAACGATCTTTGTCTTGGTCCTTTTATATGTAGACTATTTCAGCAGAATATTTCTTCCCAAACTGTCAAAATCACACTGACAACAAACTTTCTACTCGACGGCCACAAAGTATATACTTACGATTATCTTCAAAATCATGATTCGTTTAGAACGCATAACTGCGATAATTAATAGAAAAAATAGCTATCTTTTCCTATTGTACATAATTTTATTAATAGTCATGTCTATTCTTCCGTCGACAAATCGGTGCTCGTGCTAAGCCTGCAGGTAGTGAGAAACCGGAAAGACAGACAATATTCTTCCAAAGGATATCAGTTACCCAGTAACTGGATTGTGGAGCTCAGAGTGGTATTCAACTGTATTCGTTAATTCGGGAAGCCGACACCAACATAGGTGCGACAATGCTAGGCAGATAATGATCATTAGTCGAATGATCTTAAGGAGAACCTAGTCGCGGGCTCGAACTCAATGATGGACCTGGCTAATCAGCACGCTGTTTCACCAGGAATCGTGTCCTACAGAGGTAGTATCACTGATGAGCAGTTAGAAGCTAGTCTACACGTACAACATTATTGAGTGAGATGTACGATCATTTATAGTACAACAGGCGCGTAAAAAATTAAGAACAGTCCTTCGGAAGATCGGGTTTTATGAAAAAACCACTGCATAATTCAATGACCAATAAAGTTTATTGTAATTTTCGATATTTGAACTTTGTCGGTACCGACTTGGTTTTACAGATTTTATACTTCTTTTATTACTTAAACACGCCCAAAGTTAGGTTAAATTAGCAAGAAAAACGAATCTTTGTTGGCTCCTAACTTTTTAATGGCTTTTTATTTTAGTATTCTGTTTCCATACAGACAATATTAATAATGAGACAAAACCATACCATGTTTTATTTTTGATGTACATTGTCGCACAGTGGAGTAATACACTCCCGAAGTTTGTAAGGAAAAAGTTTGGACTAGATTCACCTTAAGGGGGCCAGATGAGGCTGTCTATCGAATCTCAGGCTGTACAGTGTAATACCGTTTTTCTATTAGGAACTTCATAGTGGCATAGCAACCCGTAGTCTGAATTTATCTCCGGGTTATGGCAATAGTTTCAATGTAGGTAGAAAAGTACACTAAAGTAAGATACGTTTTGTAAAATAATGTGAAAATACCGAAAAGCAAAGATGTTCAGTAAAAATAATATTTTAAAAACTAAAAAACACGCTTTAAAAACCAAACTAAAAAGTAGAAAATAATTTAATTCTATTAAAAAGCGTAGAATGGTTTTTAAGTTTTTTTTAATAAACAATTAATATCAATAGCCACCCACGCTTTTTAATAGTATTATATTATTTTCTACTGTTTTAGTTTGGTTTTTAAAGCGTGTTTTTTAGTTTTTTAAGCTATTATTTATTTTCAATTTTTTAGTTCTGCTAGCTACAAAAGCGTGATTTTTCAGTATTTTTTTTTTCTATTTTTTTTTAACTTATTGAATTGTCATCGATCCTCAATAAGTCTACAAAGTTTACATGAAATCTGACCGTTTGAAGTGGGTCAAAATCCAGTCCAAAGGAATCGGTTACAAACAAACAAACATGCTTACAAACATACAGGTGAAGTTAATAAAAGCGTACCTACCTTTCCCACTAGCTATCGGCGATTTTCTCGCTAGAGAAACAGACAAAAGATTGTAGGTCCCTTAGCTCCGTATTAGGAACCGGTTCCAGCCCATGCGATTTACGGGAAGCGAGCAGAATTAGCAACTGAAAACGAGTTGGCAAGCAACGAATAGTGAGTGCGCGACTGCGACGAGCGATTACTCGCTGCTATGCATATGCACCAAGCGTGGGTCTCGTAGCGAGCTAGCCAGCTCTTGTCGCTGCGACAAGCGAGTCGTTGACTCGCTATCAGAGTGAACAGTCAGCGATCTGAAGACCAATTCTGTAATAAAAACCATTCAAAATCTAGTTTCAGTCTCATCTCAGTGACATTCAAATGTCAAAAACTTGTGGGGTAATTAGAAGTATTTTTGACAGATTGACAAAGACATTTATTCGTCAGATTTGGTAGGTACAAATTTGGACAATTAGGTAAACGTAAATTACGTTCAGGACACATACGCCGCTAAAAGCGGCATACGAATATTACACATGGTGTAAAATCTACCTTTTAAACTATTTTTACTTTAATACACGTTAAAAAACACAGATATAAGGACATTCGCATTGAGATCAGACTATGCATGTTCTTAAAATTATGAGAATTGCCCCTTACCTAAGTAATAATATAGGTACCTCTTTTACTTACATGTGACCTACGATCTTTTGACCGTTGGTTGAGCGAGAAAATCGCTTATAGCTTGTCGCTCCATCGGCAGTGGGACAGGTGCCTAACTGTTCTATTCTATTTTTTTATATGGCAAGCTAAGCCGATGTCGACTATTCTGCCAAAGAGAATTGGAAAAGCATGTGTGCATTATTAAAAAAAAAGGATAATAATCTTCGAGCCAACAAAATCGTAGACCAAAATGTTCAAAATTCAAATAACTATCAAAAAATCCAACATGACCGCTCTAAATACAAGTAAACAGAAAAACCGTTTGCAAATCCACCTCTCTCTTTGCCGTGCCGAAATAACACATAATTATATACATTTCTGGTTCAAGTTCAAGTGTCCATTATGTAAGCCGCTGGATTTCACCGTGCTTTCGTAACTATTACGGCCGATACTTGGCCGTACATAAGGACCGGCTGGCCGATAAAGGGGCTGTGGTTTTGGAGTGGTTTATGATCCATGGTGTGAGGTATTATGGGGCATTCTTCTGCCATAGTTAGCCGTGACATAATATGTATAACATCACGCATGGACTCTAGGAAGGGGCAGCAGAGATAATATTATGTACCCACATTTCACCTGTTGTTGCAATAAGTTCCATGTAGTAGATTTTTTTTTGTGTTCATTTCATTTATTCTTAAAACAATTTACATTGTGTTGAACATATATACACATGCAATTTACTTACAAATACAGAGAACAGCTATGAAATATTAATTAACCTCCAAATGAAGTTCAAGTACAGTGCTAAACAGTTTTGAATATAATATGAAACAGTTTTAAATAGAATGTCAAAAAGGTTTAAAATATAATGTCAAAAAGGCTTAAAATATAATGTCAAACAGTTTCAATAATAATGTCAAAGATTCTAAACTATGTAATGTCAAAATAAAATCTAGATCCTTTATTATAATTGTGTGACATTAGTTCCAATATATTATACAGACATTTTTCTAATAAAAAGGCTTTTAATTTTGTTTTAAACTGGTGGGTGTTATAAATCAGGATCTCTAGATCAGAAGGCAACTTATTAAATATCTCTACGGCTTGGTACTTCGAGACATGCTGTACTATATTAAATATTGGTGCTATTTGTTGTTTAAAAAAATTTCTTCGCATGCTCTCTCTAATCTCACGTTCTTCTTGTGATTCAAACTCATGTAGGTAGATACTTAGCAAATATATTTATTTATTTATTTTTAAAACTTACACACACTATCTTTACAGGATGACCCACTACAATAGTGGTTTCCAAACACACACCAAATAAATTGCAAAATCAACTTACGACTTATAATAAAACTCAAAACTTTAAAAATACCAAGCAACACTAATATTATCGCCGGGGCGTAACTCCGCTGCCGCGGGAAATCGCGGCACGGCGGACAGAGCTCCGGCAGGATCTCATGGCGACGTGGAAAGTACGATTGTCGCAACCCAGTGCTGGGCACGCCGCGATTGCGGCGGTAAGTCCCCTCTTTGAGGAGTGGCTTGAGAGGCGGCATGGCGTCCTCACCTTCCGCCTGACACAGGTCCTCACCGGACATGGCTGTTTCGGGAGGTTCCTGTTTCGGATAGGGCGGGAGGAAACGCCCGGGTGTTTCCATTGCGAAGATCGCCCAGAGGACACGGTGGAGCATACGGTGGATGTCTGCCCAGCTTGGGCGGAGCAACGCCGTGTCCTCGTGGAGGTGATCGGCGGCGGCGATCTCTCGCGTCCGACCCTGGTCCAGGCCATGGTACGGAGCGAGAGGGCATGGCTGGCAGTCGCCTCCTTCAGCGAAGCAGTTATGCTCGCAAAGAGGGAGGCGGCGCACGTGAGGGAGATGCAGTACATGCGCCCTCACAGCCGTGGCCTTCGCAGGAGACGCCCTGGGCGTCGGGAATCCCAGGCTGATTCCCGGCCACCGTAGGCACGGGCTTGCGGACGGCGAGTAATGGGTAGCTCGCTGTCCGGTAAGGACCAAGCCCGGGTCGACGGCGCGTTGTGTTCCACGCGCGCCTCAAAGAGATGTCAGCAGCAACAGAGGGGCCCGCAAGGGCCGATGTCTGCCGGGGGTGCGGGTTGTTCGAAAGAGATACCGCCGCCCCTGGCACACAGGCAACTGAGGGAACACGGGTGGGTTTTAGTCAGTAAAAGTCTGACACGCCCTCCCGCTCCACCCAGAGCGGGAGAAGTTATTTGATGATTTCCCACCCAGAAAAAAAAAAAAACACTAATATTATAACACACATTATTATACACTATACTTAAAAGCACCAATATGTATAGGCTAAGTACTGTTAATTCCCATTTTTTTAAAGTAAGTTAAAAGTTAGTTTAAAGTATTACGAATTTATAATCCCATTATTATACCTGTCTGCCTAAGTCAAAAGATTGGCAAGATTGATTCCCTTTCCTACCTCACCGCTGACGCCTACCGGTACAGTTTGCACTGCCGTGCCCTTTGCACTGTTATTTTGGTTAAAAGATTTTTGCTGTTGCTGAAACCACCAGTGCAGCCATCATGTTCATATTTTGACGTTAACCGGTGTACTAGTAGGAAAATCCGGTTATATGTAGTGTTCTTTTCTCAAAGTTATTTTCATGTAACGAGAAAACCTTTTCCCCCAAATGAATTTTATTAAGTTTACTTTGGTAGTTTTTGAGTGGGCTTCAATTATCTACATGTTAAGTGGACGGAGGAGTATGAAAAATTCATGGCCATATTGGACTAAGAATAAACAGAAATTCGTCCCAAGAGACTGTCACCAAAATGTAGTACATTGTTAATATAATTATTAGTTACTAGCTTTTGCCAGCGGCTTCGCCCGCGCGGAACTTTTATACCCTATTAAACTCCCTTTGGGATCGAATTTCGAAAAATCCTTCTTTATTCCTTGTCTACATCATAAAGGGAACCTCTGTGCATAATTTAAGCTTTCTAGCAAGGGTTTGGGGTGGGCGTTGATGAGTCAGTCAGTCAGGGCTTTTCTTTTCATTGATATAGACTATCAGATCATTTTAAAAAGTTGTCATCTTTATAAATCTCTCTCTCTCTCTATTTTAAAACTCTCCCATCTTTAAAAAATATATTGAAGGCCATACTTAGTTAGGTACATTTATATAGCCTAATGAAATAACGTATGTTTCATCAAGGGACGTTTTGTAATATTTTACTAGTCCAATCATGTTAGGAGAGTTGCCATTGTTCTTTGGCACAGTATAAGTTAAATGGAGAAGAGTGCAGATAGCTAATGTTTTTAAATTATGGTCGAATATCAACCACTGCCACCACTAGTACGTATTTAATCCACTTTGTGTATGTTAATGTTGATTTTTATAAAACTTCCTGTCCCTGCTGTCTGCATATCAAGTAGTGGTATACAAATTCGAGTAGGGTAGTTACCACAGCTAAAAAAAGTGAAAAAATAAAACGTTTTTACAAAAAACAAAACAATACACTTAAAAAAAAAACACTAATGCTATTTATGCTTGTGACTGTACATTCAGCCAAAGCAAGTTGCGACTCCACCCACCTGCTAAATTACCGAGTAGGTCAATGACCCACAATAGTAGTCATGATATTTCAAGCCCGTAAACGTTGCTTTTATAATAGTGATGCCAAAATGTAGGTACTTATTTCTAAATTCATGCATTCTTGTGTTTCAGTTCCAAGGCTAAGTATCCGTGTTGGTCTAGATTACTTACGTAGAAATAAACACGGTTTACAGAATATATATTTCAAACCCTCATTCTAAACCAGTATTTTAGAAGCCAGCAAAAGACAAAAAAGAATAAATTAAAAGAAAGAAAGAAAATCAATAAAACATGGACATTCTAGCTTTGTCAAATCGGCGATGATTCGGCAAATGTCTCGTTGTTGGATCGAAAGCACTTTGGTCAGTCATGTGGGTCATTGTTCCATGTACGTACGTTTCACATAATAAACAATAGGTATGGCTTCATTATCTTAATCACTGTAGATATCCCATTTCGGTATACCATTTCTTCCCGTGGGTGTCGTAGAAGGCAATTAAGGGACTTACTAGAGAATGGGCAGCAGCGTTCTCTATGCATTTTACCACCATACTGCGATCGCCAACCCGCTTGCCAAGCGTGGCGATTAAGGCAAATCTCCCCCTTTTGGGGGAGCATTATATCCGATAGTTGCCTTCACTACCTGCTGAAATTTCCTGAAGGACGTAGCTTCTGATACTTGGTTAGACCCTCGTGTTGGCGACCGGCCCAGTACTCTCTTTTCTTCGGTATTGCCAACAATGACCAGCTTTTCAAGGCTGCTTTCTTCGATTCGCATTATGTGACCAAAGTTGGTCATAATACGCTATAGGCAAATTGATTACAATCTGGTTTTGATATCGAGCTGAGATAGAACTGACACATTTGTGCGTTTGGCCGGCACCACCAGCACCACATTTCAAATGCGCCTATCCTCTGTCTTTCTCTTGCTAGGATTGTACAAGTTTTAACTTCATAGTGGCCGCCAACCCGTCTGCCAAGCGTGGCAATTATGTCAAAATCCCCCTTTGGGGGGGGGGGGGGGGCGAATGTCCAGCAGTGGACCTCTTTCGGCTGAAATGATGATGAATCACTGTAGGAGTGAATCAATGAAAGTAGGTATAGTCTATTCCATCATCATCATCTGCCTAGCCTTTTTCCAACTATGTTGGGGTCGGCTTCCAGTCTAACCGGATGCAGCTGGATACCAGTATTTTACATGGAGCGACTGCCTATCTGACCTCCACAACCCAGTAACTGGGTAACACGATACCCATTGGTAAGACTGGTTGTCAGACTTTCGGGCTTCTGACGACCCATAAAGACTGCCAAAGATCCACAAATGACAGCCGGGACCAACGGCTTAACGTGATTTCCGAGGCACGGAGGGGTCTTGGTATGTAAAGATGGTCACCCATCCACGGACCAACCGCGGCAAGCGTAGCTTAACCTGATCGATCGACCCGTGCAGCTATTGTTACTTAGCCACAAACCCCTCGAGGTATAGTCTATTCCAAAAGTATCAAATGGAAGTGTAAACAAACCCTGTTCAGGGAATTCTTACGCACTCACTCACTAAAGGGAATTAGTAACTCATTCATCTTTACCTACTAACAAGGTTTTAACTTTAAATCTCACCACTTTTTCTCATTTGTTTCACAATCAAAATATAAAGATAAAGGCCTTCTCTCTGTCAGAAGGAGTAGGCCGTAATCCACCACGCGGGGCCAGTGCGGGTTGGTAGATGTCACATGTCTTCGAATTTTTGGCTCTAGGACATGCCGGTTTCCTCACGATGTTTTCCTTCACCGTTTTGAGAGCAGCGGTGATGAAGTACTTTACACACTCGTAAATCGCGGTTGTTACCACTGGGCCAGCACTGCTTTGTTGTTTGAATAACAATATTTTAATATACCTAATTGACAATCATATACGAAAATTCATCATTACCAGATTGCGTACAATTTGCCTACAGCGTATTTTGACCAACTTTGGCCACGTAATGCGAATCGAAGAAAGCAGCCTTGAAAAGCTGGTAATTGTTGGCAATACCGAAGAAAAGAGAGTACTGGGCCGTTCGCCAACACGACGGTCTGACCAAGTAAACGAAGCTACGTCAGTCAGGAAATTTCAGCAAGTAGTGAAGGCAACTATAAACCGGAGTCCATGAAGGTAGATTGTCCGTTTCATCGTCATCATATCAACCGAAAGACGTCCACTGCTGGACATAGGCGTCCCCCAAAAGGGGAGATTTGCTATAATCGCCACGCTTGGCAGGCGGGTTGGCGATCGCAGTATGGTGGTCAAATGCATAGAGAATGCTGCTGCCCATTCTCTAGTATGTCCCTTAGTCACCTTCCACGACACCCACGGGAAGAAATGGGATGGTGCTATTCTTTTACGTCCGGCACCACACGAAAATTGAGGTTATAAAATTAACCTCAATTTTCTAATAATAACATCTATAACGTGATTTAAAATTAGAATTACACATTCAAATATACAAATCAAAGCACTCAATTTGTAAGTGGCACTACAAATTGGTGGTGGTATGTCTTATCAATTTGTTTACATTTTCCTCAAACACTTTTAGAACAGAACATAGGTAGGTACTGTTCACCTACATTAGCACACATAAATATATGAAATAACATAATTTTAGATCTACGATGTCACATGCCAGCTGGTAATGCTTCCGCGTGTATTTCCTGCTGGCTTATAACAGATTTCTCTTACATCATATAGAGTAAGGCTGTGACCATAACATAAAGCCATTACACCTGGAATAGTTCAATCTTGAAGATAAGGCCTTCATTAATAAGAATAGTTCCTCATTATTCGTGAGGTCGATTCCCATAGTGTTATTGGGTTCTTTCGTCACGAAATTGTCAGTAACAGCCCGGAGTCTGGATTTCAGCTCGGTTGATGGCAATAGGCTCGTCCCCTTATTACATGGGACTTAAATATAACTGGTGAAATGTGCGTGTACCCACTTCATATAGTACCAGTAATATAGTCATTCACACTTTCACCATAACTTTAACTTAACACTGAATGTAAACATAAGGAGTTGATTTAAAAAGTTAAGTTATGTAAGCGACTGTCTAACCATAAATTTTTAAACATCTCATCCCATGGAGGTCGGCAGAAACTACGGAACGCCACCTGGTACTGACGCCAGCACATCAAACTACCTGAGCTGTCAAATTTCTTTGATAGATTTTCATCTTTATAACATATGCATAAGTTTCATGTTCAATTGGGAAAATTTTACAGTTTTGGGGTAGCTTCATGTGCTGACGTCTGTACGATCCTTACATTCTCCTTTTGCCTCGTATTCGTTCATACATCTGTGGCCCTAGTGAGAGTTTCTTTTAACCTTCTCGATCTAATGCATCGAGCGCGTTCGGCGCTCCGATTGGTGTTTCACCAGACCTACTACGGGGCGGTGATGCCCCGGGGTTTCCACTCAGTCATCTGCCTTGTTAGCCGTCTTTCATTCATCCTCTCAACATGACCAACATATTATATATGTTCACCGTAAAATTGTAAATACCGTTACATTATAATGTGTCTCGCGAGATTGTGAACTGTCGAAACATTGTGAACCGTAACGTACTGCTTACAATTTAACGCATTATTTTTCGGTGGATTATAATCTATCGAAGTGAAACCGTCAAATTGTGAACTGGTATCAAGACGGATAGTAACTTGCGCTATTACTAAATAGTCAAGTAACTGCCACTAATTTGGAAGTAGCGCTCGCCGGTCGATGCCGCGGCACCGCTCGCTTCGCTCGCTCGGCTCGCGCGCAGTTGATCGCAATTATAACCTAACCTAACCTATTCGGTCGGTAAGCAGTATGGTGCAGTTCACAATTTATTGACAGCTTACAATCTCGCGAGATAGATTATAATCTAACGGTATTTACAATTTTACGGTGACATACCTATATATAAGAGAGCTAATTAGCGACTACTTTTCAATAATTACATTTATTAACAAAAAGAGCGGTAGTGGTGTATCTGTACACCTCTGCCCAACCCTTCTAGATTACAGGCACGCTATTATGTTATGTTGTTTGTCAAATCGCTGACAAAGCAAATGGTTGACATGGCCTCAATTTCTTTTAAACGTGATTTTTTATCGAAGTTGCTAATAACGCGAACGGTGCGATTTAGCAGTATTACTTAATTGTCACATACGATCATATTAGAATGAATGTTGTGTTTATTTTTACGTATTTATTATTATTATAGCGAACAGAAGATATTCCTCTCAATAATCTAGACTAGAGCGGCATTGACAGGGCTAAGTAGAAAGTGAACCATGACTGGGAAAACATTTTTCTTTTGTAAAAAAGTGTACATGTAACCGTTGCTCAAAATTTGTAGACGTTAAAACGTAAGAAATGTATGGTTAGACAGTCGCTAACATAATTTTAAGCAACGATTTTAAATAAACTCCTGATGTTTTAAACTCAGTGTTAAGTTAAAGTTATACTTAAAGCGTGCAAATGTTTTTTTTATTAATCATTTGTTTAGACTTGTTATTGAGATTGGAATTGAGTATTTAACATTTCCAAGGCAGTTACAATGAATTACACGTAAGTACCTTGCTGAAAGGTTTAGTAACAAATTAATAATAACTACCTTACTACTTCTATTCACGCAAATCTGACATTACACGGTCGGATTTTTTATCCTGCATTGGACTTTCAGCGTACTGCTTTACGCTGAGAGTTTAAAATCCAACAGTGTTTTTTTTTTGGCGCCCTTGAATTCTCTATGGTCGGCTCAACACCGTGAGTTGTAAATTCAGTGCAAAAATTGTCGCGTAAAAATCGCCCGTGTGTACCGTCAAATAATAATGGATATCGTATCGCCCTGTTATTTATATCGAACAAACAATAAAATAATAACTGTTACATTTAAGTTTTATCTAACATTGGTGTGAACACCCCTTAATATTGTGGACATAATGTCTTGACATTCATTCAAGTAGTATTGCTGTAGAAATTGGATCGAAGTGTTATCACTACATAGTATAAAACAAAGTCGCTTTCTCTGTCCCTATATCCCTATGTATGGTTAAATCTTTAAAACTACGCAACGGATTTTGATGCGGGTTTTTTTAATAGATAGAGTGATTCAAGAGGAAGGTTTATATGTATAATACACCGACCTCCACGCAGAAATATTACGTAATGACAACCGCACGGGTGCTAAGGTTATGATTATTCCACCAATGTTCGTGCCTTCTTAGTATGAGAAGAGGCTTTTACCCTGAAGTGCAATAATGGGCTGGTATTATATTATTATAGTGTCCAATTGCGTGGCAACGATAACTGAGAAGTTATGTGGAAATCGGCTGTAATAGTTTTGGACATGCGATACGGAAGAATGAGGAAAATGGTTTGAGGAAAGTTTGGAGTATGAATGTCGATGGCTATAAGAGTAGGGGGAGACCAAAGAAACGATGGATGGACTGTGTGAATGATGATATGGTTAGAAAGGGTGTGACTGCGGAGACGACACATTTTGCGACGACCCCAAATTAATTGGGATGAGGGCAGGAGAATGATGACAATGTCCGAATTGTCAGTTAATACGGGCTGACGATCTGTCTTATCTAGGGGTATCTATAATCTGGGTTGTGGAGACCAAATGTTAAAGGCAAGAGATCTTTCGAATGTGTATAAAAATAGGAGTCCCACAGGGCTCAAATCTTTGCTCAATTTTGTTTCTCATCTCAAGAATGACAAAATATAAGTAGGTACATTTGATCTTTAACTTTACAATAGTTGGACCAACACACTCTGTGTTTTTGAAATGATATCGTTAATTATTTTCATCACGAAATCGCTTCGTGACAATTGGATCCAGGACGGCTACGAAAATGATTCCAGTTGATGCCATCTTACTAAGAACCATTAAAAACAGGTGTTTTACAAAACTCCATATTTTGAGCTCAATTTCGATCGCTGCCCGGAGTTATCCTACTGTATGTTACTTGCATTAATTCTTTACAAATAGTTGAATTACAAACTGTAGGTAAGTAATTGTTACTACTGTAACAATTCAACTCGACTTACATTTTCAAAAGTATCTTTCTAGGGCAATGTCAGTGTTGTTTATGATTCTATCTGATTGCAAATAATGGCTTATTTATTCAGTCATATACTTGAATTATTGCCATTGCAAAAGCCAGCGGCTTTGCCAGCGTGGAGGTCGAAAATTATCCCACGGGAACGTACTAGCGGGATAAAAAGTGTCCTGTTATTCTAGGATAAAAACTCTGCGTGCCAATTTTAATACAAATCCGTTCAGTAGTTTTTGCGGGAAAGAGTAACAACATCTATCCATCCTCACAAACTTTTACATTTATAAATATCAGTAGGATAGGATACCACAGTCGGTTTGTAATGGAACGAGTTACAAAAATTCGATACATTACACGTTCCAATTCAAAATTGGAAATCGGGTTGACATCTAAAGGGGGCACCACTTTAGATGTCAACCCGTAACTGGTATTATAAGTAGCTTAGTGGAGTTTTTGGCGGGATCGCGTTGGAACATGTCGCACGAATTTTCATTTTCATGGAATTTAGTGAAATAGCGAATTATATTGTATAATTTTGATAGTGAATTATTCAATTTAGTTACGTGTGAGTGCACAAGTGTAGTGAAGGTGAAAATAAGTGACTAACGTGGACTTTTCGTGTTCCCCCCAAAAACTCCTATTAGGTTGTTGTAAAGTTACTACCGCTTGACAATAACTTTGATTTGACTTAACTGACTAACGACGACTGTGACTGTTTTGTAACTTCGTGCCCGATATCGGGCCATTTACTTGATCTAAAAGAAAAATTACTTGACACTGGCTAAATGCACAAACCGTGTGAAGGCAAAATCAAAAAAAAAAAAAGTAGCTTAGTATTTGCATTTATTTTTAAATTTTTTGATCCGCTGGATGTGAAAAGCACAGAACCGGTCGAAATGCGGTGCTTCGGGGAGGCCTATGTCCAGCTGTGGACGTCTTTCCGCTAAAATGATGAGGATGATTTGCACTTAATTACAGCAATTAATGGTCTTTAGGAACTAGGTTCAAAGCAGTAGGTCATTAAGACTTAAATAAGTAAGCAGGTAATCAGTATGTTCCTGTGTTCTTTTTTTATTTTTTATGTAGGCTCTTAAGTACCTCTCGTATCGTTATAAACTGACGAAGATAAGCTCACTACATACATACATACATACACAGGTTTCATAATTGCAGGGACATCGACACGCATAACTTTTCGTCGGTTATCAAAATAAAAATCTGCTGTTTCATAGAAAAGCGTAATAATACCTACTCGTTCAAAATGTATAGCAGAGCTGTTTAAAAAAAATATTTAACCCTTGCGTTGAAATTTGTCGTCGGTTATTTTCAGTTCAGAATCATGTACCTAGGTACTGATTCCATGAACAGGATGTGCGTTAATGTCACTGCCACTTTGTATACATTTTAATGGTTGTTTTCCCGCAGCGAAATGGTTTAGTCTTAGTAATACAATCGTTTTATAAACAAATAAAATATTAGAAACAAAAAATGGCAGATTAATCATTGTGAAAAAACACCATGTGCGAGAGTTTGCTTTGAACGTTTATGCATCGCTGTTCCCTTTGTCGGCGGTGCGTGCAATTCGAGTAGTACCTACAAGTTACCTCTAGTGTTACTATTGAGTAGTGTTTTATCGAGTTGATGAATATTTTTTTAATTATTATAAAACAAAAAAAAATCCTTTATTTTTTTACTTTTACTCTATGCTTCGAAAGTACTCCTTATGGCAAGTTGTGCTGCCGCGGGCACACAACCATTAAAATTTCTCGGTGTATACTTATCTACCTCTTCAAAGAACGTTATGTTTTGCTGCACAAATTGTCTTAGAACGCGCATCTCTGACGTCAGCTCGCCATCTCAGCCCATACCAATTCCTATCACTTGCCATCATATTATTTGCAATAGCCGCCAGTTCCTATCACACTTCGGCCACTGCCAGTCGGAGCACGTAATATATGCACATCAACCTACTAACCCTCACGGCTCCTTACATAACCATTATATAAACAGTTCAAATATTTGGATGTACTAAGTTGACCACGCGACATCGCCCGCCTTTTATTGCGTAGCTAATTAAATGTTTGTATAGAATTTCTTAATGGTTTTTAAAGAAACAAAAAATATTTTCCTACTTCGTTTTATCCTGAATCTAATTATTATTCTATTGATATTATTATATCTATGTAATACGGTAGTCGATTTGCCATCAAAATGGCACAAATCTAGTGTCCAGGCCGCAACTAAAGACATCCTAGCTTAGCAATTTTTTCCATAATAAAAAAAATATTATGACATATTAATTTGCTTGCTTTTGATCGGTGATCGAATCGAAAACCCCACACTTGGCAGAAGCGCTTGTGATAAATAAATAGATTGAGGAGCAGTGGTGATCCAGTGGTGACAGTTTTAGATTACGGGGGGGAAATCCTCATGGATGTCCTCCGCCCCGGGGAGGGCGGAGGGGTCTGTCAGACTCTTACTGACTAAAACCACCCCGATGTTCCGTTTCACAATTGCACCGGGGATCACGGGAACTAGTTTGACTTCCGCGATCAAATCAAATCAAATCAAATCAAAAGACATTTATTCAAACTAGGCTGAGAGTCAGCACTTTTTGAACGTCAAAATTACATAAGACAGTCCCCCAAAACGCCCGCCTGTCACCACTTCCTAGTGCTTTAGCTGGGAAGAAGAAGTGGCGCAACAAACTCCCCAGCAGCACAGCTGTCTGTTATGTTGGAAGAACTTGATTCTATACAATAATAGCATATAATTAACATTCAACAATAAATGAAAATATAATTGATAAAAAAAAAATGGTTTATGCAGTCAAGTTAAATAAACAATGATATGCAGTAATTCATATGACCTGTCAGAAGTTAAGCTAATTCTGGTGAAAGAACACAATCGTTGTCTTGAGTTAATCACAGCGACCAACAATTCTTATCGTTTAATTAAGTAGTCGTTGATAGAATAGTAAGCCTTCGAACAAATATTTGATTTTACTTACGCTTTAAACGCATTAAAATGTGAATTTAGCAAAGAAGAGGGAAGCTTTTTATAAAAAGTTATACCAAGCCCAGCAAATGAGTTATGAACTTAATGAAGCCGGTGAAAGGGAGCACGTAGTTTGTCCTTTGTTGTTTGATCCTCGGCTAGTGCCGGCCCGCCTCTGCGGGTCACCTCGCGTTAGGGGGGAGTGAGGTGTTAAACTCCTCCTTACATCATAGAGAGGCAGACGTTTTAGGTACTTAGTGTAAATAATTTCTTCACCACTTGACTGATCTTATAACGGTGAAGGAAAATATCGTGAGGAAACCGGCATGTTACATCTACCAACCCACAGGGCCTGCGTGGTGGATTGCGGCCTACTCCCTTTATCATATAGGAGGCTTGTGTCCCAGCAGTGGAAAGGTTAAAGGCTGATTATGCTACTGCGATATCTGGCAATATAAACATTGAAATATACAGGGTAAGTTTTTATCCAGTGCGCAAACTGTAACCAAAATATACCATTGAAAATTTCAATACCTACGCGGT
The DNA here is from genome assembly GCA_949091785.1 of Polymixis lichenea. Classification (NCBI taxonomy): domain Eukaryota; kingdom Metazoa; phylum Arthropoda; class Insecta; order Lepidoptera; family Noctuidae; genus Polymixis; species Polymixis lichenea. The sequence continues at coordinate 9,381,665 of OX420959.1, forward strand.
CAAAATGTATAGAACAGCTGATTTTTTTTTGTATTACCGACGCAAAAATTCCTGCGCTGGGGGTCTAGAATGATATGCAGAATTCATGGTTACAGTTTGCGCACTGGATAAAAACTTATCCTGTATGTTACTTAGATATAGCAATGCATTCTATGGGCAGTACTAAGGTTCTAATAACATTTTCTTTTTGTTCCAGAAAAATGCAATAAAATTATCCGCTGAAGCATATAAAAAAACAAACAACAAATCCAAGATGGCTGCCCCCCAGCTGATTTCTGTCAGTGACGCCATCAACGAAAGTGTATTGAAAAATGACAAGGAAATAAATTATTGTGCTCAGTGCATCGATGGTGTGGACGAGAATATGAACAATAAATATGAGAATATGACGGAAGTACAGAAGTTTTATAATGGGAAGAATGTTCTGATAACTGGCGCTACAGGTAAGACTATCATACTGCATTTTAAATACCCTGGTATTGACAACCAAATCAGTCGCCCACAATTCTAATACGAGAATTTGGGTGTCTAAAATAAAAACAAACAATCAGAATTACTTAGTTAACAGACACCAAAATTAAAGAGCATACCTATTTCTCGACTTTAACCGACTTTAACTTTAAAGAGGTATTTGACATAACTTAAAAGTTAAACCTCGTAAAATGTAACTATGGTGACTTTGGAGCTAATAACTCTACGACAGAAAAACTTTTAAGGAGCTTAAACTAAGTCTCCTGTTCAAGAGCAGTGGTGACCCAATGGTAACGGCTCAGACTTACGAGTTGTAGGTCGTGGGTTCCCCCAGGCAAGTAGGTGCTTTACTTTGTGTAAACAAATTTATCACCAGTGTTCTTAAAATGTTTAAAAAAAACATCGTGAGGAAACCGGCATGCCCGTTTTTTTTTTTCCGAAGACGTGACATCTACCATCCGGCGCTGGGCCCGGTCCCTCTCGAAGAGAGGAGGCCTGTGTCTCAACAGTGGGAACATTAATTATAAGCTGATTATGAAGTCCTCTGTTTAAACTATCTTTTTATCAATATGGGGACAGTCCCCTTTTAACGATGCTTAATGAAAAAGTTTTTAATTTTTTTTAAATTAATAAATGCGACTGCTCTTGTCCTCGATCACGCCTGATGGAAAGCGATTGATGAAGTCTATGATGGATCGAGCGTGCCCAGAAAATGCCTGTTCACTCTTGTTTTGAAGGTAGACGGGTTAAAAGTGCAAGGGAACACAGACGCAGGCAGAGAGTTCCACACTTTGGCTGTGCGCATAATACATGTGGAGGAGTAGCGCTGAGTACGACTGGTCGGGATATCAACCAAGTGCGGATGGTACCCTGCAGTGCGTCTGGTAGTCCGGTAGTAAAAGGGCGATGGTGGGATCAGGTCGTGGAGCTCCTGCGCACACTCTCCGAAGTCTGTAGAAGACCGATAGGCAAGCAACATTACGCCGATGAGCCAAGCTGTGAAGCTTAGCCACCAACGTTTCGTCGTCAATGAGCCTTTTTGCTCTGCGTTACCTAATTCACCATCTGATCATCAGCGTAGGCTATTCTCAACTATATCTGGGTCGGTTTCCAGGATGCCGCTAAATACCAGCATTCTATGTGGATCGACTATCTCTCGGACTACCCAAATTAAAGTTACCGAATTGACCTTCTCAGGTTTCCTCGGCAAGATCCTGGTAGAGAAGCTTCTCCGATGCTGTCCTGGCGTGGAGAACTTGTACCTTCTGGTGCGACAGAAGAGAGGGAAGGACATCTACACCAGGGTGGAGGAAATCTTTGATGATCCCGTAAGTAATGTCCTTTGGAAGCCTTGTAAATATGACGTAGGTATAGTGTTTGAAAAATTATAGGGGAAACAGCGTAAATTTGAGGAAGCTCTGATTGGTAGGTAATAATTAAATGTATGCTTTGATGAAATGATCATATTTATATTTCATGAGACATTCAAGAATAACCTTTTAACTTATTTTTTTGCGTACCTGCTGATCAATTATCAATTGGTGGTTGTTTAAGAGGGCTATTACAAATTGAAGTATTCAGTTTTAGGTAAATTTAACGGCGCGTGGTAGCTGATCACGCGTGTGTGTCTAGTGAAGTACGCTACTCATATCAGACATGCTAACCATTATGATTCGGACGCCCAGGAACAAACCGGGGCGGACTTAAAGCTAAAGCCCGCGCGTCCCGAGATTTATTACTGATTCATAGCGTTGCATTCAACAATTGTTTTTAATTATTATTTTACTTTTAAATAGACTGCATTTTTTTTTTCAAGCAAGTTGACTGAGTAACCTTAGTTTTAGTACTTTTATGTTTGAATTTCCATTAAACACACACAGATAAAAAAAAAAAAAATTGAGACGAAAAATTATCATTAGTTCTCTGTTTTACGGAATTATTATTGTGTGAAACATAAAAAAATTATTTGAGCATTCCAAATAACAAGGTACAGTCCTACCACAGACATTTTTATAAATTAGGTACTAAACTATTATATGTTCCATGTAACAAAGCATCAAAAGATGCCCGAAAGTAAAATTTTATGAAACATCCTTTGCCGAGACGAACTTTTTACTGACATGTGTAAACAAATTTATAAAACTATTTAGAGCGCTCCCTAGACAAATAATGAATTTTTCCAGAACACATAAAAAAAAAGAAATTCTATATCTAAACCATAATCATTTATCAAATCTCGAGTCAAACGCTCAAATTCGAGAGAAAATCTTAAAGCGCCCTTAAGAGAATGAATAGGTATCAATTTGCTATATGCCATGTACCAAACGGCTCTAAAATGAGTTAACTTTGTATACTTTTGAACAACGTATATTTTCCTGTACTGTCTTTTATTCTAACGTAGCTAAAAGCTTGTCCGGGGAGCTTTAAACTCGAAAGGGAACCTAACAGCATGCAGGATGGCAGAAAAATGATTTTGGTTTGCTTTCGAACAATTAAACGAATTTAGAACAATTTTAAAAATTGTAGTATTCAAATAAGCGTTTGTTTTAAAATAAGACCTTATTGGTATTTAGTTTTTAAAGTTCTTTTTTTATCGTTGCTCCTCTCATCCAAAGTACCTGCCATCTAGTCTCTCGGCCACCCTTGGCTGACTGGTAGAGAATGCCTAAGGCATTATGTCCGTTTTTGTACCTTTTTTTTGTGTGCGAAAATTGTAAATAAATAAATACTCACATAGCTAAAATTCAGTATTGCTTCCTATTTTGAAGCAACGCCACCGCCGCCGTGTCTATTCTGGTATCAGCATAGCTATTTACATCCATTCGATAGCCTTCCGAGTCTAAAATGACACATTGAGAGTTACTTGATTTGCCCAGACCCCGACAGTAAAGAGCCATCGATAGAAAAGTGTTCGACTGTTTAGTTTAAACTGTCAAAATGTATGATTTTTGGATTTGTGAACAGCGATTAGGGGACTATTTCGTTAACATTCGTTGACGGCCGATTTGCCACGGAAGAGTATCGAACGGTTTTGAATAGTTATGGTGGTCCTGTATGAACCTTACAGTAGGTACTTATTTTAATATCAACTTAATTTATTCTTAAGGTCAAGTTGTACCCATAAAAATGGCAGCCATGACAGTTATAGCCAAGACCTTGCCATTTTACGGGCAGACGAACCGAGGCGATAAAGATGAGTTCCTTTTTAGGCAAACCAGAGATAATGATTGACAAAAGTTATGACAAAGCTCACCTTCAGTAGAACGGAAGTCGTAATTAAATGCTTTTTTTGGAGAAATTATGGGTCTACAATATATTATATTATTGAGTAGTTTATTTTGAAGGTAGCTTCCTATTTTTTTTTAATGGAAAAAGACAAGTAGGTATTGTTGGGTAAGTGCCATAGCATAGGTATTTAAAAGGCTTTTCAAGGATCATGATGCGGCTCGATACCTTGCAAGTAGCAAGTTTGTGTGTGAGGGTGTGTGTGTAGTGTGTGTGTGTGTGTAGTGTGTGTGTTTGTTTTAAGTACTATCCGAGGACATGCACCTGAATACACGAGGAACTTCCGAGGACATTTTCAAACCGAGGACATTTTCGGGGGTCCTCGGATTGACTTATCCACTGCATCGTATTTGTCGTGCGATTCTGAACCTGTATGTATAAGTAATAAGAAAAAGTCACCCAAACCTCGTTTTGATTAAGAGAATTCATATCTACACACCGACAGTGTGTGACCGCTAGGCGGCGCCAGCATCGATTTTACACACTCGCCTTACACACGAGTTAAATTTTGTAGTATTATCCGAGGACTAATGTGTGAATTTAACACACCTGCCCTCGGATGAGTAGCTATATCAGACAGTGTGTATTCAGATCCTCGGAATGGTAAGCGGACCAGATAGTGTGTATCCTAGTATGAGTATTTTTGCGGATTCATAGGTTTTATACAGTAAACAAAAGAGCAAAGTAAAAAAATAAGTATATATTTCTCTTATATAAATATCTTTTACATTCATAAAAAAGGTGTTTCAAACTTAATAAACATTAATTTAAAGTAAAGTATTATGATACTATACAATACTAACATTAAATATAATACATACGTTCTTTCATACATCTCCGTTTATAATGACATCGAAGGGAAATAACAAATACGTCATATTAAGCGGACGTCATACAAAGCATTTTGTAGAAAAAAATAACTTATGTTACTATTTATTTAATTTGATAGAGAGAATCAAATTAGAGATAACTCAACATTAAAAGTTGTCCGTACAACAATGTTTTGTCGAACTTTTAAACGAATTATCGAGCTTGCAGAACAAATTGAAGTCAAGATTACCAAAACATAGGGCCGCTGACGGGTATTCCTTTGTTTCGAAGGTGTAAGGAATCACGTCAGTCACAATAATTCGACACAATTGATTAAAAATGGGTCACAATGAGCGACCTGTCACTATAAGCATGTCATAGTATCCGACTTTGTTATAGTGAATTTTATATGAAAACCAAACTTCGTTGTGAATTACGTCATAATAAGCGGTTGGTCAATATAGCCGGAGTCATAATAAACGGATTCTACTGTACTAGAAAATTTAATAATCATGATTTTTAAATCTCGGTATTTTATAGATGTTATTACATATCCCACTTTTTTTACGTACTTCCTCGAAGTTTATATATTTTATATGCACTGGAATATCCGATCTCTACTTATTATATTCGTCTACATGGGGACTCTTATATTATGGACCTGATGCTATCAGAACAATCTGCCAATCATCCAACTCCTCAATGGCTTACAGCAAGCATATCTTATAACTTATAACTATTATATAAAGCTGAAGAGTTTGTTTGTTTGTTTGTTTGCTTGAACGCGCTAATCTCAGGAACTACTGGTCCGATTTGAAAAATTATTTCAGTGTTAGATAGCCCATTTATCGAGGGTGGCTATAGGCTATACGGGATCGGGAAATTCTTATGGGAACGGGAAAAAACGGGATATGCGCGTACGAAGTCGCGGGCAGAAGCTATCTATATATATAAAAATGAATCGCTAAATGTGTTGCTAAGCGCAAATCTCGAGAACAGCTGAACCAATATCGCTAATTCTTTTTTTATAATATTCCTTGAAGTACGAGGATGGTTGTTACGGAGAGAATTTTTTTTAAAAATAGGTAGGGTAGGGTAGGTAGGGTAGGTAGGGTAGGCAGGGTAGGCAGGGTAGGCAGGGTAGGCAGGGTAGGCAGGGTAGGCAGGGTAGGCCGGGTAGGTAGGGTAGGTAGGGTAGGTAGGGTAGGTAGGGTAGGCAGGGTAGGCAGGGTAGGCAGGGTAGGCAGGGTAGGCAGGGTAGGCAGGCTAGGCAGGGTAGGTAGGGTAGGTTCTTGCTTGACTATAAGCAAAACTTCATCAATGTTCATTCGTGAAAGAACATTACTTCGCAGCTTCTCTGAAGCAGCAACGGAAATAGGTAATAGCATAGAACCTTCTCTTTGAACAGATTTTGCCTTTGTGTCGTCTCGTTTCGAGCAATATGAGTAGTGACGAGAAAGTTTATTTTTTGAATAAACAATTGATTTAAAGAATAATATTTACTTTGAAACAATAGAAACTTCCACAAATAGATACCAATGCAAGTTAAATAAAAGTAGTTGCATTGTTATAACAATGTCTTAAATACCTTTTAAATTTGACAGACAATGAACACCTTCATATTATACTCCAACCAACTACTCGCATGTCAAATTTCATCCGAATATAGTTTAAATAGATTTAAAATATAGAACACCTATATAAATTGTTAACGCGAATTATTATTCGCTTACATACCACGTGGCTTTCGATATTATCGTACTAAAAAACAATGTGTACGTTGTTTTTTAGTACGATGATTTACGTACGTTGTAACATAAATCTATAAAGCGATAAACATAAATTTCGTTTTTTTATTTGCGTCTTTAATTGAATGAAAAGCATTTCAATAATACATGTAAAATTATCTGAATCATATATATTAAATAGTAATATGTTCAAAGATTTTACCTTAGTCCATGACAGTTATGCACATGTCTACACCGGATAAAAGTCTCCAGAGAACTCAATCACTCACGGGGTGCGGGGCGTCAGCGACGCTTGTCGATTGGTAAATTTGGTTGGCGGCAAAAGAAATGTTCTCGGATAGTACTTAATCTAAGAAATGTGTGAAAAATACTGCAAAACTTTGTAAAATATTTAGGTCAAGGTACGAAATACTTAGGTAGAGGTCCTCGTTTTGTATACATAGGGCTCTTCAAAAAGTCCTCAGATTGTTTCTGAAAAGTATAACACAAGGTCCTCGCATTGTACATAACTCAAGGAAGAGTGTGTGAAAACGAGTCCTCGGATTGTCATGTCCAGGCGGGTGAGTAGGTCCTCGGAAGGCTCACACAAACGTCCTCGGAAGGATGTGGTTTGAAGAATGAGCAGTGTATTTGAAGTCCTCACACTGTTCATAAAAAAACGGCGGAAAAAAAGTTTTGACAGCACTACACGAATAGATTCATTAAATAATATTTCGAATTCTGATGCTTTATATCTTATCAAAAATATCGTACGAGGCCGTTAAGACAGTATTTCAGAGCGTCCTCGGATTGTTCATAAAAAACTATAGTCCTCGCATGGACGTCTACACAAACAAGGGTGTGTGTGTGTGTAGTGATGTGTGTGGAGTTATGTGTGTGGGTGTGTGTTTTGAAATTTAATACATTTTTTAATTAAGTTTAATTAGACATTACTGACTTAACCACGTCCCCACGAACGTATTAAATTTGCGGCGGAATTTTTCTTACATCTTCCTGGTTAGAGACGAGAATTGAAAATCAAACAGTAAAACACACTGTTTGATTTTAGGCGCGCTGAGATGCACTCAGTAGGATTCTCAATTCTCGGTTCAAGACCAAGACTCGAAATACCAATGCGCGTAAAAAAACCAATGCGCGTAAAAAAAACCATTGCGCGTAAAAATCCCGCAGCGATTTTATTACATCCGTGTGAACGGCGTCTTTCGGTTCTGCCTCTGACTCTGGATATAGGTACTGTGAAGCTCTGACGAGTCCCTTGTTTAAGCAGATTATACTTAGCTATAATTAAACGCACATTCGCGTAGAAATATGAAACTTCACATTTATTTAAAGAGTTAGAAGCTTACAAGTCCGCGCCCGTCAATAGATTCCAAATCTCCTGGAACAAAAACTTTAAAAATTATTTGACGTTCGTATTTTAGAACTCCTTAATTGTTCGAACATAGACAAAGCCCAATCATTGGCTGCCAGTATGTGCGTGAAGTTAGTCGGTAAGTGAACAACCTATAAAGTACCTACCTATGTATATTTAAGGGTACATAATAGGTAACCCACAGCAGGTACTTAAAGGCACACAAAATGGTTATAATTGTAGCCTTCAGCGTCTTAAGTTACAAACAAACATACATCTCGGTCAAGGGATATTGGCTAAGGAATCGGCACTGCCAATATTTGCACTAACCACTGAGACAGGACCTTAATATTTTGAGAAACATTGTCTTATCTTGGCCACTAACCATCCGTTTTAACCAATCATAACAAAGTGCTGCTATTCTGTTAAGACCGTTCATCCCGCTCGGGCTGATAACGTCGCAATTATCACTATAATTGCGACATTGACTAAAAATCACTGTTTTTAGTGATTATTTTATTAAATAGAAATTAAAATACATTTTTTTTCAGCTAATCACTGAATCTTTGATATTTATAATTACTTTAAACATTTACTATTAAATAAAAACATTTAATCGTAACAAGTACTGCAAATAGAAAATAATTGACGGTATGTTGATTTTTTTAAGTAAATACCAAATTAACTGTAAAAAAATGCATAAGGATAAAATTAAAAAGGCCAACGAACTAGTACTTGGCTGAAAAAAATAGTACTTTGATTTAAACTTAATAAAATAATCACGAAAAACCATTTTAAATCCGACGTTGCCAGCCCGCGCCGGATGGACGCTCTTTAGTTCACTTGGAACCTAACTCAAGTGAATGCATACAATATCCCTATTTTATGCACTCATTTGAGTGAGGATGTGTTTCAAATAAGGGTAATTTCTTTCTTAATAAACAGGTTTGCTTCAAAATTACGCCTACCTCATATTTTTTACTAGCTTAATTCTGCCCGCAACTTCTTCCATGTGAAATTTCTTAATCCCCAACCCACATCCCGTCGAGTTTGTTTCGTTTTCGCTGAGCGTTTTTTCTGATAATTCTTTTCTTCGCGCACGGCTCCTCAGGCTCCTAGCGTGATGTTAAATATCCTAAAGTAATAAAGTACTGACTAGTACTTATTTGACGATGTAAGCTTTCCAATAAAAATATTAAAAAAATAGAAAATACAACTTTTTGTATGAAGAACTTTACGAAAGTCGTCATAAAGTTACAACTAGGGATGCATCTGATACCGATACCTATGCCGATATAGCGGCGATACTCGAAGTTTGCCGATATATCGGCATCGGCGATATTTTTATGGCCGATTCAACGATACTTTTCAAATTTTGCGCTTTAAAAATATAATGTAAACGCGGGTGTTGTATCGTCTATCTCGCTGCAAACAAGGCATACTATTACCTTATCTCAACCTGTCTATAGTTATAAACGGTTTTGTTTAGTTTGTACTGTTATTTGTTCTTTTTATATTAGTTAAAAAAATAACCTGACTTGTGTTTTATTTATTTTGCTTTGAATTTTTAAATCAATAAGCGTATCGTTATCGCCGATATTTTTATAAGAACATCGGTATCGGTATCGTATCGGAAAAAAGGCGTATCGAGGCATCCCTATTTACAACCACAAATAGTACAATATAGTACAACCACAGACTGATAAAGTCTTTGTGTTGTATTTCCAGGTCTTCAGCCGGCTAAAGGAAGAGGTGCCGAAGTTCCGGCACAAAATAGTGGTGGTGCCAGCAGACTGCGAAGCTGTTGGGCTTGGGCTCACCCTGACTGATAGGCAGATGCTTACTGATAAGGTAAGGGAAACAGCACCCTAATTGCATAACTCACGATTAATCATAATCTGTTTCGTTTTGAAACTGATAGTGCTATTCTTTCACGTCCGATACCACACGGAACCCGTAGCAAATATTGCTTCACAGAATTGGGTACAATCATTAAATTCAAATAAGTACTTACTTACTGTTACGGAAATAAAAATGCCCTCTTACATAAAAACATTTCAATTATATAGGTGGAGCCTCTTTATGTTGTACCTGGTCAGTAAGAGGTCTTATACGAATTGTAGTGCAGCATCTTTTCAAGATTTCTAGCAGTAGACTAAAAAAATCTTTCCCTCCTTCAAATTACAGGTGAACATAGTCTTCCACTCGGCTGCGACAGTTAAGTTCGATGAACACCTCCGAGCGGCGCTGGCGACCAACGTCAGAGCGCCCCTCCATCTTCTCAGGCTGGCTAGGGATATGAAGAAATTGGACGTAAGTACTATGAGAGTGTGAAGTTCTTGTGTATCTGACAATAAAACACTTTGATGCATGTATTCTTAACACATTTCGTTTATTCCACGATTTCGTGTTATTTTAAAATTTAGAAATTCAATATTCGCGTCTATACACCGTGACATTTTAGTCGTCTTACAAAGGTGGTCCACTCAATGTATCCGTCATAAAATACCTGTAGGCGCTATTAAAACATTGTTACCATTAATTAAGATAATAGGTACAAAGAAAAATAAATAATGCTTTAAAATGACTAAACTCCCTCCCTGTTAATAATGTTTACGTATCAAGCGGTAGAAGATATCTACCTACCTACCTTAACATTCTATCATTAATTCCATCTCCATAACAGTGTGTTTCAAACTACATGATGCATCCTTAGTGAATGATATTTTTTTTTTAATTAAGCAAATGTTCAAAAATATCTTTTTTTTTTAATAAATGATTAGTAGTCATTGGATACATGAAGTGGGCTGCGGTTGTAAGACGACTAAAGTGTCACGGTGTATAATCACGTAAATCAGCGAAATCGGATACATTTTGTATGGCCTCTTAACAGTCTCGCGCCTGTCATCTTAGTGAGTTCTTCCGAGGCCCTAGTGTGAGTTTCATTTAACCATCTCGATCAAACGCATCGAGCGCGTTCGGCGCTCCGATTGGTCCTTCACCAATCCAGGGCCAATCGGAGCGCCGAACGCGCTCACTGCGTTTGATCGAGACGGTTAAATGAAACTCACACTAGGGCCTAATATTTGAAGGGTTGTTCTAAATCCTCTTGACAATTCGAATGTGATTAAAGTTATTTTATAGCCAGCCTAACCTAACGTAAGATCTTTGCAGACGACCTCTACAGTACATACAAGACCACCTTTTCTTTATAGTATACTAGCTTTTGCCAGCGGCTTCGCCCCTGTGGAGGTCGGTGTATACATACATTTAAACCTTCCTTTTAAATCACTCTGTCTATTGATGAAGATCGCATTAAAATCAGTGAATCTAATCTACTTTTTTCCCATAAAAACTTCGGGAGTGTATTACTTCACTGTTCGACAATATACATCAAAAATTAAACATGGTGTGGTTTTGTCTCATTATTAATATTGTCTGTACGGAAACAGAATATTAAAATAAAAAGCCATTAAAAAGTTAGGAGCCAACAAAGATGAGTTTTTCTTGCTTATTTAACCTAACTTTCGGCGTGTTTAAGTAATAAAAGAAGTCTAAAATCTTGAAAATCAAGTTGGTACCGACAAAGGTCAAATATCAAAAAGTTCAATAAACTTTATTGGTAATTGATTTATGCAGTAGTTTTTCATAAAACCCGATCTTCTGAAGGACTTTTCTTATTTTTTTACGCGCCTGTTTTACTATAAATGATCCTGCATCTCACTCAATAACGTTGTGCGTATGAACTAGCGTCTAACAGCTTATCTTTGGGCACGCCACAATTGCGGCGGTAAGTCCCCTCTTTGAGGAGTAGCTTGAGAGGCGGCATGGCGTCCTGACCTTCCGCCTGACACAGGTCCTCACCGAACACGACTGTTTCGGGAGGTTCCTGTTTCGGATAGGACGGAAGGAAGCGCCCGGGTGTTTCCATTGCGAAGATCGCCCTGAGGACACGGTGGAGCATACGGTGGAGGTCTGTCCGGCTTTGGCGGTGCACCGCCGTGTCCTCGTGGTGGCGATCGGCGGTGGCGATATCTCGCGTCCGACCCTGGTCCAGGCCATGGTACGGAGCGAGAGTGCATGGCTAGCAGTCACTTCCTTCAGCGAAGCAATGATGCTCGCAAAGAGGGAGGCGGCGCACATGAGGGAGAGGCAGTACATGCGCACTCACAGCCGTAGCCTTCGCAGGAGACGCCCTGGGCGTTGGGTATTCTAGGCTGATTCCCGGCCACCGTAGGCGCGGGCTTGCGGACGGCGAATAATGGGTAGGTCGCTGTCCGGTAAGGACCAAGCCCGGGTCGACGGCGCGTTGTGTTCCACGCGCGCTTCAAAGAGATGTCAGCACCAACTAACGGGGCCAGCAAAGGGCCGATGCCTGCCAGGGGTGCGGGTTGTTCAAAAGAGATACCGCGGCCCCTGGCACACAGGCAACTGAGGGAACACGGGTGGGTTTTAGTCAGTAAAAGTCTGACACGCCCTCCTGCTCCACCTAGAGCGGGAAAAGTTATTTGATGATTGCCCACCCAAAAAAAAAAGCAGCTCATCATTGATATTACCTCTGTGGGACACGATGCCTGGTGAGACATCGTGCTTTTTAGCCAGGCCCACCGGTGAGTTCGAGTCCATGACTGGATACCCCATAAAAAATCTAAGCGTACAAACACGAAAACCGACTTTGTTTTGTACTATGTAAAGATAATCCGGTCACACTATTCCCCCTACTGCAACTCGTCGTCAGAATCTATAGTGAGATGGTACCCTACCCTGGGCACGCTCGCTCCATCATAGACCTCATCAATCGCCTTCCATCAAGCTTGATTAAGATCAAGGGCTTGCTCTCTTTCAGTAATAATAAAATTAATAAAGCAATTTTCTGGTAGATTATCACAAAATAGCTAAGACATAGAAAAAATATAAAACTGTCTTCCAAGTGGCAAAGAAATCAATCAGAAAGGAATATTGAAGGGACTGTAGAGAGCAATCCTTTTGACATTTGACTCTGAGCTGGAACGCAGAATATGGTAATAAAAAAAACCCAATAACATTTTACCCGACCCGGAAATCTTACCCAGACACATGACCAGCGAGGCAGAAACAGCCAAAAAATAATCCTATATCCTGGTACACCTGTTTATTGTAAGTTTTCGAAATTATACAATCAAAATGAAATCTTATTCCCAGGTACTAATGCACATATCGACGGCATACTCGAACTCCCATCTCTCTGAAATCGAGGAGAGGTTCTACCCCTGTGATGCTGACTGTGAACAGCTGCACCAGATGATTGACAAGCTCTCGGATAGCCAGATCAATAAAATGTTACCGAAGTAAGTTGTTTTCTTTCTAATATTACTTAAGGATGTCGCTATTTCTTCAATTCATGATGCGCATCAAATTATAGCTACGGGCTACGTATGCCCGTTTTCATTAAAGCGCGCTGATTTACAACGCTCGGCTTGGCATCGAAAGTTGAAAATATAACAGTGCGCTTTTATTTAAGCTCTAATTTAGGTGTTGGGTCGTGTTTGTGAAAACGGGCATAGGTCGATCCCTTGACCGACCTACGACGTCGTTACGACGCTTGCCGAAGTCGTTCCGTGGATGGGTGACCGGTCATTAAGTACATATCATATCCTGCCGTGCTTGGTCCCAACTAGAGATGGTCGTTGAATCAATAAACTGTTTTTTTTAACTGTTTTTCATTCGTTAACGAGATAACTGTTAACCGTCAATGAAAAAACAGGTTGAAAATATTAGCTGTTAATTTACGTCGAAGAACAAAACGCATTAATTCAATAGCCATTATTTCATTCAGTTCTAAATAAAACCAGATGAAAATAAAAAGCTGCTGTTAATTTACGTCAACAACGGCTCAAGGGATTAACGCTAAACGCTACCGATTGAACATTCAAAACCTGTTAATAATTTAACAGCTTTTTTAACCTGTTGACCATTGATGATTAACAGTTAAATTACATTGACCAAAAAAACCGTCAATGACCCACCTCTAGTCCCAACTATCGTAGATATTTGTTTGTCATTACGGGTAGTCAGTAGCCCAAAAGTCCTGACAACCAGTCTAACTAAAGGGCATCTCGGCAGTCGCCCCATGTAAGAACTAGTATTTAGCTGCATTTGTTTAGACTGGAAGTCGGCTATAACATACATAGTTGGTAACAAGCAAGGCAGCTCGAGGGATGAACACGGATTCCGTAAAAAAATTGCCTAAAGGTAAAGGTGATGGATGGAGTCAGTTAAGTTTGTACATGTGATGTACAAACTTTTTGGTTTGATCGTTGACTCCCAAACTAAACAGGGCTTGTATCTTGGGGATCGGAGTGCGAATGAGCAGAAAGGAAATATATGTCGTGAGTTTCTATTAACCATCGACATAGCCCGAAGAATTGCCAAACTTAAGTGGTAGTGGGCACCACCACATTGCTCGCAGAACAGATGGCCGATGGGGTCGAAAGGTTCTGGAGTGGCGACCGCGTACCGGAAGACGTAGAGTGGGAAGGCCTCCCACAAGGTCGACCGATGACCTTGTTAAGGCCGCGGGAATCCGCTGGATGTGGGAAGCACAAGACCGGCTGAAGTGGAGGAGCATAGGGGAGGCCTATGTCTAGCAGTTGCCGTCTTTCGGCTGAAATGATGATCTCGATCTAACTCATCGACCGCTTTCGACGCTCCTATCGCGCCGAACGCGATCGATTCGTTAGATCGAGATGGTTAATAGATACTCACACTAGGGCCTCAGTAAAGCGTGTATTATGTTGTGTGTGTGTGTGTTTATGTAAGTGTCTTCGAGCGTGAAGCGAGTTGTTTGTTAGCACTTTGTGTTGTCAAGAATTGTTAGAGAAATGATTCTGTTTCGTTGTATATTAGTTCCAGAAGCAATTTCTGTAGAAAACTTTTTTTGGTGAGAGTAACCTAGGCTACGTCTGGCCAGAAGGAACGTTTGCAGGAGGGGTTTGGGTACTGAAGTATTTGCTAAAAATCACCCGATTGCCTACTATATTTATTAAATACTCGTTTATACATTTTCAGAATACTAGGACCCTGGCCAAATACGTACACATTCACAAAAGCTTTAGCGGAGAAGGAACTGCGAGTGAGCGCGGGAGGCATGCCTATAGGTATATTCAGACCGGCTATAGGTAAGTCAATCTTCTTATGCTTGTCCCGTGTTATTTATGGTCGGCGCAAAAAGGTCATCATCACTCACTCCCTCTCACACTCTATCCCTCTTCCCCTCCGTTACATAGGTAAGTCAATACATGCACAAATTATGATAACCACAAAAAAATAAAAAGTTTTTATTTACAGAAATATTTTTTGACATGATGTTCTCTGCCAAACTGCAAAGCAATCTGTTGGCAGACGTAGCTACTTCTTTTTTGTAATTGTAAACATCATAACAGTTTTTCACCTATAGGTAGGCTAAACTATACATGCTTATAGAAACAGGCATATCTACAAGTTTTTTTTTAAATATTACAGTGAGACTGACAAAACACATTAAAAAGGTGCTTATGTATTTTACTTTTAAAATAAGTTTTTGTAATAAATACAATTGTTTATATCGACTGGAAGGTTATTTAGTTTGTTCCACTACTTCTTCTTCCCAGCTAAAGCACTAGGAAGTGGTGAAGGGTGGGCGTTTTGGGGGACTGTCTCATGTACTTTGACGTTCGAAAAGTGCTGATTCTCAGCCTAATTTGAATAAATGACTTTTGATTTTGATTTTGACTTTTTTAATTAAAAAGTTGGACCTAAAAAAAACTACATCCATACCTAAATAATTATTATAAGTGGACTACACATCTTTTCACATTATTGTTTCTTTGAGATCTAGGAGGAGAATGCACTGGAAGTACCATTGAAAAGCTTGGCTAGAGAACCAGCCTTATAAATGGCCAGTCCCATTTAAAAGCTCTGCTATGCTATTCTCTAAGAGACAATGTCTTTTGCTGTACTCTACGACAAGCTCATCGTCGAGACAGCCTTGATTAAAACGGTATTCACTAATGCAGATATGGTCGTCGACTCCAGTCTGTAACCTCCCGTCACTGATTCGTAGACAAATTAGGCCTTGCAACAAATTTCTTTTAAATCATAATCTATCAATCTCGACTGAAGGTTTTAAGGGTTTAGTATATTTGAGTTAATTCGTTCTAACTTACGGCCATCGCAGCCTTTAGCGCTAGTGTTGGTACTGGCAGTTTAGTGAATAATACACGTGATTTGCCGCTGCGGCAGCACTAGCGCAAGGCCCTTCGCGATCAAGGTCTTTAGAGAATAGCACTGGAGCTTAAGTCAGACTTTCAGTGTCATGCTTTGTTAACAAGATGTACGTGAAAAAGGGACAAAGAACACGACAGTTTTATTTTAACCGTTTTATTATAGTATCAAACTTACGTTTAATATAATATCAATATATTTTGCAGTAATATCGACAGCGAAGGAACCTTTGAAGGGATGGCTGGACAACATGTACGGACCCACCGGAGTCACCGTTGGCAGTGGTAAGTTATACAAACATTCTAAATTCCTTACTTTATTCTTTTTGAGGTACTTTTACTGTTTGCTTGCATTATCAATTTCATTCAATGACTTCCAGATGTTTAGATCCTTGGCTAATGTGGAATACTGGTCGTTTGTTTTCTCCAGCTCGTCCCTGCTTCATTTTGAGTGAACGTTGTTTTATAGAAGCGTTCTTCAGTAGAGACAGGGAATTGTAGAATTGACAAACGTAGGGCATGACGGTCTCAGGCTTAGTGAAGCATAGAATATTGAGCGATTGGAGAGGTCACCGTCCGACAGTGCACGGCTATGGACAAATAATGATTAGCTATAAGAATTTTATAATTCGGTACATGCGGCTGTTAGTGAAGAACTCGATATTGGAAGCGTGTAGTCCTTTGGCCAATGACCTCTTGGTCATTAAATTATTTTCTATTTATTTAGTTTGGTTTTTAAAGCGTGTTTCTTTTTAATTTTTGAAAACTATTATTTATTTTAAGTTAATCTTTTAACTTAAAATAAATAATAGTTAAATTAATTCTATTATAAAGCGTGGGGTGCTTGATATGAATTGATTATAAAAATACCTCAAAAAGCACCCCACGCATTTTATAGAATTAAATTATTTTCTACTTTTTTAATTTGGTTTTTAAAGCGTGTTTTTTTTTTGTTTTTAAACTATTATTTATTTTCTATTTTTTAGTTCTGCTAACTACAAAAGCGTGATTTTTCAGTTTTTTTCTATATTTTTACAATTTTTGAATTGTCATCGGTCTTCGATAAGTCTACAAAGTGTTAAATGAAATCCTGACCGTTTGAAGTTGGTCAAAATCAAGTCCAAAATGCTTACAAACATACAGGTGAAGCTAATAAAAGCGTGTTACAAATCACCCGATGGAACACGTTCTTGCATGCTTGATCGTCAGTTATTTTCTTTTGACGTGACAACGTCTTATAAATTGGTTTGCCGGGTGACACTTCAAGAAACTGCGTTACGCTCCGCTCACGTTATGCGCTCACAATGAGAGCGAGTGAGAGGCACGCGTCCCTTCCACTCGGGCATGGTTAGCCCGCCTAAGAGCGAGAGAGACAGACATAAATATTATTATTTATGTCTGTCTAATACAATTATTTTACCACTCAAAGTCGTTGTCACGTAAAACTTTCGCCCGTATACCGACTTTACAGGCAACCAATTTTTTTTTCTCACCAAACATCATGCTTCTTCTAGCCACTGGCATCCTACGGACGGTGCAGTGCGACGAGATGGTGTCTGCAGACATAGTGCCAGTGGACTCGGTAGTCAACTGCCTGATGGTAGCCGCCCGTAGTGTGCACAACGCTTATAAAGACAGGTACGTACCAAAGAACTCGGACCAATAGATTGAGCTGATGCTGGGGCTACATTAGCGGGATACGGAAAATATTCGTGTTAACGCGATGAGTGTGGCCGGGTAGATCGTTTGCAACGCGTAGTATTCGGGCGAGCACGATGAACTATTGGGGTACTGTCGGTAAACTGGCGCGCATCAAAGGGATTTGTCGCAACAATATTCGCTTGGGTTACACCTATGTTACTTCAGTGTCGTTCAGACGTTTCTATCAATAGTAGTCATTCACCATCTCCTCTTTCTTCTCTTTTTCATATTATTTTGTAACTGATGAAATCAAATCATTTTATAACACATTTGCTTGTAAAGGGTCTCTTATTACACCAATTTCAATATCGTAATGTATCTCATTACGCACTTGTGCGTTATTGTAATGTAAAACGCACGGTCTATCAAGATGCTCCGTCTAAAACGAATGGTACTTTTTTAAATCTTAGCAAAGAGTTTGTATGTCAGAAAAGTGGTCAACATTTTATAAATAAAATTAACTTTGAGAGATATAATATAAAAAATTAACATTTAATTCTTTAATTTAATTAGTTTTGACAATAAATTACAACCATTTATCTGCAACAAAAACAAAAAAATATTAGTTTACATTATTAGTTATAATGGCTGTTTTTGTGCCTTTGCCTTTAAAAAAAAGCGCTGATGCGCGCGCATCGCTAATTTGTGAACAAGTAATAATCAATTTCACAAATTGTTCAAATTTTTCTAACTGCTTTAACAAGTGATTAAAGATTTACTCGTTTAAGAAAGTCCGACTTTATTTCCTCGCAAATATGTTATAAAACGTCGTATGACATACGTGCGCTTTGATAATTAATACATTTTCAACTTACCGCACTTATATCATAATGTACTATTATTTGTCACAATGCATACCTGCATACAGTACATAGTTTATGTTAGGTCTTATAATGATAATGTTAGTGCGCTGCATTCTACTCGCAAGCAAACAAATATTACACACAAGAATAATGAAATATAATATTACAGACATATTTAAATGTCTGTAGGTGGTTATAATTAAAATGTCAAACCATAAAATAGAAATACAATTTTGTCATAATTTAAAATATCATTGTCGACAATAATCCTCCATTAATTCAATGATTGAGTAATATAACATTTATTAATAAAAAATTGATTCAGTCGTTTTTTTTAAATCCCTCCATTTTGAATAAGTCTCAGCCGCACAACAGAGAACAACACAATCTGGCACGATGAATCTTCGTCCGCCTAATGTAGACAAGAACATCGCGTACACGATGTTTTAGCGCGCCAACTCGACGCGAATCTTCACCCGCTAATGTAGCCCCAGCATAACGTAAAGGCGTCACGTCACCCACACGGCGTAGAACAGCGATGGCCCAGAGGTATTAGTTCCGACTTACGAGTTGTAGGTCATGAGTTCGAATCCAGGTAGACACTTTACTTTGTGTAAATTATTTCATCACCGCTGATCTCAAACGGTGAAGGAAAACATCAACCAAAAATTCGAAGACATATCATTATCTGCCTAGCCTTTTCCCAACTAAGTATATTGGGGTCGGCTTCCAGTCTAACCGGATGCATCTGAATACCAGTATTTTACACAGAGCGACTGCCTATCTGACCTCCACAACCCAGTAACTGGAAAATGGCGCCTAGGGCGCGCATCATATTTGCGCCCCTTCGTAAATTATCTTCTCGGTCTACACTGAGCAAAGCTAGGTTGCATAACCTTTCTTGAGCAATTGTAGCATTCAATAACGAAGGTATTAATTTGAACTTGCAAAAAAGTCGCTCACAACTTGCAATGCTGCAAATTTTAGCAGAATATTATAGAAATGGGCAGATTTGGAAATACGCTTTCATCCCCATACTGCACAATAAATTCAAGTAGCTCTGCAGATTTCTTAGATATAACATTTCTTTGATATATGAATGAAATGTTTTATTGACGTATTTTTAAATTGTTTAAATTTAAAAATAAAAAATAATTGGTGACTTTTCGCGCAACACTTCGATAGGCGCCCAGGGTTCGTGCCCTGCTTGCCCCACCCCAGTTACATCTCTGTCCCTTGGTAAGACTGGTTGTCAGACTTTCGGGCTTCTAACGACCCGTAACGACTGTCACAGATCCACAAATGACAGCCGGGACGCACGGCTTAGCATGCTTTCCGAGGCATGGAGGGTCTTGGTATGTAAAGATGGTCACCCATCCACGGACCAACCACGGCAAGCGTAGCTTAACTTGATTGATCAACCCGTGCAGCTATTGTTACTTAGCCATAAGTCCCTCGAATTAAAAAAAAAAATCGAAGACATGTGACATGTACCAAAATCAAAATCAAAAATCAAAATCAAAAGTCCATTATTCAAACTAGGCTGAGAGTCAGCACTTTTTGAACGTCAAAATTACATAAGACAGTCCCCCAAAACGCCCGCCCTTCACCACTTCCTAGTGCTTTAGCTGGGAAGAAGAAGTGGCGCAACAAACTCCCCAGCAGACCAATCTGCACTTTTGTGAATTATGGCTACAGGAATCTCACAAAGATGACGCCTGTGTTCTATTAGTGGAAACACTACGAGCTGGTTTTGATTATAAAAGCAGCCAAAGTATCAGATAAAGGCGTGAACCGCGCAGGGCCTGAATTTCTTCTAGTTCAAGTTCAAGTGTCCATTATGTAAGCCGCTGTAATAATCTTCGAGCCAACAAAATCGTAGACAAAAATGTTCAAAATTCAAATAACTGTCAAAAAATCCAACATGCCCGCTCTAAATACAAGTAAACAGAAAAACCGTTTGCAAATCCACCTCTCTCTTTGCCGTGCCGAAATAACACATAATTATATACATTTCTGGTTCAAGTTCAAGTGTCCATTATGTAAGCCGCTGGATTTCACCGTGCTTTCGTAACTATTACGGCCGATACTTGGCCGTACATAAGGACCGGCTGGCCGATAAAGGGGCTGTGGTTTTGGAGTGGTTTATGATCCATGGTGTGAGGTATTATGGGGCATTCTTCTGCCACAGTTAGCCGTGACATAATATGTATAATATCACGCATGGACTCTAGGAAGGGGCAGCAGAGATAATACTATGTACCCACATTTCGCCTGTTGTTGCAATAAGTTCCATGTAGTAGATTTTTTTTTGTGTTATTAACTTATAACCCGTGAAGGTCTGCCTAAGTCAAAAGATTGGCAAGATTGATTTCCCCTTCCTACCTCAGCGCTAACGCCTACCAGGGCCTTAATTCACCATGACCACTTAACGATTCTTTACTCGTAACCACGTCAATCACACACGAATTCTGCTAATATCTCATGAATAATATCGGCAAATTGTCTCGGAACATACAGAATATGACATTTCGATTCCTTGCCGTTACATTAGTTAAAAAAAAACGATACTGACGTAGTTTGAGCGTAGTAAGATTCCGCGGGGAATCATTATAGCGATACAGAATTGGGGCCTGGTAACTTGGAAAACTTTTCCGTGCACACCCTACTAAGCAGTGAACGGATACACGTGCCTGTGTTTCTTGCCAGTCAAAACTTCACATCATGCATAGGCAACCACTCAAAAAAATATGCCCGGGTCGACGTTGCGTTGTGTTCCACGCGCGCCGTCAGAGATGTCAGCAACAATTGGTGGGGTCCGGCCGATGCCTGCCAGGTGTGCGGATTGTTCGAAAGAGATACCGCGGCCCCTGGCACACAGACAACTGAGGGAATACGGGTGGGTTTTAGTCAGTAAAAGTCTGACACGCCCTCCTGCTCCACCCAGAGCGGTAGAAGTTATTTGATGATTTCGCACCCTCAAAAAACAAAAAAGACCGCTTTCTCCCTTAGGCACATACATCCTTTTCCTTGTTAATGTTTTCTTTGGGCAGGTGTCAAGCTCTTCCCTTCATATTTGCCTTTAGAATCTAGACTAAGTAATATGTATTCTATTAGCGACTAGCTTTTACCAGTGGCTTCACCCGCGTGGAGTTCGAAAATTATCCTACAGAAACGTACTACCGGGATAAAAAGTATCCTATCTGTTGGTACCTTAGCCCGAATTATAGAAAAACAATACTTTTATCCCTTTCTATAGGCATTGAGTGAATTTTAAACCAACACCATAGTGCATAGCTTTTGTAACTACAGGTGTCAGAGAGGCCAATATTTTTTTAATATAAAAAAAAACAATTTAAGTGCGGAATCTAAAACTATCCACCTGTTGAATCAGTCTCCAAAAAAAAGCTACGCGGTCTCATTTACAGGGTGCTGGTTTTTACATTCCTAAGTCAGTTAATTTTAAAATCTCCTTTTCTTACAATTACTGTACAAGTTATAATTAAAATCACCATAATAAAGATAAGATCTTCCATAAAGCGTAGACCGCCAGGATGCAGAAAATAAACCTTGCTATCTGATGCAGATAGTATAATCTGGAACAAAAATTTTGCTTAAAATTTTGTTGTTTAAAAACTAGTTTTTGCCATCGTCTACGCCCGTGTGGAGGTCAAAAATTATCCCACGGGAAAGTACTACCGGGATAAAAAGTATCATATGTATGAATGCAGGTTATAGACGATCTGTGTGCCAAATTCCATCCAAATCCGTCCAGCCGTTTTTGCGTGATTGAGTAAAGAATATCTAATCCTACAAACTTTCATATTCATATTATCATACTAGCTTCTGCCCGCGACTTCGTTCGTTTTAAATTTCTTTCTCCCTGACCCACCCCTTCACTCGACTCGCCTGCCCGTGCGGTGATTTTAGCGTAATGATATATAGCCTTAGCCTTACTCGATAAATGGGTTATCTAACATTGAGAGAATTTTTCAAATCGGGCCAGTAGTTCCTGAGATTAGCGCGTTCAAGCAAACAAACAAACAAACTCTTCAGCTTTATTAGATAGGAGGTAATCGGGGATGGAAAAGTCAGTTGGATTGATATAAGCTACTGAAAAGCTTTTTTCAATCCTGTTGAAATTCGCTGTAGAAATACGAAATGCTTTTAAAGCGATTATCACTCGTCTGGGGCCTCTGGTCTACCGTAATGTTGCCTAGAATTCAATGGTACCTCCTCAATGGATCTTTTAGCTACAAATTTATTAATTTTAAGGACTTGCTAATGTTATGCCTTCATTTTCAGTTCACCACCGCTAGAACCTCCGATCTTCAACTATGTCAGTTCAGTGGAGAGCAGGATAACATGGGGCGACTTCATGTTGAAGAACATGCAGTGGATACATTATTACCCGTTCTCTGAAGCTGTGTGGTGAGTTGGGTATTATTGCTCATATCTTCACAATTGTGATGGCCTCAGGGGCTAAAGGACCTTATCTTTGTGATAGAGGTTGTAGGTTCAAAGATAAAGATGGTACCTACTACTGAGACGTAAGTACTTTCGATAGAAATAAGAAGACAGACCACTAATAGTATTCACTGTTAGGCAGAGAAGACCTTGTGAGCAAATCTTGACTTATCTATATGGCACGATTTACAAATCGCCCATCTGCAGTGAGCAAACGCAGAACAGTTGGACGTAGTTACGCAAAAAGGATCCAATCCACACTTTTTCGGAGATTAAGTTATACACCGTGACATTTTAGTCGTCTTACAACGGCAGCCCACTTCATGTATCCAATGACTACTAATCATTTAAAAAAATATTGATATTTTTGGACATATGAATAATAATTAAAAAAGAAATATAATTCACTAAGACGCATGATGTAGTTTTGAACATCCTGTTGTGGAGATGGAATGAATGATGACATGTAATGGTATTATGGTAGGTAGGTAGAAATCTTTTTCCGTTAGATACGTAAACATTATTAACAGGGAGGGTGTATCATAACTCTAAGCCATTATTTATTTTCCTTAGTACCTATTATCTTAATTAATGGTAACAATTTTTTGATCGCGCCTGTAGGTATTTTATGTCGGATACATTGAGTGGATCATCTTTGTAAGACGACTAAAATATCACGGTGTATATACCTAAATACATCTTCAGGGTGATATCTTTAATATCAAAAAATGTCCATGTGACAAAATACATACAATTTTAAACATATCTACAACTACTAGATACCTAGCCACATCTATGGACTACATCAGATGTTTTTTATCAATACAAATCCAAAGCGCATGAACGAATGAACTTCATGTGGATTGGATCATTTTTGTTTAACTACGTCCAGGGGGTCTAAAAAGGCCACTTTGGCAGAATCATAATATGATCATATTATGAATCATATTTAAAATCGTGAAATTGTCACAAACTGACAATTCATAATATTATCTGCGTTGACAGCACGCAATTCATCTATTTGACAGTTTTGTATGGTAATTCGTAAAATGGTGACCAAATTATGAATTGCTTTATTAAAGTAAAATGTCAAATAGCAGAATCATAGGGGAATTCAGGAAATGAATCACTTTTAGAGGAATTGCTTAATGTGGCCTTTTTAGACCCGCAGTTATCAAACTAATTGTGGCATGAATTATCTCCATCTTCTTTTGTTTAATTTGAAGTAATAATATTCTGCTTTTAGTCTACTTATTTAACTTTTCTTTGAACTTATAGTTTCGTTTTTAGCCCTGCTCAAATTACAGTCATAAATGTAAATTAACTTGCAACCTTTTTTCTGTTCCAGGTTTATATCACTAAGGCTGACAAAATCCGCGCTAATGAACAAAATCTACATGTTATTTTTGCACTTACTACCAGCTGCACTAGTCGATGGTTTAGCCATCTGCTTAGGAAAAAAGCCAAAGTAAGTACGCCAAAATATTTTTTTCTGCCTCGCCTTTCTCTAGGTAGGTTAGACTAACGGTCTAATGGATGCAGATGCGGCTTAGTCTCCACTTAGTCACTTAAAGTAACAAGAAATCACGTAAAACGGATAACCCCATTTTTTTTTGGGTGGGTAATCGTCAAATGCCTTCTCCTGCTGTGGGTGGAGCGGGAGGGCGTGTCAGACCCACCCGTGTTCCCTCAGTTGCCTGTGTGCCAGGGCCACGGTATCTCTTTCGCACAAATCCGCGACCCTGGCAGGCATCGGCCCTAGCGGACCCCTTAAATTTTTGCTGACATCTCTTTGAGGCGCGCGTGGAACACAACGCGCCGTCGACCCGGGCTTGGTCCTTACCGGACAGTGAGTTACCTATTGCTCGCCGTCCGCAAGCCCGCGCCTACGGTGGTGACCAGGAGTCCGCTATGGACACACGCACGGATAACCCTCTAGGCCTGCAAAGAAAGAGGTGGCAAGATGATGGTGATGACAAAGACGCTTATCACGAACCTGCGGTTCAACGTGCCGCTGATAAATATTTGAAGGAAACTCAGACGCCTATACCCCCCTATACCAGTCAGCATCATCATATCAGCCGAAAGACGTCCACTGTCAGCAGTACGGACATAAGCCTCCCCAAATGGGGTTGGCCAAGCACAGGTCGACGGCATGTTGTGTTGCACGCGCGCCTCAAAGAGATGTCAGCACCAACACCAACCACCAATCCGCACGGGCCGATACCTGCCAGGGATGCGGGTTGTTCGAAAGAGAAACCGTAGCCCCTGGCACACAGGCAACTGAGGGAACACGGGTGGGTTTTAGTCAGTAAAAGTCTGACACCTGCTCCACCCAGAGCGGGAGAAGTTATTTGATGGTTTCCCACCCAAAAAAAAAAAGAATATGGTGGTCAAATGCATAGAGGACGCTGCTGCCCAGTCTCCAGTGAGTCCCTTAGTCGCCTTCTACGACACCCACGGGAAGAAATGAGATGGTGCTATTCTTTTACGTCCGGCATTACACGGAACACCGTGAGAGCCCAACCGTTGGGTATCCAACAGTGGGACAGCAATTATGCATAGGCGCATTTCTCATTTTTTCATAAAAGTTCAGCTAACCATAATTATCTTTCTTCCAGGATGCTAAAGGTATACCGTAAGATCCACAAGTTCTCCTCCGTCCTGTCATACTTCTGTACGCGGGAAATCAAATTCAGCAACAGTCGGACGAGAGAGCTTTGGGAAAATACTTCAGAAGCCGATAAACAGGTACGGATTTGCAAAGAAAGAAAACCTGGCGAGGAAAATAGACCTAGACCAGACCTAGATTAGTGATAATCGCTTTCAAAGCGTTTCGAATTTCTACAATGACTTTTAACAGGATTGACATAAGCTTTTCTGTAGCTTAGGTCATAGACATTATATTATGGAATAGACTGAGCGTTAGCCTTACAAAAGCGGATGCTCTCTGGCAAGAGACAAAGCTACTGTGCTGCCTATACCTGTCTCTTTTCTGCAAACCTGTAAAAGACTCGAAAAAAAGACAACTACTTACTGGCCGCTTATTCACTTTGTCTCTCTCATACTATTCGGTCTATATCAAGAAGCTTATAGATAAAAGTGGAGGGCACACTCCAAATAAAAAAGTGAAGACGACCTGTGGGCTAACGCTGTCTTTCTAAATATATACATAAGAACGAGACAGTGATATGTGTTTTCTCTCTCTTAAAACGAGAGCGTTAGCCCACAGTCGTCTTCACTTAGGTATTTAGAGTGTTGTCTCCACTTTTGTCTATAAGCTTCTTGGTCTATATTCACTGCACAACTGAATATGGAACGCTCAGATCATTCTTTGTCTATGGTTTATGTCAATCGAATACATTTTTGACTTTTCCATTAACATTATCACTGAGAGAATGAGATCTTGCCTAGGCCCTCAGGGTGAAGATGCAGAGACGAGCCTCCTTCCCCAATGTTAGACGCACATTAGCAGAGAACAGTGTGTGTGAAAGAGAAGGAGTGAGGAGGCCTTTGTGTGATTGTCTATGTATGCGAAGGTATAACTGGCTAGAAACAGTGATGCTAATTTAGCCCCATCGGGGCTTGATCTAGCCCTTTTTCTCCTTCTTCAACCCCGAATATAATGTTTTGGCCCCTACCTCATAATCTAGCCCCAAATATTATCGCCTGTCAAAACCTTAAAAACATAAATTACGAAACAGAACTTTGAATCCCTAAATTCCATACCATAAATATGAACTGGCTTTATTATCAAGTTTAACCAAACTTATTACTCATAGGTAATCCCATAGGATCGATCTCCTTTAACAAAAATTGTATCCATTTTAAATTTATACTGAACAAGGCTGCGCGCAATGAGGCCCAAGCCCAACCATCAACGTCATCAGCGCAAAGTGAAACCCTGCGAGAGAAATTATATAAAGACTGCTATTTAGATCGACATTTTATAATTAAACAATATTTTAAAATCCAGGATGATCATTTTCTTAATAATTTACACATGAATAATTCATGAAGTACATTTGAATATAGAATATTTATTTTTATTTTTCGTTATTTAGTCATTTAGCCCTATTTAAAAAAAAAATGTGCTAATCTAGCCCTTTTTTAAACTCGATTTAGCCCCAAAACCTGACACCCAGTTGGCAAAACTGGCTAGAAACACATTCGTGTATCCGATCGTTCACTGCAACTGATGTTAACTGCCTCATTGGTCTCATGGTCAACGCTAGTTCCTTCTCCGATTTTTTCTTGCAGTGTAGTGTAGTTTAGTTAGGCCTAGTGGGACTGTTACAGAATGATGTTATTATAGATAATTATTACCAGCAAAAATTGACCTTGACCTTGATTAAGGACTTGAGATTTTCTCTCTACAATTGAATATACCCCTTTAATTTAATTTACTCTAGCTGGTTTTGCTTTTTCCTACGTTCCAAAGATAGAAAATTTTTCGTCATATTTTATAACGATTTTTTTTATATAATACACGCGTTCAAAGGGATTTTTCACCTGTTTTACCTTATGTCTTAATTCTATTATTTTTGACGTTTACCTACCTACTTACGTATTTAACTTTAACCAACGTTTATAAAATAAATAAATGCGAAAATTTACTGAACGCCTGATAAAGTTGCAGGTTTCTGCAAGTTGATTCCAAAATTTACATTCTCTGGTTAGAATGGCTCACCAAAATAATCATTTAAAACAACACTTTGATAATAAATCACTAGATCAAAGAGGCAGTTATTTATTCCACTTTATTCTTTCAGATATACCCGTTTACCATGAGCGACATGAACTGGGAGGAGTACTTCCAGGACTACTTTGCAGGCATCAGGAGGTTCCTCTTCAAGGAGAGCGATGACACGCTGCCAGCAGCCAGGCTTAAGTGGAAAAGGTATACTTACTAAAAGTTTTCATAATTTTTTTCTAAAGAAGTAAAATAAAAATGTTTCAGATCAGAGGAGTATAGAATTCGATGCTTGGTATGAATATTAGTTTCTTAATTACAAGATCAAATAAAATTAACACACACACAGACTGATTATACCGGTTTTAAATAGTCAAGGATATTAATTTTGTAAGCAAAGTGACTACCAATTTAAATTGTCTTTACATTCAAATCGCTTTACAGTTTATGAAATGGATATTACACACCAAATTCACGTAGGGTGTCAATTTGTTTAGTATCCAATTTTGTAGATTCATATTTGAACGCAAAAAATGAATAAGACACGATGGGTTTCGATATCCTGAACTAATGATGATAGATCACTAGGTAGTTGACCTCGTGATCAGCTGCAGTCAGTTCTCGAAATTATGTCCTACTAATATTTTTAATGTTTTAGGCGCGTTATGCGCCCGGTTTGTATAAATGAAACCATGTTCGCTAGTATATTAGGTGTGTATTTCTTTTACCACACAGTATACATACTACAACAGAGGATTTACATAGAAACACAGTTGGCACTTATGGAACGTGAAACTTATAGTAATTACACGGTATAACTTAATTACGTTGCTGAGCTGTACATCTGGTCTAATATCCTAGTCCCACCAGTTCAAATCTGTTTACCATAGACATCTCGTCTCGAAACAAAAATAGTGGTGCCACCAAACGAAGAGTGGGAACCATAGATATTAGTTTGGTTCGCGACAATGTAATGCTTTGGATAATTATATGTTTGGATGTTTGTTACTCAATCAAACAGAAACGGCTAGACGGATTTGTATGAAATTTGGCACACAGATCGTCTATAACCTGCATTCATACATATTAATGCATGTACTTTTTATCCCGGTAGTACTTTCCCGTGGGAAAATTTTTGACCTCCACACGGGCGAAGCCGCTGGCAAAAGCTAGTTTTTAATCAACAAAATTGTAAGCAAAATTTTTGTTCCAGATTATACTATCTGCATCAGATAGCAAGGTTTATTTTCTGCATCCTGGCGGTCTACGCTTTATGGAAGATCTTATCTTTATTATGGTGATTTTAATTATAACTTGTACAGTAATCGTAAGAAAAGGTGATTTTAAAATTAACTTACTTAGGAATGTAAAAACCAGCACCCTGTATATGAGACCGCGTAGCTCTTTTTTGGAGACTAATTCAACAGGTGGATAGTCTTAGATTCCGTACTTAAATTGTTTTTTATTTTTTTATTTATACCTATACACCGTGACATTTTAGTCGTCTTACAACGGCAGCCCACTTCATGTACCCAATGAATGCTATCTACTACCATTCATAAAAAACATTTTTTTTTTGAACATTTGCATAATCAAAAACATGAAAATATCACTAAGACGCATGACGTAGCTTAAAACACCCTGTTATGGAGATGGAATTAATGATGGAATGTAATGGTAGGTAGGTAGATATCTTCTACCGTTTGAGACGTAAACATTATTAACAGGGAGGGTGTTTCATAATTCTAAAGCATTCATTATTTTTCTTTGTATCTATTATGTTAATTAATGGTAACAATGTTTTAATCGCGCCTAGAGGTATGTTATGACGGATACATTGAGTGGACCATCTTTGTAAGACGACTAAAATGTCACGGTGTATAACTACAGGTGTCAGAGATGCCAATGTTTTTTTTTAATTTAAAAAGCTATGCACTATGGTGTTGGTTTAAAATTCACTCAATGCCTATAGAAAGGCATAAAAGTATTGTTTTTCTATAATTCGGGCTAAGGTACAAAATATGCCAAGGGATTTTTCTGAAGAATTATATCTAGCTGTTGCATAACGTGGTCTCATTTAAAAATAGGTTTAAAACTCAAGATTTCATTGTTTTTGAAAAAGCGAAATTATTGTGAAATGGATAAATGTGTACCTAGCTTTGATAATTACGTTAGGTACAGCAGAGCGAATGTTACCAAAACCTAATTATTATATTAAGTATTTTAATTAGAAAACGAATATGTTGTAAATGATGATTTCAAATAAGTTAAGGTAGTTCTAAGTAATTATTAAGGAAAATAGAAATTAAAACATTGTAGGGTGGTACTCCTTACGGGCTCAGCTGCAATTACGGAAAACCTGACAGTCTTCCTCCTATATTTTCGCTTGTTTTAACATCCTGTAAGTGCAGAGAGGCCAACACATCAGGCTACCACAATCTGTCAAATTTCTTTGATAGATTATCAATTTTATTCCATAAGCATGTTTTTTTTTGAGAGTGGAAGTAAATCATCAAATTACTTTTCCCGCTCTGGGTAGGAGGGCGTGTCAGACTTTTACTGACTAAAACCCACTCATGTTCCTTCAGTTGCCTGTGTGCCAGGGGCCGCGGTAGGTATCTCTTTCGAACAAGCACCCCTGGATAAGCGTAAGTTTCATGTTCAATTGGGAAAATTTGACAGTCAGGGATAGCTTGATGTGTTTTTTTTTGGGTTTTGGCTTCGCACGGTTTGTGCATTTAGCCAGTGTCAAGTAATTTTTCTTTTCGATCAAGTAAATGCCCCGATATCGGGCACGAAGTTACAAAACAGTCATGGTCGTCTTTAGTCGGTCAAGTCAAAGTTACTGTAAAGCGGTAGTAACTTTACAACAAACTATTAGGAGTGTTTGGGGGGAACACGAAAAGTCCACGTTAGTCACTTATTTTCACCTCCACTACACTCGTGCACTCACACGTAATTAAATTGAATAATTCACTACCAAAATTATACAATTTTATTCGCTATAAACTCCAAGCTTGATGTGTTGGCGTCTGTACCTACTTGCTCTACTTTCTGTACCTACATAAGTACATCATTTCTTGTAAAAAAAAACCTGGACCCTAATTCCGTAACACTATCAATCACAATCTGGACGATTTTGAAGGATATTTGCTTATCCATTGCTTCATAGCTACCGCTGTTCGAAAAAAATAATCTGCTCAAGTAATTGATCTAAAATAGGCCTTTTTCTTAATTAAAAACGACTTTTAGGTACGATGTTAAAACTAGCGATAAAGTAAAAAGGATCAAATGTAATTATATCTACAGTCCTGTATTTTGTAAGTAAAACTTATTGTAATTATTATTATTCAAAAACAAATACTTTATATAATACCTGCTGTTTATTTTAATTTGTTTATTGGCTTCAGCCCGCGTGAAATTATTTGGGCCCCGTCGCATCGCATTGCCCGCCACGTGCTGTTAAAATCACGCTCTTTCGAGCCTACTGTACTTCTATTTACACGTGCAGACTGTGGGCTAAATGTTCGCAAAGTTCGTAGAACGTTCTCCACGTTCAATATAATAATGCATTAAGGATACTAGTGGGGCTGCCCCGTTTCTGTAGTGCGTCAGGGATGTTCGCAGATGCGCATGTAGATTGCTTTTACGCAACAATGCGGAAAAGGTGCGCTTCCCTGGTGCGCAGGGTGTGGGGCAGCTCCAATAGTGTCTTAAGCATGGTTGCGAGTCGCCTGGACTGTGTATACGTGGGTCACTGTTGTGCCGTCTCTCATGGGATGTCGCAACGGTGACCAACCGATATTTCTTGTATTGTTTTGCTTGTTTTGTGTATAGTCTGTGGTTACAATTTTGTTGAGTCTTGGTTACTCGAATAAATAAATATTGTATCTATAGTTCGTTTTTTCTTAGCGTTATTTCCAGCATTTTTACTTTTTACTCAGCTCCTAAGGGTCCTAGCGTGATGTAAAATACCCTACAGCCTTTCTCAAGAATTGGGCTCTCAAATACAATAAGAATTTTTCAAATCAGACTGTAGTTACAACTGTTAAGGTGAATCTTGTCGACATTTTTCCCATACAAACTTCGTGAGTGTATTAATCCACTGTTCGATAATGTACATCAAAAATTAAACATGGTGTGGTTTTGTCTCATTAGTAATATTGTCTGTACGGAAACAGAATACTTACTAAAATAAAAAGCCATTAAAAAGTTATGAGCCAACAAAGATTAGTTTTTCTTTTGGGCGTGTTGAAGTAATAAAAGAAGTGTAAAATCTCCAAAACCAGGTGCCTACTGTTGGCGATTGCCGCGCTCTCTTTACAAAGCAAAGAGTGACATCAGCGGAGCGGCCTGGTGGCCTCCAGCAGATGAGGTGCTTGCGCTGCAGTATCCCGAGCCGGACGTAATCATCCATAAGATAGGGTCAAAATTCAGCATGGGAACATAAACAAGAGCAGCGTTCCCACCGGTGTTTTGTAGACTAGACTATGAGGGACTTTCGGAGACCGCTGTAAGAGGCTAAGAGGCGTCGTTTCTAGTGTTAAATATTTCCCTTAACATCCTGTGTTTTTGTTCAATAGTTTGAAGTAATTATATTGTTAAAAGTACAAAGTGGTTTCAGTTAATAGTTGGTAATCTAAATACATATCGAGGTAATAGTACCGACAAAGCTAGCTAGCGACAAAGCGAGCAAAGCAAGATATCGAAAAGTTCAATCAACTTTATTGGTCATTGATTTATGCACTGGTTTTTTCATAAAACCCGATCTTGCGAAGGACTTTTCTAATTTTTTACGCGCCTGTTGTACTATAAATGATCCTGCATCTCACTCAATAACGTTGTGCGTGTAGACTAGCGTCTAACTGCTCATCACTGATACTACCTCTGTTGGACACGATGCCTGGTGAGATAGCGTGCTTTTTGCCAGGCCCACCAGTGAGTTTCAACCCGCGATTAGATTCCCTTTTCAAACAAACAAACTCTTCCGTTTTTTATTTCGATTTTGATTACTAAATGGGCCTGCTCTTGACTTCGATCACGCCTGATGAGGTCTATGATGGATCGAGCGTGCTCAGAAGATGCCTGTTCACTCTTGTTTTGAAGGTAGACGGGTTAAATGTGGAAGGGAACCCAGACGCAGGCAGAGAGTTCCACACTTTGGCTGTGCGTATAATAAATGTGGAGAAGCACTGAGTACGACTGGTTGGGATATCAACCAAGTGCGGAGATTCGGGAGGTTCCTGTTTCGCATAACACGGGAGGAAACGCCCGGGTGTTTCCATTGGGAAAATCGCCCTGAGGACACGGTGGAGCATACGGTGGAGGTCTGCCCGGCTTGGGCGGAGCACCGCCGTGTTCTCATGGAGGCGATCGGCGGCGGCGATATCTCGCGTCCGGCCCTGGTCCAGGCCATGATACGGAGTGAGAGTGCATGGCTGGCAGTCGCTTCCTTCAGCGAAGCAGTGATGCTCGCAAAGAGGGAGGCGGCGCACGTGAGGGAGATGCAGTACATGCGCCCTCACGGCCGTGGCCTTCGCAGGAGACGCCCTGGGCGTCGGGAATCCCAGGCTGATTCACGGCCACCGTAGGCACGGGCTTGCGGACGGCGAGTACTGGGTAGCTCGCTGTCCGGTAAGGACCAAGCCCGGGTCGATGGCGCGTTGTGTTCCACGCGCGCCTCTAAGAGATGTCAGCAACAACTGATGGGGTCCGCAAAGGCCGATGCCTGCCAGGGGTGCGGGTTGTTCGAAAGAGATACCGCGGCCCCCGGTACACAGGCAACTGAGGGAACATGGGTGGGTTTTAGTCAGTAAAAGTCTGACACGCCCTCCTGCTCCACCCAGAGCGGGAGAAGTCATTTGATGATTTCCCACCCGGGAAAAAAAAATACCAAGTGTGGATGGTTAGATTTGTATAAGTAATGCGATTGTTGCATTGCGCGTCATATAATCCGACCGCGTACTGTACCATTTCACATGACTGGACTAAAATTAAGCATGGCACATGACTCTCAAAAATGACGCGCGGGCCGCGGCGTGCTGTGCGGTGTTCGTACACTTCGTATTATCTCGGTCATTTTCGCTGCATGTAAGTGAGAAGAAGCATGCGCCGCGCGCCGGTCAGCTGGCTGCGAAATAAGTGAACTAATATTTAGAACCGTATTTTTTAAGGAATAAGGTTTACGATTTATTGACAACGCAGCCTGACTGTTCCTACGATGTTTTAAAGAATAGTCCACATCGGCTTTGCTTGCCATATTTAAAAATAGAATAGAATAGAAAAAAGTAACCAGGCGTGGTCCGAGGGGCGAGGGGTCCTAGGGGTCATGACAAAGCCGTAAACGTAAAACTTAAAATAGTAATTTTTCGAAAATTAAATATATTTTTTTTAAAATTAATATGTAGGTAGTCTTTGTCTGACACCCCTCCCACCCCAAAGTCTGGCTGCGATCGCGCCTGACAGTAACACGAAACAAATACAAAACTGAGTGTTGTGTTTATTTTGTAGGATTGTGTGATTATTAATTAATGAGGTATTGGGCAATATTTTAAGAAATAACTTTAAACTGTAAATAAATAGATTTGGTCAATAATCAATACCTATTGCAATCCACGTTTATTGCCAGTCCTAAACCTGGAATGCCCTTTTGATTGAATTATTCTGTAGATTGAGGGTTAAGTATGAAGGGAAATCGACTTTTATGAGTATTAGAACAAAAGCAAGTGTATTCCGGCAAAGCAAGGCCGCATTGCGGTTGACGGATGTCACATCACATCATAATAAATTGCGGTATCTCATGTAATAATAATTATCTTCTACAACGCAGCATTTCACTACAATAGCCATAGCGCGTGGCGCGTCATTTCGCGTCCTGTTTGGAGTCATGTTGGTACCTAATGCAACATTCCTCGGAACGAAATGAAATGTCATATTCAATAATATCATACACCTTAAAACGCACAGTTTTGCGCATGTCGATGGTGCCCTGTTGTAGTTATAGTACAGATTAGTTTTAGTAGGTATTTATTTATGCATCCCTTACTAAAATTATAAATGCGAAAGTAACTCTATCTGCCTGATACGCTTTCACGCCTAAGCCGCTGAACCGATCGTAATGAAATTTGGCAGAGATATAGCTTGGGATATGGAAAAGGACATAGGCTACTTTTTCCGCGATAACCGACATCCACGCGGCCGGAGCGGCGGGCAAAAGCTAGTTTATTATAAATGCGAGTCTGTCGGGTCCGTTATCATATAGGTATAACTTGACCTGGGTTAGAACTAGCCATTGGATACTTTTTGCCTCGCAGACAATAACTAGACCTAGTTATCTATAATATGGTGTAAGGCCCCTCGCCCACGGTGCGGCGACTTTTCGTAGCGATGCTGTCGCGCATTTTGTGAACACGCTTCTGCATCACTACTATCGCGCGTTAGTCGCGTTTGCAACGTGCGCCAGAAACGATGCAAACGCGCAGCTGTATCGATACATCGTTACAGCCGAAAGAAGGAAGCGCGACTACATCGCGATAGTAGCGATACAGAATCTGGGCGAAGGTACACATGGGCGACAGCATCGCTACAAAAAGTCGCCGTGGGCGAGGGCTTTTAAGGGGAACCTAGTCGCGGGCTCGAACTCACTGATGGGCCTGTCTAAAAAGCACGCTGTCTCACCAGGCATCGTGTCCGACAGAGGTAACATCAGTGATGAGCAGTTAGACGCTAGTCTACACGCACAACATTATTGTGTGTGATGCAGGATCATTTATAGTACAACAGGCGCGTAATAAATTAAGAACAGTCCTTCGGAAGATCGGGTTGTATGAAAAAACCACTGCATAAATCAATGACCAAAAAAGTTTATTGTACTTTTCGATATTTGAGCTTTGTCGGTACCGACTTGGTGTTTCAAATTTTACACTTCTTTTATTACTTAAACACGCCCAAAGTTAGGT
The DNA here is from genome assembly GCA_949091785.1 of Polymixis lichenea. Lineage (NCBI taxonomy): Eukaryota > Metazoa > Arthropoda > Insecta > Lepidoptera > Noctuidae > Polymixis > Polymixis lichenea. Next base: position 9,417,192 of record OX420959.1, read on the forward strand.
TAAATTTGCAAGAAAAACGAATCTTTGTTGGCTCCTAACTTTTTAACGGCTTTTTATTTTAGTGTTCTGTTTCCGTACAGACAATATTAATAATGAGACAAAACCATACCATGTTTAATTTTTGATGTACATTGTCCAACAGTGGAGTAATACCCTCCCGAAGTTTGTGTGGGAAAAATGTGGACTAGGTTCACCTTAAGGGTTAGTTTAGGCGTTTAAAGAAAAGATCCGTATTATTTTCAAAATTTTCTTTATTCAAACAAAATAGCTGCACTTTACATTGCGATAGTATACACTACACTGAGATTCTTTGCAAGTCTTTTATAAATACACATAAGCATGGTTTTATCAATTCATCACTGATGACCAGAGATCGGATATTCCGATGCATATTTACCTAAAGTTAATTTTTTAGCTATGAAAGTATGGAAGCGGAAGTATTTTTTAAATATTAAAAAAAAATATAGTCAGAAACACTGAGAACGCATAACTAGTCGAGAATACATAAATTATGTATAAAACCCCGGGATTCTTGGATAGCATAACTACTGTTTAGATGCATTTTTATTTAAAAATATTTTTTAACCCGCGATGCTAATGTAAGTATGTACGGCAAAGCGCATTCTATATTAGCCAACATTTCAACTTAAGGTGAATATGAATCTGAATATCCGATCTCTACTGATGACACTTCGCTACCGATTCTATAAATATCTTCACGCCTGTATTTCTCAAATGGGAGGCCAGAGGTGTGTGGTAATCGTGTATTACTCATACGTTTTGACAGTTATGTAATGCTAGCTAACCCAATTAAATAATTCACACAAAATTCATGTAAAATAGATAGATAGCGAAGCGTTATCATAATGAACTGATAAACAAGTTCTTCTAAACGGTATTACAAATAATTATCTACATCTCTTAATGGTACGGTTTCGTAATAAAACTACAGAAAAGGGAAAAGCTTTAAAAACAACACGCTGGAAAGTCAGGCAAATGTTTACATAACAATTGCAAGCAACTTTCAATACATCGATTCGATATCGAAATTTTAATAAAGCTACGGTTACCGCTGCCTCTCCGTGGATTGGTGCCCATCTATTTAATACCGAGACGCAAGCAGAAGCCTAAAAGTCTAACAATCAGTCTTACCAAGAGGTATCGTGTTATCTAGTTATGGGACCATTGTATTCAGCTGGATCTCGTTTCACTGGAAGGTGAGCCAAGCAGTTGGGTAAACGCTAGGCAGTTGATGCAATAAAAAAAAAAAAATTAAAAACACGCATTAAAATCGAACTAAAAAAGTAGAAAATAATTTTGAAAAAGCGTGGGGTGCTGTTTGAGGTATTTTTATAATCAATTAATATCAAGCACCCAAGTTTGGTTTTTAAAGCGAGTTTTTTTTTACTATTTTTTTAGTTCAAAAGCGTGATTTTTTAGATTTTTTTTCTTGTTTTTTTTTTTTTTTAATGATTGAATTGTCATCGGTCCTCGATAAGTCTACAAAGTTTAAATTAAATCTGACCGTTTGAAGTGGGTCAAAATCAAGTCCAAAGGAGTCGGTTACAAACAAACGTACAAAGGTTCACCGCTAATAAAAAGCGTATAAAAATGGCGTGTGCACTGTCAAATTACTTTATATTGAGGGCCTTCATAGTAAAAAATTATCTTCAAAAACTTGCCTTCAATTGTCATCAAACATACAAACATAATAATACATTAAAATGTCAGTTCAAAATCCATTAAAAAGTAATTACATCATTAAGTTCTGCAATTCAAAAAGTTGCCTAAAGAATGGTGTAAAAAATATTTACTAACATTAAAAAGTCTTACAAATGGATGGAATATTGTAATAGAGTCGAAATATTATAAGACTCGGAAACTATTAAGTATACAATTTGGATACAAGATACCGTGCAGAGGTCAGATAGGCAGTCGCTCCAAATAAGGTATTCAGCTGCATCCGCTTTTTCAAACGGATGCAGCTGGGACTCAGTAGACCAGTATTTAATTTCTGAAATGAAATGTTTATTTATGCAAGTAGATCTTAAAAGACACTTTTACACGTCAATATTTTGTTGGTCAATATTTAAAAAACTGGACGGCGTTGGCATTTCCTAGCCGACTGTTCCCTGGCTAGCTTCCCAACTAGCTTCATCTTTCTAACTCACCGACCTTGACAATTCAAAAGTGCCTGTAATTGGTTTATTTGAAATAAATGCGTTGAGTTTGAGTTTGAATGCTCTCTGAGAAGAAAAGTCGAAACAAACTCAGAGGTCATGGTCTCTTTTAAAGTCTATTTATTTTTAAATATTATTTGAATTTTATGTGAGTCTAACAATGCAGGGCAATGTCTGGAAGGGTTATACTGGAGGCCGGTCCCATTATAGTTGGGAAAAGGTTAGGAAGATGATGATGGATACATGATACCGTGCCTCGGAGCGGCTATTAGTCCCGTGTGTCCCGGCTCGGCTTTGCGGGTAGTCAGAAGTTCGAAAGTTTGTCAACTGAAATAACTACGAATTATTTCTTGAGTAAATTCTTTAAAGTTATATCTTGTATCCAAATTGTATAACCACTGAAGTTTCGGAATGTATAATTCAGATTTAAACAATTAAAAAAAACGTATATATACTTACTTACTAACACTTTCACAAACCTAATTTACATCGTTTACATTTAAAAATGCTTGATCGAGATTACAAATGATGAGATGATTTTTGAATTTTCTATTCCATTTCACAAAAGAAATATTATTAAAATATAAATATACATGATCACCAATTTATACAAATAAGAACTCATACAAACTACAAAAATAAGATCTTATACAAAGATGCGAATTTTTTTGTGTCTGTTATTTTTAAATTAAAGCTGAATTCATAATTGCTTACAAACATATGCTTCTTAAAATATCTTTAAGTTAAAGTGCGGGAAAGCTGGGATATATAAATGGTATAATTGTGTATGCACACTCTTATGTAAACTATAGTAGGGTGGGATTACACCTACACGATCGACGTCGCATCGATATTATCGATGACTCTTGGTTGTACTAATATACGGGCAAATATCATGGCCGGTCTGAACATAAGCTCTCTGAACTTCCGCGTATATCGTCTCACTCACCCTCGCCACATATCACCATTTTGGTCATAATATTTTTTATTGCGCAAAGTTAGGACTGGGGATTCAACGGCCGTATTAACATTGGATCGATCTCATTGAAAATAGCTCAGCAGTTACCAATGCCACGCACTCTCTTAGAAAGTTAGAATTTGACAAGTGTCAAAATCAGTTGTCAAGCGATGTTACGGCCCCGCCGCCGCCAGGTGGCGCATGGCGCATGGCGCATGGCGGTGGTGGTATCAACAATCAATGTTCCTATAGCGCAGAGTCTTGTGACATAACCATACAATCATTCTCAGGCGACTATGTAGCAAAACTAACTTGTTATGTATTACCTAAAATAACAAAGTCTTTGCCTTCATCATACATACACATCAAGGCCTTACCTCTTCCACCAGGCATAGTTTTAGCAGATCCCTCTTTTAACGTTCCCTCCACTATAGACATATTAGTTGGAGCAGAGATCTTTTGGGATATATTGACTTCCAATTTCATCGATTTAGGTAGCCAATGTCCGAAGCTGCAGCAAACTAAATTAGGATGGTTAGTTTCAGGCAGAATCAATATAACCAAACAGACACTTATAAATACAGAAATACAGAATTATCACATTTATACTCATAAAAATAGAGAAAATCAGAAAATTCAGAACTTACAGAAACATAAACATACAGAACAACATAAATGTTATAATACACAAAATGAAGATTTACAACTTATCCGGTTTTGGGAGTTGGAAACAGTGTCTTCAAATCACAACTTTTCTCGGGAGGAACGAGCTTGTGAGCAGAGCTTCGCAGAGAACACTCGACGAGATGGCAAAGGTAATTTCGTAGTATCTATACCGTTAAAAAACTCACCAGAAGAACTCGGAGACTCCTACTCGATGGCGAAGCAACGTTTTCTCTCCTTAGAACGCAGACTGCTACGTGACCCACATCTAAAAGAGGCGTACTTACATTTTATGTCAGAATATCAATCCCTGGGACACATGACAGAAAATAAACAGACCACAGAACCAAAGGTTAGTTATTACCTACCTCATCATGGAGTAATCCGTGAGGCGAGTACAACCACTAAGTTGCGAGTCGTCTTCGACGCTTCGGCCGTGACAACAACAGGAAAATCATTCAATGATATTCAGATGGTTGGACCAGTGGTCCAGGATGACTTGTTGTCCATATTACTCAGATTCAGACAGCACAAATTCGTGATCACAGGTGACATAGAAAAAATGTACAGAGCCATATTAGTTGCAGCTTCACAACGATCATTACAGCAAATTTTGTTTAGATTTAGTCCTTCAGAACCATTAAAAACATACACTCTTAATACGGTTACGTATGGCACGGCATCAGCGCCATATTTAGCCACTAAGTGTTTAGTTTCCCTTGCAGAACAATGCTTGGATCCAGATGCAAAACAGGCCATTATAAGGGATTTCTATGTCGACGATTTCCTCAGTGGAGGGGAGACAATTCCAGCAGTAATAGACCTTTGTCAGAATGTTATTAAAACATTGAAAACTGCTAACTTTAATTTAAGAAAATGGCAGTCTAATAATTCAGAAATCTTAAAAATAATTTGTCCAAATACAGAAACAGAAATAAATCAGAAGACATTAGATTTAAATGAAACACTACCTAATAAGACATTAGGATTACATTGGGATTCTAGAACAGATAACTTATTGTTTTGCATTAACATTGAGTCAAACAAAAAGAAAGTTACTAAACGGATAATATTATCATTAATCAGTCAAGTCTTCGATCCCTTAGGGCTGCTAGGGGCATGTACAGTTGAGGCAAAAATGCTCATGCAGGCATTATGGCTAGAAAAATGCAGCTGGGATGAAGAAGTGTCACTTGATACCAAAACCAAATTTCAGAACTTTATTCAGTCACTATCACATTTAAATTCCCTACGCATACCACGTTGGGTTAGTAGTGAAACCGCTGTAACATTAGAATTACATACATTCACAGATGCCTCAGAACGTGCATATGGTGCATGTGTGTATGTTAGAACAATTGACGCACAAGGTAAAGCCTGTGTCAGACTGCTCGCCTCCAAAAATAAGGTAACGCCTTTGAAACCAGTGACTATTCCCAGGCTAGAGTTGTGTGGAGCATTGCTGGGTACTAGACTTTGCGCTAAAATCTTAAAATCACTAACAATTAAATTCGAAAATTCTTACTTCTGGACTGATTCCATGATCGTCCTGGGTTGGCTTAACACTTCACCAAGTCGCTTAAAAACATTTGTACGTAACAGAGTAGGTGAAATTCAAGATTTGACTTCCGATTGCAAATGGAGCTACGTGCCGTCTAAAGACAATCCTGCAGACCTAGTTTCTCGCGGAATGAAGGCTGATCTAATCACTGAGTCAGCGCTGTGGTGGCACGGACCAAGCTTTCTTCAACATACACACATCAATTTTCCAAAAATACCAGTCACACATACACAGGCATCTCTTCCAGAAACATCATTACATACAGTAGCTACAGACAAATTAAATGATAACAGCATCTTAAAACTTATTAGTAATAAAAGTAATTACAATAAAATAATCAGAACACTAGCTTATATTAACAGATTTATTCAAAACTGCAAAAACCCAGGCAACAAAAGCGCAGGTATTTTATCATTATCAGAACTGAAAGGTGCAGAAAACCAAGTGCTAAACATCGCACAATGCGAAATGTTCCCAGAGGAATACCACATTATTAAATCAGGCCAATCATTACCTAAAAAACACAGACTAAATTCATTATCACCTTTTGTCGATTCCAACAACATATTACGCGTTGGTGGACGCCTAAATAATTCAAATTATGAATACAATGTAAAACACCCTATTTTACTAAGTAGCAAACATCATCTTACACAGATCATCTTTCACAAAGAGCACATAGACTTGTTACATGCAGGCCCACAATTGCTACTGTCACACATTAGGCAATCTTACTGGCCCATGGGGGGGAGGAACCTCGCGAGGCGTATCGTACACACCTGTGTACGTTGCTCTAGATTTAAACCTAAGCCAGTTCAGCCTATTATGAGTGACTTACCGCATGACAGGACACATTTAGAGTTTCCTTTCTTACACACTGGTATTGATTACGCTGGGCCAGTGTTGATATCAGATCGAAAAGGCAGAGGTAGTAGACTCACGAAATCTTATGTTTGTGTTTTTGTTTGTTTCGCAGTTAAAGCCTTGCACCTCGAGCTCGTCACGGACCTCACGAAAGAGGCATTCATTGCTGCTCTTTATCGGTTCATGAGTCGCCGTGGCAGACCACAGACTATATCATCAGATAATGCAACAACATTTGTCGGAGCTAGTAACGAAATTCAGTCATTTTTTAGAACTTATTCAGATGATATTCAAACAGACATGGCCAGCCAAGGCATAGATTTTAAATTCATTCCACCCTATACTCCACACTTTGGTGGGTTATGGGAATCAGCAGTAAAGTCGGTCAAGCATCATCTCAGGAGAATACTCTCGCTGACCCACCTCACATACGAGGAGATGTCGACTTGCCTGGCACAGATAGAGGCTATCCTCAATTCTCGGCCCCTTACTCCTTTATCTACGGACCCTTCAGACCTCACTTGTCTTACACCATCCCACTTCCTTATCGGACGAACTCTCACATCGGTACCCCATCCTCCAGTCGCAGCAGATATAAACCGACTGCAGCGCCATGAAAGGATACAAAAACTTAAAGAACATTTCTGGCAAAGGTTCTCACAAGAATACATTACCCTTCTACAGGCCAAAACCAAATGGAACTCGGCAGCTGGTGAGGAGTTGAACCTGGGGTCATTGGTCCTAATCAGGGACAGACACCAGCCTCCCTTGCTGTGGCTACTGGGAAGAATTGTCAAGCTACATCCGGGACCGGACAGCATCAGCAGGGTGGCGGACATTCGGACCTCCAAGGGGGTCATTCAGAGGGCATACAATAATATATGCCCTCTCCCTATCATCGCAGCATCATCTTGAAGCAAACTTCAAGCCCGGGAGCCTGTTACGGCCCCGCCGCCGCCAGGTGGCGCACGGCAGGACATACCATCGCCATGCCGCAGCGCCGGCGTTTTCGTTTTGCACCGCCAGGGGCGCCAGGAGTCGTTGAATTAAAAAACGACAGAGGACGAAGGGCGGACGTACGAAGCGAAATAACAATCTTATTTTATTTTACATGTTGTTAATTAGTAATTACACACTTAAAGCTAGCGTTACAGTCCATTTTCATTCGAAGAACCCTTTAACAACAGCGGCAACAGCCGGAACAAGCGATTTTGAACCATGTACGGTGCAATTATAGCCATCAAGTCGATCTGGCCTGCAAAAACATTTAGTACGGCACTGGTATGAGGCTGGCACAGTATGATGATGGCAATGACGGGGCCTGGACGATTGATTAATCGATGTTTCAACGTCGATAAATATCACCGTTCGATATCGATCGTGTAAGTGTAATAACGCCCTTACAGTAGCTATACGATGCTATAGATATTTTGATAATGAAAATCTTGGTAGATATTTATTGCTGGCATTTGGTATCAAATTGCGACATAATGTACTCGCATATTGTCATTATTTTTGTTAATGTGACATACGATTACCAACTTAAATTATTTTTATGCCTTCTGGCGGGACGTAGTATGGGCTAAGATTACTTTATCCGTCTGTATATTTTTATCCAATGTTCACAAAATTAATTTAAATTCGTGTCCTTAGTAACACAAAAACGTAGGTAACTCGACTTTGGCCAATTTTGAGTTATATATCTATCTCAACAAGTTATATTTAGTCACAATGACACATAGCTCGATGACACATTCATGTCTAAAATTATGATTGACGGGCTTTTGCTGATAGCTTTGTAACATAGTAAATAAATCATCTTTTAAAGTCGTTCTCACATTTATAGTTCCAACCAATTTTACCAATTGTTTTGTTTCAATATTGTGATTTAAAAGAGTGTCCATGGAGTTTCTTGGCCGTTCTTCTCCATAGGTACCTACTACGCTTTGGAATGGGCAACTAGCTTCATCTTTTTGACTGATCGACCCCTTGACTACTCAAAAGTGCCTGTATTTGGTTTATTTGACAAAAAAAAAAAATGCTTTGACTTTATAGTCTTTGTATCGTGTCGCGCGATTTTTATCCGTTTTCTCAAATTTAACAAAATCGAGATACGTTTTTGTGTTATAAGGGGACGATTTTTAACTGCAAAATGCAGGAAGAACATACATTTTATGGTTTTATATAGCATCGCATAGTACTATCACAATCCTAATTACGATCAGTATAAAAATATTACAAAGTTACACACAAGACATTTATCTGCAGGTACTAATTCTATCATCATTATATTAACTATATTTAAGGTATAAAGTTTGCTTATAATACATAAGTCAGTTCAGTGTGTAGAAAACTGTGTTATTTCGAATGTCAATACATTAAAATGGCTCCTATAACAAAATAGGCCTGAATAATTATAAAAATTCATAAGTCTATGTTGAGATTCAAAACTGCATTTTGTGATTTTCAAGTACATTGCATAATTTCATGAAAATGGCTTAAGTTACGGCTTTCCTTGAATAGCGGTGGCCGCCACATAACGGCCGCTGACGGCTCTCATGAAAATGATAGCAGCAAGGTTTGACTTGACGGTGTTAAAAAACGCCCCTAGCGAAACCTTTCATAAATAACGTTCCAGTGAGGTCAAATTCCGGACGCTACGTTATGGCCACTGCTCTTCAAGGAAATCGTAGCTTTAGTTCATAGTTGTTTTTTGTTGTTGTTAATATACATACAATGTTAAATTATTTGTCAATTTATTACTTGAGTGTATATTGCCAAGCCATAGCAAAGTGACTTATTATTACTTTATAAAAGTTGATATCATTGAGAGAAGTAATAAATAATATTTATATTTTCGAATACATTTAATTTACTGGGTATTATTGTGCATTTGCTAGTCTTAAATCGACATCACTTTTACTAGACTACTTTGTGCTAGTCATTTTCATACAAATTATTTATATTTTCTATCATTATTGATTTTGTTACCCTATGAGTCAAATCTAACGTGTTTTCTATTGCCGCGGTTGGTCCGTGATGGGTGACCATCTTTACATACCAAGACCCTTCCGTGCCTCGGAAAGCACGTTAAGCCGTTGGTCCCGGCTGTCATTTGTGGATCTTTGACAGTCGTTACGGGTCATCAGAAGCCCGAAAGTCTGACAACCAGTCTTGCCATGGGGTATCGTATTACCCAGTAAATGGGTTGTGGAGGTCAGATAGGCAGTCGCTCCATGTAAAATACTGGTATTCAGCTGCATCCGGTTAGACAGGCAGAAGAAGGAGGAGATTTGTGTAATTAGTGTTTCATTGGTAGTTTATTAAAAACTATTTAACACTCAAGATTTTACAAAAGGATTTTGTTTTTGTACGAAACTCAATAAACAGAGTTATAATGATATCAATTTGTTTTAAATGGCATACATACTTTGGCACGTTAAAAAAACATTTTTACAGTGAGTGCCACTGTTTTATGGGTCAACGCTTAATGATATTTTTTTGAGATCGACTCGATATCACTAGATATTCATGATAGCATTCGTCGTGATATCCAATATTTTTGTCTTCGTTAAAACAATCGATCTATCACGATGTATCATAACGATTAATCGATCTGTGTCACCCTATATCAGTGTGTACCGTTTTGATTTATATTTCGACCAAAGATTAAGTTAGTATAATGAACAGATATGTCAGCAGGTATAAGATATGTTGTCTGTTAGTTCTTGTGGCTGATCCGTAAACTAACGGGTCGGGCCGCAGTCCGGGGTAGTTAATGTCCGGCATTGGCGACTCTGGAAATATTGATTAACAGTTGGTTAGAAATTCCCCTCTTCCATTGATATTCAAAAAACTCAAGTAACACTCAAAACTGTCTCCAATTATACGTCAGATAAGATAAAACATTTTTTTTTTTGAAAATTCAACCTTACACGCATGACTTAAGTGGTTTTTACAAAGCAACGTCCAAAAATCTGACTGACGATACTATTTGACACCTGCGCACATTGCGCTCATTTATGTGGACGTTTTTGATACACTGATTGTATATCTTGGGGTTTTTTGTATATCAATTACCTCTTCCGAGTTTCTTTCTTTTCGGAGTAGTCAGAGTTCAGACTTTTTAACCATTTCGATCTAACGCATGGAGCGCGTTCGGCACTCCGATTGACCCTGGATTGGTAAAGGACCAATCGCAGCGCCAAACGCGGCCGTTGCGTTAGATCGAGATGGTTAAAATAAACTCACACTAGGGCCACAGATAGGATACACCGAACTCATCTAGTTATAAAACATAATTTATTTTTTGACATGTTAAAGCGTTAGTACAAACCTGCATATACAAATTAAATCATTTATCACACAATAATGCAAAGTTTATGATATGTTGGGGTAAGTTCGGCGCTGGTATAAGACCGCACGAATCAAATTTAGCATTAAGAAATTCAAATTATCTTTCGTTTTTTTGCGTTTACGCAATTAGGGTGCAGCTTGGCTATTCTGTAAAAATCTCACCATGAAAGAATAGGTTTTTTTTTGAGGGTGGGAAATCATCAAATAACTTCTCCCGCTCTGGGTGGAGCGGGAGGGCGTGTCAGACTTTTATTGACTACAACTCACCCGTGTTCCTTTAGTTGCCTGTGTGCCAGGGGCCGCGGTGTCTCTACAACAACCCGCACCCCCCTGGCAGGCATCGGCCCTTGTGGGCCCCACCAGTTGGTGATGACATCGCTTTGAGGCGCGATATGTGAAGTGAGCGGTCATTCTATCTGATGCTAGAAATTGACACGGTTGACAGCTCACTGCAAGCTCACTTCACCTCAGTTTACACGGTGAGATTTTTACAGAATAGCACTACTGGTCAGTGTCAGAATTGTCAAAGAAAATTTGAATTTCGCGGGTTATCCTGGTGCTTTCCCTCTAAGAAAACTTGATCAATGAAAACCAATTTGCAGGAACACACACACGCGTGCACAACAGATTATAATTTTTATATTGAATGAAGAGATGAAGAGTTACAAACTTGAGTACAAAAATTACATCATCGTATTTCCTTTATGAAGCCAAACAAGAAATCTATTCTTTCAAACATGCAAAAAAAAAAAACTTTTTTATCAGAAAAAAAAATGCTAGGATAAAAATATAGGTAGGTACCTAGTTATTTCTAAGGCCGTGTCCTAACCAAAACGGTTGTCCACGCGAACACGCGACCGTCACCATTTTGGTCGGCGAAACGGAACGCATGGTCGATAGAGGTCGCAGTTTGGTTTTCCGAACAAAAAATTGACATTCATAGCGACGATAGCATATTCGCGCGAACGGTAAGGGTAATTTTGGTTAGGACACAGGGTGAGGCCGTGTCCTATAAACGCGATCGTCGCGCTCATATGTCACTTTTTGTTCGGTGAACCTGAACATAATGGTTGCGCCGCATAGGGCATTTTCCGGTTTTTCCAACAAAAAGTGACATGCACACGACGACCGCGTATTCGCGCGGCAATCGCTTTTAAATAGGCCACGGTGTAAGCCACCATTCCCACTGTGTTGTGTTTCTGTTTTCTTTCGTTGGACGTCTGTCATTTTTAGCCTTTCAATGAATAGGTAATAACAAAAAAATAAAATGGAGCAGTCGTGGGACGCCTGGCTGATGTGAAACACCTGTACTGCTTTGTATAGAAAATATGCATAAAATTATAGTATAATGAAGGAAATAAATATGGCATACTCAATCCAAAACACAATTTTCGTTTGGAGGTTGGCTGTAGCATTGGCTGTTGGCAGCCTGTCTACCGCATTAGGTGTCAAAAATTAACAAGCATAAAAAATCGCATTAGCGAATTATGACAGATAACAGTTAATCGTTCGTGGCTAGAGTGCTACAAGGATCTTTTGCTGCCTGAGTGACATTGACAGGTTGGTAAACATACTAAAAACTGTCACAGAAATTGTATTGAAAAAAAAAATAAAGATGGCGTCGTTAGTTCTGAGGGACAATTCTCGTAATTTTAAGCAGGTTCCCAGTCTCAATCTGTGAACAATACTTCAAGTTTCCAAACATTTTTAACAAGTTTTTGACATTTACTTTTCGCCGAGATGAGTCTGCTACTATTTTTTGCACGTATTACGAGAATTGGCCTTCTGATCTTGGCCACGCAACAAAAAGATTCTTGTACCGTTGTAAACATCTTTTTTAAATCCGGCAACTATCTCGTGATAACACAGTGAGAACAGTTTCTACAATAAAACATAATTACAGGCTAAAACTCACCTCCTTGCAGCATAAACGATGTAAACAGCAAACATGGACATAAGGGTGGCAGCAGACGGCGCGATGTTAGCTGCGCCGCCGAAACGCGCGGTACCACACGCCGGTGGGCACACCGGGATTATAGATTCTAGAGACAAGACGTATGTTGTAGCATGCGACGAGTAGCAGCCATGCATGCAGAATCGTACAGAGTGAGATCACCAAATTAAAGGTATTGGTTTTGTGTAAGTCTGGCATCGCCAGCGCTCTGTTCTCATGCCTACTTTGTGTGGCCCATTGGCCCTTAATAAGAAAATAATATAGCATATAGGGTAAATTTTTCATATCCAATCTCACAGAAAAATGCAATACCTACGCAGTCAAAACCATATATACGGAAAAGCTGATTTTTTTTTGTATAACCGACGAAAATTTTCTACGCTAACTAATTCATGGTTACAGTTTTCACACTGGTTAACATTTTACCCTGTATAGGGTCAAATTAAAATACCTGGTAACACTTTATCGATACAAAAAGGAATGAAATCAAGAATTATTTTTTTCAACATTCCAATTTAGTTCAAAACTTTAAATGATGTTGTGATATGTACATTAAGACAACCAAACGCCTGTTATGTTATGGTTTTTGTAAATTGAAAAAGAAAAAAAATCTAAGCCCCACGAAAAATGACAAAAACAGCTGATCGATTACGGACCCATGACCTTCGCCCATGGAATGATGATTTTTTATTTTATTTTATGAATTTTCTATATCGATACCACGTAGCTAAAGTATTGCCAGGTGATTTTATTTTGACCGTGTATACAGAGTAACAGCATTTGCTTACAGGAAACGTAAGGTAGGACGCCGTCAGGCTAGGTGGAGTGACGATCTTCGCCGGGGGACTGGTAGCGGCTGGATGAGAATTGCCGAGAATCGAGCTGAATGGCGTGCAATTGGAGAGGCCTATGTCCAACAGTGGACTGCTGTAGGCATGATGATAAAGCATAAACAGCCCGGATTTAATTAGAATGGAAGCCTCCTCAACAGTCGGGAAGCAGATGATGATGAGGGATCAGACTATAACGTTCCCGCTGCTGGGACACAGGCTTCCTCTCTGTGAGAGGGAGTGGGCAGTAATCTAGCACGCGGGCCCAGTGCAGTTTGGTAGATGTCACGTGTCTTCGAATTTTTGGTTCAAAGACATGTCGGTTTCCGCGTAATGTTTTCCTTCACCGTTTTGAGAGCAGTGGTCAGCAGTTGGAGGCATATCACTAGGCCAACACTGCTTTTGAGACACTAATAGGTTTGTATTATGGAGGAATGAGGAACAGGGTGTACAGTTCACTCATCCTCTATAGAAAAGGTAGGATCCTCCGACCAGATGGGTGTTGTGTCTGGTGGGCTAACTGCCCGACGGTTGATGTCGGGACGTTGTATATGTATATGTCGCTGCCATCTGGTTAAATTAGCCAGCTAATCGGACGCCTAGGCCGTTCATTAAACGCCGGCATCCAATTAAATAGCTGAACGACAACTAGTCAAGTCATTGAGCGCCACGTTTAACCAGATGGCTCAATTTCGTGTAGTCATTTAGTTAAATTGGATATTGGTGAATTTGTGATTTTTGGTCAGTGACGATGAGTTCACAAATTATGTACGACTATTTTTTACTTTTACCTTCCAGTAAGTAACTAGTAATAGTGAAATGTTTTTAAATAAATAATTTTACTTAACCAATTGGATGCCGCCGGCGTTTAATGAACGTCCTAGGCGTCCAATTAGCTGGCTAATTTAACCAGATGGCTGCGATATACCTATACAGGGTAAGTTTTTATCCAGTGCGCAAAGTGTAACCATGAATTCAGCATATCATTCTAGACTCCCCAGCACAGAAATTTTTCGTCGGTAATACAAAAAAAAATCAGCTGTTCCATACATTGTGATCGCGTAGGTATTGCACTTTTCTATGAAACAGCTGTTTTTTGTAAAACCGACGTAAAATTTCTGTGCTAGGGGGTCTAGAATGATATGCTGAATTCATGGTTACAGTTTGCGCATTGGATAAAAACTTATCCTGTATACCAGTCGCGCGGTAAACTCTGATTGCGTGATGCAGGATGTGTGTGACGTCAGGTCATTGATGTGTAGTTCGCATGTAGTGTTGTAGATGCCGCCACAGTATTATTAATTTTTGTTATGGTATTATGTGGTCAATAATTGTAATCTCACTCTGTATTGTAAAGTAGGACGCACTTCTGTGGTAACATTTTAAACTTGAGCTGGCTTAACGCAGTAGTTTCAATAGAATAAGGGACCAGCTGATACTGGTTTTGTTACCACTGAGCTACGGCTTACTTTACTTTAAAAAAACGCAAAGTTTTAATTGTAAAACAGTATTTAAACATTGCAAGACACAATTATTGCAAAACATTAAAATATTTTTAAATCAAGTCCAAAAAAATACTAATTACAGAATATGCTTGTCAAAATCAAAGGAAGCATATTTTAAATAACGAATGTGAGTATGTGGTATACAAAAAATAAAAAAATCTCATACTCCATTATTGCAACTCAATAAAAAACCATCAAATCTGACTCTATACCAACAAAGTTCATAGTGCTACTCACCAACTAAGTCCACCTGACCCTCGTCAGTTCCCAGCTTATTCTGAGCCTTGCATTTGAAGATGCCGTACTGCCGCTTCTCAATTGTGATGACCCTGATAGTCGTGTCTGTGAACTCGTCTGCAGTCGCGAAGTGAGAGATTCTGGGGAATAAAGAAAAGCATACTTTATCTATAATATTACAAATGTGTAAGAAACTGTGAGATACGTTTTCATGCCTTCACCCTTTCATGCATTCACTCATTCTTTCTCTTTCATAAATTCTTCTTCCTTTCTTGCAATCAATCATTCTTCTTTCTGTAATGCAATCATACCATAACGGCTGAACCGATCCGATTTTTACACAGGTAGACCATGACCTGGGTTTTTTTTTTTTTTTTTTTTTCTCTGGGTGGGAAATCATCAAATAACTTCTCCCGCTCTGGGTGGAGCGGGAGGGCGTATCAGACTTTTACTGACTAAAACCCACCCGTGTTCCCTCATTTGCCTGTGTGCCAGGGGCGGCGGTATCTCTTTCGAACAACCCGCACCCCTGGCAGGCATCGGCCCTTGCGGGCCCCATCTGTTGCTGCTGACATCTCTTTGTGGCGCGCGTGGAACACAACGCGCCGTCGACCCGGGCTTGGTCCTTACCGGACAGCGAGCTACCCATTACTCGCCGTCCGCAAGCCCGTGCCTACGGTGGCCGGGAATCAGCCTGGGATTCCCGACGCCCAGGGCGTCTCCTGCGAAGGCCACGGCTGTGAGGGCTCATGTACTGCATCTCCCTCACGTGCGCCACCTCCCTCTTTGCGAGCATAACTGCTTCGCTGAAGGAGGCGACTGCCAGCCATGCCCTCTCGCTCCGTACCATGGCCTGGACCAGGGTCGGACGTGAGAGATCGCCGCCGACCATGACCTGGGTTAGGATACTTTTGTTCCAGTTCCAGAGCGTTGGCCCTTTAAGAGGGATGCAACCGACACTGTACCCCTTGGTGCACTCCTCATAGAGAGAAAGGTCTGTCCCAGCAATGAGAAAGTTATAGCCTGATTATGCTTAAGTGGATACGCTATGAAAGTTATAGCCTGATTATGCTTAAGTGGATACGCTATGAAAGTTATAGCCTGATTTTGCTTAAGTGGATACGCTATGAAAGTTATAGCCTGATTATGCTTAAGTGGATACGCTATGAAAGTTATAGCCTGATTTTGCTTAAGTGGATACACTAAGAAAGTTATAGCCTGATTATGCTTAAGTGGATACGCTAAGAAAGTTATAGCCTGATTTTGCTTAAGTGGATACACTAAGAAAGTTATAGCCTGATTACGCTTAAGTGGATACGCTAAGATAGTTATAGCGTTATAATGCTTAAGTGGATACGCCGAGAAACTTATAGCCTGATATCCTTAAGTGGCTACGCTATGAAAGCTATAGCCTGATTATGCTTAAGTGGATACGCTAAGAAAGTTATAGCCTGATTATGCTTAAGTGGATTCGCTAAGAAAGTTATAGCCTGATTACGCTTAAGTGGATACACTAAGAAAGTTATAGCCTGATTATGCTTAAGTGGATACGCTAAGAAAGTTATAGCCTGATTACGCTTAAGTGGATACGCTAAGAAAGTTATAGCCTGATTATGCTTAAGTGGATACGCTAAGAAAGTTATAGCCTGATTATGCTTAAGTGGATACGCTAAGAAAGTTATAGCCTGATTATGCTTAAGTGGATACGCTAAGAAAGTTATAGCCTGATTATGCTTAAGTGGATACGCTAAGAAAGTCTTAGTGGATACGCTACGAAAGTTATAGCCCGATTATGCTAAGTGGATACGCTAAGAAAGTTATAGCCTGATTATGCTATTGGCTATTGTGAGTAACTGTCAGCAGATGAACAACGAAATTCACTAGCTTTTATTTACGAGTGCTGCCATCTACACGTTAAGGTCGGAAACTTTTCAGACCACCCAGGTATTTAGCTTTTTGTACGGAGAGATATAGAGTGATGTTAAAAAGTGTGGCAACTATCCGGCTTTTACCCTATTTTACAAGAAGCGACGGCCTATCTGACCTTCAAAACCCAGTTACTGGGTAATACCAGTCACGTGCAGTCCGTAAAGACAGAAAGACACTGCTTACCCTACCTAAATCAGATATATATGTAAAACTAATATTATTTTATCAATAAACAAAAATCTTTATTCATAAATCAGCGCCACCTGTGGAGCGTCGGTCCATGAGTATCATCGATACAACACCCCGTTCGTTCATACAATTTGACGCAACTTCGCGTTGCGATGCACCAGCGCCGCCGAGTGCCTCGGGAGAGACACGAACTATTCGCGTCTCAATGTTTATGTTTGCTTTCGTGGTCATGCAGATTTATTCAGTGTGCGTTCCTATACATACGTGGCACACAATGTAACAAATAACGCACACAACCGTACAGGGTAGTCACTGGCTTTTTGCGATTTTTAACAACGAGACGAATTACGAAACTTACTAAAGTTTTCCGTACAAACTTGGTTAAGCGTCTATTTTAAAAAGTAGCATTGTTTCATTGTTTTTTTGTCGTATTATTTTCATATTCCGAGTAATTCCGACGCAATTGTTTATTTTGATTTATTTGTTTTGGTTGTAAGCTGATAGCATGTAGGTATTTAAGATTTTAACGTTGATAAATAGTGTGGGAAATAGATGATATTCACTGTGAATGTTGGCTACCCTGCCTAAAAACTCTGTGCACGCCACTGGGTAATACGATACCCCATCGCGGAATACAATTGTTATAATTTGTTCAAGTAGGTACTAACCTGTAATGTTGGTTGTTGGATAGTTGTACCTCGTCCTTGAGCCAAGTAATAGCGGGCGGTGGGTACGCCTCCACGTGGCATTCCAGATCCATGTCGTATTGTAGGGCCTAGAATAAGAAAATACGGAAGAAAATGATAAGCACATGAAATAAAATTAAGTATGTTTATTTGTACGTAGATGTTCAACGCAATAAACAAATCATTTTTTGGTTATTATTCTTCATCATTTTAGCCGAAAGACATAGGCCTCTTCCAAGCATCGCCACTTCGACCGGTTCTTTGCTTCCCGCATTCAGCGGATTCCTGCGGCCTTCACAAGGTCACCGGTCCACCTTGTGAGAGGCCTTCCAACTCTACGTCTTCCGGTACGCGGTCGCCCCTCCAGAACCTTTCGGCTCCATCGGCCATCTGTTCTGCGAGCAATGTGCCCTACCCACTGCCACTTAAGTTTCCGATCGTCATGAAATTTGGCAGAGATATAGCCTAGGATAGGCTACTTTTTTACGCGATACGACATCCACGCGGGCGGAACCGCGGGCAAAAGTTATTTTTACGCGATAAGCGTAATCCACGCGGGCGGAGCCGCGGGAAAAAGTTTTTTTAGTGAAAGCTTTTTTTTTTAAATATAAAGTACTTTTCTATTTTGTTTTAGTAATATTTATAAAAAAAATAAAAATCAAGAATAATTATATATAATACTTTCATAACCATTTCATACAATTACTATTACTTAACAAAACTTATATTACTATCAAAATTTGACAATTTACAGATAACTTATTATACATATTGTGCCAACTGACACAAACGGGTCCCTAGACAAGTGACATACGCAAACGATTTAATAGAAAGCGCTAGAAATATTTTAGATTGACATAAACGAACTAAATGTCACGTGATCTGTCATGTTGTCTTGGCATACAGACGTTTAAATGAACGTAATACATCAAACGTTGTAGATAATTATATCTTGGGGGTAGGGACTAATTTTATAAAGAAAACGTAAGTAAGTTAAATTAATGGATACCCTCAAATAACATAGTCTATCGATTAGACAGAAACCTAAAGCACAAAATACAGAGAGTACAGAAGTCAATCACATGTATGTACTTCACTTTTCATACCTACGCTCGGCGATCTCGCTAGGGTTGTTAACTTTGGCTTATGCACAAAAAGCTATCATGGTACTGGCACTCGCATCTAGGTGTTTGATTTTTTGTTAAGAATGAAACAGGAAGATAGGAATTATAAACCAATATTATCTAAAATATTTCAATTTTAATGTCACGATCGCCGAGCAGTTCAATCTTAACTATTTATAATGAGGACGATGAGCGTATTTTTTAGTTTATAGGTACTACAATAAATACCTAATATAAATTGTAAAAATATAACAAGGCTACAAAGTCATGTTCGCTTACCTACAACCAACTATTCTGTGTTACGTTAAAACGGCAAATACCTATGTAGGTACATACCTCTCTGAAACAACTGGTAGCTTATAAAACGACAATTCACAGTATAATGTTGAATTTAAACAACCGTACACTGAATAGATATAATAACTTTTTTTTGTTCCTCCATTTTTGCACTTCACAGATGCGTGTCTCAGGGGATGGCACTCGCGCTCGCACTGGTCCCAACCCGTCCGAGATATCGTGTCCGTGAGCGGTGTCTATGTGTGCGTAGCTTGAGCGCTCTTTGTATGTAGATTGACTTCTGTACTCTCTGTATTTTGTGCCTAAAGTGGCTCAGACGATAGTAGATAACAATTTCACCGCAATTAATATGGGCTCGCTGGCTAGTTCGTCAATCTGCCGGTATGAGTATGACGACGTTCGTTGATGCGATGGTTTGAATCAATGTCGAAACAATGAGCTCTTATTGAAGTATTCTTTAGATTATTCGTAACGAATTTCGATTTGATTTTTAGAGCGTGATTTTTCAGTGGCTGGGTTTTATTGAGTCGACAATTCTTACCTGAGCCAACCTCGGTCTGGGTACAGTCACAACGGGTGCAAATTCCACCTCTAAGTTAATATTCCTTCTAGCTCCTTTACCGACGCCATTTTCGGCTACACAGTAGTATGTACCACGATCTTCTTTGTGTACTGTCGCGATTTTTAGGATGTTGCCCCTGTTATGAGAAAATGAAGGATGTATTAATAATCTTTACATAGTATAAATTAAAGTCGATTGTCGTGTCGTACGCTTATATCTTTTAACCTCCACAACAGATTTCAACGCAGTTTCATTTATAGACAGAGTGATTCAAGAGGAAGGTTTAGATGTATAATACACCGACCTCCACGCGGGCGAAGCCGCTAACAAAAGCATACAAGACTGCTTCATGGAATGGCCAAGATGAAAGAGATGCGAGCTTATACGACTTGTATAGCTCTATCTCGTTCCTGTACCAAAGTAAGATTAAAATAGTACTGATAAATGAGGTGGTTGTGGGGTTTAGCGATAAGACCGCCCGTTGTATCATGTAAAATATCTACTTTTAAATCTGTTATTTGCTATGGTGCATACAAAGTGTAACAGAAAGGGTATATACATACCAAGGACACGGCTTCTTTGGATGATATCAAATGATGTTGGAAGGTTTTTTTAATCCTATCTCTACATGTTCGGCAGTTATTAGAATGTTTAATACATTGATACCAGAAACCGAACTTTTTAAATTGAAAAACACACATCACTCTGAGAAGAGATTTATCGTGATATTAGCAAGTAACGTGGAAAGTTATTGACCTACGTAGTGCGGTGACACGTTTGTTATGATTTGAATTTAAGAAACATATGAAACTGAAAATTTTGTATCAATTCTTAGAGTATTTTATTTAGAGCTGAAACTATGTATAGTGATTCTATACCAGCTGTTATCTTTAGTGCTTAAGGATAGCAATAGGATTTCTGTTACAACCTGTATAAAAAAGAGGATTCTACCCATCTTCTATCTTGTGAGGACCTTATTCTGACAACCAGTCTTCCCAAGGGGTATCGTGTTACTCAGATAGGCAATCGGCTGAATCAGGTAAGACTGGAAGCCAACCCCAACATGGTTGGGATAAATCTAGGCAGATGATTACCTGTAGATAGATCCACCGGTCGGCAAGATGGCGTTATTTTCACGACGCCAGGAGATCTTCGGCATCGGGAACCCGCCAGCGTAACATTCCATCTGGACACCTGAAGTTGAAAGAAAGAATACCGTTTATGACACACTGTTCGTGAAACACAAAATACAGTAACACAAAAAAAGGTGAAAATAAATAACTTTGTACAACAGTGTGTGCCACTCACGGCTGCACCAAAAAGGAAGGAAAAGAAAGGAGGGAAAGAAAGGCTATCGTCGATACATCTTTTACAAACAGATAAAAGGAATTGAAATATCTGATTGTGTCAAAATAACAGCATTTTATTAAATGCATACATACCGTCGTTGCGCATTCAAAAATCGCAGTTCTTTTTAGATTTTTGGTTATTGATACAATTTTGATCCTTATTGCAATAAGTGCAAGCTGTAAATCGTTTTGTGACAACATCAATGTCTACGAAGTTATCACAAAACTGTTTTTACAGTGCATATGGTGCTCAAACAGTGCTCAGATCTGGTCGCAGACCGAGTCGCAAAAGTTCCGCCCTGGAGTTTGTCAAAAAAATTTGGAACAACACACTTTTTTATTTTTTGGAGGGTGGTAAATCATCAAATAACTTCTCCCGCTCTGGGTGGAGCAGGAGGGCGTGTCAGACTTTTACTGACTAAAACCCACATGTGTTCCCTCAGTTGCCTGTGTGCCAGGGGCCACGGTATCTCTTTCGAACAACCCGCACCCCTGGCAGGCATCGGCCCTTGCGGACCCAACCAGCTGATGCTGACATCTCTTTGAGGCACGTGTGGAACACAACGCGCCGTTGACCCGGGCTTGGTCCTTACCGGACAGCGACCTACCCATCACTCGCCATCGGCAAGCCCGTGCCTACGGTGGCCGGGAATCGGCCTGGGATTCCCAACGCTCAGGGCGTCTCCTACGACGACTAGGGCGCATATACTGCCTCTCCCTCACGTGCGCCACCTCCCTCTTCGCGCGCATCACTGCTTCGCAGGAGGCGACGGCTACCCATGCACTCTTGCTCCGTACCATGGCCTGGACAGGGCCGAACGCGAGAGATCGCCACCGCCGGTCGCCCCCACAATGGTGCTGGCTCAAATGGGATTGAGCGGGTCACATCAGCCGCATGCAGGATGACCGCTGGGCAGCCATCGCATGTATTAATTATATTTAAAAAAAAAACTCTCTGTTCTACTTACTCTCTCCCTCGCTAGCAACCAGAGAACGCGTAGAGTTGTCAGAAATGATCGGAGGTCGTCGAACTTGTAACTCCACTTCAGCGGTTATTTTGTTACTGATGGACATGAGAACTTGGCACTGGTACCAGCCGGCGTCGTTCTCTTGAATGTCCTTGATCTGTTGGAAGAGAGTTTAGAACAATTTTAGTATAGTCTCATTATTTCAAATTACCAAAGCCAATAATGTAGTTTAAAAGGTCTAGGCGGTCAAACACACAGACACCAAAACCATTATTAATTTATTATTGTAGCATATGGCATCTGACATCGAGTGTCAAATTGTAAATATAGAACAAGTTACAAAAAATTTAGATTATTTCCTTCTGAATATTATTCTATTACTTGTATCCTGACGACCGGTAAATCGGTGCCCTTGCCAGGATGCGAACCTGGAATCTTCTGATATTTATCCTATTATTCCTAATTAATATTATAAACTAGCTGGCCCGGCGAACTTTGTACCGCCATATTTTATTTCTCCAGTCGCGACTGTTAAAATCAAATCAGTTTGTCATTGTTTTACGTCAAAGATCTGTCAAAGTCTTTTGTCACATACCGTCAATCAGATTTTGTATTAGATTGTAAAAATTAATTCTGATCAAATCTATTTTTTTTTTAATTTTCTTATATACAAACCTTGTCCTGACAATAAGGAACACATAAAAAAAAGAATCATCCAATTTGGTGCAGTCGTTCGGAAGTTATGCGCGTACATACATTTCGGCGATTCATTTTTATATATATAGATGTAAAAGTTTGTGTATTAGGATGGATTTTATTCCATTTGGATGTTTAATACTCAATCATGCAAAAACGATATCTGAAAAATTTTCAAAAAAAAAAACAGCCGACTTCCGAAAAAACACTACGTAAGTATAAAATAACTTTAATTTCGGAAAGACGAACGACGAACGACTTCCGAAATTATTGTTATTTTTCACTTTGTAGTGTTTTTATGGAAGTCGGTTGTTTTTTTTTTTTTTGGAAAAGTTTGTGTTATTATTTTTTAGTTATAGTACCTACTCCACAACAATTCGAAATTTCATCATCCTTGGGGTATTCTCAAAGTCAATCAAATCAAAACAATGCATATTTATGTGATAGCAGTAACAGCAATCGCGGTGGATTTGCTGTCATTTTTTGAAGAGTTTCGTTGTCAGTCTCCGAAACACGTCATCAGATCTATATGAAATTAAATATCGGGATAAACCCCTTTCGAAAAAAAAAATAATTTTCCAAATCCGTCTATACATATATGACGGAGTTATTATATGCCCGAACATACATTAAAAAAAAAAACATACCGAATTGATAACCTCCTCCTTTTTGAAGTCGGTTAACAAAAATGGTGGTTGACGGGTTTTTGGACGGTAGTAATTATATTCTCATTATTGTATCATATCACGCTATTTTACCTGTTGTTTCCGTTCTCTAAAATTGGACAAAACCGAGATCGAAATCGTTTTTGTGTTACTTATGGTACGGTATGTATGTATAGATTACAATGAGGTATATTGCAATGAATGACTACAATGACATGCCTTTACAATATGGCTATAAGCTTTACGTAGTTTGTAGGTTTTCGTTTTAATAGCATAGTTGTTAGTAAAGATTATTTTTATGTGTATTTCATGGAAAATGTTGGTTTCACATTTGACCGTTTTACTGTATTTCTGACTACAAAATGTAATGTATCACTGTTAGAAAGTAAACTAAATCACAAAAGAAAAAAAAAACAACTTTTAATTTAATTGGTCCTAACCCTAAGCTATTAACATACGTAACTTGATAACTATGTCATCATCTGCCTAGTCTTCCTAACCTAGGAGTCGGCTTCCAATCTAACCTGGTGCAGCTAAATACGGGTATTTTACATGGAGCGACTCCATAATCTGACTTCCACGACCCAGTTACTGGGTAACACGATACTCTCGGTAAGACTGGCTGTCAGACAATCAGTACCTACCAACCTGCCGTGATTAAAAATACTTACCGAAAGTGTGTAAGTGGCAGTAGCATCGTCGAATCTCAGTGAGAAGCGAGAGTCCTTGATGATCAGCCCGGCATTGCTGGACAGAGGGATGGATTCCACTGTCTTGTAACGATCGTATTTGACCTGCAATTAAAAATAGGAATGAGTTAAATGTAAGTCAATCTATTATACATCCCACTATCCTACTAAGATAATTATACCTAAATGTGAATGATTGTATGTTCCAGGGGCGCAGCCTCCATAGAACCCGATTCCTATCGGCTTCCCTTTGGAAGAAACACTCTTCTTAGTGTCTCCTATTACCAAACAATATGTAACACATGTGTGTGTATCAAATCACAGCTTAAAACACGAGATTACAAAAATGCCATTTTTTAATGTCCAAACCAAGAATTCCGACCACAGCTGCCGTTAAATTTAGAAAAAGTAAAGGAATGACTGAACTTTGATGTTATCTATGAATATTTTTAAGGCGCAAAAACGCTGTATTAGAACCATTTTTAATCTTAAAGTGACCGACAGCTGCGTACCTGTTTTAAAAAAATATCATCTTATAACTTTTGTTTGCCTATATTTATTAGAAATAGCTATTTTTGTTAAAACAAATGATCACTTATTCCCGACTTTGAAAAATACTAGAAACAGGACTACAAGTTTAAGAACTCAATACGAAGACAAGTTATGCATTGGCGGATATAAAACTGCATTACTGAGAAAGAGTGTTATGTGCATGGCTTCTCTTATTTATAACCATGTACCAAAAATGATCAAAGAGCAACCTTTAGGCAGATTTAAAAAGTACTTTAAAAAATTACTAGTTGAAAAATGCTATTACTCTGTAACAGATTTTTTGAATGACAAGCCTATTTAGCTTACAATGTTCATTTATTAAATAATTAAATAGCTATAAGTAAATAGAATAGTTATCGTAGTTTAAGTTTTAAAAATAATTTTGCATGCCATGGGGCAGAATGTATAAGGATTCAAAACATTGTAACACCTAATTGTATTAATTACCTACATTCTATGCAAATAAATAAATCTATCTATCTATCTATCTATCTGGAGTTTATGAAAACTGAACAATTTTTTCTTCGGCTTCCCTCTAATAATTGTAGCTTCGCCACTGGTATGTTCAGATATTTAGATGTTTGTTATTCAATCACGTAAAAACGTTGGAACGGATTTGGATGAAATTTGGCACGCAGATAGATTATAACCTGAATTAACACATAGGATATTTTTATCCCGGGTCTACGTTCATGTGGGATAATTTTCCGGCACCCACGTGGGCGAAGCCGCTGGCAAAGCTAATAAATCCATATATCCTGCTATCCTACTTAATATTATAAATGTGAAAGTTTGTATGATCGGATGTTTAGATGTTTGGATGTTGTAATTTATAGAGGTATGAGGAACAGGGTGTAAAGTTCACTCATACTCTATAGGTAAAGGAGGATCCTCCGACCAGACGGGTGTTGTGTCTGGTGGGCAACTGCCCGACGATTGATGTCGGGATCTTGTATATATGCAGATCACGCGGTAAACTCTGCTTGCGCGATGTAGCTGATGTAGTTGCGGTGTGACCTCAAGTTTTGACTAGTTCGCATATAGCATTATAGATGGCGCCACTTTACCTTTTCTGTGTTTTCCACATTTGTTGATTTGAAGTTTCGTATGTGGGGGGCATTGTAGATGTCCGCCTCAAACTCAATCACGCAGAAACGGCTGAACGGATGTGGATGAAATTTGGCACATAGATAAGTAGGCTATAACCTGGATTAACACAGGATACTTTTATCCCGGTAGTACGTTCCCATGGGGTATTTTGCGGCGTCCACGCGGGCGAAGACGCCGCCAGCACAACCTATTATAATATAACTACCGGACCCGACAGACGTCCTGTCTTAACTATGAATATTGCATTTGCTTTTGTATAATATTAGAAAAGTTAATATGGTCGTTAAGTTTTCTTAAATTTTCTAATGTTACGCGCAACTTTCTTAATTTTTTTCTTTCATAAGAAACTTCTCTTGACAATAACAAACACAAAAAAAAAAGAATTAGCAAAATTGGTCCAGCCATTCACGTGTTATGCCGTGACCAAGGGAAATAGGGATTCATTTTAATAAACAGGATAAGTTTTTATCCAGTGCGCAAACTGTAACCATGACTTCAGCATATCATTGTAGACCACCCAGCGCATAAATTTTTCGCCAGTTTTACAAAAAAAATCAGCTGTTCCATAGAAAAGTGCAATACCTACGCGGTCAAAATGTATGGGACAGCTGATTTTTTTTTGTAGTACCGACGAAAAATTTCTGCGCTGGGGTCTAGAATGATATGCTGAATTCATGGTTAGGTATGAGGGACTGGGTGTAAAGTTGAAAAGGATTATCCTCCGCAGGTGTCGTGACTGCCCGACTCTGGATTAGCAGCAATATGATTCAGATTCTGATTTATACTGTGTTAAACAAAAATTGCAGGGTGCGCCCCACGTACATTTAAGTATCAATCGTAAATGATATTTTCATTAATATGCAATAGTCTAGAGCCACTGTCGTTATGTATTTTAATGCCCATTTAGAGATGATGATTTATTGTTCCATACTTAAACTCTTTTTAGAAATCATAATGTATAAAGATTTTACGCGGCGATAACTTGAAAAATTGTTAAATAAACATTGCAAAAGTGTTATAATAATTATTTACGGAATAGAAAAAACAGTGGAAGTGCCCACGCAGCTATCACGTGTGTCACAATTATGCGGAGAAATATGTAAGAGAATAACAACCTTCGTCAGTTGTAATAAGTCTTAATTCTGTATGGACAACAAATAACGTTTTCGTCAAAGATGAATTTGTTGTTTATACAAAATTAAAACTTATACCATCTGACGAAGGTTGTTATTATTTTACATATTTTCCGCATAATTGTGACACGCGGCACAACTGCGTAGGCACTTCCACTGTTTTTTTCTATTCCGTGTAAATACAATGGCTAAATAGAGACTACAGTCAAGACATTTATTTATAGCCATCCTTGAATCAATGAAGAGCAATTTAGTGTCTGTAAGTACTTTATAAAGTCATACAATTTTTATGGCACTTGGTTCCGTATTTCTTATAGTTGACATCACACGGACGTAATAAAATCGCTACGGGATTTTTTCGCGCATTGGAGTTTCAATTCTCGGTGTTCAACCGAACATTGAGAGGAATCTCTGTTGGAAAACAGAGTGCAGCGCGAGTGAAGTCTCAAGAGCGTCAAAAAATCTGGGTCAAAGCAGTGCGTTGAAGATCGTGCGTGGGGAGAATTTAGGAGAAAAACAATGCTTGGTATCCCTTCGAGGAATACCATGTGGAGTGTCCAGTGTCTATACTTTGGACACTCCAACCGCACTTCTGAGGACCTTATACTCGCTACTGATGCCGCGATTGGCGTGGTCTAGGCCCAATTCATTAATCAAAATTCATGTATCATCTACTTAAAAGAAAAAGAGGTTTATCCAGTTAAGGATAACTTTTTCCTGATGAATAAAACTACAAAAGAGGGAGGACCCTCTTTTGTAGTTTTATTCATCAGGAAAAAGTTGAATAGTTGACTTGTTTCTTGTTAAGAATAAGTTTTCCTTATAGACAAAACATTGGTTATTTGGTGTAAGCGGACTGCGTTTCTTCCTAGGGATCACTAAAAACGACGTAGGTACAAATATTACCTATTACTGTAGTAGTGCATACATTATTTTAAATCAGTGTTTAAATAAATACGCTTTTAGTTCGAAGAGAACCATCTTCAGAAGTAGTCATTTGTGTGCAGTTTTCGGTTTTTGTTGTAAACAAAATCAGATAGTTTTGAAGATTTCTTGTTCCTGTCAGAATATTAAGGTAAGTCTTTTTATTACAGAATCTATGTTTTTAACAACATAAAATGTGACTGCCTCATTGGTCTAGTGGTTGCAAGCGCTATTGCAGCACATGAGGTCTTGCGTTTAATTCGTTCAAGCAATGTATTATTGGGTTTATCCATTAAAAATTTCCGACCTCTCCAAGGCGTTCGATTGTGTCAACCATGAGACACTTCTGCTGAAACTGGAGCACTATGGAATTAGAAATACAGATCTTGATTTACTAAGATCATACCTGAAAGACAGAAAAGTTAAAGTTCAACTAAACGGCATAAACTCATTAGAGTCTGAAATGGCAATGGGTGTTCCTCAAGGTTCAATATTGGGTCCATTCCTCTTTTTAGTTTACATTCATGATTTACCCTATATATATACTTCTAAATCAAACAAAGATGGTGATATTTGCAGATCATTGATATTTAAAATAGACCCATGGTCACAAAATCTTGACGACGTGAATAACGATGTTCTTCAGGTCCGAGATTTGTTTACGGTAAATAATTTGGTACTAAATGGCACAAAACGAAATGCATTAGATTCAAATTACCAAATGTTAGAAGTAGCGAATGTGACATCATATTGAATGGAGAAAAACTGGAATTTGTTAATCAAACGGTATTCCTAGGAATCACGCTAGACGAGAAATTACAATGCGGACCTCATATAACATCTTTTGAGGGGCGGCTAAGATCAGACAGTTAACAGATGTAGAAACCGCGCGTTTGGCCTATTTTAGCTACTTCCACAGCATTATGTCGTATGGCATTTTACTGTAGGGTCAGGCTGCTGACATTGAATCCATCTTTATTTTGCAAAAGAGATAAGTGAGAGCCATTTATAATCTATCACCGCGAATCCCTCAGGGAACTGTTTAAAAGGATTAATATTATGACGGTACCTTGCCAATTCATGTATGAAAATATGATGTATGTAAGAAAAAATGTACATATTTTTAATGAAATAAGTGATAGGTATAATTTTAATACTAGAAACAAAGACAAATTAGATCAACCATTTTTCAGATTAGTTTAAAGTACATACATCTTTTATGGGGTACTGTGTTAAATGTTATAACAAAATACCTTGTGATATATTGCAATTAAATGAAAGGAAATTTATAATTCATATTAAAAGTAAACTTTGTAAACATTTTAAAAGAGTAATGGTGGAGTTTCTTGCCTATTCTTCTCCATACGAAACTACATTTCGGAAGGGGCGACTAGAATCAATTCTATTTTAATGCCCTCTCTCTGCTCTTCAATTGCCTATTTGAAATAAATGCTTTGACTTTGAAGAATTTCCCAGGTGCGACCTGGAGTCTGGATTTGTGCCGGTTGTTACTGAGAAATTCCAGATAGAAAAACTCAATAACACTTTGCCCAACCTGGGAATCGAACGCAGGACATGCTCGGCAGTAGTGCTTGCAACCTCTAGACGATTGAGGCTGTTATCATTGAGAAATATAATAACTTACCCAAATAACGGGGAAGTCCTGAGCATAATGCACGGAGCAGTCCAAGTCGACCTGACCACCGATGTCCCTGATCTGTACCTGGGTGATGTGCGATATTGTCGGGGTCCTTTGAGCTGATACTGGAAATGTAAATAAAGTCAAGTTATTTACGTACTTAATCAGTCGAAAGCCTATAATGTTACGACTGCTAGGACAGAGGCCTACTCTTGGTGAGAGGGAGTGGGCCGTAATCTACCACGTGGGCCCAGTGCGGGTTGGTAGGTGTCACATGTCTTCGGATTTTTGGTTCTAGGACTTGCCAGTTTCCTCGTGATGTTTTACCGTTTTGAGGGCAGTGATTACGAAATATTTTTAACAAAGTAAAGCGTCTGCCTGGGTTCGAAACTACGACCCACAACTCGTAAGTCGCGGCCGTTACCACTGGGCCGCCACTGCTCTCATTAAATACACAAAGTGATAAAGCCACCTTCATAAGAAGGTAGAACAATTAAGTGCGTACTTAAAAACAAAATATTATTATTATTATTTTTCCACTCAAGTAACATGATAATTATTACACCAACAAGATAAAAGGTACATTAACAATACAAAACAAAACGATAGCCACTGCACTATCAAGACTTACATTCGTGGCCGATGACTGTAGGTCATGTACGAGTCACTGCAGTGTCGTATGTATGGACAGTCGAGCCTCTCCGCTATCACCATCGTCTTAATAACATCATGCTGAAGAATGTTGGCAGAGGTCTGCACTAACATTTAACAGTTTCGTTTAAACCTAGGAAACCTATTGTAATTAACCAAGCTCAAACCTATTTTAAGGTGCGCTTACATGAGCAACTAAAATTGCTCCATCTTGGGTAATTCTCGTTAACTATGACGTCATGACTAAATCCAGCAATTTACGGCAATGGCAACATGTAGCTACCTGTTGCCAGAGATACGGACACACAATATGGAGCAACTTAAAAACTAGGCAATGCGCCTCCCCCGCCGCCGGCCGGTTCCTCTCGCAAAAACGAGAGGTAGTTAGATACGTACAAACGAGATAGAAAGAAAATTCGACTAGAAATTTATAAACCGATTGGATATTCGGCAACTCATGAAATATATGGAGCAATCAGAAGCAATATTGCCGAAATACATCGGCAATTTATTGTTGTTTATCCAGATTGCTCCACTTAATTGCTCCAGATTGATCCATTAGTGTTCAATAGATGCTCAAAAAATTGCCCGTATAAGAGCTCCTTTAAATGATTGTCATGGAAATCATGTCATTTGGGTTAAATCATCATTGGACTAGCCTATTCACACTATGTTGAAGTCAGTTTCACGTCTGCCTGGATGCAGCTGAATACCAGTATTACATGGAGCGACTGCCTTTCTGACCTCCTATCTCATTTGGTTTAAATATATTTAATTTATCTAGCATTTAATTTATGTAGATTGATTTATATGTTGTGAATGTGAGAACATTGTAGGCCTTGTAGACTGTAGATTTGTAGACCATTTTATATTTTATTAAATACCTGGTACTTGTTGACACAATGTTCCATACCTATTAAATTAACACTATAGTTTGAAACTGTTGTAAAAGCCAATAATTTTTTAAAAGAGTAACCATGAAGTTTCTTACTGGCTCTTCTCCATAGGAAACAACCAATTGGAACTGTGTACCTACCTTCCGATGTTTCATAAGTGCCCATATAGGTCTATGTGAAATAAAATATTTTGATTTGATTTCAATCGCTGGGCTGTTGATAAGAATCTTTAATTATTAGGCTATTTTAACGCCAACTTGTTGGTTGACTGTATGTTGATTTAATATAACCTGGAGACTGTCTGACAAGTTCGTTCGCTATTCGATTGTGTATTCATATCCTGCATTCCATATTTACAAAAAAATATATTACTATGGACACTGTAAGGGCACAGGTAAAGGATAAAATTTAAATGCTAAAAATAAAAACTTGGTGTAAATATAACTACGGTGGTGTTAATGTGTTTAAGTTTAATTAACTATTGTATTGAGCATTAACCTGACAAGATAGACAAATAATTTTGTACTAAATCAATCCATTACTTCCCTGTGAATAATTGGATCTAATTTAATTAACATTCAACTCAATATGTTTCCATAAAAAATTGGTAAATAAGTTGATGAATTGTTAGGCAAACTTATTGCTCAAAAACAAATAGGAGGTTATTTTTTTAATTATTTCACGGACGTAAAAGTAATGACTTACATCTATCGAACAAAATAAACTTCATAACTCATACGAAGTTTACCGAAAAACAAAATATCTAAAAAATATGTCAAGTAAGATAGAACATGTAAGTACTAGCTGCCGGAAACAAAAGCTAGCTACTACAAACACCGCTGCTCATTGTTAACTCATAAAAACCATTCGAAATAATCATCAACGATCATAGGGTGTGTCAATCAACAATCGCACAAACAGTTGAAAACGTACCAAACAAAAAGGCGTGGACTAGTTAAAATACGTAAAACTACGCCATTTTACTTTGCTGGAATACTTAATTAGGCTATAATTTAACTGTTTTTACTCACCAATTGTTGTAAAACACAGCAATGCTGATAAATAAACGTAATTTAGAGACTCCATTGTCGGAACACGCGTCATTTCACACTAACAACAGAAAACTTAGTGGTAGGTATTTTTTTTAATTCCGTTTGAATGGTTTGTTTGAATGTGAATGAACGAAACGAGTGCAGCGAAATTTTTCGTAACGCCACGTAAAAATTACAAACTAAATTGTATCATCTAAATTGTAAATTATATTACAGATGTTCTTTATTTTTTATGAATACTTTTATTTTGAAATTACGTTACTTTTATTAATTTAATTACATTTCATTATTATTTACTTGGTACAGCTGGTCACACTCAGTCACTAGCTCATTCTCATTCATTGCTGAAGGAATGATGTTGTCATGGCCAAGCTTTGCAGTGTTGGTAAGACGTATCTGTCCAAAATAGTACCACTACTCGATAATAGATGTCGTTGGGGTGACAGTAAAGTAGTTTCAGTATATGATTACTAGATGGCAGTTTCTACAACTTTGAAAATTTATTTGATCAAATTGGAACGGCCTAGCTTTGTTTTTCCTAAAAGAGGCATTAATATTGGTACACCACCTCATTAATTCAATTATTATACACAAACAACAATAAACGAAATTTAAGCTACAACCTACCTATCAAATTATATTGGCGCAGTGGTTCAGCTATTCGCTTTCGCGTTAGGGTCGCAGATTCGATAACGATAAATTTTATCTATCTACAGAATAGGAGTTGTTCCGAGTCAGACTGTTTGCACCCACGATATCAACAGTGCGGTAATTCAGGTATTTTATACAGATTATAAAACATGATAAACTCGTTATCAAATAATTCGTTTTCGTCGTAAATCTTCATCACTGCGTTCGTTTTTTTGAAAATACTAACAGATTTATGAAATATCTACCTACATAAAACCCATGCCCTTGCGAAGTCAAGAGACAAGATTACCTAAACAGGTATAGATATAGCAGTCGCCTCCTTCAGCGAAGCAGTTACGCTCGCAAAGAGGGAGGTGGCGCACGTGAGGGAGATGCAGTACATGCGCCCTCATAGCCGTGGCCTTCGCAGGAGACGCCCTGGGCGTCGGGAATCCCAGGCTGATTCCCGGCCACCGTAGGCACGGGCTTGCGGACGGCGAGTAATGGGTAGCTCGCTGTCCGGTAAGGACCAAGCCCGGGCCGACGGCGGGTTGTGTTCCACGCGCGCCTCAAAGAGATGTCAGCAACAACTGATGGGGCCCGCAAGGGCCGATCCCTGCAAGGGATGCGGGTTGATTGAAAGAGATACCGCGGCCCCTGGCACACAGGCAACTGAGGGAACACGGGTGCGTGTTAGTCAGTAAAAGTCTGACACGCCCTCCTGCTCCACCCGGAGCGGGAGAAGTCATTTGATGATTTCCCACCCAACAAAAAAATAACAATTGTGTGTCTGCTCACTTTCGTGTGACTTTGGAATATCGACATCATTTTCTTCGAGCCATTTGTTCAAACCAAAATCGACAAAATTGTGTAGAAAAGGCAAAAAAGTTAAAAAAAAACTTGAGAGGTGTCAAGGAACACCCGGATGGATCGAAGTTGCTTTCGATTAATTAGTGAAGGAATTGTAATATTTTTTTTTAAAGTTATAATTATATTTAATAATAATGTATAAAAATACTACGTGGAACGCTTTTTTCGCCTGGTGCCATGTGCAACATTTTATTCTCGTCCCAGAAAAAAAAAAATCAATGCTTACAACTATAGCAAAAAGGGTCGTTACAACTTTTGGTCTTAATTTTTTCCGTCTAGCCCCCTTTCGCAACGCGCGATAAGGAACTTCGTTCCAAAAAGTACAGCTGACGTAATCACCATCCAGACGCCATCCCCCATGTCATCAAAAATAAGCAAAGCAAAGACCCTGTAGTGCTTACGTAATACTTGAATGGCCCCTTAACAGTAAAAAAAAAAATCTTTATGTTTACTTCACGGACGTGATAGGTATCGTCATCAAAATAAAACTATACACAGAACAAAATAAAACGGTTTTCTCAACTCTGGGGTATTATTATGGATACGACTTGTCGTCGAGCTGTCGCAGTCGTGTGTCGCATTGTATGCGAGTATTCTGTCTGTTGGCAACAAATAATTTCTCTCCTTATCTGTTTATTCACTTACTCAAAACAAGATAAAACTTAGCTTATCTCACATGATATATTTGTATTATAATATTATAGGTAGTCACGTAGTTAATATTATAATAACATATCTTAATAACATACCTAATGATCTTTAAACCTGCTATTGAAATAATAATATTACACATGCCATGGAAGATTTAAATTATGAATGGATCATCGTCTGCCAAGCCACTCTAAACTATGTGAGGATCGGCTGGATGCAGTTGGATACCAGTATTTTACATAGAGCGACTGCATCCACTTTTTTTCGTAGGAACGGTAGAAATTAGAAAATGACCGCGACCTCAACGGGTCGATCTTGCTTGATCTTGTGAAGCCTGCAATGAATGGATCGCGATCGGAAAATTGATTCAATTTTTTAAATATTTTTTGATGAATTAATATATTTTTTTGAAGTACTGAAACATACTACTTTGCACTAAGACGATAATTACACGATTTATTTCAAATCAAATCAAATCAAATGTTTATTTGCAAGAAATACATTGTTGATGAAGGTGAGACAACCTAATCTTATAACCTAAGTGTAATTGTATTCTGCCTGCAAGCAAGCGTGCAAATTTTAATTAAGTTTACATTATATATAATTATCACAATTTCTATTCCTATTTAATTTTAAAATTTATAATGTTCATTTAATAATCATTTTATTACACCAACTTTAAATTTGTATGTCCCATATAATCCTTAAGAGCGTTCATTCCACGCGGGCTGGCAACAACGCATTTGTATTAGTTTTTCGTGATTATTTCATTAAATACAAACAAAAGTACTATTTTTTTTCAGCCCAGTACTGGATCTCTTCTCTACTCTTTAATAGAAACAATTAATTGTACTAAGTAATGTAAATAGAAAATAATTGACGGTATGTCAATTTTTATAAATAAATACCACAATAACTGTAAAAAAAATAGCATACAAACTTGAAAATACCAACGATCTAGGGCATGGCTGAATTTTTTTTTACTTTTGCTTGTATTTAATAATCACGAAAAACCGACATAAACGCGCCGTTGCCAGCCCGCGGGGGAGAATGCTCTTAATAGTATAAAAACAATACTTTAGAAGCCATTCTGTCAATTTTGTCTTAAACACATTACCCTGTAATAATTTTAAGTCACTTATTATATAAACTAAAACACACATATTATACACATTTTTCTTATACATATCTTTATGACAGGGTGGCTGATCCTGTAGATTGAGTTCAGATTTGGAAAATGGCAATTTATAATGACTAGTCGCCCAGTGGTCGAAATTTGACCATAATTCATTTAAATTTAATGTATTTGTAATGAATTAAGTAATAATACCTTCCTGCTGCACTCCTTCTCCATATCAAATTTTACTGTCTTTCATACTCCTCCGTCCGAGTAATTTTCGTAAAAATAAAAATATATTTCGTAAAATATGATTACATGAAACGTGAAGCAAAATCTTTGTACCCCACAAACTTTTTGTTTGAATATATAGATTATGTAAAAATAACTGAACTTCCTATTTCGAGTTCTCTTAAGGCAAGTTTTCAATTTTAGCCTGGACACCTTTATAACAGACTTTAGATATCTACCAAAGCGTAGGTAGGTCCTGCCAGGGGTGCGGGTTGTTCGAAAGAGATACCGCGGCCCCTGGCACACAGGCAACTGAGAGAACACGGGTGGGTTTTAGTCAGTAAAAGTCTGACACGCCCTCCTGCTCCACCCAGAGCGGGAGAAGTTATTTGATGATTACCCACCCAAAAAAAAAAAAGCGTAGGTCTACATTTTAGCCTTCAATAAACTCTTAATAGACATAGATCTATTTAATTTTATGATTTGTATAGATAAAACTGCATTAATCAGGACATACCCAGCTGTTGATGACTTTTATCATTTCCACTCCATAATAGAATGCTCTAAGCATATAGCTATTACGACATTTATAAATTATCCATCAGATAACGAATTGATAATATCGAAGATATCATAAATTAATAATAGTAAAAAAAAAATAAAAAACACGCTTTAAAAACCAAACTAAAAAGTAGAAAATAATTTAATTCTATTAAAAAGCGTGGGGTGCTTTTTGAGGTATTTTTATAATCAATTAATATCAAGCACCCCACGCTTTTTAATAGAATTAAATTATTTTCTATTTTTTAGTTTGGTTTTTAAAGCGTGTTTTTTTAAACTATTATTTATTTTCTATGTTTTAGTTTTGCTAACTACAAAAGCGTGTTTTTTCAATTTTTTTTTAATTATTGAATTGTCATAGGTCCTCGATAAGTCTACAAAGTTTAAATGAAATCTGACAGTTTAAAGTGGGTCAAAATAGCGTCCAAAGGAGTCGGTTACATACAAACATACAAACAAACAAACAAACATACAAGTGAAGCTAATATAAAGCGTGTAAAAATGTGGGCGAGAAAATGACAGCTCATTGTTTTGAATTTGAAGAGAAATGAAAAAAGGGGGTTTCAGTAAACCCTATCCTTTGCCCACCACTTTCTGTTGTTGTTTAAGTAAAATAAAAAGCCAATCCGCGGTAAAACGGCTAGTTTTAGATAACACGTAAGCATGGTAAACAGAGCTATAATATGATAAACTCTTTCACTGCACATTCGTTTGTAGAGTTACTGTCAAATGTGTAGAAAATAGGACAATGCATGTTTCTGTGTGGCTAATAAAAGTTGCATCGATCGATCAGGTTTTCGCACCTGGTCCATGGAAGGGTAACCCTCTTTACATACCAAGACCCCTCCGTGCCTCGGAAAGCACGTTAAGCCGTTGGTCCCGGCTGTCATTTGTGGATCTTTGACAGTCGTTACGGGTCGTCAGAAGCCCGAAAGGTTGACAACCGGTCTTATTTAGGAGTATGGTGTTATCCAGTCACCGGGTTGTACAGGTCAGGATCGCTTCATGTAAAATACTTGTATTCAGCTAAGTTACATAATATAATTTAAAAAGTTCTATGAGACAAAGATGGCACGAATATTTTGATGAACGATCAAAGTTAAAGGAAATAAAACCATCCAGTCTGAACTGCTTCGTTACCCATGGTTTGAAGGAAGGGAGATAGATGGGAAATATGTAGTGGCTCTGTTGAGGATGTGTTCGGGCCACGTTCCATCGAATAAGTTTAAATATGTAATGGGTCAAGTTTTTTTCACCACATTGCGAAGTTTTTGGGATGATTGAAGATATTTACCAAGTGCTGATGGTTTGTGACCGTAAATAAGCGATAGACAATATTCGCTTGCTGCGGGATTTGAAGTGGGGGCATGTAACAGCATCCTAGACATCCCTCGACTGTTGTTGGTTATTTACCATAACGAATAATAACTGTTTATTAAGTCTTAATTATAATAATAACTGTTTATTAAGTCATAATTATAATAATAACTGTTTATATGGTTCTGTTCCACAAACAATGATGCACTTAATATCTTGTCCAGCGTGTCCTGTTGTCTGCAAGCTACAGCAGCCGATGGAAGCTGCTAAAACTGCTAAAATCGTAGCCAAATTCTGGGCTGACTGTATTTAGATTGCTATCGTCACGCTAAGAAGAAGAACTGTTTATTACCCATTGTTTAGTTTTAAGTTGTTTAATGTTTTCTGTAACGGGGGTGATATTATCACTAAGTGATAAAACCCTTTCAAATAAATAAAGATTGTAAAAAAAAGTTGTATATAGTATGTGCCCTACCAACTATATTCGTACCAACTAGTTCGTATGTGGCGATGTAGATGCCAAATACAGGCTCATTTTGAGCCCAAGTCTGGTCTCTATTCTGTTAAGTCAGTATATCCGTAATTTAAGGCATAATCTACTTCTCTAGAAAACGTTGTTTAAGTTTGGCCTATTTTTAATGGTATAGCATGGTTTTTTTTTTTTTTTTTTCTGGGTGGGAAATCATCAAATAACTTCTCCCGCTCTGGGTGGAGCGGGAGGGCGTGTCAGACTTTTACTGACTAAAACCCACCCGTGTTCCCTCAGTTGCCTGCGTGCCAGGGGCGGCGGTATCTCTTTCGAACAACCCGCACCCCCGGCAGGCATCGGCCCTTGCGGGCCCCTCTGTTGCTGCTGACATCTCTTTGAGGCGCGCGTGGAACACAACGCGCCGTCGACCCGGGCTTGGTCCTTACCGGACAGCGAGGTACCCATTACTCGCCGTCCGCAAGCCCGTGCCTACGGTGGCCGGGAATCAGCCTGGGATTCCCGACGCCCAGGGCGTCTCCTGCGAAGGCCACGGCTGTGAGGGCGCATGTACTTCATCTCCCTCACGTGCGCCGCCTCCCTCTTTGCGAGCATAACTGCTTCGCTGAAGGAGGCGACTGCCAGCCATGCCCTCTCGCTCCGTACCATGGCCTGGACCAGGGTCGGACGCGAGAGATCGCCGCCGCCGATCACCTCCACGAGGACACGGCGTTGCTCCGCCCAACCTGGGCAGACCTCCACCGTATGCTCCACCGTGTCCTCTGGGCGATCTTCGCAATGGAAACACCCGGGCGTTTCCTCCCGCCCTATATGGTATAGCATGGTTACGCTACTTGTTTATCACCTCATGGGTATCGCCAAAGCTTAAATATACTAGATATGACAGTCTTGTACCTATATACAAAAAAAAAAAAAAAAAAAAAAAAACGAAAAAAACTAGACTGAAATTAAGAAAACACTAGACAATTGCGCACTAACACACTACCAACCACAATCTGAATAATCTTGAAGGGTATTGCTAGTCCATTGCTTCACAATTACATGTTCGAAGAGTTTGTCTGCTCAACAAAGTAAATGTTGTGGAACTGTCAAAATGAAAGCCATTCCTATTGTTAGTGTGTTACGTTATGACCCATCTGCAGGCCTAGATAAAACACATTTCTGTTTGCGTTCAAGCCGAACGCTAAGCCAAAATGTACGGAAATGACATTTGATGTGGAAAGATTACGTCGTGTCCTTTCCGCAGATAATGTCATTCCCATACATTTTGGCGTAGCATTAGGCGTGAACGCTAACAGAAAAATGTTTTGTACAGGGCCCTGGTCTTTTTATGCAGTCATTTGGTTGAGTGCTAAATAACCTGACGGCGTAGTTACCTATCACTGCGGTAGGTAACTACGTCGCGTTCCAAGTTTTCAATTTCAACTTGTAAACAGTAAAAAAAATATCATAGCCTACTAATATTATAAACGCGAAAGTTGAAGATGAAATTTGGCACACAGATAGATTATAACCTAGATTAACACATAACATACTTTTTATCCCGGTAGTACGTTCCCGTGGGATAATTATCGACCTCCACGCGGGCGAAGCCGCTGGCAAAAGGTAGTCTAATATAAGTGTTTTTCCATCTGGAATTTTTATAGGGCAGCCCTTAATCAGGATTTGGACCCATTTTATAGCAACAGGCTCGCTCTCTATCACATAGATCCTAAACATTACTAGCCAAATGTGGGAGTAGGTACCTACTACACAGGATAAGTTTTTATCCAGTGCGCAAACTGTAACCATGAATTCAGCTTGTCATTCTAGACGCCCTAACGTAGTTTACATCGGTTTTACATAAAAATAAGCTGTTTCATAGAAAAGTGCAATACCTACGCTATCAAAATTTATGGAATAGCTGTTTTTTTTTTGTATAACCGGCGAAAAATTTCTGCGCTGGGGGCGCATCTAGAATGATATGCTGAATTCATGGTTATAGTTTGCGCACTGGATAAAAACTTATACTGTAGATACACCGTTGCTTAACCCTGCAGGGATTAAAGGGGTTGTTATGTTTAAAATGTCTTATGTGCCTGTACTTTTATAGCCATTTCTTGATAGAAAAATAGATATCGTGGAAAGACTTTATAACTGAAATGTGACACTAGAAGCTAGTAGACTTTAGTCTGTTCCAATTTTCTGACGAAAGTGTACACAAACCCACTCACTTGTAACACTTGGGAATCAGAGGCTCTAATGTGAGTTTCATTTAACCATCTACACCAAAC
This sequence comes from Polymixis lichenea, assembly GCA_949091785.1. Lineage (NCBI taxonomy): Eukaryota > Metazoa > Arthropoda > Insecta > Lepidoptera > Noctuidae > Polymixis > Polymixis lichenea. The sequence goes on from OX420959.1 coordinate 9,457,548, forward strand.
GCAGTGAGCGCGTTCGGCGTTCCGATTGGCCCTGGATTGGTGACGGACCAATCGGAGCGCCAAACGCGCTCACTGCGTTTGGTTTAGATGGTTAAATGAAACTCACACTAGGGCCTCTGTACCTACCTAACACATTCGTTTAGAATGTTTCCACTTTAAACCTGTGTCAACAGTTTTTCCAACAATTTATTATTGTTTAACCTTAGGAGGATAAAATTGTAATTCAATCACAATTTCTAGTCATCGATGAAAATTGAGGTTATAAAATCAATTGTCTGATGAAAAACATCTTAAAGGTGGTGGCGTTGTGTTCCACGCGCGCCTCAAAGAGATGTCAGCAACAACTGGTGGAGCCCGCAAGGGCCGATGCCTGCCAGGGGTGCGGGTTGTTCGAAAGAGATACCGCCGCCCCTGGCACACAGGCAACTGAGGGAACACGGGTGGGTTTTAGTCAGTAAAAGTCTGACACGCCCTCCCGCTCCACCCAGAGCGGGAGAAGTTATCTGATGATGACCCAAAAAAAGAGGTGGTTTTTTTTCTGGAGGGTGGGATATTTTCAAACTTTTTCCGCTCTGGGTGGAGCAGGAGGGCGTGTCAGACTTTTACTGACCAAAACCCACCCGTGTTCCTTCAGTTGCCTGTGTGCCAGGGGCCACGGTGTCTCTTTCGAACAACCCGCACCCCTGGCAGGCATCGGCCCTTGCGGAACCCACCAGTTGTTGCTGACATCTCTTGGAGACAACGCGCCGTCGACCCGGGCCTGGTCCTTACCGGACAGCGAGCTACCCATTACTCACCGTCCGCAAGCCCGCGCCTACGGTAGCCGGAAATCAGCCTGGGATTCCCGACGTCCAGGGCGACTCCTGCGGCAACTAATGCCGTGAGCCCTCACGTGCGCCGCCTCCCTCTTCGTGAGCATTACTGCTACGCAAAAGGAGGTGACGGCTACCCATGCACTCTCGCTCGATCGCCCCTACGAGGACACGGTGGTGCTCCGCCCAAGCCGGGCAAACCTCCACCGAATGCTCCACCGTGTCCTATCTTTAAGGTGGTTTGAGTATTCAAGGTGGCACTACAAATTAGTATACGTACACTCAAACTATGCTCAACTTGTGTTTGTTACTCCGATATCAACTCAAAGCTTATTTAGTTATTTTACGTCGATGGTCCTAGGTTATCATTTGTAAATATTATCATCCAGCATTGCATATGTAAGCTATCACGCCGTTTATACCAGGTGGCTTTTATTTTGGTAGTATGCTTTGTTTACTTTTCTTTTTTTTGTGCTTGAGTTAAGTTTTCGTTTTATTTGTTGGTATATTGGCATGGCTAGCTGACATATGACAAATTTTTAAGTTCTGTGTCTCGTAATGTTGATTACTTTGCCTACCTATGTATAGAATCAAGTCTAACTAACTAAACAGACAGCTGTGCTGTGCTGCTGGGGAGTTTGTTGCGCCACTTCTTCCCAGCTAAAGCACTAGGCAGTGGTGAAGGGCGGGCGTTTTGGGGGACTGTCTTATGTAATTTTGACATTCGAAAAGTGCTGATTCTCGGCTATATAATAATAAATGATATAATAAATAATAAATGACTTGTGATTTTGATTTTGAAAGCATTTATTTCAATTAAATTAATTGGCACTTTTGTATTGTCAAAGGTTTGGTCACCCAGAAAGTAGGTACCTACGGTGAAGAACGGCCAACAAACTTCACGGACGTAGTGTCGCCTCTGCATAATATTTTATCATTTTATACTTATGTGTAGTTATCACACTTACATAACATTGTTTATAACATAGATATTAAAGTATTTACTGGTCTTAGTTATTCTGTTATCAGCTGTCGACCAAACCATATGTAAGTCATATTAATTTAATAATACATATTTTATTGTTAAACGGGAAAGTAGCTCGGCTAAGTACGATTAATTTTACGCATTATCATTTTATTGTTGCATATTTTTAAGGTCGGGTACCTACAATAAATATTAAGTACCTACCTATTATTAAAATGTCATCTAGAAAGAAAGAAAGAAAGAAAGAAAGAAAAAGAAAAAGTATTTGTTAGTCTCGCACAGGAATATAACGAACAACTACACAATATGCTTAACAAAACAAATTAAAATTAAAAAAAAAATAAAGTAAAATAAAAAAATAAAATAAAAACTTACACATACACATATATTTACATTTCTCTGGACCCTGGGGTCCCGGACCTTTGGAAGGCATACGAAGGGCCGAAACCAACTCGCAGAGGCCCGATAGACGTTTTTAATTAAGTAAATGAAGCACCAACGGCTGGAGGTGGTCGTTGAATCAATATTTTTTTAACGACTTTTCATTCGTCAACGAGGTAACTGTTAATTATCAATGAAAAAACAGGTTGAAAATATTCGCTGTTAATTTACGTCAACGCACAAGACTCATTAGTTCAATAGTTATTATTTTTATTCAGTTCCAAATAAAACCAGTTGAAAATAAAATGCTGCTAATTCTGTTAATTTACGTCAACGGCTCGACGGATTATTTCACTATAATTTTATTAATTTCTGAGAATCAACTAGTATGCATGGTAAATGTAAATATTATTTGATTTGAATGCATATAGAATGAAATTATCTTTTAAGTACACCTACATGTCGATTCTATAACCTTCTCACCGCGTGAAGTGAGCTGTCATCCCACTGATGCAAGGGACGAATGACACTGACAGCTCACTCCACGCTCACTTCACTCGGTGAGATGGTTACAGAAAAGCAACGCTGGATACTATTTGTATACAGTCCTAAGCCTGGAAAGCGAGAGTACGAAGGGAATGTCATTATATTTTTTTTAAATTCTTATTAAATTAATTATTTGAAAAAAAAATTGTCAATGATTGAAAACGTTGACATAAATTAACGCTAAACGCTACCGATTGAACATTTCAAACCTGTTAATAATTTAACAGCTTTTTTAACCTGTTGACCATTGATGATTAACAGTTAAATTACATTAACCAAAAAACCGTCAATGACTCATTTCTAACAACGGCTGACTATCCCTGTCCGCATTAAGCAAGTGCACCCAAGGACAACCCCCGGTTCGTGTAGGACTATTGCAGGAACCAAAGATAATGGATTAACAGTGTGGGTAGCTAAAGGAAACCGGTTATCTAGGACTATGGCCCCTGTAAGACCAATAACAGTTTTATATAAATTACAAGGATAAAATGGCAGGTGGTAACTTGCACACTCAATAATGGGGTCCCTGGAAATGGTCGCTAGCACATCGTGTCGTAGCGGCAAGGGGGCAAAATGTCTTGAGGAGTGGAGAGGTATTCCACGGCTATCAGTTCAATCCTGGAAGTACGGTCAAGATCCCTACCAGCATCTTACTGGAATACTTCCTTCCTCCGAGCACGTTTGCTCTTGCGAATCTACACTCAAGCCGGCCTATAAAGGCTAGAAAGAGGTGGGAGCTCTGTTCCTCGTTATTGGTCACTCCAGCCGGCCAATAAAGGCAGGCCAGGGGTGAGGAACCGAGGGAGGAGTTACCGTGGCCCTGGCACAGGCAACTGAGGGAACACGGGTGGGGTTTAGTCAGTAAAAGTCTAACACTGGCTCGCTCCACCCAGAGCGGCAGAAGTTATATGATGATATCCCATCCAAAAAAAAAGGACTGAGGAACAAGACTTCTACCGGATGATAAGTTCCGTGGGGCAACTACTGCACAGCAGCACGCCACATGCTACCCTGGGGGTTTTTGTATCCCTCTTGGTCTGGCTTCTCACCCTAGACCCGTTTTGCAAATTCAACTCAACCGCTACAGACAGGAGCGCGCAAGCCATTCCACGACGTCAACGTAGATTATACGGAGGTGCGGCGTACTTTAACCCACTTTGACTAGCTTCTGCCTGGGACTTCGTTCGCGTCGAAGTCGTAAGATACACATTATACTAAAATAACAGCCACATTTTATAAAACTCCCTCGTCCCCCGACTCAACGCATCGCTTCGCACCATTGACTGTTTTTCATTTTGCTCAGCTCGGGTCGTAGCGTGATGTAAAATCTATATGAATAAAAAGAAAAGTCCTGACTGACTTATCAACGCCCAGTCCAAACCTTTGGACCTAGAAAACTGAAATGTTGCACAGAGGTTTCCTTTATAATGTAGACACGGAATAAGGAAGGGTTTTTCGAAATTCAACCCCTAAGGGAGTTAAATAGGGGATGAAAGTTCCGCGCGGGCGAAGCCGCTGGCAAAAGCTAGTAGCTTATAAACTTTCTCAAAAATTGAGCTACCTAATGTAAAACGAATTTTTCAAATCGGACTAGTATTCGGGTAAAAGATATCTTTATTTACCATAAGAAAGAAATTTCACTTAAATGAGAAATATTTACAAAAATTTAAAAACAATGTTGATGTAACGTACAGTTTTGGTAAGGAGAAAGTAAAAAAAAAATACTACAAGCATACAGAAATAGTCAAAAACTGCATGGTAGTTCCTAATAAATTGAACACAGCTAAAATGTAAATATACACGGAACGCGCGCAACTAAATGTGGTATGCAATGTACTAAGATGCGCTCGCTTTATTTTTATTAAACTTAAGTAATTTTAAGTGTTTCTTAAATATTGACATTGTTTGTGTTTTTTTGATGTTATTTGGTAGTTTGTTATACAATTCAGAACCTTCGTACATCACATTTTTTTTGCCATAGCTGGTGCGTGGTGACTGTAATTGTGTCATTTTCATTTCTGAGCCTAATTTCTTTGTGAAATGTATTTGTGTGTGAATCTTTTTATTAAGTATTTTTTTATTAAGATGCAAGTATTAAACGTAGTTCCAAATATTAGCGCATTCAAACAAACTCTTCAGCATCGTTACATTAGATAACTAGCTCATGCAAGTGGCTTCCCCGCGTAGAGGTTGGTGTATTATACATAAAAAACTTCCTCTTGACTCACTCTCTGTCTACTGATGAAAATTGCATTAAGAGGGCTATTACAAATTGAAGTATTCAGTTTTAGGTAAATTTAACGGTGCGTGGTAGCTGATCGCGCGTGTGTGTCTAGTGATATACGCTACTCAAACATGCTAACCGTTATGATTCGGACGCCCAGGAACAAACCGGCGCGGACTTAAATCTAAAACCCGCGCGTCCCGAGATTTATTACTGATTTGTAGCATTGCATTCAACAATTGTTTTAAAATATTATTTTACATTTAAATAGACTGTATTTTTTTCAAGCACGTTGTCTTAATAACCTTAGTTATTAAATACGTTTTGTTTGAATTTCGATTAAACTTACATAGATAAGAAATATAATTTTAGAGGAAAAATTATCATAGTTTTACGGAATTATTTTTGGCATATAATAATATGCCAAAAATAATTCCGTATACAATAGTATGAGACATAAAATACTGGTTTGAGCATTCCAAATAACATTTTTTATAAATTATTAAAGTATTACATGTTCCATGTAACAAAGCATCAAAAGATGCCCGAAAGTAAAATTTTATGAAACATCCTTTGCCGATACAATGTTTTTACTGACTTATGTAAACAAATAATAATCACTCATCAAATCTCGAGTCAAACGCTCAAATTCAAGAGAAAATGTGTATGCGTAGTTTAAACGACCTAAGCGTACAAACACGAAAAGCGACTTTTTATACTATGTAAAGAAAAGATGCTATAATATAAAACTCGACAGTCAGAAAATAATAAAGTTTACTATTATTTGTTAGCATTTAAAGATAAACTCATAAACATGTTATTATTGTAATCAAATATAGCTCAAAGGTTATGTTATCAGCTGTACAGAATAACACCTAACTACGCATTCTCTTATCGTACACGAATTATATATTAGATAATGCTCTTTGATAAACCGCATAAATCTATGGCCACACTTCACCAGGATTTTTCGTGCACTTCATTCCGATTCCAGCCGTTTAGTCCACTCTCGGCCCCCCGACCTCCAAAAATAGATTTGTGTATCTGTTTCCTCTCAACCCTTAAACATAGTTCACACTCGACCCCTAGGGGCTGAGACTGAATTTTCATACAAAAGACAGGTAGACCTATATCCTCGTCCACTTTCGACCCCTCGTTCGGTAAGTACCTAAAATTAATATTTTGGTACAGTAAGGTACAGACTACTTTGGGGGTCGAGAGGAAACTAAAACTTGGCTGGAAAATAAAATCCACTCTCGAACACCAAGGGTCCAGAATAAACTATAGTCAGGGGTCTAGTGGACATATTATTTATTAGGGGTCGAGGGGCCGAGAGTGGACTAAACGCTTTTAGCGACGTCCTAAGCCGAGGTCCGTACCCCACAGGGGGTGACCTTAGCGTGTAGTAGTTTAGTTTTAAGTGGGCTGGAGGCCTTAGTTTATTGAGGCAGCCACAAGCAAGTCCAGTTAAGCCGCCGACAACTTTCTAGGTTGACCTCCAAGAAGTCACTAACAAAAAACAAAATTCGCACCCCGAATCTTCAACGCACTGCTTAGCGCCGAGAGTTGAAGATCGAACAGCAGGCTTAGCATGACGCTATATATTTCTACTCTTCGATAGAATAGAAATCGCGTGTCTACATTTCTCTATTCTATTCTATTCTATTTTTAATTAATGGCAATTAAAGCCGATGTCGACTATTCTGCCAATGTCTAAAGTGGATTGGAAAAGCAAGTGTGTAAAAGTTAAAATATATATAAAAAAATAAAAAAAATAAAAAACAACTGGAGACACAAGTCAAGTTCTTCGATTGATACAGTTGAACACAATGTAGATCTTGATTGGTTAGTATGAGACTGAAACAAACAAAAAATAAATATAAATATATAATAAAATTGTTAAAACATAAAATATATGCATACCACACCACACCCACACAGAAAGAATAACTTATAGTTTTATGTCATTGTGACGGATGAACGTCATCAACGCCACAAGCAGTTCAGGGGAGGAATATGTTAGCAAGGAGGGGAAATTAATAGGAAGAGGGATTTTAAATTTAGAGAGACGGCTATACAGATCTAGAGGTGGAATGTTGTTTGAGCATTCAAAAAAGATGTGATCCAGAGTGCCCTCCGCCAACCCGCACTCACAGAGAGAGGAGTCTCGAACACGGATTTTATGTAAAAACACGGGAGTACTACAAAAACCTAGACGAATACGACAAAGAACGGATACGACGGATTTTGAAACTTTTTTGTAACCGTAGAACCAAGGTTTTGGCTTTATGGTTGGTTGTACTGAATAATAAAACCTGCCCTTTCTTCTTCCAGTGGCATTCCACTGTTCTTGCCATGAAGATTGGAGATGAACTCGTGGAAGATTTAGCAAGTCATAACCCTGAAGAGCATTGTGGGTGAGGTCGGCTACTGTTGATGAGCAAGCATCTTTGGCCAAAGCATCAGCGCATTCATTACCCTTAATCCCACAATGACTAGGTATCCAAACTAACTGAACCTCTCTTTGATAACTAGCACAAGATAATAAGGACTTTTTAATTGACAAAATAAGGGGGCTGTGCAATTTACTTTTAAACGGACTTTTTACTAGTGCTTGCAGACAGCTAAGAGAGTCTGTGAATATAACGGCCTTCTCGATATTAAGGTGTGACTCTATATAAAGGCAAGCTTCTAATATAGCTACAGCTATAGCTATACCTATACCAGTGAATACAGAAGACTCCCTAGGACATTTAAACTGTAAAATTATTCTAGAGCTTTGGTAGTAAACCGCAGCTCCGGTGTGGTTAAGATCTGTTGTTTTCGAAGCGTCCGTGAAAAATAATTGGAAACCATTCCATCGCTCACCCACCACCGCATTGAAAGTCAGATTCGCTGACGGGGACTTTTTGGATATGCCAATATCAAAAACAATTTTAGGGATATAACTTAAAACATTATAGGCGAAATTAAAAAGGGGTAACCTAGGATAGTGTACAATTGGGCATACTAAATTTAGGATTTGACGAAAGGATTTTAGTATTAGGGGGATTTCTTTATTTTTCCAATAATTTGAACTTCTGCATAAGGCATCTAACTCTTTCAGTTTATCTGTAAGAGGGTGGGAAGATCTACATATCATTCTAGACAGAAATCGAGAGGCCAGATATTGTCGTCTTAGTGACAGAGGAGGTTCAGCGCACTCAACTTGCAATGCGTTAACGGGGGAGGACTTCATACAACCTGAGATGATTCGAAGGCATTTAGATTGGACCATATCCAGCCCAACCAAAGTACCTTTATTGCACGGAATGAGGAGGTATAATCCGTAGTCAAAAACGCTACGAACCAGAGCATTATAAACTAATTTCATGGTGTAGGGGTGAGCACCCCACCAAACACCCGAAAGAACTTTTAAAATTGAAATAATTCTTTCACATTTACTTATTAGAAAATTTATATGATGTTTGCCAGTTAACTTTGTGTCTAAAATAACGCCTAAAGATTTAGCTTTGTTAACTATAGGAATATTTTGATCTAAAATGCTCACTGAAACATGAGGAATGAGTCTTTTACGAGAGAAGACTACCGCTGAACTTTTTGGGGCAGATAGCGATAGGCCATGGTTTAAAAGCCACTGATTCAGAGAGTCCAGAGAGAGGCACAAAGATGACGCAGCGTCAACTATAGAGGGGTCTGTTACGTACAGAACAATGTCGTCGGCGTATTGTAAGATCTGACAATTATTATTTAGGCAGGACCCAATATCAGCCGTGTACAGGTTGTAAAGTATGGGACTGAGGACAAAGCCTTGTCGAAGTCCCTTCCATGTCTGTCTTTCATCGAATTCTTCTCCCTGGACTCTCAGGACCAATGAGCGGGACAACAGTAGCTCGCATATGCATCGTATCATCTTAGCCGGAAGACTCAGCTGTTGCAGTTTTTGCCTGAGTACGGGAAGAAGTACATTATCATACGCAGAGGAGATGTCAAGGAAAGAGGCAACCATGGATTCATTTTTCGAAAATGCTAAGCGGATGTCCGTAACTAAAATACCAACACTGTCCATTGTGCTAAGCCCTTTCCTAAAGCCAAATTGGTAATTCGGTAGTAGGTGTCGCGATTCGACAATGAACTCAAGACGGTTTTTAATCAGGTGCTCCAGTAATTTGGCCAGAACTGAAGATAAAGCAATTGGTCTAAGGCCATTCGGATCATCTGCATGTTTACCTGGTTTCAGCAATGGGATAATGATTTGTAATTTCCACTGATTTGGCACCCATCCGTGGGCATAGCAGAAATTTAAAATGTTTAAAAAGTAAGTCTTAGCCCTGACACCAGAATGGGTTATAAAAGAATATGGCACGCCATCAATGCCAGGGGCTGAGTCCCGGACATGATTGAGCACCACATTCAATTCTTCGAAAGTAAATGGCGCATCAAAAGGGTCCTCTAATACATTTTGTAAGGATATATTGAGACATTCAGAAGGGAGCGGAACGTAGGGTGGAGCAATTTTATCAAAGAATAGTTCAGCTGTTTCCCTAGTGATTGGTGAGGAGACTGAGGGGGAGCATCCATGTCTAAACCTATGGATGTTCCTCCAGACTACCGAAACAGGAGTAGAGGGACATAAAGAGGTGCAGAATTTAACCCAGCCCGCCCGTTTCTTTTTGCGAAGGTGACGTTTGGTTCTAGCATTGATCTGACAATATGCTAACAGATTTTCAGTGCTCATGTCTGCATTGTAACATTCCTCAGCCTCCTCCCTATCCCTAATGGCCGAGGTGCACTCTGGATCCCTCCATGGGGGAGAGGGAATTTTGTTACGGGCACTATTTTTCAGTGGGAAACAGGAGTCCGCAGTGGTGGTGATGGCATTAATGAAGCCCTCATAACAGCTTTTCGCATGGCAGTGGCCAGAAGAGTCTAATAAATTTGCGTTTAAATTTGGAAGAACAACAATTTTATCCTCCAATAATGATCCAAATTTTTCCCAATCTGGTTTGGATAAGTTATATTTCAAAAGTGGAGGAGATGTTTTCTCTAAATAAGTTTTGTTAACTAAAGATATAACAATAGGGTAGTGGTCACTACCATGCGACAAGGTCGTGCATTCCCAATGGGTCGAAGCGGCTAACTCAGCTGAACAAAATGTAAGGTCGACACAACTCTTTCGCTGACCGGGAAGCGATCTGCGTGTTGAGCACCCATTATTAAGAATGCACAGATTCAGATCATCCAAAATGTCAACCAAAGCTACACCAAAGGCATCACAGTGTTCAGACCCCCATCTGTAGTGGTGACAGTTAAAATCACCCATGACCAAAATTGGTCCTTGAACACTGGAAAGGATGTTTTTTAAAGTGATCATAAAGACATGCTGGGGATGAGCAATGTATATTGAGAACACTGTAATGCCTTCTACCCTTCCTGCCACAATACTCAATTCACCTGTGAGTGAGGGTAAAGGGGAGGGCAAAAGAGGGACCCGATTATTGACAAGGAGAGCCGAACCTCCATAGCCATCAGATCTGTCACATCTGAGAATGTTGAAGTGTGGCATACGAAAGCTAAGACTTGGGGTGAGCCAAGTCTCAGCTATAGAACAAGCCAATGGCTTGTACTTATTTAAGAGAAATATGAGGTCGTGCTTTTTATGCCACACGCTCCTCACATTCCACTGTAGGAATACTAGGTGGGACGCCATTTTTAATTTGAAATAAAAGTGAAATAAGTTGGTCGGCAACGTTGGACGGTGGTTGGGAATTGGAATAAGAAGAAGAAATAAGAGTAGGTAAAAGTTTTATAAGGAGTTCAATAATAGAGGTGACATTGTTAGACATGGAATTATTAGAATTAAGAGCGCAGCCATTAGGCTGAGAGGGTTGGGGAGAACTAACTATCTGTTGATGAGCAACTCTATCATAAGATGGGGAAAGGGGGGCATGGCTCCTCGGTTTAAGTGTCACAGTTTTGCGATAGGACTGAGAAATTGGAGTTTTGGCAATGTTAGCGTATTTACGGGAGGCTGCTGGGACAATCTTACTAGCCTCAGCATAAGAAATAGTTTTCTCAGCCATGACAGTCTTAATAGCCTTTTATCTGCCATACTCGGGGCATGACTTGCTATCAGCAAAGTGATCACCCGAACAAAGCACACAGAAAGCCTCGCCCTCAGCAATGCTGCAACCATCACCTGGGTGATCGTGGCCACATTTACTGCAGCGTGGTTTAGACCTGCATATGGTTGCCACATGTCCAAATCTGCAACACTTGCGGCATTGAATTGTCGGGTATATATATTGTTTAACAGGAAGGGATGTGTAGCAGCAGAAAACTCTATTTGGTAGTACTTGTCCATCAAAGGTCAAAACACATGTTTCAGTGGGCTTCCACTCGTTTACCCCGTCACTTTGAGTTTTTCTATTAATACGGCGGACTTTTAGTATTTTTCCACAACCTGAGGGTACAGACAAATAAGTTATAGCTTCTTCTTCTGTAATATCTGAAGGAACACCGGTAACAACGCCCATCCTTGTGATATTAAATGTAGGAATTGATGCCGTATAACTATACTTGGACAACATACTATTTACCAGAAAAGAGTTAGCCTCCTGAGGGGAAGCAAACTCCACTGACACTCGGTTTCTACCGACTCTGTTAACACCACCAGTAACAATGTTTGTAATGTTGTTATTCATAAGGAACTTACCAAAGTTTACTGGATGTAATGTGGTGCCAGCATTTGGTTGGTTTTCTACACGAGATACATGGACCAGATAAGGAGCCTTATCCATTGCGGAGTATTTTATACGACCTATTTGGCTTTTAGATTGCTTATTTGGAGAAGTAGGTGTCCGAATTTCTTCGTCACCGGGACGTTTGCGTGGGTTTTGTTGAGGTTGTGAGATATCCATTTGTGTAACGCTACACACAACATCCGCGAATTGAGAGAGTGGATTAGGAGAGAAAGGGGTAGGAGGACGTGGAATGTCGGGTGGGTCAGGATCAGTGGGTTTATTTTTATCCATCTTGGATAAGACGAAGTTTAAAACAAAACAAATACAACACTAACCTGGTTACGAACACAAGGACAACACGCTAATAATATAATAAAAGTCACAAAGTATCAACAATCACTTAAAAACAGCTAAAGATTCTAAACACACGTGCTAACCAACAACACTGTGGCGAGAATCGTCTACATTTCTCGGTACAAAACTGTCAACTGTCTATACGGAAACGTCATTTTTGTTTATTCTTCCGACGACAAAACGCTTGTCTACGGTTCTCGTGTTAAGCCTGCAGTAATAAAACAGACTGTTCGATTTTCAGCGCACTTAGAATCACTGTATTAGATTTTCAATGCTCAGATCTACACCGGGAGTTGGAATTGTAGTGCGCGAAAAAACCCGCCGCGATTTTATTACGCCCTTGTATACGTCGACTTACGATTATGAATGACCTTGAGATAGCCTAAAGATAAAGTAGCGCTAGAAAATAATAACATGGAAAAAAAAGCAAGCTTGGTTTTGATTTTATTTTACTCATAAAAAAGAAATTTGGTCTTAATTAATAACAATATAAATATATCCGCAGTACTGTATCTACAGCTTTGAATTTATCTAAGTACCTAATGATATTATTTAATAACTGGAATGATAAAAATATCAAGTTCAATGTTGCGGTCATTGTCATTCGTTCAGCGGCAGTAAAGTTGTTTGCACGTCTTAACACAGGATTTTATACTTGAGTCGGGTAAGTAAATAACATATATTTAGCAAAATTCATTTAAATTAAAAAATTAATAAATACACACATAAAAATATATACAAGATACAATTTTAACCAGTGCGCAAACTGTAACCATGAATTCAGCATATCATTCTAGACCCGCTAGCATAGAAAATTTTCGTCGGCTATACAATCAGCTTTTCCAAATTTATGGTTTTGATTGCGTAGGTATTGCACTTTTCTGTGGGCGGCCGTGTCCTGCGTTAACAAAGGGAACAGCAAGGCATAAATGTTCAAAGCAAAATAAACTCTCGCACGTGGTGATTTTTCACAATGGTTAATCTGCCATTTTTGTTTCTAATATTTTATTTGTTTATAAAACGATTGTATTACCAAGACAAAACATTTCGCTGCGGGAAAACAACCATTAAAATTTCACGGTGTATTATTAATGAGATATAATTTATTTATATGTCAGATACGTAGGTCAGAGCCCTTAGAGAGATCTAAGAAATACAAGCATCTAAGTCAACGCAATCAAAATATGTGGTTTGTTTTGGTCAATCGCAAGTAAATCAAAACTGTAGGTTTTGTTTTAAAACGCGCGACAGCATCGCTACAATAACTCGCCGTGGGCGAGGGGCCTAAAAATCACTATTAGCGCCAGTTTTTCAGTTTTTTTATACAAGAATTGACACGAGCGATCTTCGTGTCGCATCCCGTTTAGCCATATCTTTCAAAAATAATGAATGAAAATATATTTATTTGCAAGATTAGAGGAGTTTATTATTTAGGAAGGAAGGAGCTAACATAAGTTCTTAAAATTGATGGGTTTCACTATATTCGGCATTTCTGCCGTGTAAATATTTAGATTCTGGATCTTGGTTATATTAATTAAATATACTATTGTTACAGTAAACAGTCAAGATGGAGGCAGTAGTATTTGACGGCAGCAAGCTTTCCCTGAGCTTCCAGAAGAACTATCCGTTGCCCAAGATCATCAATGACGATGACGTCATCGTGAAGGTTCACTACTCCGGAATCTGTGGTACAGACCTGCATATCATTCAGGTAATAAATTGTATGATTTCCTGCATAGCCTTTCCCTAACTATGTATATTAAGGTCGGCTTCGATTCCTGGGCGGCCAATTGTTAGGGGCCATCCATAAATGACGGCACACAAATTTTATGTTTTTTTATCTCCCCCCCCGTCCTTGTCATATGTGGTCATACTTGTGAAACCCCCTCCCCCTTGCGTGACGTCACATATTTTTAAATTTTGTATTTGTATTTAGAAGTACATAATTAGATGAAAACATCAGTTTTTCCTTTTTTTTTCATTTATATTCAAAATAATCCTTAATAAAATTAACATAAAGTATATTATAGTAAGTATAGTATATTATATTGTATTATGTTTTCTTCCAGGGTGAGTTTCCAGCCATCAAAACCCGCCCCATTGCCCTCGGACACGAGTCTTCTGGTGTGATCCACGCAGTCGGCAAGAAATCCATTTTCAAAGTTGGACAGAAAGTCGTCATTGATCCTAACCAGTTAGTATATCATCTACCTTCTGAACATCTTAAGATATACAAACCTCTAATTCCTTATCATCACTCTCCTGCGTCTTTACCATTCATTTGAGATCGGCGTAACGTCGTTTCGTGTCGTCGTTTCTTCCATACAGGAGTATTAGTCGTCATCGCGGTAATCATAAAACTATGAACCGCCTTCAAAGTCGTCAGTGGTGCCTATTCTTTTGCTCATCACTTAAACTGAATTTTAAGTATTATCTGTTACTGACAGATCACAAAAGAAAAAGACTGGTGTGTTTTTAAGCAAAGAAAATCTTAGTTCAGATTTTGACAGGTCTTATTTATTTCCATTTCTTTCTTGTTGTATTAGAAGAAAAAAATAGCAATAGACTATTTTGGAATAGTCTCCTCGAGCCCTTTATTTGACACCCATACAGCCAAGCTATTATTACATTATATTTTTTTGAAAACACATAGCCAATACACGACCTAGACGAGTCGATGCTCGATCCAGCCGCTACGATGCTTCGAGGACATTAAGAATCCCACATAGGAAGACAGATACGCTTGGAAAACATTATTATCAGCCTACCCTATTCCCATGTTGCAAAAAAAAACAACGACCATCGACCACAAAACTTTGGACATCATACCGGTTTAAGTATCTTCACGAAACTCTGTACTATTACAAATTTCGCTGGCATACCCTTCTAAATTGTTATGTCACTATCTTTTATTTCCCCAGAGCCTGCAGTCTCTGTGATTTCTGTCGTAAAGGCAACTACCAGTACTGCCGAAAATCTGGTATTAACAACACTATCGGCATCTGGCACGACGGCGGGTGGGCGCAGTATATGAGGTCCCCACAGAACCAGGTCTTCGCGTTACCTGATGAGATTACTACTGAACAAGGTAAAGATTCTGTTGAATGACAGAGAGCTGTGGCGGCCCCAACGGTAAACGGTAACGGCTCCAACTTACGAGTTTTATGTCGTGGGTACGAACCAAGTTGCACTTACGAGTTTTATGTCGTGGGTACGAACCAAGTTGCACTTACGAGTTTTATGTCGTGAGTACGAACCAAGTTGCACTTTACTTCTTGTGTTTTATTTCATCATCAGTGCTTTCAAAAACGGTTAAGGAAAGTATCGTGAGAAAACTGGCATGTTCTAAAGCCAAAAATTCGAAGACATGTGACATCTACCAACCCGCACTGGGCTCGCGTGGTGGATTATAGCGGCTGTCTCTCTCACAGAGAGGAGGCCTATGTCGCAGCACTGAGAACATTTTAGGCTGATTGTGTTTGTGTGTGAAAAATTTAGACAAATTCTCTGGGTAGCAATGCATCTACAAAGCCTAGTATTGCAACTCTCTATCGATGGCGCCGATGCCGTGGTAGTATCATTTAACACCAGATAAGCAGTTTGCTTGTTTATAATCAGTCTATCAAAATCAAAATCAAAAGTTATTTATTGAATCTAGGCTGAGAGTCAGCTCTTTTTGAACGTCAAAATTACATTAGGCAGTCCCCCTAAAACGCTCGCTCTTCACCACTTCCTAGTGCCTTAGCTGGGAAACTCCCCAGCAGCACAGCTATCTGTTAAGATAATACAATAGTAGGTAATTAACATTACGAAACACAAAAAACATTAAATTTGCCATGTGTCAGCTAGCACACGCCAATATACCAACAAAACATTGAAAACTATAGGTACTCGAGTACAAATAAATAATAATAAAAAATAAAAACAAAGTAAACAGAACTGACAATCTAAATAAAAGCCTCTAGGCATAGAGGGCATGCCCGGTTACATATGCAATTCTCCATTATGTAAATATAGCTATAACTTGAAGCAACAAAAGTTAAACTAGGACCTTTGTTAATAACAAGTTAATACAATTAACAATAACAAAACCATGGTTAGCAAGACGACCAGTCACTACAAGCAGCACCCGTTCACGAGCATAACGTAACGATCCGCTATTAAAGCCATATTTGAGAGAAGGAGGCAACCCGACCCCCGACGCTACCGCAAGCAGTGACGTCTAAGGGAGCATGACGAACCTACTGCCGGTTGCACCGGCAAGAATAATTTAAATTGTCGAGGTCGCTAGCTAACTAAATATTGCAGTAAAACTAATTAAAAAAAAACATTGTAATGAGTAGATTTAGTCAACAATAAACCAAAATAAACTGAATTACATAGTCAAATAAAATAAACAATTATATGAACTAACACAATTATATAAAGTTAAACCTGTCAGGTAAACTAATTCTGGTAAAAGAACATAAACATTGTCTTGAGTTAATCACAGCGACCAACAATTCTTATCGTTTAAGTATTCGTTGATAAAATAGTATGTATGCCTTTGAACAGAGGGTGGATTTTACTTTAGCTTTAAACGCATTAATATGCAAATCTAGCAAAGAAGAGGGAAGCATGCTATAAAAGGTTATAACTTTATAACCAAGACCAACAAATGAGTTATGAACCTTATGAAGCCGGTGAAATAGCACGTAGTTTGTCCTTATTTCTAGTATTATAATATTATGAATATCACTGTTTTTAGTGTACAAGTGTAATATTTACACTGTTGGGACACAGGTTTCCTCTCGGTGGGAGAGACCAGTGCGGGTTGGAAGATGTTACATATCTTTCTATTTTTGGTTTAGAAAATGTCAGTTTCTTCACGACACGTTTTCTTTCCCCATCAAACCTACGACAACTCGTAAGTTGCGACTGTTACCACTGGGCCACCACTGCTTGCTTGTTTGCCACCCAATAACTTATAACACCCAACTGTTAAAAATGTATAAAAAATCTATTACTAGCTAATGATCATGTCTTGTTTCTAGGTGGTCTCTGTGAGCCCTACTCCTGCGTCTCCCACGGCTTCAACCGCGCCTCCCCCCTCAAAGTTGGAGAGAAGATTCTTATTCTAGGCGCTGGTATCATAGGTAAGTTAATATGCTTATAAAGACAAATCTAACAAATAAGAATGTTAAATGTGTATAAGATTGCTGACTGTTTCAATCACTAGCAATCAGAGTGTACGCGAGAGTGTATGCAAGAGTGTACGCGAGAGTGTATGCAAGAGTGTATGTGAGAGTGTATCCGCAACTTTAAATGCTACTGCTATTATTTTTACTGAAAGCCCGAAAGTCACACAAATGCAATTAAATTAAATTAAATAATCATTTATTACTAGAGAATGAGCAGTAGCATTCTCTATGCATTTGACCACCATACTACGACCGCCAACCCGCTTGCCAAGCGTGGCGATTATGGCTTTTGGGAGACGTTTATGTTCAGCAATGGATGTCTTTCGGCTGATATAATGAATCATTTATTTCAGGAAATTATTCCCATATTAAGCACTACAGACTTGATTTTGACCCACTTCAAACGGTCAGATTTCATTTAAACTTTGTAGACTTATCGAGGACCGATGACAATTCAAAAATTTCAAATAAAAAATAGAAAAAAAAAACAAAACAAAACTCAAAAATCGCGATTTTGTAGTTAGCAGAACTAAAAAATAGAAAATAAATAATAGTTTAAAAACTAGAAAAAACGCTCTAAAAACCAAACTTAAAGTTTAAGATAATTGAATTCTGATAAAAAGCGTGGGGTGCTTGATATTAATTGATTATAAAAATACCCCAAAAAGCACCCCACGCTTTGTGTTTTTTATTTTTTTTTCGTTTCCCACTAATAATTTTTGCTCAATGTTACTCGGTTCGCTATAATGAACTCGTTGATAACGGCTATGTGGATATGTGTGAATGATGGGTCTTCTTACATCCCGTGGGTGCTCACACAGTGATGACCTCTGCTTCCAGGTAACCTTTGGATCACCACCCTGCACCACCACGGACACAGGGAGGTGACGGTCTCCGAGATGAACCCCATCAGGCTGGACATCGTCAAGAGATTGGGTATAATTTGCTCATTATAATTTTGTTATGAAAATCATTATGTCTACTTGCGATCCTTTGATAGAAAAATAAGGATGGAATGGCTGCGTTGACATACCAGTCGCCATTTTGTAGCGAAATAAAAAAAAAGGAAATTCACCAGTTTAACACGTATAATCTTTACGTAGTATAAAACAAAGTCGCGTTTCGTGTCTGTAAGCTTAGATCTTTTGAACTACGCAACGGATGTTAATGCGGTTTTCATTTATGGATAGAGTGATACAAGAGGAAGGTTTAATGTACAATACACCGACCTCCATGGGGGCAAAGCCGCTGCCAAAAGCTAGTTAAAAATATATATTAAAAAAAAATTGAATTCTGTCCATTTTCGTGTTATTTTTTTCCACAAATAGGTAATTTCATGTTTTAATTTCATTGTTTCAGATACCGGCTACAGATTAGTTACACCAGACGTATTGGCTAAGGAGGTTAAGGAAGACATTACCTACGATGTCATCATTGACTGCACAGGTAACATTTTAGTTTAGTTTATTTTTCTTTTTACGGTTTTATATCTATCCCTATTCTATAGACATAAGACCGTAAAAGATATAGTTTTCCGCCGGCTTTCCTTACCTACTTGTAGTGACATCTACATCGCCACATGCGAACTACGCATTACACTGACGTCACGCAAAATCCTACATCGCGCATGCACAAAATACAGAGAGTACAGAAGTCAATCACATTTATGTACTTCACTTTTCATACCTACGCTCGGCGGTCTCGCTAGGGTTGTCAACTTTAGCTTATGCACAAAAAGCTATCGTAGTAGTGGCACTCGTATCTAGGTGTTTGATTTATTGTTAAGAATGAAACAGGAAGATAGGAAATATAAACCAATATTATCTAAAATATTTTTATTTTAATGTCACGATCGCCGAGCAGTTCAATCTTAACTATTTATAATGAGGAAGATGAGCGTATTTTTTAGTTAATAGGTACTACAATAACATGATTGAATTAATATTACAAGGCCGCGAAGTCATGTTCGCTTACCTACAACTAACCATTCTGTGTTACGATAAAACGAACCATCGAAAGAGAAGCAAATACCTAGGTAGATACATACCTCTCTGAAGCAACTGGTAGCTTATAAAACGACAATTCACAGTTTAATGTTGAATTTAAACAACCGTACACTGAATAGTTATAATAACATTTTTTTTGTTGCTCCATTTTTGCACTACACAGACGCGTGTCTCAGGGGATGGCACTCGCGCTCGCACTGGTCCCAACCCGTCCGAGATATCGTGTCCGTGAGCAGTGTCTATGTGTGCGTTGCTCGAGCGCACTTTGTACATAGATTGACCTCTGTAAACTCTGTGTTTTGTGGCGCAAGAAAAGTTAGCGCGCAACTAGCATTTATACAAAATACGCTGGTTGCCGACCCCGGTCGGGCAATCACGACACCGGTCGGACGATAATCCGTTTCAACTTTACATCTAGTCCATCATACCTCTATATGCCTTCACACATGAGTGGTTACATCTTAATGTTCATGTCAGCCCGGTACCACATTACTGAGTGGCCGAAGTTTGTCTTTGATTTCGACCGTAAAAAAACAAAGTTCAGTCGGTTTCTTTCTAAGCCGAAATCTTTCATAAGGATTTTTTCTCACATTTCCAGGAGTGGGAAAGGTGATGGAGATCAGTTTCAACTACCTGAAGGAGGGCGGCAAATACGTGCTGTTCGGTTGCTGTCCGCCATCACACACCACCACGTAAGGATTCTTATTAACCTTTACGTTACTCATTTCCATCTAGTTTTTTTCCAACTATTTGGGGGCGGCTACCAGTCTAACCGAATGCAGCTGACACCAGCAATTTACACGAAGCGACTACCTATCTGACCATCCAGGTAATACATTACCGTTTGGTCAAACTTTTCGGGCAAGAAGTAGTTATTATCAAGAGCTCATTAGATAAACTAACACTTAACAACGACTTTGATTCTATTAGCTCTATTAGAAATTATGTCACTTTATGAGCCATTCTGAGATACCGTGGCCCCTGGCATACAGGCAACTGAGGGAACACGGGTGGGTTTTAGTCAGCAAAAGTCTGACACGCCCTCCTGCTCCACCCAGAGCGGGAGAAGTTATTTGATGATTTCCCATCCAAAAAAAAAAAAATATGAGTCATACTTCACCAGGGCTTGAATTCACTATGACCACTTAACGATTCCTTACTCGTAACCACGTCAATCGCACACGAATTCTGCTAATATCGTATTAATAATATCGACAAATTGTCTTGGAATATACAAATGAAATGAAATGTTTATTAATGTAAGACACTTTTACACGTCAATATTTTGTTGGTCAATATTTTAAAAACAAGATGGCGCCGGCATTTCCTAGCTGACTGTACCCTGAGAAGAAAAGCTGAAACAAACTCAGAGGTCGTGGTATCTTTTAAAGTTCAAACATTATATTATTTGAATTTTATGTGAGTCTAACAATGCAGGGCAATGTCTGGAAAGGCCTTTTGAAGAAAGAGCCATTGCAGCTTTGAGCTGACTTGTCTCAACAGACGGCATGTATGTAGCAGTCACCGTGTAGCTCAACCCTATTTTAGGGAGTTCAACGACCCGTCACAAGACGCTACCACATTTGCAGGACATTTGCGTAGGCCATTTACAAAATGCTCAAAACCACCAGACGAGTTATAAAGTCTTGTGTTCAATCTAGCCTGCATAGTACTCACATTCACAGTTAGTTTTTTCTTTAAATGTCATCAAATGAGGGTACATTGGAGCAACTTAACTACAGAATAGGAGATTTCGATTCTTTACCTAACGGTAAAGTTTGAACGCAGTAAGATTCCGCGGGGGATCATTATAACGATACAGAATTGGGGCCCTGGACGCCATAACGGCGCAGCCAGATCGCGTCGCCGACTCGCTTTCGATTTCACATTGTGAGATAACTTAAATAGAGCCCTGCGGGGTAACACACTATACCTAAGTAGTAATCGCTTTCATTTAGGCAGTTCAACAATATTCTTTGCGTTTTTTACGTAGTTGAGCAGACAAATTTTTCGAAATGGATTTAGTCACCTCTTCTATTCTTTACCAGGGGCGTACCAATAGAAAATGGCGCCCAGGGCACGCATCATAATTGCGCGCCTCCGTAAATTATCTTCTCGGTCTACACTGAGCAAAGCTAGGTCGCATAACCTTTCTTAAACAATAATTATATTAATTAATAACTAAGGTATTAGGTAATTTCAACTTGTTACAAAATCGCTTGCAATCTTGCAATTTTAAGAGAATTTGAATAGAAATACGCAGATTTGGAAATACGCTTTCATCCTCGTACTGCACAATAAATTCAAGTAGCTCTTCAGATGTCTTAGAGGTAACAGTATGAAATGGTTTATTGATGTTTTTGTTTTTACACGCTTTATTTTTACATGCTTTATATTAGCTTCACTTGTATGTTTGTTTGTATGTATGTTTCTATGTTTGTTTGATTGCAACCGACTCCTCAGGGCGCGATTTTGACCCACTTCAAACGGTCAGATTTCATTTGAACTTTGTAGACTTATCGAGGACCGATGACAATTAAAAAATAAAAAAAAAATAGAAAAAAAAAACTTAAGAATCACGCTTTTGTAGTTAGCAGAACTAAAAAATAGTAAATAAATAATAGTAAAAAAAAACATGCTTTAAAAACCAAACTAAAAAGTAGAAAATAATTTAGTTCTATTAAAAAGCGTGGGGTGCTTGATATTAATTGATTATAAAAATACCTCAAAAAGCACCCCACGCTTTTTAATGGAATTAAATTATTTTCTACTTTTTTAGTTTGGTTTTAAAGCTTTAGTTATTTTTTTAGTTATTTAAACTATAATTTTTTTTTTTAATAATTGGCGACTTTTTGCGCCACCCTTCGATAGGCGCTCAGGGCTCGTGCCCTGGTTGCCTCACACTAGTTACGCCTCTGTTCTTTTCTAACTAATATTTCTTCTGTTCCAGCATCAACCCGTTCGACATTTACAACAAAGAGCTGACAGTCATCGGCGTCAAGATCAATCCGTTCAGCTTCCCCAGCGCTATCAGCTGGCTCAAGGCTATGGGCAGCAGGTAAAGATTCCTAGTCCTCATCGATTTCATCGTTCCCACGTACCCATGGACGTAGTTAAAATCGCGGCGGGTTTCTTTCGCACGCTGGATCTTCAGTACACTTCAACAGTTGAAAACCAAACCCTGAGTTTTTTCGAGGCTTCAGGCGACTGGGACCGCAATTATCTGGAGTCGCGGTCTCAGTCACCGGATCCATTTAGGGCGGAGATTTCTGGAAAACACTCAAAAAAGTGCTTTTTTAAAGCCGTGTATCTCTTTAACCGTAAATAATTTTGAAAGAAAAAAAAATGATATTTTAAGTCTTTTTTGCATACAGTGATGGAATTCAAAATATAATTAAACATATTTAAATGCATCAAAAAAATAATCAAAGTCACCTTTTAATTATCTTTAAAAGCAATTTTTCCCTCCAAGAACAATTATAATTATAATTAAAAATTTACCATAAAATTTCAAATGCAAACTGCATCCAGTGATGGATTATTTATAATTAAATAGTTAATATTCAATTTTATCCGATTTTATTTGCATTATCACGACATACGCTTGTTCATTTGTTATTCGAAATTTTTATAACAGATTTTAACCAATATCCGATTGCAATAAGAACTATTATCGTTTATAACGACAATATTTAAAGTTACCATGGCCATAATTTTTTTTTTCTTCCGGAGAAAATGGGTGGTTCCACCACCCATTTTCTCCGCTTTTTCGATACTCTGGGATCCCTTATTGCCCCGGTATGGCTATTTATATCCAAAGAAAGTATTCAACATCGTAGCTTATTAAATCCTACCTAGTGACTATGAGTTTCAATTATAAACCTACTGTTCGTGGTTCGAGAGGTTAATCTATAGATACTTCTATTATATTATAAAAAGGTGAAATGTGTGAGTTTATATGTATGGGGTAATCTTCGGAACTCCTGAACCGATTCTAAAAAATGTTTCACTAATAGAAAGCTACAGTATTGCCAAATGTCTTAGGGTATATTTTATGTTAAATAAAGAGACTAAAAAGAACATAGTATTAATTAAAGAAGACGTTATTAAATTATGCTTTTTTTTTCAAGGTATGTGGACTACCACAAGCTGGGAGTGAAGACCTACAGTCTGTCAGAGTATGAGGCAGCTCTAGGAGATCTGAAGGCGGGTACCGTTGCTAAGGCCGTGTTTAAGATTAACCAGGATTGAGGGTTGAATGTATAACTTAATACTTATAAGCTGTTTATTAAATGATTTGTTTTGTTGATATTTATTTGTTTAGTTTTATTTACGTAGCCTTACTGGTAGGCAGTATGTCTGACCACACACCACCCACCACATACCTATGCAGAAAATAAGAATTTTAATATAGGTACTGCCTGATTCCAGGGAAGGAACTCAAAATCAACCACTCTTTATTCTCAAACAAAAAGTTATTATTCAAACAAGGCAGTACTTTTGAACGTTAAAATTACATAAGACAGTCCCCCGAAAAGCCCGCCCCTTACCACTTCCTAGTGCTTTTGCTGGGAATAAGAAGTGGCGCAACAAACTGCCCAGCAGCACAGCAGTCGATAACTTATACTTTTACAGTATTTTCATTTCACGAAGCGACTCGCGCTTTACTTGTGTTAACCGAGTGTACAAATACGCTGTGAATGTGTGCGCGAAGACGAGTAGTGTCAGCACATAACACACACACACACTTCCGACTTCGCCATTGTCCTCCTGCGCTTGCACACACTTTCACACCGTGTTTCTACATCATCGCCTATGTTATATGCAAAGTCAAAGCATTGCAGATTATTTGCCATCTCAGAGACAAATCTGAGATGTCTCAAGAGCCTCTAAACACCTGGAAATACGCTGGCATAATTAGTCTAGACGAACGTAAAAACATCGCGGCGGGATTTTTGCAAGCTGGATCTTCAATGCACTGAAGCATATTATAAGATAAAAGACTACGTTGAAGACAGGGAAGTTTGGCATTAATTCCTTCTGCACATGTGGCTTCCCTGGTACCTCA
Organism: Polymixis lichenea; assembly: GCA_949091785.1. Lineage (NCBI taxonomy): Eukaryota > Metazoa > Arthropoda > Insecta > Lepidoptera > Noctuidae > Polymixis > Polymixis lichenea. The sequence continues at coordinate 9,481,847 of OX420959.1, forward strand.
TTAACAGCATAACTATGTGAAAGTTTAATAACTGATTCCAAATTACAATGTTCATTTTTATTCTTTTTATTTTTTATAATGTCTGAAAAATTATTTTTTTTTGGCTGGGAAATCATCAAATAACTTCTCCCGCTCTGGGTGGAGCGGGAGGGCGTGTCAGACTTTTACTGACCAAAACCCACCCGTGTTCCCTCAGTTGCCTGTGTGCCAGGGGCCGCGGTATCTCTTTCGAACAACCCGCACCCCTGGCAGGCATCGGCCCTTGCAGGCCCCATCAGTTGCTGCTGACATCTCTTTGACGCGCGCGTGGAACACAACGCGCCGTCGACCCGGGCTTGGTCCTTACCGGACAACGAGCTACCCATTACTCGCCGTCCGCAAGCCCGCGCCTACGGTGGCCGGGAATCAGCCTGGGATTCCCGACGCCCAGGGCGTCTCCTGCGAAGGCCACGGCTGTGAGGGCGCATGTACTGCATCTCCCTCACGTGCGCCGCCTCCCTCTTTGCGAGCATAACTGCTTCGCTGAAGGAGGCGACTGCTAGTCATGCACTCTCGCTCCGTACCATGGCCTGGACCAGGGTCGGACACGAGAGATCGCCGCCGCCGATCACCTCCACGAGGAATGTCTGACATATTCTCGTAATTATTTGACATTATACATTCATTCCAATAACAACTGTTTATTAGTGATTGTCATAGAAAATTTGAAATCATGTCACTTGGTTTAAATAGGTTCCTTTTATTTATGTAGGGATTCTTTTACATATTGTGTATGAGAGAAAGTTGTAGGCCTTACAGACTGTAGATTTGTAGACGATTTTCTATTCTCTAAAGTATCTGGTACTTATTGACAGGCCTGCACTGTCCTCCCATACCTATTATCACTGTAATTTGAAAATGTTGTAAAAAAGAGTAACCGTGGAGTTTCTTGCCGGCTCTTCTCCATAGGAAGCGACAAATTGGAACCGTGCACCTAGCTTCTGACGTTTCATAAGTGCCCTTGCAGGTTTTGACAAAATCAAACAGTGTGTTTTTTCGATGCTTTGGCATGTACATACTCTGATGGATTCTTAATGCTAGGTTTAATACCGAGAGTTGAAACTCTAGAGCGCGATAAAATCTCGTCGCGTTATTTTCTTACCATCCAAACCGGCGGACTGCAACGATACGTAGAATCAGCAATAACAATCAGATATCACAGTCAAGCTATCCCGATTTACTCATTATAATTCATCATTTGCTGAGCTTTTTCCCAAAGATGTTGGGGTCTTCCTTCAGTCTTATCGGGTTCAAATGCAGCGACTGCCTATCTGACCCCCACAACACAGTTACTGGGTAACAGGATATCCCTTGGTAATGTAAACTAATATTAGAAAGAGAAAAGATTGATTTTTTTTTTGTTTGCAACGCTTTCTCGCTAAAACGGCTGAACAGATTTGGATGAATTTTAGCACATGTGACGATCTAGACCGAGACCTGGGCCCTGAGATAAAACACATTTCTGTTAGCGTTCACGCCAAACGCTACGCCAAAATGTATGGGAATGACATTGCCTACGGAAAGATTACGTCGTGTCCTTTCCGCAGGGAATGTCATTCCCTCACATTTTGGCGTCTAGGCCTGCAGGTTTAGGACTAAAATATTTGTTATACCGATATTCCCACGGAATCGAGACTTAGACTGGGTGAAACCGCGGGGCGCAACTATAGTAAGAAATAAATATGTTAATTAACCCATCCTGAAATAGTCATAACTGTAGATAGATTATTCAATGTTACGCCTCTGCTTACTCTTCTAAGAATTAAGTCGTGCTAGTTATGACCGCAAAACTAACTCCGTTATGTGCTATGACATAAAATCATCAATCATTTATTAATATTGTTACAATAATATTACATTGATGGGCCGATACGGTAATGTATAATGATTTGATCAATTTATCATTTCGAAGTGAGTTTTAAACCGCGATGTTGCTTATGGATTATTTTTTTTTTTAGTCAATAATCTGTGAGTCGACGTGATAAAATAGCGGTGGGATTTTTTGTGCATTGGATCTTCAACGTACCACTTAGCGCCAAGAGTTCAAAATCGAATGGAGTGCATCCCATCGCGTCCCAAATATTTACTTATATTGAGCCAGCGTCCAATAAAGCCGGCAATAAGGCCATATTGGGATATTGGGCGCTGGTTCAATATGACTGGAATATTAAAAAAAAAACAACCGACTCCCGGAAAAACACTACAAAGTGAAAAATTACTTTAATTTCGGAAATCGGTGACTTTGGATGTGTATTTTAAATTGTTTGTTCCGAAATTAAAGTTATTATTCACTTTGTACTGTTTTTCCGGAAGTCGGTTGTTTTTTTTTTGGAAAAAGTTTTTATTTTTCGCTGTTAGGCTTTAGTACCCTATACCGATTTGAAATTTCATCATCCTTGGGGTCAAAACAATCAATGCATATTTATGCGATAGCAGCAATAGCGGTTGATTTGCTGTCATTTTTTTAAGAGTCCCGTTGTGTTTCCGAAACGCATCATCAGATCTATGTAAATTTAAATGGGACCATTTCGGAATAAACCCCTTTCGAACAAAAACAGAATTTTGCAAATCCATCTATATATGACGGAGTTATGACCTAAAAGAAAAAACATTTTTCAAAAAAAAAACAACCGGTTTTTTTTTTTATTTTTTTTTTCATTCCATTTCCTTATAATTTTCTTCACTAGAGTACCCCCCTAAACACAGTCTGCAATTCAAAGAAAAACACACGACAACAATTCCTCTTGTTGTGTCTGTCACTACAAAGGCCACCATTTTAAAAAGCTAATGACCCATCCTCCCACGTCATGCACACAATGGGCCACACTCCACACAGACCATTGTCTGCCCCCAATGACCCAGTAACCAACATTCTTCCCGGTCGTCGGCTCGATTATTAAACAATACACGTTAATCGATAAAAGTTAAGAGAAAGTTTGTGACATTCATCTCAGAAATTGCTCAACATATTTCGATAGTGTTTCTTGAATGAGTCAGTTTGTTTTTCGCTTTCTGAGTTCAATATACTATAGATTGGTAAAGAAGTGTTTATGTTCTGAAACTTCCTTGTTATTTTATACCTTAAGTACTAATTCGCGTGTTGCCAGTGATGACCCATGGCACTGAAACGTGTTCGCTCTCAATGGGCCTTCTTATTAAGGGCTAAAAGTCACCCAAATAGCAATGGAGAGGGCTATGCAGTTTCTCTGCGTGATCGAAACAGGAATGAAGAGATCTGCAGGAAAACCAAGGCCACCGACATAGCCCGAAGAATTGCCAAACTTAAGTGGCAGTTGGCGTGGACATTGCTCGCAGAACAGATGGCCGATGGGGCCGAAAAGAACGTACTGGAAGACGTAGAATTGGAAGGCTTCCCACAAGGTGGACTGATAATCCTGTGCAAGCTGCATGAATCCGCTGGATGCGTGAAGCATAGAACCGGTCGAAGTTGCGGAGCTTGGGGGAGGCCTATGTCCAGCAGTGGACGTCTTCCGGCTGAAATGATGATGTTGTCTACTTCTATACTCTTGTCACTTGATTATTCTTTCTATAAAATTGTTAGTTGGAAGAACCGGACAGAAAAACTCAGCAGAAAAAAAGAACACAAATCCTGAACCGATAAATAATCGATCCCAGGACTCAACATTAGCAGTCGCGATTATACCTATGCATTGTCTGAATTCGGAATTCGCCAACATGTAGTAAGTAAGTAAGCAAAGTTGATCAATGATTGTAGACACAACGGAGGCTTTCTGAGGACTTTTGAATTGGTTCTGGTTAGTCAGAGTTTTGGGAATCCCTTCGAGATATCGCGTTACGTAATACCTGGGTTGAGGAGATCAGATTAGCCGTCACGTGCTTCATAAAATGCAGATTGAATAGGAGTTTTAACGTTAGTCCAATAATATAAGAAGCTATTTCATATGTTTTTGGATTGTAGACAAACTGGTGGTCCACCTGATGGTGAGTTGGTCCGCAATACCAAAGGCATCGTAGGTGCGTTTTATTTTTGAGGGTGGGAAATCATCAAATAACTTCTCCCGCTCTGGGTGGAGCAGGAGGGCGTGTTAGACTTACTGACTAAACCCCACCCGTGTTCCCTCAGTTGCCTGTGTGCCAGGGGCTACGGTATCTCTTTCGAACAACCCGCACTCCTGGCAGAATCGTAGGTGCGTTACCATCTCAGAGAGAATGCTGAAACAATTTACATATATACCTGTAATACACATTCTTAAGGGGAATCTAGTCGCAGGCTCGAACTCACTGGTGGGGCTGGCTAAAAAGCACGCTGTCTCACCAGGCATCGTGTCCGACAGCGGTAGTATCAGTGATGAGCAGTTACACGCTAGTCTATACGCACCGTTATTGAGTAAGATGCAGGATCATTTATAGTAAAACAGGCGCGTAAAAAATTTGAAAAAAAGAAAAGTCCTTCGGAAGATCGGGATTTATGAAAAATCCACTACATAAATTAATTACCAATATAGTTTATTTAACTTTTCGATATTTGAGTTTTGTCGATAATGACTTGGTTTTGGCGATTTTACACTTCTACACCAATTAAATACGCTCAAAGTTAGGTTAAATTAGCAAGAAAAACTAGTATTTTTGGTTCTATTTTAGTATTCTGTTTCCGTAAAGACAATATTAATAATGAGACAAAAGCATGCCATGTTTAATTTTTGATGTACATTGTCAAACAGTGGAGTAATACACTCCCGAAGTTTGTATGTAAAAAAAAATCGACTATATTCACCTTAAGGAGACATAACTATTGACGTCAGAATTTCAACATCTGCCTAGCCATTTCCCAAATATATTGGGGTCGGCTTCCAGTCTAACCAGATGCAGCTGAATACCAGTATTTTATATGGAGCGACTGCCTATCTGACCTCCACAACCTACTTACTAGGTAATACGATACCCCTTGGGAAGAGTGGTTGTCAGACTACGGCTTCTGACGACCCGTAACGACTGTCAAAGATCCACGATGACACCCGGGACCAACGGCTTAATGTGCTTTCTGAGGCACGGAGTATGTAAAGATCTTGGTAAGTATATAAAGATGGTCACCCATCCACGGACCAGCCGCGGCAAGCATAGCTTAACCTGATCAAGCAAGCAACGCACAAGCCCCTCCGTCCCATGACGTCTGAATTTATGAATATCAATAATAAAATATGTTTTTAAGGTGTCCTACTTTCCAATCACGATGGATCACACAACAAGTGACATTTAGTATTGAGTTAACTGTATCGAAGATCAATGCTGGTAAGCTGTTTTGCAACGGACAGACGTGAAAAACAATCCCTACTTCCCTACTCATTAATATTATAAATGCGAAAGTAACTCTGTTTGTTATGCTTTCACGCCTAATCCGCTGAACGGATCGTTATGTTTGGCAGAGTTATACACCGTGACTTTTTAGTCGTCTTACAAAGTTGATCCACTCAATGTATCCCTCATAAAATACCTCTAGGCGCGATTAAAACATTGCTACCAGTAATTCAGATAATAGGTACAAAGAAAAATAAATAATGCTTCAGAATTATGAAACACCCTCCCTGATAATAATGTTTACGTATCAAACGGTAGAAGATATCTACCTACCTACCATTACATTCCATGACTAATTCCATCTCCTTAACAAGGTGTTTCAAACTACGGCATGCGTCTTAGTGAATGACTTTGTAATTTTTTTAATTATGCAAATGTTTAAATTTTTTTTTTTTAATATAAATGATTAGTAGTCTTTGGATACATGAAGTGGGCTGCCGTTGTAAGACGACTAAAATGTCACGGTGTATAGCCTGGGATATGGAGAATGATATACCTAGGTTTCTGGACTTTTTTACGCGATAATCGACGCCTCCGCTCGCGTACTAGCTTTTGCTAATGTTCTATACAGGCTAAGTTTTTAACCAGTGCGCAAACTGTAACCATGAATTCAGCATATCATTCTAGACCCCGCAGCGCAGAAAGTTTTCGTCGGTTATACAAAAAAAAAAATCAGCAGAATAGAAGCAATAGAAAAGTGCAAATACTTACGCGGTCAAAATGCATGGAACAGCTGATTTTTTTTTTGTATAACCAACGAAAAATTTCTGCGCTAGCGGGTCTAGAATGATATGCTGAATTCATGGTTACAGTTTGCGCACTGGATAAAAACTTATCCTGTATATTCATAACCTACTGTGGTTCTTTCCTCAAAATACCTACCATGTCAGGCATTAAATAATCTGAATCATGGCCCTCTTATGGCTCGCCCAAGTTTATGTATGGACTCTAAAAAGATCAATCCATAATCAGCCTGCATTCCCATTCCTGTGTCCCAGCATTCCCACTGCTGGGACACAGGCGTCCTCTCTGTGAGTGGGCTGTAATGTAAGTGGATTGTTTTAATATAGACACCAGTACCGCGCTTGCCATGCAAGTAATTTCTTTCGGGAATAAAATACCTTCGCTAATTTTAAGGCTTACTCTAAATCAGCATGATAGTTTGAATGATTAAAGGAATTTTATCGCCAGCTTTTACATCATGATGACGATGAGGATGGAACTCCCTTTTCCACACTTACACTCCCATTCGGTCCGTTGTGCGTGGGGATTCTGGCTAACAGAGCCAGCCTAGCTCCGCCCAGAAACACAGAAGCTTACTGGGAGCTTCACAGGCTTCGCGGAGCGACTTCATTGCTCCGAGGATTTCTTCACGTTGAGAAGACACGGCCTCGCATTCCAGGATGACGTGGGCGACTCATTCCTCGGCGTCATGGCAGCCCCTGCAAAGCGGGCTGTCTGTGGTACCTATGTTAAAAAGATGTTTGTTAAGGGGGGTTATGGCCCGTTAATATTCCTATTATTATTCTAAGGGCCAGCTTGTCCCTGCCAGGGGTGCGGGTTGTTCGAAAGAGATACCGCGGCCCCTGGCACACAGGCAACTGAGGCAACACGGGTGGGTTTTAGTCAGTAAAAGTCTGACACGCCCTCCTGCTCCAACCAGAGCGGGAGAAGTTATTTGATGATTTCCCACACAAAAAAAAGGGCCAGCTTGTACAACGTAAGGTCGTCTTTTGCTAACAACCTTTACAGTAACTACTAGGCTTTGGAATGGGCAAGTTCATCTTTCTAACTGGCCGACCCCTTGACAATTCAAAATTGCCTGTAATTCATCATCTTTATCATCATCATTTCAGCCGAAAGTGTTGCCATAATCGCCACGCTTGGGACGCAGGTCGGTGATCGCAGTATCGTGGCAAAATGCATAGAGAACGCTGCTGCCCATTCTCTAGTAAGTCCCTTAGTCGCCTTCTACGACACCCACGGGAAGAAATGGGATGGTGCTATTCTTTATGTCCACCATCCGGCCTGTTATTGGTTTATTTGTAATAGTATTATACAAATTAGCGCCTGTCGACATGTAATCGTTGTGGTGGCGTTGTGCTACGTGTGATCAGGCCCTAATTCAACACGAAAGATGAATCATACAACACCCCAGTGACATTTTGGCAAAATATTCAGATAACTGTTGTAAAGATACCGCATCTCATGTTTGGCAATACAATGCCGCCGGCGCATTGAAAGGGGTGCGCAACATTTAGGTGAAACCTAAAAACGACGCATTGTAGGTCAATACCTACGGTACTGACAATAATTGACGACTTTTCTAAAGTATCACCATGATCTATATACAACGTGTAACGGAAAGGGTATATACATACCAAGGGCACGGCTTCTTTGGATGATATCAAACGATATTGGAAGGATTTTTAATCCTATTTCTACATGTTACGGAAGTTATGAAATTTTTTAATACTACACCAGAACAAATTGAAACAAACACATCACTCGGAAGAAATTTATCGTGATATTGGCACGTAACGTGGAAAGTTATTGACCTACATAGTGCGGTGACACGTTTGTTATGATTTGAATTTAAGAAACATATGAAACCGAAAATTTTGTAACAATTCTTAGAGTGTTTTATTTAGAGCTGAAACTATGTATAGTGATTCTGTACCAGCTGTTATCGTTAGTGCTTAAGGATAGCAATAGGGTTTCTGTTAAACCTTGTATAAGACTACAGCGCCATGGCAGTCAGTATGATACTAGCGAAGTTATTTGTAAAGACTTCGTCATACAAAATCAGGACAATAATAAAACACCTCTTAGTCGATTTTGGCTTGTAAATTTTAGGTACATACGATATTACAATACCTACCATTGTGGAACGTCATGCATTGAATTACGATTGGTTAGGTACTACATTATCGTAAGGCTTGTGGCTAAGTAATAACAGCCGTACGGGTTGATCGATCAGGTTAAGCTACGCTTGCCGCGGTTGGTCCGTGGATGAGTGACCATCTTTAGATACCAAGACCCCTATTTGCCGCGGAAAGCACGTTACGCTGCTGGTCCAGGCTGTTCTTCGAAGATCTTTGACAGTCGTTTCGGGTCATCAGACGCCCGAAAGTCTGACAACAAATCTTACCAAGGGGTATCGTATTACCCAGTAACTGCGGTGTAGAGAGCAGATAGGCAGTCGCTCCATGTAAAATACTGGTATTCAGCTGCATCCGGTTAGACTGGAAGCCGACCCCGACATAGTTGGGAAAAGGCTAGGCAGATGATGATAGGTAGGTACACGGCTACACATCAAGCTTTACATTTCCAGTTGACACTGATCTTGCACTATACGGAAATCCTATACAATTCGAGATCAGCTTATACTGGAAATGTACAGGATAAGTTTTTATCCAGTGCGCAAACTGTAACCATGAATTCAGCATATCATTCGAGACCCCCAGCGCAGCAATTTTTCGTCGGTTTTACAAAAAAAAAAAAATCAGCTGTTTCATAGAAAAGTGCAATACCTACGCGGTCAAAATGTATGGAACAGCTGATTTTTTTTTTGTAAAACCGACAAAAAATTTCTGCGCTGGGGTCTAGAATGATATGCTGAATTCATGGTTACAGTTTGCGCACTGGATAAAAATTTATCCTGTGTAGCTTGAAGTGTACCCGTTTGTACCTACTAAACTATCTTAATTCCATACATTTTTGTTGTACTTCGATTGATTTACGATGTGATCTATAAAACCCATTATTACAATAAATCAAAAGTTAATATTAATGACACCAAACACAAAATGTAATTCATGCTAAATGTCACTAACCCCTGCACACATGAATCACTTAAATTCTTTGCATGACAAATGTAATACAATCATGATATTATATCAATGGATTACTCAAATACATAAATTATATTGAAGACAGAGCAGAATAAGGACATTACATTAAAATCCTTTGTGCCAATTGCTTTCACCTACAAATAAACTAACTTCGTGCGAGTCGCCTTTAAAAAATATTATATTAATCAATAGTGACGATTCAACTAATAAACTGTATGCGCATCTTCCTCGCTCATCTAAATGTGCTATTACACGGGCAATGTTTTGAGAAATTATTGCTCGGCAACACTAATGTATCAATCTGGATCAATTAAGTGGAACAATCTGGAGCAACAACAATAAATTGTGGATATGTTTCGGGAATATTGCTTCTGATTGCTCCATATATTTCATGAATGGCCGAATATCCAATCGGTTTGGAAATTTTTTGTCAATTTTCTTTCGTATAATTACGTCTCGTTTTTGCGAGAGGAACCGGCCGGTGGCGGAGGCGGCGGAGGGGGGGAGTATTGCCTAGTTTTTTAAGTTGCTCCATATTGTGTGGCCGTATCTCTGGCAACAGGTTGCTACATGTTGCCATGGCCCTAAATTACTGGATGTAGTCGTGACGTACTAGTTGTCGAGAATTGACCAGGATGGAGCAATTTTAGTTACTCGTGTAAGCGCACATTTACTCGCTTCGCTACACAGCATTAGTGGAAACGGTCACATAGTTAGCTTTCATATCCTAGCAGCATAGCTGCTTAGCACATCTTACACTATACACTTCTGCCTATCCCATAACCCCTTTACGGAAAACAAACGTGACGTTTTAAGAAGCATGGATTAGTAAGGCCTCTTTACCTGGAAGCCGAGCCGACCGTTACAAGACCTTTCCAATAGGGTCCTATAAGGAGGATCTTCCACACAATGGACTGATTACCATCTCTGACACGGTGACATTTAGCGATAGCGTGATAACCGTAATATGTATGGTAACTGTGTTTGTTAAATATGTATGTTAATAGTGTGAGGAATTATTATTACTGATTGTGTTATGGTTTTTTTATTGGAACGAAGTTCCTTTTCGCGCGTTGCGAAAGGGGGCTAGACGGAAAAAATTAAGACCAAAAGTTGTAACGACACTTTTAATTAAGACCAAAAGTTGTAACGACAGTTTTTGCTACATTGTTGTAAGCCGTGCGGCGTGCACGTGTTTCTCTGCAGACAGAGACACAGACAGAGTGCATATATATATATATATATATATATATATAAATGTATATGCACTCTGTCTGTGTCTCTTTCTGCATAATATATATATATGTGTGTGTGTGTATGTATATGTACAATTTTTAAAATTTTATTACAATTCCTTCACTAATTAATCGAAAGCAACTTCGTTCCATCCGGGTGTCCCTTTACACCTCTCAAGTGTTTTTATTTTTTTAGGTCTGGGAAATCATTAAAAAACTTCTCCCGCTCTGGGTGGAGCAGGAGGCCGTGTCAGACTTTTACTGACTAAAACCCACCCGTGTCCCTCAGTTGCCTGTGTGTCAGGGGCCGCGGTATTTCCTTCGAACAACCCGCACCCCTGGCAGTCATCGGCCCTTGCGGATCCCACCGGTTGGTGCTGATATCTTTTGGGGACGCGCGTGAAACACAACGCGCCGTCGACCCGGGCTTGGACCTTACCGGACAGCGAGCTACCCATTACTTGCCGTCCGCAAGCCCGCGCCTACGGTGGCCGGGAATCAGCCTGGGATTCCTGACGCCCAGGGCGTCTCCTGCTTGTGTTATGGTGCAGTTGTGGTCCAGTGATCTCGTTCAAACCCAGGCAGGCACTATTCTTAGTGTATTTCATTTCATCACCACAGCACCGACATGTTCTAGAACCAAAAATTCGAAACTTGTAACATTCAATTAGCTTCATCTTTCTAACTCACCGACCTTGACAATTCAAAAGCGCCTGTAATTGGTTTATTTGAAATAAATGCTTTGAGTTTGAGTTTGAGTTTGAATTCACCAACCCGCACTGGGCCCGTGCGGTAGATTATAGCCTTTATAGTCTACTCTTTCTGAAAGAGACGCCTGCGTCCCAGCAGTGGATTATGGCCTTTATAGTCTACTCTTTCTGAAAGAGACGCCTGCGTCCCAGCAGTGGATTATGGCCTTTATAGTCTACTCTTTCTGAAAGAGACGCCTGCGTCCCAGCAGTGGATTATGGCCTTTATAGTCTACTCTTTCTGAAAGAGACGCCTGCGTCCCAGCAGTGGATTATGGCCTTTATAGTCTACTCTTTCTGAAAGAGACGCCTGCGTCCCAGCAGTGGATTATGGCCTTTATAGTCTACTCTTTCTGAAAGAGACGCCTGCGTCCCAGCAGTGGATTATGGCCTTTATAGTCTACTCTTTCTGAAAGAGACGCCTGCGTCCCAGCAGTGGATTATGGCCTTTATAGTCTACTCTTTCTGAAAGAGACGCCTGCGTCCCAGCAGTGGATTATGGCCTTTATAGTCTACTCTTTCTGAAAGAGACGCCTGCGTCCCAGCAGTGGATTATGGCCTTTATAGTCTACTCTTTCTGAAAGAGACGCCTGCGTCCCAGCAGTGGATTTCCCCTTAGGCGGATTTTGATGGGTTTTGGTAGCAAGGCTCTAAATCGTTTGCACCTGATTGGAGTTCGAAATCATTTAATAAATATTAATTTTCACTTGGCCACCTCGTCTTTACCGCTCGCGCCGCCATGTCAAATGAGCCAGAAAGATGTTGTTGAGCACATCGAAATCAATATTTTTAATCACCAGTTTTTGAACTCCCAGAATGATTTTCACGTAAAATAACCAAATGACTGGATAAACTAAACAAATAAACAATTGCGAGTCGGATTCGTTCGCGAAGGGTTCGTATCTATGAAAACGGCAAAAAAATGTCTGTTGTACTGGAGCCCTCTTAAATATTTTTTTTTCTGTTTTTTAGTATTTGTTGTTATAGCGGCAACAGAAATACATTATCTGTAAAAAAATCAACTGTCTAACTATTACGGTTCATGAGATACAGCCTGGTGACAGACGGATAGATAGACAGACGGACGGACAGCGGAGTCTTAGTAATAGGGTTTTACCCTTTGGGTACGGAACCCTAAAAATGGACAGTGACTGTATGGCATCGGCAGATCAAACATAACGTAAAAAAACTAGTATAAGCTGGCCTGTAAACACGCTCACAACGTAAAAATATCGTGGCGGGATTTTATCGCGCACTGGATTTTGAACTCTCGGTGTTGACCCGAGCATTGAGAGTCCAACGTGCATCTCAGCGCGTGGATAAAACACACCTTTCAATTTTCAACTCTCGGCGCTAATATACACCGTGACATTTTAGTCGTTTTACAAAGGCAGCCTACTTCATGTATCCAATGAAAACTAATCATTTATTAAAAAAAATATTTTTGGACATATGATTTAAAAAGAATATGATTCACAAAGACGCATGATGTTGTTTTGAACAACCTGTTATGGAGATGGAATGAAGGATGAAATGTAATGATATTATGGTAGGTATATGTAGAAATCTTGTACCGTTTGCTAAGTAAACTTAACAGAGAAATTCTAAGACATTATTTATTTTTCTTAGTACCTATTATCTTAATTAATTGTAACAATTCTTTAATCGCGCCTGTAGGTATTTTATGTCGGATACATTGAGTGGACTACCTTTGTAAGACGACTAAAATGTCACGGTGTATAGGGTGTCCCAACAAGAGTGCCGGATTTAAATTCGCCGCCATTTTGTTAATACGAGTTGTACAGTAAGTATTATTTTTTTGACAGTTGTCACGTACAGACCACGCGATTTAAGAATATGGTAAGGTTTAATTATTGTAAAAACACATTAGAAAAATGGTGAAAGTTTTGTAAAACAGTTCGCCAATTACGTCAAGTTTTCAGTCGCAATGCGACAAATGCGCCAAATGAATCGACAGTGAGGCGGTTAATTACAAAATTTGAGACCAAATCTACGTTGATGGATCAGAAGACAATTGTTCGTCGTCGTCCTCGTCGGTCACTCGAAAATAAAGCCACATTAAGGGAATCTATGGCCGAGAATCCAGAATAAACCTGTGCCAGGGGTTTTGTCATGCTCACTTAAAGGTCTCACTGATGGTGACGCATGTGTTGGATCATTCGGTTCCCTATAAAATGGTTGAGCTGAATGGTGCTGATCCACGCGTCAAGTTCGTGAACTGTCGGTTGAGACTGCTCATCTGCTAACTTCCAGGGCTTATTTTAGTTATGTATTTAGAATTGTTTTTTTTTTACATTGTTCTCAAATACAGAAGCAACAACAATAATGTTCCCAAGATTTTGTAATATCCAACTTGATTTAAAAGAGTGTCCGTGGAGTTTCTTGCCCGTTCTTCTCCATAGAGACGTTTTAGAATAGGCAACTAGCTTCAACTTTCCAACTGATCTACTTTTTGACAATTTAAAAGTGCCTGTAAATGGTTTAATTGAAATAAATGCTTTGAGTTTGAGTTTGAGTTTGAATTTGTGGTGGCCATTTGCCTCATGTTATTTCACGTTTAATCGGAGCTATGTTTCTTTATGTTGAAATAAAAATGTTTGCTAAATTCAAAAATAAATGTGTTTTTCTTTAAAATTAAATCCGGCTCTTGTTGGGACACTCTATATAATCATTATTTATTTATTTCAGACAACATGATCCATTTTCTTAATGAAAATGGTGCATAAAACTATGTCAGTACACACAAACGCATACAATTTTGAAAAAAGGGACAGTCATACCTATCCGCAATCACACTCAAGATGCTGTTGCTACTCTTACGCACTCTTTGCAACATAGACGCCGCCTTCTTGCGTAGAATTGCCGCGAAACCATCTGTGCGTGCCTCCATGAACATGGCGGACGCGCTGCAAAACGGAGGGAGTCTCAGCAGCCTCCTGAATGCGTTATTGTATTGGAACCGCAGAACATTGACAGCCCTTTGCATATAATATGCTGTCTACAGGCTGCTAGAGTAAAATGGCTGACAATAGGATTTAAACAACAAAATCTTTACCTCTCTTGTGCAGCGGGCAAACCTGCGGGCCAACAAATTAGCTCTGACCATCAACGCTCTGCGTTACCTATCCATGTAACCGTATGATTGTGAACACCGTTAGTTTATAATCTATCTCGCGAGATTATAAACTGTCGATAAATTGTGAACTGCACCATACTGCTTACCGACCGAATAGGTTAGGTTAAAATTGCGACCAACAGCGCGCGAGCCGAGCGAGCGAAGCGATCGGTGCCGCGGCAGCGGCCGGCGACCGCTACTTGGAACCACTGCCACTAACTTTAGTGCCAGTTACTTGACTATTTAGTAATATCGCAAGGTACTATCCGTCTTGATACCAGTTCACAATTGGACGGTTTCGCTTAATCTACCGAAAAACAATGCGTTAAATTATAAGCAGTATGTTACGGTTCACAACCTTTCGACAGTTCACAATCTCGCAAGATAGATTATAATCTAAGAGTATTTACAATTTTACAGTGACATCCATATCACATTCGTCGCACAAAGTATCCGTGACCATATGCCCCAGACATTTGAATACACTGACTTCAAAGTTCTGTCTTACAAAGCAGCATCTAGCAGTGCGTTGAGATAGTGCGCGGAAAAATCCGGCCACGATATTTTTACGTCCGTGCCAACGTTGACCCGAGCATTGACAATTCAAAAGAGAGTACCAGCGCGTCAAAGATACAACAGTGTGTTTTACTGTTCGATTTTCGACTCTTGGCGCTAAGCAGTGCATAGAAGATTCAATGCGCGATATACACCGTGAAATTTTAATGGTTGTTTTCCCTCAACGAAATGGTTTTGTCTTGGTAATACAGCCGTTTTATAAACAAATAAAATATTAGAAACAAAAAATGGCAGATTAACCATTGTGAAAAATCAAAACGTGCGAGAGTTTATTTTGCTTTGAACATTTATGCATCGCTGTTCCCTTTGTCGGCGGTGCGTGCGATTCAAGTAGTATCTACAATTTACCTCTAGTGTTACTATTGAGTAGTGTTTTATCGAGTTGATGAATATTTTTTTAATTATTTGCAAGCAAAAAAATCAGATTTTTTTTACTTTTACTCTATGCTTCGAAAGTACTTCTTATGGCAAGTTGTTCTGCCGCGGGAAAACAACCATTTAAATTTCACAGTGTATACATTCAATGGGCTATTGAAACTCCGTAGCTCATGGTCAAAGTGTTACCACTGACATGCGGTCGACTGCACCTACGTGGCTCCTGTTCATCATGTTTTGGCAGGTCACCGTCGCAACCTTTGACCAAATGAATAATTGGGAAATCAGAAATGCAAACAGTTTTTCCTTGTTGATTCGTAAAACGGTTAGTCGTAAATCTAGGCTAGGTCACAAAATGTCGGTTTGCCCTGATATTATAGTTTCAATGAGCCGTCACCTTGCGCTACTTAGGACCTACAATGGCACATTTAATTAGTATGAAATTATAACTATCACTCTCTTTAAAGTTTAAAGAGGTAGGTAGGCTGAAGCCGAGGTGTGTAAAAAAAAAGTAGGGATAACAATTTCCAAATTCCCGATACAACGGTACAAGGATCTTTTGATGCGCGGCGGAAATCGGTACTAATCCCGCCATCTTGTTTTTTAAAAACATTTCACAGATGCGAAACGTGTGGATTCGTCTTTTTGACAATAAAAAGAGTCGGTGGCAAATCGACTAGTGAATCAAAGTTATGTTTCATTTTCAATTGTTTTTTTTTTTGGAAGTCGGTTGTTATTTATTTTTGTAAAAAACGTTTTTCTGTTTAATTTTCTAATTATACCCACACCAAGGTAACCGACATAGCTCGAAGAATGGCCAAACTTATGGCCGATGGGGCCGAAAGGTTCTGGAGTGGCGACCGCGTACCGGAAGACGTAGAGCGGGAAGGCCTCCCACAAGGTGGACCGATGACCTTGTGAAAGCCGCGGGAATCCGCTGGATGTGGGAAGCACAAAATCAAAATCAAAATCAAAATATTTTATTTCACATAAACCTGCAAGGGCCCAAACGTCAGAATCTAGGTGCACGGTTCCAATTTATCGCTTCCTATGGAGAAGAGCCGGCAAGAAACTCCACGGTTACTCTTTTAAAAATAATTGGGTTTTACAATGTTTTCAAATTACAGTTATAATAGGTATGAGACGACAGTGCAGGCCTGTCATTAAGTACCAGGTACTTAGAGGAATGAAAATAAAGAATAGAAAATCGTCTATGAATCTATGTCTTTGAGGCCTACAACGTTCTCCCATTCACATATGTTAAAGAATCTACATTAGTAAGATCAACCTATCCAAACCAAGTGACATGATTTTCACGAGAATCACTAATAAATAGTTGATACTGGAAGTGATGTATAATGTAAAAAAAATACAAGAAAATGTCAAGACCGGTCGAAGTGGAGGAGCATGGATGAGGCCTATGTCCAGCAGTGTACGTCTTTCGGCTGAAATGATGATGACCTACATCAATTACACATCAGTGCATGTTGGTAGATCTCATATGTCTTCGATTTTTTGGTTCTAGGACATACCGGTGACTATGTTTTCCATCACCGTTTTAAGAGCAGTAGTGAAGAAATAATTTGATAAAAGTAAAGCGTCAGTCCGGGTTCCAACCTAGGACCCGTGGGTTACGGCAGTTATCTCTGCCCTGCTAATTGTATCTGCAGTAATCGATACTTATGGGTCTTCACTTTTTTGCAGAAATGGCATACTTAGGGGCAAACCTATATGGGAAAAATAAAAATATTTGGGTACTGGAAGAATGTTTTTTTGATAACGAGATTCACAGTACTTGCATGAAAATTTTACTTGTGGATTTCTCCGTTTCTCTCGAAACCGCGTTTTAGCAAGTACAATTAGCAGGGCAGATCTGCGATATCTATCTAATCGATCGTCACCGGCAAGATAAAAGAGAAGATAAATACTACTGTCATCCAGTCGCCGGATATTAGATTTCAACGTCAAAAACCTAAACAAAAGAGTTAAAACGAAATACAGTAGAATCTCACTGATCCGGAACTTCAACAGACCGATACGTCCAATAATCCGGCACCCTCCGCCAACGCCTCCCTCGCCACACAAGGAATATTTTATAACTATGTAATTATTTAGTTATGAGATTTGTTACAGTAAAAAAAAACTTTACAACATTAAATACAAACACAAATGGTTTTAATATATGTAAATTTAGGTTAAGGTATTTATCTATGGGACTTTGTAACTTGAAAATAAATCGTTTATTGTTTTTACACGCTTTATATTAGTTTATTATTATATTATATTCTCTTTATGAAATTCTTTATTCTATTTAGTTAAGATGATTTTTGACCCTCTGGTTTTTACACGCTTTATATATTAGCTGCAATTGTACCTATGTTTGTTTGTAACCGACTCCTTAGGGCGAGATTTTGTCCCACTTCAAACGGTCAGATTTCATTTAAACTTTGTAGACTTGTCGAGGACAACAAACACAACACAACAAAAACAAAAAAACAAAAACAAAAAAATAAAATATAAAAAAAAAACTTAAAAATCACGGTTTTGCAGAACTAAAAATTGTAAATAAATAATAGTTTAAAAAAGTAAAAGCGTGAGTGATTTTTGAGGTATTTTTATAATCAATTAATATCAAGCAGCCTACGCTTTTTAATAGAATTAAATTATTTTCTACTTTTTTAGTTTGGTTTCTATAGCGTGTTTTTTTAGTTTTTTTTAACTATTATTTATTAATAGTGCCGGATTAGTGAGTTTCTTCTGTAGTTTTAAATCAAATTAAGTTGAATCATGAAATAACATGAGGCGAGCCCTCTGCTCTAGTTAGCTCAAAGTTATTAATGAGTATTTTTAAAATCACCTCATTTGGCCTCGAATTGCTAAGTGAGTGTTTAGTATAGATAGCAAGATATTACGTTTCAGCATTGAAATCATATATTGTTCCAGCAGTTTTTCGTTTCGTCTTGCCCAATGAAACCTTTAGATGCGTTTACCAGCGCTCAATATTGACATGATAAATGCCTGTATGTATATATACAACATTATTATTAGTATATACGCAACCTGAATTTACTTTTTTAAGAACTGAATCGATTCCAATAATTTTTACAACATGTAATATTTTTTGCCAAAAAATCTTTGATTAATTACACTCCTGCGAAGCAGTAATGCTCGCGAAGAGGAAGGCGGCGCATGTGAGGGAGAGGCAGCCCTCACGGCCTTAGTCGCCGCAGGAGACACCCTGGGCGTCGGGAATCCCAGGCTGATTCCCGGCCACCGTAGGCGCGGACTTGCGCACAGCGAGTAATGGGTAGCTCGCTGTCCGGTGAGGACCAAGCCCGGGTCGACGGCGCGTTGTGTTCCACGCGCGCCTCAAAGAGATGTCAGCACCAACTGGTGGGATCCGCAAGGACCGATACCTGCCAGGGGTGCGGGTTGTTCGAAAGAGATACCATCGCCCCTGGCACACAGGCAACTGAGGGAACATGGGTGGGTTCTAGCCAGTACAAATCTGACTCGCCCTCCCGCTCCACCCAGAGCGGGAGAAGTTATTTGATGACTTCCCACCCTCAAAAAAAAATGGTTAGGTACCTACAGCCTAAGATTATCAATGAGCGCATTACGACGCTGGGCGCGCGGGTGGTGCGGGTTGCCGCGTGGTGACCATATTTATGTAGACAGCTAGGTAACATAACAAGCTTATAACTTTGTGTTTTTTTATGTTACAGTTTTGAAAAATGTTGTGCTGAGATTCCTTACATAAAAATACTAGACACTTGTTTCGGGTTTCGCATATACCTACTAAAACTAGGCTTGTATGAAGGAGAAACTGACTGACAATTCAACGCATACGGCATGCTTTTATTATATAGCGGAGCACTAAGAAAGGGTTTTTTGTAAAATCGACCTTTAAGGGGACGAAAAGGGGGTATTTCGTTTGTATGAAAAATCATATTCCTTTCCCGTTAATAAACTTGAAACTTGGAATTAATACTTATCTAAGAAAGTCATAATGATGATATTATTTTATTTTTTAAATTACATACCCCGAAAAGAAGAATCCAGGGGTTTTTAAGTTTGGAGGGAGCGAAGTGCTAATGTTATACTGTCGCAAGCCAGTTCCATAATATTAAGTAGGCCTAATAGGAACTACTTCTCAAAATCCATTCCACCAGCTTAAACTCACATTTAAAAATAAAAACTAATAAATATTCATAACCAATTGTCTTGCTAACCGTACGCCACACATCTGTGCATAACATGTCATGTCCTTTGCAAAATTATTATAGGTCAAAGTTACGCGCAGAAGATAATATGCTAATATACAATAAATAACGGAACTGGGTCAAATAGATGGCGGTATTTCGTCTGGTTACAACTAGTTATGAAATGCACTGAAGTATTTGATATGAATGGTCTCTGTGGGCAACTTTGTTCTGTCTGTCTTGTCATGAGGATATTTATGACAGCTGTCGATGGTCTTTTTAACAGTTAAAAGAGTGACAGCACAGCAAGAGTGACAACCCGGAACTTGTCGATAGATCTTAATTGTGTTTGGGTTTGATCCGGGTCCAAGGACCAAACATTTATTCAAACGGTAACTCAGGGTGGGAGGGAAATAAAAATCAAACTGATGAAGTCTCTGATCATTTTTTTGCTGCGGTCAATGTTGTGACGAAATATCAATAGATTTACTTATTACAAGTGTATCAAAATTGGCCGCAAATTAAAATAATAGACTTTAAGAAACGTTTAGGCTTTTCGTAAAGAAATCCAGGGCCAGTCGGAGCGCCGATCGCGCTCGATGCGCTAAATCGAGACGGTTAAAAGAAACTCACACTAGGGCCACTGAAGAAAGAATAGTTTCCTCACGGTAGTCTTTAGGCACCGGCAAAGAAATCATTTAATTGAAGAGTTCCACATCTTTCATTTCTACGATGCGCTCCAAAACACAGATTACATTGCTCAGTTTTAGTAGGACTGGGCTGCCCACGTCTGCCGCATGCCCAATGAGCTGCGCCGAAATACCTACTGTGTGGAGTCCTGAGACAGCTAGACGGCGCTGGACACAACAAACGACCAGTGGGCCATATTAGTACTGGATCGTAAGAACTGGACGTCATGAGGAGAGGTATTTGCCCAGCAGTTGGATGATACAGGCTTACAGGCTAACAGTGACATCTTTTCTAGAATATTTACCAAATTAGTTTGACGAGCTAAAGAGCAACGAAAAACTTTTCCATTCAAACTTCAATGTATGGAAAATTGCTTGCACATAAGTCAGTAGAATTGACACACGAACTAACGGAATAATGTGTATAATAATCAGGAAAACTACTGGTTAATTAGTATTTGAATGTTATCCTAAATAACTTTGTAGATAATGAAGATTTGCAACTTGATTTTTCCATTGGATCTATTGTTTTTCATTCATAACTAACTTTTGCCAGCGGCTGAGCCCGTAAGTTATCTCACAGGAACGTAATACCGGGATAACAGTAGGGAGGTATCCTGTTTGTGTGTACCTGGGTGCCAAAATTCATTCAAATCCGTTCAGCCATTTTTGCGAGATTAAGTAACAAACATCCCAACATACACACTTTTACATTATTTTATAATATTAGAGCTGAATGGTTTTGTTTTTTGGTTTTTAATAAGACTGTCAGTTAAATCTGCAGGAACACTTTTTCCATTTGTAACTAAAAATGATGGTTGTAGAAAGGCCACAGGTCATTTCTGACCTAACACCATTTTTTGGCATTCGAATGACGTCGACAGGTGGACCATGTATACTTGTGCAATTGCTTTGTAAATGTAAAGAATAAAAAAGATTTAAAAAACAAAAAACAAATTGGTGTATCATGATACGTTTTTAATCCAATTGGGTGACCAATAGGATTAAAAACATACTAACGCAAAAACCATCTCCGCAAAGTTAATATAATTTATATGGCACCACCCCCGAGGCAAACCCTATTCATTAAAAAAAAAATATATTGGTTTTTTGAAATAAGTAAAAATATATACTAAAAATAATAAATATTATATAATTTTCGCACTCGATCCACAATTGCCGAAGATATACACACAGCGTAGGTAAACATTCAACAGAAAAAAAGGAAAAATAAACATACAGACGAATTGAGAACCTGAAGTCGGTTAAAAAACAAGATGGCGGCATTAGTTCCGATTTCAGCCCTACGCCAAAACATCCTTGTACTCGATTGTATTCGATGTTCTTGGGTCGCCTAAAATGTTTGAATGCATGCGCAGAGAATGTTGTGTTAGATTTTGGCCCCGCAAAGGTAAATAGCGCTTTATTTTATGGCGAGTACATCACTCACCGGTTCGGTTTGCCGATGATATAATTGTCATGGCTGAGACCATTGAGGACCTCAGTAGAGCTTCCGAAAGAGTGGGTCTTAAAATAAACATGAACAAGACAAATATCATGTCCATTGTACGGCAGTGTCTCAAGACGAAAGTCTGTGACCAGTGCGTGTTGCCAGTGATGATATATGGAAGCGAAACGTGGTCGCTCACAATGGGCCTCATAAGAAGGCTTAAAGTCACCTAAAGGGCAATGGAGTTTCTCTGCGTGATTGAATCAGGATTGAAGAGATGCGCAGGAGAACCAAAGTAACCGGCATAGCCCGAAGAATTGCCAAACAAGTTGGCAGGCCTCCCACAAGGTGGACCGATGACCTTTTGAGGGCCGCGGGATTCCGCTGGATGCGGGAAGCACAGAACGGGTCGACGTGGCGGAGCTTGGGGGAGGCCTATGTCCAGCAGTGGACGTCTTTCGGCTGAAATGATGATGATGTATGATGAAAATGTATAATACTCCACTTGTTTATAGTACTAAGTCTCAATAGTTAAGACTGCGAAACGAGATAATTATCCTAAAATAAAATTTCAGTGAGAGAAGGCAGCTGACATCACTAGTATAAAAAATCCAGTGTGAAATCTAGTTTTCAATATAAATGAAACACATGAACGCGTGAAATGCGCCCACTACGATTACCGTAGTACTTGCTGAGGACGACATTGAACGGGCGGCGGCCATACGAGATTTGTTTGTGGTGATAGATCTTGAGATACTGTGACAAGATAAATGGAGTATTTTATTAATATATTTTTTTCAAAATGTTGGACAAAGGTGTCTCGTAAAAGCTTGTCACTCTTTCCTCTCTGTTGCCTTCTCTGGCCAATTTTCCATAAACGCATAAGACTCAAATCCGCCGCTCTAATAATCACAGTAGCGTTTTCTCGGCGACATGTTGATTAATAAGAAAAAAGGCTTTGTTTTCCCTGTAGGGTAAAAATTAAATTTAGATTTTATATTAATATTCCTAGGAATTCGTTTTGTGGTCCTAGAGTTAGTTGACGATGTGTGGCTGTCTAAATAAATACATACATGATGATGATACATATGTGATGATAGATAATTGGAGAATTTAAGTATATATATTTTTACCGCAGCAAAAACCAATGTCCTAGTCTTGGAACACATAAGATTTTTTTATTTATTTATTTTTATTTATTTTATAACAACTTAGATAACCTTGAAAGCACCAAAACGGCAAATTCTTACAAAAAAAATCAGCTGTTTCATAGAAAAGTCCAATACCTCCGCGGTCAAAATGTATGGAACAGCTGATTTCTTTTTGTAGAACCGGAGAAAAATTTCTGCGCTGGGGGTCTAGAACGATATGCTCAATTCATGGTTACAGTTTGCAACTATTTTAAAATGTATCCTGTATAAAGATGCACAAAATGGATGAAAAATTCAAAAAGATTCTTTAAGCTATTGACAGAACGTATTTTAGATACTACACATTTCGGTTATTAAAACTCTCGAATGTTTAAGTATAACAGATATTGTTATGAACTAATTATGTAGGTAATGCAGGTACACCAATTTATTTGAAAAGTGGGGTAACTCAAACTCTGTCAATAATGACGCTTTCAAAGTTCAGTACAATATCATTGCACAATTGTAAGTCTAGACCTGAATTCATTGATCTATTAAATAAAAAAAAACAATGGTGACTCCAGTCTCAAATATCCTTACATTGAAAGAAATACAAAGGATGCATCCGAAGATCGATCTAGTGACACACATTACCGTATATGTCACACATGGCATTGTAATCGAAGCCTCAACCAATGCATGTTTAAAAAAAATAAAAACGGACCAGTAATGTCTCATTTAGTTTTCGGTCGCCATTATGTGTGGACGCCTCAGATTTTGAATTTAAAATTCATAATTTAAGTTTAAGGATTTCAAATATTATTTTTTTCGTGACAGTAACTTTATAAAAAAGTTAAGGCTTTGAAAGTTACAGGTGAAACCTAGAAACGAAAAAATGCTGAAACATATTTTTTCTTTGTTTTTCCTTATTAGTACAGTCAGTTGCGATTATTTCCTGAATAGGGTTAATCATTTAGAATATTACAAAAACAGGACGAGGCCTTCTAAGGCTTTTTCAACTTTTTCTTCGAATTATTTCAATCAAAACTTAGTGTCAAAACCAGGGAAGGCAGATAAAGTGCAATGTGGTACCAGGACAGTGGATTTTAACCCGAGGAGAACTGGGAAGATCGTCGGTGGTACTGAAACGCCGTATGGGGCCTTTCCGTGGCAAGTGAGTATTCATTTTCGGAATTTTAAAACATTAATTCTAAAAAAAAGAATTGTAACACATCCAAAATTTTCTGGACAAATCATTTTGTATTTCTGGGCCAAAAAGTACTAAACTCTTATCCTTTTTTACCCGACTGCCAAGGAAGGGTAATGTTTTTTTTAATGTTCTAAATATGGACCAGTAAGATGATGAATGCGGGAAGACTTTTGTGTTCATAATCACAGCGAGAATGTCACCTTCAAGCGTTTTCAACATTAATTTATGTTTTGATCTGCTTCTACTCCCAAAAAGTGTAAAGATCAGCATTAAACTTCCGTCCCGATGGCTCATTGATAAAACGATTGCATTGTTGGAGCAGTACAGTGGCACAGTGGCAACGGCTTACGAGTTGTAGGGCGTAGGTTCGTAGCCCGACAGGCCCTTTAATTTGTGTAAATAATTTTATCGCCACTGCTCTCAAAACGGTGAAGGAAAACATTGTATTGGATCGCGGTGGATTACGGCCTACTCTCTCTCCTTACCGAGAGGTGGCTTGTGACCCAGCAATGTAAAGAAACATTATTTATATGCTGGTTATTGTTGAATCCGCGACGATGGCCGTAGCGGATTTAACTTAGTTCCTTTTTTATTGTGATTTTTTTGAGCTATCATCTAATTTGCTGTTAAGAGCAAGGACATTATCATTTGTTTTGAGCGTGTTTAGGACTTATTCTTAGATAAGTTGCTGTTAAAAAACTGTGTGATATTGTGAACTAGGCTTTTGGAATCAATTAAAGTTGAAGCGTAACAGCCTATAATATTCCTACTGCTGGGACATAGGCGTCCTCTTGGCCTCCTCTTAAATTTACGGGAAGAACGAACGATATCTTAAAAGTGTTTGATTTCCTCGATTATATATGAAATACTATGTGACGAAAAATCTTTTTTTTAAAATTTTATTTCAATTATTAAACTACATCATAATTATATAAATAAATAGAATTGGAGTGTCTGTTTGTAATATAAAATTAACTGCTACATGGTACTAATACCAAAATAACATTTTTTTACAATTTTTGTCTGTCTGTCTGTTTGTTCTGGCTAATCTCTGACACGGCTCTACCAATTTTGACGGGACCTTCACTGACAGATATCTGATGTAATAAGGAGTAACTTAGGCTACTTTTATTTTTGAAATTTTATTAATTTTTATTAATTCATATAAATATATTATTAAAAATTATAAAAAATAACTATTCCGCGAGGACAAAGTCTCGGGCACAGCTAGTCGAACATATGCCTCTCGAGGTTAAGTTACGGACCCCGTATTAGTCAATGCACTTACTCACCCGAAACGGGCGAATCGAAACTTTTAGATAATATTTAATTTCTGTAGGCGATTCGCACACAGTTAATTTGTATATGGGTAACTCAACAATTCCAGAGATATGTAAGTATTAAGCAATTAGCACGTTTTGCGTTTTTCGAAGTAGCTTAGGTTCTGAAGAACAAAATAAAATTCGAAGTTATGTGAGTACTTAAATTAATAACGAATTAACTTTTCAAAAATGATATTACGGTCTAAAACTGTCTACTTTTATTTATAATAATAGTAGTGCGCAATGAAAAAGAAACTTGAGAATATAAAAAAAAAAAAATTAAAACATTTTAGGACTTGATTTCGTAAAATAACGCCAATAAAGTTGGAATTCCGTCAATCTCCCCGTAAGCAGGGGGGGGCTCTTCTCTCCAAGTACGTCAACGAAGAAACAGGCCCGCCCGAAAGTAGTACTGTACTTTGGAGTGAATCCTAATTCCGATTAATTAAGTCAAATCGTATTGGCATCAATTCTTAGTTCCAAACCTATCTTATGTCCTTAGATGATACGGAGTAGAAAACACCCGTAACTTCGGCCGAATTCGTGCCGAAACCGATTTCGTGCTTAGGAAGTTAGACCTTTTGAAAATTCCCAGCACAAAAAACAAAATACAATTATGGTTAGAACATGTGCACGGCACGCAAACTTAGAACAAAAAATGTACACCGTATACTCTATGGTTGGAAGAAACGAACTAGACAGGCCTCCTCACCCCCTTCTATCATTCTTCACCCCTTTTTCGCCAGGTGCCAAAACCATAGACCATTTACAAATGTCACTGTCAAATTTAGGCGGTTTTCGAATAATTTTTCAGTTTTCCGCTTGTGATATTTATTTACCGCCATTACAGTTTTGTTGTTGATCGAGTGAAGTTTGCGTTGATTAATTTCCGTACTATCTTATCCTCTCAGTGATTAAGTCTAAGTACTCATTTGACTTCCTTTCATGTGAAACACATAAAAAAGAAATTGAAAAGGCCTTCTTTGATCATGTGTTAAAATGAGTAATTTTCAACTGGTGTTGTATAATAAATAAAATAATAAAAGGCACAGATATATCCCCATTAATAGGAAAATCTCTTCCGAGGATGCAACTTAGGCATATAATAAATATAAAACTAAATTAAAAAATAAAAATCTTAATAAGTATTTGTTGTATCATTTACATATTTCTCAGTAGTTCCCTGTAATTTATAAGTTTTACATTATTGGGTTTGAGCTACGAACAAAAAAAAAGATCTGGAAACTACCTACAAAAGGGTAAGTGAGGCTTTCTGTATGAGCCTTTGCCTAAAACTTAACATCTAAATTAAAAAAAAAACGAACTGTCATGTTTTAAACTTCCAACTTTTGACATCTCTACTGACCATTTTTTCTCTATGGGAGTGGGTCGTCTGATACGTAGTATCTCTATGTAGTCTGTGAACATGTGAGTAGGGGCTCCGATAAATGTCTTTACACCCATTATATTCAAAACAGATAAAATATTGATTGATTTGACATTCCCCACAAACGCCCATTTCAAGTACCTACTTCATATTTTTCCTTATGTACTTACTGCCCAAATCGTGTAATTTAAAAGATGCAAGTGCATTTAATGTTCCTTGTAATTCACTGTAGTTTTTTTGTAATGGTATCTAAATTCTAAAAAAAAATCACCCAAGATATTTTATTATGTACCTTTACAAAACCAAAAAGTGTACAAAGATGACATATTACATAACCACCATCTTCGTTTCGTTACCGCGCAAACGGGCCGCCAAATGTCAAGTTGACAGACTTTGTTATGTTCGAAAACGAATGGCGCGTAATTATGGCGACTTTCACTTTTTGTAATGAGGTTTTCATGGTGTTTATGTTTTGAATGTGTAATTTATCAATGGAGGTGGGCCTTTGAGTATGAAAGAAATTGAAAGTGACGATTTGTGAATTGACTATGATCGTCATCGGTTTAATGGTGTTAAGGTCGACTTTCACTGGTTTCTGGTCAAAATAGATGTGGATGAGTAGGATTTCAGTATTTTATCAAGACTGTAAACAATAACTTAGCAAACTTAATTGGATGTTTTTCAAATCTGCTGCGGGGAACCAATTATCCAATGGTCCATTGTCAGCAAACGTATTATTTTAAAACGTAAACAAACCAGCAACTTATCGTAACTTGAGGTCAGCGTAAGATGTTTTCCTCTACCATAACTTACCCCATGTCAATTGTCACGTTATCATTCCCTCCTGAATATGACTCGAAGCATACCTTATACCTACCGTAGACCTTTTTAAAGACTGGGATATACTAACTGTTACGCAAACCTTCATACTGCATACGGTGCTTAAACAACACTCCAATAAACGCCAAAAAGCCAGGGTATTCCAAACACAATCTTCCAGCTCTGCACACTCGCGTAATTTCTTCTTCTTTCTCTGATCTTACCTGTTTAAGTTGATTAGCACCCTTAATATTTATCCTCTAACTGAATATAAATGTAAAATTTCCGTCATTGCTTATTTAAAAACTCAAGATTATCAGGGAACTGAGAACTTGCTGATCCCCCTCAGATAGACTATCTTTATACTCATCCCATCTCCAGCTTCTGCCTTCAACCATACTCGCTCCATATTTACTCAAGCAACCTCTCACTTTCTCACATATACTCTTACGTCTCTTTCATACTCTTGCTCCGGTTACTCACACATCCTCTGGTGTCTCCACAATGTTTCTGTATTTTTTATAATGTTACAAATTTTTATATTGTTTTTGTAATTTATTGTTAGTTATGTATCCTGTTTTGTTACTATATCGTGTTTATAAACATCAGGCATTTAGCCGCGGGGGGGCCCTGGTGAACTGTATTACAGGTTTTTAAATAAACCTACCTCAGGCACCAGTTTGTTGCGCCACTTCTTCTTCCCAGCTGAAGCACTAGGAAGTGGTGAAGGGCGGTTTGGGGGACTGTCTAATTTTGACGTTCAAAAAGTGCTGACTCTCAGCCTAGTTTGCATAAATGACTTTTGATTTTGATTTTAAGTCTCTCACAAAGTTAGCTCCGTTTTCGACTACTTTCTAAGTTTAGCATTAAGTTCATAACTTATATAGAGAAAGAATAAACGTTTTATATTATTATACCTAAGCATAATCGTTCGATAAGGTTCACTCTGCTGGGCCGCAGGCCTTCTTTTCATAAAAAGGAATGGGCCGTAATCCACAACGAGGGCACAGTTCAGGTTGGTGGATATACTCCTCTGTCAAGCCTATTCCTGACTATCGGCTTAGAATGCCAGTATTGAATAGGGCGACTGTACATCTGAACTCCACAACCCTGTAACTGGTATCATGAAACCCTTCAGATTCAAATTACCCGTTTTTTTTTTGAGGTTGGGAAATCTTCAAATAAATTCTCCCGCTCTGGGTGGAGCAGGAGGGCGTGTCAGGCTTTTACTGACTAAAACCCACCCGTGTTCCTTCAGTTGCCTATGTGCTAGGTGCCACGGTATCTCTTTCGAACAACCCCTAGCAGGCATCAGCCCTTGCGGACCTCACCAGTTGGTACTGACATCTCTTTGAGGCGCGCGGAACACAACGCGCCGTCTACCCGGGCTTGGTTCTTTCCGGAAAGCGATCTACCCTTTACTTGCCATCCGCAAGCCGGCGCTTACAGTGGCCGGGAATCAGCCTGGGATTCGCGATGCCCAGGGCGCAGTGAGGGCGCATATACTGCCTCTCCCTCACGTGCGCCGCCTCCCTATTCGCGAGCATTCCGCTTCGCAGAAGGAGGTGACGGCTACCCATGCACTCTCGCTGGACCAGAGCCAGACGCGAGAGATCGCCGCCGCCGAACGCCTCCACAAGGACACGGCGGTGCTCTGCCCAAGCCGGGCAGACCTCCACCGTATGCTCCACCGTTTCCTCAGGGCGATCTACGCAGTGGAAACACCCGGGTTTAGATTACCCGTATCGCTGTCTTGTTATCAGGTAATTATTCTCTGAAAACTTAAACTTTCTTCATTGGATACTTTTCAATTCCAGGTGGAGATCCAGATGCTGGACGTCGACAAACTGACCTTTGAGCACCACTGTGGGGGCGCTGTCATCGCGGAGAGGCTGGTCCTGTCAGCCGCGCACTGCTTTGACAAAGTTTGTTGCCTTATTGTAAAACCTTAATGTTAAGTCATCTGTAGAATAAATTAATGCCAATTTTACGGAGAAATAGAGTGAGGTTTTAGATAGTAGGAGAAAATAATTAATTTATGGTTATTTCGTGTCGTTTAGTTAGAGGATTCAGAGAGCATCCAGGTTTAAAGTGTAAACCTTAATATTGACATTTTCCTACACCAAAGGCTGGCTTAAGTTTAGTCCCAAGGCACGACTTCTAGAATTCTACCTAAAGAGGATTTTTTCTGATGCTGTCACCGAAAAAATCTTTTTGAGCAAAAAACAAACCGAAAACATAAGAAAAGCAAAAAATTAACCGTTTGGTTTAACTATGCTCCCAAATTAATCTAAATTACCTACTAATTTTGCTTCGGTGCTAAGTAATCAACGCTGCAGATAAATTAATCTGGCAGTATTTTGCTTGGCACCTTTTTTGTTGTATGGCGCCAACTCAAAATTAAAAATTTACAATAATTTACGAGCTTAAATTAAAAGGATATTCTTTTCGTTTTCAATTCCTTTATTCGTTCCAAAAAAAAATAATTTTCAAAATAGGAATACTCAATAAAAACTTTTTGTTCACAAGCTCAAGATAAATTCCCAAAGAATAACAAAACCATTTGCCTCAATCACATTTTTTTTTATTCCAGCAACCTTTAAATCTGGAACACATTCGAATTGTAGTCGGAGAGCATCGTCTGAAGGTGCAAGATAAGCACGAGCATCGGTTCCTGGCTGAGAAGGTGGTGCGACACCCAGACTTCAGGAAAAGTAAGTCATAGTTTTTATATAGGATATTAGGGAATCTTTTATCTTACTTTTAGACACCCACGACCAGGCATTGATGCATGGTAAATAGCTGACAAATAGTTAGAAAGCCAAAACAAGGGGCAACAAGACCGTTGCTGGTGTGCGTATGAGGAAAGAAAAGTCTTTAGTTAATTTATAAAAAAAAAAAAACTGGCGACGCAGCAAGCCGTGTGTTAAAAC
Organism: Polymixis lichenea; assembly: GCA_949091785.1. Lineage (NCBI taxonomy): Eukaryota > Metazoa > Arthropoda > Insecta > Lepidoptera > Noctuidae > Polymixis > Polymixis lichenea. The sequence goes on from OX420959.1 coordinate 9,512,290, forward strand.
ACCGTGAAATTTTAATGGTTGTTTTCCCGCAGCCAAGTGGTTTGGTGTTGGTAATACAATCGTTTTATAAACAAATAAAATATTAGAAACAAAAAATGGCAGATTAACCATTGTGAAAAATCACCACGTGCGAGAGTTCATTTTGCTTTGAACATTTATGCATCGCTGTTCCCTTTGTCGGCGGTGCGTGCGATTCGAGTAGTACCTACAAGTTACCTCTTGTGTTACTATTGAGTAGTGTTTTCTCGAGTTGAGGAAGATTTTTTTAAATTATTTTAAAACAAAAAATAATCTACTTTTACTCTATGCTTCGAAAGTACTCCTTATGGAAAGTTGTTCTACCGCGGGAAAACAACCATTAAAATTTCACGGTGTATATATTACACGGACCATTAGGAGCCACTTTCGATCCTTTAATGACTCAAAATCTATTTAATATAAAAGCTTACATGAAATATGGTTTATTTAATACATTAACTACATTAACTAGAGCACAGCTACACCCTTTAGGTAAATTAACTAGAGCCCCTTTCATAAATATAGCTTAAACGGTTACTGAGATATGAACGTATAAAAATCCGTATTTTCATCACTAACTGACTGACATATAGATCAAAAACCACACCCACTTCCAGCAGGCCTAGACAAAAGACACTTCTGTTAGCGTTCACGCCAAACGCTACGCCAAAATGTACGGGAATGATATTGCCTGCGGAAAGATTACGTCGCTTCGTGTCCTTTCCGCTTGTAGGTAATGTCAATCCCATACATTTTGGCGTAGCGTTTGGCGTGAACGCTAACAGAAATGTGTTTTGTCTCAGGGCCCAAATGACCTAGAAACTTAAACCTTGGCGTCCAGCTGGGTTATTGTGTCTACCTATACAAAGGAAAAAATCAGTAAAATAATAATGATTTTTTCGGTTTTAATAAATTTTTGCTAACACTTAGCGCCTTTTGAAATTATAACAGGAATAAACACTTTTTCTTTCCCAGGATAATAGGTTTCATGATGGAAGGTCGCTTTTATATCGTTTGGATACCATATAATTTATATTAATTTTATAAACCACTTTTTAATGATGAATTATAATAATTTAATTCCAAAAGGAAATCATTATCTGCCTAGCCTTTTCCCAACTATGTTAAAGTTGGCTTCCAGTCTAACCAGATGCAGTTGAATACCAGTATTTTACATGGAGCGACTGCCTATCTGACCTCCACAACCAAGGTACTGGGTAACACGATATCCCTTCATAAGACTGGTTGTCAGACTTTCGGGCTTCTGACGACCCGTAACGACTGCCGAAGATCCACGAATTAGTTGGCACCAACAGCTTAACGTGCTTTCCGAGGCACGGAGGGGTCTTGGTATATAAAGATGGTCACCCACCCACGGACCAACTGTGGCAAACGTAGCTTAACCTGATCCATCGACTGTTATGCTTATGACTTATCCACAAGCGGCCAATCTCAACTGAAACATAGCCTTCGGAGCAGGAGATATTATTAAAGTGTACAATTGTGTGCGCACACACAGGTGCACTCTCTGTTCCTTCACTGTCACAGTCCGATGGGACAGCAATTTGATACGACCACGGGAAGAGATTGGACGCAGGGCCAACGGCTTAACGTGATTAAGATGTTAATCCTACTATATAATATTCCTAGGTTCTGCCCGCGACTTCGTTCGCGTCAAATTTCTTGCTCCCCGACCCACCCCGTCGCTCGCCTCGCCTGCCCGTGCGAGTACTTCGTATTCGTGACTTTTTTCTCTTTGCTCGGCTCCTAAGGGTCTTAGCATGATTTTGTATAGCTTATAGCCTTCCTCGATAAATGGGCTATCCAACACTAAAAGAATATTTTATTCATTCGAACCAGTAGTTTCTGAGATGCCACCAAAAAAACAGAGTATTTAGATATAATATAAGTATAGATATATGTGAAAACTTGTATGTTTAGATTTTTGCACGTTTGTTACTCAATTACATTAAAACAGCTAACGGATTTATATAAAGTAATGATAATAAGCATATAATATCTATTTCCTAATATTCCAATTACCTATTTACCAATTAGTAATTATTATGTACCAATTAGTATTTTACCAATTTTATTTTTTGAATAAATTTATTATTTATTATTTATTATTCATACGATATGTAACAAAAACCCTGTTGTTCCTTTTAGGGACGTATACACTTACCCACAAGCACAACATTTACGAAGTTATCATTTAAAAAATAAGTATTGGCTAGTCGAGAGTTCAACATCAAATAACTATTAAAATCGACATATTCAGAACAAATGTTAACAGTATCTGATTTTACAAGAATCCTTATTTCGCACAATAGACTACGAGCTTGGCGGCTTTCTTTGATCTAATCAAAATCAGTTAAACATTACAAATATTCATAATTAAATATTTATTTTAATTATTTTTGTTTAACAGTTTTTATAAATGACATGCTTTATTACGTATGTATACCGATTCTGAAAACGTGGGTAGAAGGAACAACAGGGTTTTTGTTACCTATTGTATACTTAATTAATTATTATTTCATCGTACTTTTTTATGTTGCGCTATGTCTTTTGTGTCCATCAAAGTCAAAGTCAAAGCATTTATTTCAAATAGGCACTTAAAAGGCACTTTTGAACGTCAACATTTACATTAAAATAGAATTGATTCTAGTCGCCCCTTCCAAAATGTAGTTTCGTATGGAGAAGAATGGGCAAGAAACTCCACCGTTACTCTTTTAAAATGTTTTAACTACAATATTTAATATAATTATGTGTGAAAACGATGCATGCGGAATAAAATTACCATATCAAAATTGGTAAAAAGAATGAAATTGAAGCAATTACAGATATATTAATTTTATGATAGATACATGGTGCTCACTATTTACAAACATTGTAAAAGTAAGCATACAATTTTACTAGAATATTAACAAGTATGTAATCAGTCAGTGTGTGAGTTAAAGTAATCACTGAGTGTAAATCAATGTCATAAATATAATTAATTACATAATTCAATTAGCAACCAGTTTGATTTTGTCTAGACTCTAGATTGCCCTATGGAGCACGAGCAGCATGTTTCCAAGCCTAAGCATGAAATAAACACTGTACCTGTGTATCTATCTAAACAAATCTATGTAGCATAGATAGCCCCCTCTGTAGGGCAAAGGCGAAAGGCCTTAGATCATTTCATGTCATTTAAAGCGTTCTAAATAATTATTATTTCTTATCTTTCATTCAGTGTTACTATTACAATTTCAGATGGCCCCCACAGTAATGACATAGCAGTAATCCTGGTCTCCCGGTCCGGGAGTGGCGTGCAGTTCAACTCCCACGTGCGTCCTATATGCTTGCCTGATGATGGAGTCACGGCTGGGAAGTGGTGCTCCGTCAGCGGCTGGGGCTTCCAGGCAGGTACACACTGTTCCACACTACTTATTCATAAAAAAAACTCAACCAATAGCCTAAGGTGCGCCTTCCAGTCTAACCAGACAGATAAACATAAAGGTCCTCTTATACGGCAAGTTTTTGAGCAATTATTGCTTGGCAACACTAATGGATAAATCTGGAGCAATTAAGTGGAGCAATCTGGAGCAACAACAATAAATTGCTGATCTGTTTGGGCAATATTGTATCTGATTGCTCCATATATTTCATGATTTGCCGAGTACCCAATGGGTTTGGATTATTTTTGTCGATTTTCTATATCGTTTGTACGTATAACTACGTCTCATTTTTGCGAGAGGAACCAGGCGGAGGCGGCGGGGGAGCGCATTGCCTAGTTTTTTGAGTTGCTCCATATTGTGTGGCCGTATCTCTGGCGACAGGCTGCTATATGTTGCCATTGCCCTAAATTGCTGGATGTAGCTGTGACGTCATAGTTAACGAGAATTGCCCAAGATGGAGCAATTTTAGTTATTCGTGTTAGCACACCTTAATAATAAACGTTTTCTTTTTCTTTGGTATCGAGACGCAATGAATTGCAAAACGCATGACATAGTCGTTGCAATTATTTTTCCACAGGTGGATTGAAACCATCGCACATGTTATGTTGCGTAGTTTCTAACTAATTATTGAAGGCGACGTTTTTAGAAAACGTCCGTTATCATATTTATAGGTACAGTCAGCGTCCATTAAATAATAACTCAATGACACAAGGAATGTTTCAGAATGAACACAACCCAGGATAAATGTCATTCTGACAAGAACTTTATCCAATTGAGATAAAGTTTAATTTTCTTAGTTGTTGAGATCATTTTGAACAGTCTGTTCGTCCCGATATTTTTGACGCTGACTGTAATTGTTACGAAGCAATCTTCACTCTTCAACCCCTCTATTCTTCCAGAGAACACAGAGAACTTCGCACCAACTCTGAGGGCAGCTGCAGTACCAGTCTTAGACCTTTCTACTTGTAGGAAAAGCCAGATCCTGGGTGGAAGACAACAGGCTATATTAGATTCTATGATCTGTGCAGGTGAGTTTAAAATTGGATAGTTTGCTTAAGAAGATGAAGTAGGATTTCAATGCAAATTTTTGGTTGAATTTTGGTTCCTACATAAAAATAGGTGTTGTAGTGACGCAAATGGTTGCTATTCAGAACTACAAGGCGTTATTGATTTTATTTAGATTTTAAAACTAAAAGGAAAATATTTGATGTAATTTTTAATCACAGTGAGTTAACTGCAGGTTTATATTATGATGTAATTATATGTGGTATAAAATAATAAAAACCTGTAATTGTTTCACTATTGGGCGGATGCCTCTTTTTAATACCGGGAATTGTACGAGCATTGATTACCCTTGAGCTTTCTTGATTAGGTAATTACCAGATTTTGCACGAGAATGCAACTGAAACCAGTATTAAACATGGAGCCACTGCTCTGAACTCCACATCCTAGTTACCGGGTTACACAATACACCTTGGTAAGACTGGTTTTCAGACTTGATTGGAACGAAACGTCATTACGTACTTCATTTATAGTTTAGTTTATAGTCCCATTGCCACTTATCAAGTTTAACCCCTTTAAAATTAGACCTTTAAACCTTCGAGCCACCACAGTAAGCTAAACAGTTCCATAATATTTCCGCAGGTATCCTATCAGGTGGCGTGGACGCCTGTCGTGGGGACTCAGGAGGTCCCCTAGCTTGCATGGGATCCAGCAGGTGGCAGCTTCACGGCGTGGTCTCCTGGGGGTCAGGGTGTGCCAGGAGAGCCAGACCTGGGGTCTACACCAGGGTCGCTTCCTATGTGGACTGGATTAGAAGGACTGCAGCTAGTTTGGGGCATAAGATTGGGTATTAGACTTACGAGGAACTTAAGTATTTGTGATGAGTCCTGTAATGAGGATGGTATCTGTTTAAAAAATATTTAAAAGCTAGTTAAATGAATTACTTCTTGTAATCATGAATTCAACATTTCACTCTAGATCCCCCCAGCGTAGGAATTCTTTGTCAGTTACACAAAAAAAAAATCAGCTGTTTCATAGACTGGCTGTTTCGTAGTGCAGTACCTACGCGGTCAAAATGTATGGAACAGCTGATTTTGAACCGACAAAAAAATTCTACGCTGGGGGTCTAGAATGATATGCTGAATTCTTGGTTACAGTTTGCGCACTGGATAAAAACTTATCCTGTAAAAGGTTACTTTGTCTAGACTAGGGGTAGTTTGTAACAGTTATAATCGCATATATGTTCCGCCTGTTCCTGTTCCACGTAAATAACAGTTCCAAAAACCCGTTACAAAATAACAGGCTGTTATTTCATATGTGGGAATAAACTATAAAATCTCATATTTGTTCCGCCTGTTCCTTTTCCATGTACACATAGCAGATGCTTCTCTTTCTAACTAAGGCGCTACACCTATGCGAGAAAAGGAAAGAGCTTGTGACGATGAAACAGGGTGTAACATTAACAGTTTTTATCTCATTCTAACTGAGGTAACTGTAATAAGTATGAATGGAGAAAAGCTTGTCATGAGGACTGTCATTTGTAAGGAAGGGATTTTATTATTTCGAGACACATGAGCTGTTATTTCAGTTTGTTTGTCACAGTTACAGTCTTTTATCAACAGATACCTGTTATATTTAGCGGTTACGATAAATACGCCTTACTCCTAGTCTAGACCCGGGGCAGTCAACTCCGCGAATGTAACTACTATGGTCAACTGTGACATCTTTACTTTCCATAGCATCTTTATCCATGCGTACTGTACTTAAATTTCTCTCGATAGGTAACTAAAAATCTGTTGCCGACATTTAATATCGAAGCGACACAGATGTAGAATCCTACTTAAGAGCATTCATTCCGCGCGGGCTGGCAACAACGCATTAATAGTCGTTTTTCGTGATTATTTCACATATATAAAAGTTTTTTTTTTCAGCCAAGCACTAGATCGTTGATATTTGTAATTATTTTTAACATTTACTCATCAATAAAAACATTTAATTGTACTTAGTAATGCAAATAGAAAATAATTGACGGTATGTCGATTTTTATAAGTAAATACCAAAATAACTGTAAAAAAAATAGCATAAAAAATTGAAAATACCAACGATCTAGTGCTATGGCTGAAAAAAAATCACTTTTGTTTGTATTTCATGATATACCTAATCACGAAAAACGACTATAAATGCGTTGTTGCCAGCCCGCGTGGAATGAATGCTCTTAATATTATAAAATTTGAAAGTTTGTATGTGTGGATATTTAGATGTTTAGATATTTGGATGTTTGTTACTAAAACACGCAAAAACGGCACAAAATGTCATCCAAATGTGGATGAAATTTTACACACGGATAGTTGGATTGGATGAACTTGGACTAACGTATAGGATACTTTTCATCCCAGTAGTACGTTCCAGTGGGGGTTCCAGAGCGGGACTTATTTGTATTTTTTTTTAAACAATCGAGAGATATTTTAGTACAGTTCTCTTTGGTAAAGTTGCTCATCTAAAGTAAAAATGCCGTAGTTGACGGTAGCTAAATAATGGTATGGATTTTCACCATCGCATAGCAAATAATTTCAAGGGAAGGTTTTAGAACTAACTAATGTATTTTATTAATTAATCACCGGAATAATGCTGAGAGAATAGACCACTGTCAACTCTAGAGGAGAAATCAGAGGTTTTAGAGTTGTCTGTGGTCAAGAACAACAGTAATGAATTATTTACTCAGTCAAGGAGGATGCGCTAAAAATTTCTTACGTATTTTGTCCCTCTATGTTCATTTAATCCCATGGAATGACTATTTCATGTAAATATCAAATATCTGGATGACCTGGCTAGATCAATTTATCGCCCCCGAAACCTCCTGCGTACCAAATTTCGTAAAAATCGTTGGAGCTGTTTTCGAGATTCAGATTATTTATACATATATATACAAGAATTGCTCGTTTAAAGGTATTAGATTAGATTCTAAGTAATTGATGATTTAAATGATTATTATTCTTTAAAGCTATGTTTGTTACGGTCGCAATCATCTATTTTATGTTACAAATCGAGTCTAAAGTTTAGTCCCAGCCCAAAAATATAAGCCAGTAATTGAATTTTGAACTTTATTCTAGCCAACGGTCAAGTTGTTAACAAAAAAACTTATTGTATTTAGAACGAAGAGGATTGTGCCTATTTCACCAAAGAAACTGAACGCGATCAGCATATCTAAACCGAGTTCAAGAACTGTCAGTGTCATCATTGTAAGTTGTGGAATATTGACACCATTGATATACAAAAAACCTATCAGCGTCTCAAAAACGTGAGCATAAATCGGGCGCAATATGCGCAGGTATCAAATAGTAACGTCAGTCATCGAAAGATGTCAAAAAAGTGTCCAAAAAGACTGACTTTTCAGTCAGTCTTTTTGGACACTGCTTTGTAAAAAACACTTTAAGTCATGCGTGTAAAGTTGAATTCGACCACTGACGTATGATTGGGGAAGTTTTGAGTGTTACTTTTGTTGGAAACTGTGCATCTTGGGTTTTTTTGTATATCAATGATTGACACTGACAGCTCTTGAGCGCAGTTTAGATGAGCTGGTTTATTATGTGAAACCGCTCTTAGTTGACAGCGTTTATTTCGAAATTTGAAGCAGTCGGAACAAAATTTCAAAATACAATACCTGGTTCAAAGGCTCAAGATTGCATGAATGTTAGATTTCGTTTTGGAACTAAAGACGGTTATGGTTTACCTAATAGTCATAAAGATTCCATTGCATTTTTTTAATTGCCCATGGCTATTATGCGTCACTTGATTTGTAAAAACGATACATATCCATGTGTCAAGATTTTCTAGATCACCTAACATAGTTACCTATCTGTTGTTACCATAATTTAAGTTTAACGCCAAAGGTTAGTGAGTTACTTTGTAATTAAATAATAGTTAACTCTAGTTCATAAGGAATTGTTAGGTTAATATATTAAAATTAAATTATTGCATGAAATTGTTTTTTTAGTACCCCTATATTTAAAACATTACTTTTATAATAAATCGTGATTAAATACTAATTACGTGGATTTTATGATCTGTGAGGTTAAGTTGCTCTTTCTGCGGTCAATCTCTAAATGGTTGCCCATTTCTCAAATTAAGGCCCGCTGGGCCGATGATGGCGGGACATCTCTTTCCTCTGTTCTGTAGACGGGACGACCTGGATAAGTTCCGTCAAATCTGGATGAAGGACGCGCGGGCTTGCGAAAGATCGAAGGAGTGGATGGGAGGCCTTTGCCCAGGAGCCCAGCGTAGGCTTGTACAAAAAAAATAAGGCCCGCTTCCACCAGAAATAACTATACCGCTAAAGGAATTCAAAACATCGTTCTGTTTCTGTCAATTGCTTGAAGAAGGTAGAGACAGAAAGTGTTTAAAATTGGTTTGTCGCTAAACGTATTTAGTTATTGGAGGGAGTGGGCCGTAGTCCACCACGCGGACCACAGAACAGATAAACGCGGACCCAATGCGGGTTCGTACATGTCACATGGTTTCGAATTTTTGGTTCTAACAATAAACCGTTTTTTTTACGACTTTTCATTCGTCAACGAGATAACTGTTAACCATCAATGAAAAAAACAGGTTGAAAATATTAGCTGTTAATTTACGTCAACGAACAAGACGCATTAGTTCAATAGCCATTATTTTATTCAGTTTTAAATAAAACCAGATGAAAATAAAAAGCTGCTAATGCTGTTAATTTACGTCAACGGCTCAATGGATTATTTCACTATAATTTTATTAATTTCTGAGAATCAACTAGTATGCGAAACGAATACTTCCGAACGATAGCGAAGTTATTTGCAACAAAATTGTCAATGACTGAAAACGTTAACATAAATTAACGCTGAACGCTACCGATTGAACATTCAAAACCTGCTAATAATTTAACAGCTTTTTTAACCTGTTGAGCATTGATGATTAACAGTTAAATTACAAAAACCGTCAATGACCCACCTCTAGTTCTAGGACATGCCAGTTTCCTCACGATGATTTCTTCACCGTTTTGAGAGTGGCACTGATTAAATTTGCACAAAGGTTTTCTTATCAGTCGGGTGTTGTTTTTTAATAATTAGCCTTCAATTTCCCAGTACTGGGCACTCCGTTTCCACTTCTCTCTGACCAGAGGTATCAAGGACCAATCTACATTAAAGTAGTCCAGCTCATCCCGCCATCTTCGTCTAGCCCTGCTGCGAAGTCGATTGCCTTTAACCGGGACTCACTAGGTCGTAAGTTTGGCCCCTTGATCGTCTTAACAGGCGGCAGATGTGTCCAGCCCAATTCCATTTAAGCGTGGCAGCTTCCCGAGTTACATCGGTTATTTTAGTGATGGGAAGGATTGTTGGATTATTAAACCAGTCCGTAAGTTGAATACCCAGAATACTCTGTTCCATATAGCACAGTGGCGTGATTAGGCTGGTGCAGGCAGGGCAAGAGCCCTGAGCGCCTATCGAAGGAGGGCGCAGCATTAGCAAGTTCAAATTAATACCTCCGTTATTGAAGGCTATAATTGGTCAAGAAAGGTTATGCGACCTAGCTTTGCTCAATGTAGACCGAGAAGATAATTTACGAAGGGGCGTGAATGTGATGCGTGCCTTAGGCGCTATTTTATAGGGGGGTACCAATAGAAAACAAACAAAGAACAGATGCCCAATGGGGCCGAAAAGTTCTGGAGTGGCGGCCGCGCACTGGAAGATGGAAGGCCTCCCACAAGGTGGACCGATGACCTTGTGAGGGCCGCAGGAGTCCGCTGGATGCGGGAAGCATAGAACCGGAGGCCTATGTCCAGCAGTGAACGTCTTTCGGCTGCAATGATGATGACGCCTGTGTAAGCATAGCATAATCTGCCTATAATGTTCCCTTTGCTGGGACACAGGCCTCCTCTCCTCGAGAGGGAGTGGGCTGTAATCTACCACGTGGGCCCGAAAAATTCGAAGACATATGACCTATTTGGTAGATGTCACATGTCTTCGAATTTTTGGTTTCAAGACGTTTCCCCACGCACGATGTTTTCCTTCACTGACGAAATTCAAATTAAAGCGCCTCAATCGCGAAAGCACCATATAACATGATTCCTACCGGCTTCCCTTCGGTGATTCGCATCTCTACCGCTTTTGAAAAATGGCACGCTATTGCAAAAAATAAAGTTACACTACGGGTATTTAATTCGCCATAAAATTAAAACAACAAAGACGCTTATTTTTAGCTTTGTATTATTACAACAACAACAAAAAAAGGTTCTAAATTAACCCGGCGCCAAGACGTCATAATCGGGCACTAAAAAATCATACAACAGCGATCCCGTAATGATGTCACTTTAGGTCACGTGGCACCGCTTCATATTGGTTGAGAGCAAGCCGCTGTATAACGGGTTACGATAGAGTACGGATATAGAATGATATAAGATATTTACTTTTAAATAAGTCAGTAAGTTAATGCCGGCTTCGCGTCGGCTTCTGTCTTAAAAAAATTGACAACTTGCCGCTGAAGCACCTGCCTAGGTTGGAACCCAAGACCTACAACTCGTAAGCCGAGGCCGATACCACTGGGCCACCACTGCTCTGTTCCATATCTTTCTGGAAAAACTCGAGCGTGGATCTCTGCTGAATTTTCAAAGACCATGCTTGAGATTTGAGAATCATACGTGAGGATGCGGATGTAAAGAATAACACCATCCAATTTCATCCCGTGGGTGTCGTAGAAGACGACTAAGGGACTTACTAGAGAATGGGCAGCAGCGTTCTCTAGGTATTTTACCACCATACTGCGATCGCCAACCCGCCTGCCAAGCGTGGCGATTATGGCAAACCCACCCCATTTTTTTGAGGGAAACCTATGGCCTGCAGTGGACGTCTATCGACTGAAATGACGTGAGGATGCGTAGAATACACACGTTGATAAGTCTTCTCTTGAGGAATAGAGGAAGATCGATCTTTCATGGGTTTTCTTTTATCATATAACTAGCTTTTGCTACCGGCTTCGCCCGCGTGCAGTTCGGAAATTATCCAACGAGAACGTATTATCGGGATAGAAAATATTTTCTGGATAACCTGGATTAATAGGATACCCTATGTGTTAATCCAGGTTACAAACTATCGGTTTGGCAAACTTCATCTAAACTCGTTCAGCTGTTTTGACGTGGTTGAGTGACAAACATCTAAACATAAAAACATACAAGCTTTCACATTTACCTTCTTAATATATAAAATTCCAGTGTCATGATGTATGTTCCCAATGAACTCTTGTGAAACTGTTGGTCCGTGGATGGGGGACCATCTTTACATAACAAGACCCCTTTTTTTTTGGGTGAGAAATCATCAAATGACTTCTCCCGCTCTGGGTAGAGCAGGAGGGCGTGTCAGACTTTTACTGACTAAAACCCACCCGTGTTCCTTCAGTTGCCTGTGTGCCAGGGGCCGCGATATCTCTTTCGAACAACTCGCACCCCTGGCAGGCATCGGCCCTAGCGGGCCCCATCAGTTGCTGCTGACATCTCTTTGAGGCGCGCGTGGAACACAACGCGCCGTCGACCCGGGCTTGGTCCTTACCGGTCAGGGAGCTACCCACTACTCGCCGTCCGCAAACCCGCGCCTACGGTGGCCGGGAATTAGCCTGGCAGTCCCGACGCCCAGGGCGTCTCCTGCGAAGGCCACGGCCGTGAGGGCGCATGTACTGCATCTCCCTCACGTGCGCCGCCTCCCTCTTTGCGAGCATAACTGCTTCGCTGAAGGAGGCAACTGCTAGCCATGCACTCTCGCTCCGTACCATGGCCTGCACCAGGGTCGGAGGAGAGATCGCTGCCGCCGATCGCCTCCATGAGGACACGGCGGTGCTCCGCCCAAGCCGGGCAGACCTCCACCGTGTGCTCCACCGTGTTCTCAGTACCAAGACCCCTTCATGTTTCGGAAAGCACGTTAAGCCGTTGGTGCCAACTAATTCGTGGATCTTTGACAGTCGTTACGGGTCGTCAGAAGCCTGAAAGTCTGACAACCAGTCTTATGAAGGGATATCGTATTACCCAGTACCTTGGTTGTGGTGGTCAGATAGGCAGTCGCTCCCTGTAAAATACTGGCATTCAATTGCATCTGGTTAGACTGGAAGCCAACTTCTACATAGTTGGGAAAAGGCTGGGCAGATAATGATTTCTTTTTGGAAATAAATTATTATTATTCATCATTCAAAAGTGGTTTATAAAATTAATATAAATTATCTGGTACTCAAAACGATATAAAAGCGACCTTCCATCATGAAACTTATATATCCTCCTGGGAAAGAAAAAGTGTGCCTGTTATAATTTAAAAAGGCGTAAGGTGTTAATTAAAATAAAATTGTTTTCTTGGAAAATATTTCAAATCGTAAAAATTCATTATCAATTTATCCAGCGGAATTGAGTGAGGATTTTGATCTATATAATGTATGCAGTCAGTCAGTGATAAAAATACGGATTTCTAGACGTTAATATATCAATAACCATTTGATTTAAATTTATGAAATTTGGGGTTTTAGTTTATCCAATGGGTTCCCATAAATAAACTATATTTCGTTTATATGTTAAATAGATTTTTTGTTATTTACACTTTCCACCGCCTTCCGAAATTAAAGTCATTTTTCACTTTGTAGTGTTCGTTTGGAAGTCGGTTTTTTTTTTTTGAAGAAAAAAGTTTTTAAAAAATTATTATTCATATGTCCAAAAATATTTTTTTTAATAAATGACTAGTAGGCATTGGATACCTACATGAAATGGGCTGCCGTTGTAAGACGACTAAAATGTCACGGTGTAGTTAGGAAATGGCTAGACAGATGATGAGAATATTATGTCTACCCATCCTCCCAGTCATAACAATATGCTTCACTTATCTATATTATGCTAATTGTGAAACCCTTTGCTACCAAAAAAAAAAATAGTTTATCTGATTTATGCAATGCTCGTCCTACTGACATACTTGAACTAATATTGCAGCAATGAGGTGATAAGATTTATTATTTTATTAAATACTATGATTTTAGCCGCGGGAATCCGCTGGATGTGGTGGATGCACAGGACCGGTCCAAGTGTATGAGCTTGCGGGAGGCTTATGTCCAGCAGTGGACGTCTTTTGGCTGAAATTATGATTTTAGCTAATAACAACATAAACTGCCTTGTCGTTGTAGTTATTGCAAGCGCTACTGCCGATCAAGAGGTCCTGAGTTCGCTTCCCAAGTAGCGCAAAGTGATATTGGGTTTTTCTATCGGAAATTTGGTCAGTAGCAGCCTGGTGGCTGGATTTATGCCCGATTGATGGCAATACCGAATGTGAGTACATCACTCACCTTCGATTTGCCGATGATATAGTTGTCATGGCTGAGACCATGGAGGACCTCAGTGCAATGCTCGACGACCTCAGTAGAGCTTCCGAAAGAGAAAATGAACATGGACAAGACAAAGGTTAAGAAGACGTAGACTGGGAAGGCCTCCTACAAGGTGGACCGATGACCTTGTGAAGGCCGCGGGAATCCGCTGGATGTGGGAAGCACAAGACCGGTTGAAGTGGAGGAGCTTGGGGGAGGCCTATATCCAGCAGTGGACGTCTTTCGACTGAAATGTTGATGATGATGATGGCAATATTACACGGGAATTAAACATGAGTTGCAAAACATGGGTTGATGGTACTGCTATAGGTACCCGACCTTCGGCGAAATAAGAAGTGATGTTGTGTTGATTACAAGATAAATGTATCTCCTTCTTTTTGCCTAACTTATTATAAATGAGCTCAGAGCAGAGCAGAGCAGTGGCGGCCCAGTAGTAACGGCCACGACTTACGAGTTGTAGGTCGTAGGTTTGAACCCAGGCAGACGCTTTACTTTGTGTAAATTATTTCATCACCACTGCTCTCAAAACGGTGAAGGAAAACATCGTGAGGAAACCGGCATGTCCTTGAACCAAAAATTCGAAGACATGTGACATCTACCAACGCGCACTGCGCCCGCGTGGTGGATTACGGCCCACTCCCTCTCACCTTCCTAGGAGTTCCTATTGCTGAAGATCTACATTGGAAAGTGCATGTAGACAGTATTTCAAGCAAGATAAATAAATTTGTGGATACTCTTAGACAAGTAAAAAAAAGGATTAATCTAAAAACAGCTATATTAGCTTACCGTGCGTATGTGGAATCCATATTACATACGTCATGGACTTATAATATGGGGTAACAGTACCGACCAGAATAGAACATTTGTTGCTCAAAAAAAAAAAATGCATTAGGGCTTTACACGGACTTCATCCTGAGGAACCAAGTCAGCCAGTATTCAAGAAATTTGGCTTGTTACCGCTACCTTGTCTGTGTATTAATGAAATATGCATGTTTGTATGGAAACTTAAGGTGAATCTAGTCCACATTTTTCCCATACAAACTTCGAGAGTGTATTACTCCACTGTTCGACAATATACATCAAAAATTGAAAATGGTATGGTTTTGTCCCATTATTAATATTGTCTGTACGGAAACAAAATACTAAAATAAAAAGCCATTAAAAAGTTAGGAGCCTACAAAGATTCGTTTTTCTTGCTAATTTAACCTAACTTTGGGCGTGTTTAAGTAATAAAAGAAGTGTAAAATCTGAAAAACCAAGTCGGTACCGACGAAGCTCAAATATCGAAAAGTACAATAAACTTCATTGGTCATTGATTTGTGCAGTGGTTTTTTCATAAAACCTGATCTTCCGAATCCGCCTGTTGTACTATAAATGATCCTGCATCTCACTCAATAATGTTGTGCGTGTAGACTAGCTTCTAACTGCTCATCACTGATACTACCTCTGTCGGACACGGAGCCTGGTGAGACAGCGTGCTTTTTAGGCAGGCCCATCATTGAGTTCGAGCCCGCGACTGAGTTCCCGGAGTTATAGTTGTTTAAAATAGCAAACGATCTAAATCCTCGAAGCCGACGAGATCCTCACAGAATCGTACTTAACAGTGCTCCCAGACTTGCTAAGTACAATAAAAGCTGCTTAACTATGTGCGTACGAATTTATAACAAATTACCTAGTTATCTGAAAATGTTAAACACGAGATATGCTTTTAAGAATAAATCGTATGAATGGTAAATTGTTAACAACTTATACACCGTGAAATTTTAATGGTTGTTTTCCCGTAGCGAAATGGTTTTGTCTTGGTAATACAGTAGTTTTATAAATAAATAAAATATTAGAAACAAAAAATGGCAGATTAACCATTGTGAAAAATCACCACGTGCGAGAGTTTATTTTGCTTTGAACATTTATGCATCGCTGTTCTCTTTGTCGGCGGTGCGTGCGATTCGAGTAGTACCTACAAGTTACATCTAGTGTTTCTATTGAGTAGTGTTTTATTGAGTTGATAAATATTTATTTTATTATTTTAAAACACAAAAATCTTATTATTTTTACTTTTACTCTTTGCTTCGAAAGTACTCCTTAAGGCAAGTTGTTCTGCCGCGGGAAAACAACCATTTAAATTTCACGGTGTATAGATATAAATTGTTTTATACTATACACCGTGACCTAGAACGAAAATGGTGTTGTTGTAATACAATAATAATTTTGCTAAGGAAATTTTTACATACAAATATTTGCATACTATGTTTAATCTTGGCAAAATATGCGGGGTCTTTTTTTCTGTATTGTAGAACCATTGTTATACCATGTTTTACGCAAATAAATTTAAAAATAAATAAACTGACTGTGTCCCAGCAGTGGGAACATTATGGCAGATTTTTTTTTTTTGGAAATTACATCTCGCAGTTGACCTTGCGAGGCCGTGACTGCTCAACCGGGCTTTCCTGTGGGGACTAATAGCTTTTAGACTAAGAGCGTCCAGCCAGGGCTTACAAAACTACTTATAAACTATAGCGACTGCGCACTGAGGGCACCCCCTGCGGGGTACGAGCGGGGGCAGCAAGTGGGGACAGGCTGGATCAAATAAATTTCATTATTATTAAATCTTGGGGATTTTAAAATAATCGCCAGCCCGCGCCGAAGCTGAGCAAGTAGTTGCTCAGCTTCGGCGCGGGCTGGCACTTCTACGGGCAAGGGACGGTTGGGCGTTATGGCTGATGGTAATGATGAGTGTAAATATTTAAGCTTCCACGTAACAAGGGTAGGTGTACTGAAAGATCCACTCTCTTGGCTACTGGTACTGAGAAATTACTGAAGGAAAAACTACACAATCTGTGTGGTGCTTTTATCAAAAGACTATTTCAGACACCAATCTACATGAGGTCTTTATATGGTTTGACCAATATCATGTTTGGACTTTAAAACAGCCTGAACCGCATCCGCTGAACCTCATCTACTTTTAAAAATATGACTTAAGTGTACAGTTTCAGTTTATATGTTTATTTGTACATAAAAACAAAAACACGGCACGTAGCATATGGAAACAGTGGGTTGTACTACCAAGTTTAAAATTATAGTCTACTAGCTTTTGCCAGCGGCTTCGCCCGCGCGGATGTCGAAAACTATCCCACAGGAACGTAGTATCGAGATAAAAAGTATCCTATGTGTTATTCCAGGTTACAAACTACCTGTGTACCAAATTTCATTCAAATCCGTTCAGCCGTTTTTGCGTGAAAGAGTAACAAACACCCATACTCACAAACTGTCACATCTATATGTATAAAAGAAAGTCGTGTTAGTTACACTATAACTCAAGAACGGCTGAACCGATTTGGCTGAAAATTGGTGGGGAGGTAGCTTAGAACCAGGAGACGGCCATCGAATCGAATCGGCCAAGATTTTTATCCCGTTTCCGTGGAACGTTACATAAACAGTGGTATAACTAAACGCAACTGACACGGAATATGTGAAAGCTAGAAGAACGCTCTATTCTTTCGAAGTAACGGGTTGTCATAACTTAGTAGGAGCTCACCTGTATCAGCTAAAAAAACGCTTTATATCTTCGAAGTACCAGGTTATCATAACTTGGTAGGAGCATACATAACATAGGTATATAATTGAGTCAGAAGCACAGTCTGCAGCCAAGAAGCTGGGCAGCCTAAATAAGGTAAGGCGATACGTCACGCCAGGACAGCTTTTGAGCCTGTATAAAGCTTCAAGCCTGTTTTTGCATGGAATATAGCAGCCACTTATGCGTTGGCTCAGCAAAATATCAGCTCGCTGCCCTTGACTCGTTGGAACGCAGAGCAAAAGGCTCTTAGGTGACGAAACTTTGGTGGCTAAGCTTTGTGCCCAGCACATCGGCGTAATATTGCTTGTCGGTCTTCTACAGACTGTACTCGGAGAGTGTGCGCAGGAGCTCCACGAACTAATCCCACCATCGCCCTTTTACTACCGGAATACTAGATGCACTGCAGGGTACCGTCCACACTTGGTTAATTAATATCTCGACCAGTCGTACTAAGCGCTTCTCCTCCACATTTATTATGCCGAAGCCAAAGTGTGGAACTCTCTGCCTGCGTTTGTCTTCCCTTCCACATTTAACCCGTCTTCCTTCGAAACAAGAGTGAAGCCTATCTTATGGGCTTGCTCAGTCCATCATAGACCTCATCAATTGCTCCCCATCAGGCGTGGTCGAGGTCAAGAGCAGGCCCATGTTAGTTAGTTATAAAAAATATATGAAAAAAAGGTGTGACAGCTATAAAACGTTTGGTCTTCAAAGTACTAAGTTGCCAAAACTAGGTAGAAGCTCACGTAACACAGGGTGTGTATCAGCTAGAAAATGCTGTATGCCTTTGAAGTATCAGGTTGTGTCATAACTTAGTAGGAGCTCATGTAATATAATTATGAAGGTGTTGTCGGCTAGAAATCGCATTATGCCTTCGAAATACCAGGTTGTTATAACTTGGTAGGAGATCGTGCACAATGACTTAAGATATTTTGCTGATAACTTAACACAACATTTATTGATCCTGAGGCGGTACGAAGTTCGTCGGGGGAGCTAGTTTATAATATTAGTAGGATATTCCGGGCTCCTAAACTAGGTACGCCCTGTATCTTATGAGTCGGAGATAATGCGGCTTCAATGTATATAATAAAATACAACCGTGACTTTTCAGTTGGTTTACAGGTTTTGTTAACAGTAAATGAAGTGAATAATTTTGGTTGTGTATGTATCTAGGAGTGTGTATATGTGTGTGTAGTTTGTGTGTACTGAGGTGTGTATACGAGTGTAGTTTGTGTGTACTGAGGTGTGTATATGAAGTGTGAGTGTTTTGATAAGCTTTCTTTCAAGGTAGGTTTGATAAAAGTGTATTAAAGTGTTTACGTACAACCCTACTTACAGAAATAAAATCATTTATCATTTAAAGTACCACTACATGTGCTCCGTGTTCCGTGTGGTGTCGGACGTAAAAGAATAGGACCATCCCATTTCTTCCCGTGGGTGTCGTAGAAGGCGACTAAGGGACTTACTAGAGAATGGGCAGCAGCGTTCTCTATGCATTTGACCACCATACTGCGATCGCCAACCCACCTGCCAAGCGTGGCGATTATGGCAAATCGCCCCTTTTGGGGGAAAGTGATATTGGGTTTTTCTATCTGAAATTTGGTCAGTAGCAGCCTGGTGGCTGGATTTATGTCCGGTTGATGGCAATACCGAATGTGAGTACATCACTCACCTTCGATTTGCCGATGATATAGTTGTCATGGCTGAGACCATGGAGGACCTCAGTGCAATGCTCGACGACCTCAGTAGCGCATCCGAAAGAGTGGGTCTAAAAATGAACATGAACACTGGGAAGGCCTCCTACAAGGTGGACCAATGACCTTGTGAGGGCCGCAGGAGTCCGCTGGATGTGGGAAGCACAAGACCGGTCGAAGTGGAGGAGCTTGGGGGAGGCCTATGTCCAGCAGTGGGCGTCTTTCGACTGAAATGTTGATGATGATGACGGCAATATTACACGGGAATTAAACATGAGTTGCAAAACGTGGGTTGATGGTACTGCTATAGGTACCCGACCCTTCGGCGAAATAAAGCGTGATGTTATGTTAATTACAACATAAATGTATCTCCTTCTTTTTGCCTAACTTATTATAAATGAGCTCAGAGCAGAGCAGAGCAGTGGCGGCCCAGTGGTAACGGCCACGACTTACGAGTTGTAGGTCTCGGTCTCGGTTATTTTTTTTTACATTGTTCTCACATACAGAAGCAACAAGAATAATGTTCCCAAGATTTTGTAATATTTCAACTTGATTTTAAAAGAGTGTCCGTGGAGTTTCTTGCCCGTTCTTCTCCATAGAGATCTACGTTTTGGAATGGGCAACTAGCTTCAACTTTCCAACTGATCGACTTTTTGACAATTCAAAAGTGCCTGTAAATGTTAAACCATTCATTTATTTGAAATAAATGCTTTGAGTTTGAGTTTGAGTCGTAGGTTTGAACCCAGGCAGGTGCTTTACTTGGTTGTCAATTAGGTATATTAAAATATTGTTATTCAAACAACAAAGCAGTGCTGGCCCAGTGGTAACAACAGCGATTTACGAGTGTGTAAATTATTTCATCACCACTGCTCCCAAAACGGTGAAGGAAAACATCGTGAGGAAACCGGCATGTATTAGAACCAAAAATTCGAAGACATGTGACATCTACCAACCCGCACTGGGCCCGCGTGGTGGATTACGGCCCACTCCCTCTCACCTTCCTAGGAGTTACTATTGATGAAGATCTACATTGGAAAGTGCATGTAGACAGTATTTCAAGCAAGATAAATAAATTTGTGGATACTCTTAGAGAAGTAAAAAAAAGGATTAATCTAAAAACAGCTATATTAGTTTACCGTGAGTATGTGGAATCCATATTACCTACGTCATGGACTTATAATATGAGGTAACAGTACCGACCAGACTAGAACATTTGTTGCTCAAAAAAAAAAATGCAGGCTCTACACGGACTTCATCCTGAGGAATCAAGTCAGCCAGTATTCAAGAAATTTGGCTTGTAACCGTTACCTTGTCTGTGTATTAATGAAATATGCATGTTTGTATGGAAACTTAAGGTGAATCTAGTCCACATTTAAAAAGTTAGGAGCAAAAAGCCATTAAAAAGTTAGGAGCCTACAAAGATTCGTTTTTCACTTAGAGCATTTACCTATGCTCTAAGGTTTTTCATGCTAATTTAACCTAACTTTGGGCGTGTTTAAGTAATAAAAGAAGTGTAAAATCTAAAAAACCAAGTCGGTACCGACAAAGCTCAAATATCTAAAAGTTCAATAAACTTTATTGGTCATTGATTTATGCAGTAGTTTTTTCATAAAACCCGATATTCCGAAGGACTGTTCTTAATTTTTTACGCGCCTGTTTTACTATAAATGATCTGGATCTCACTCAATAATGTTGTGCGTGTCGACTAGCTTCTAACTGCTCATCACTGATACTACCTCTGTCGGACACGATGCCTGGTGAGACAGCGTGCTTTTTAGCCAGGCCCATCATTGAGCTCGAGCCCGCGACTGGGTTCCCGGAGTTATAGTTGTTTAAAATAGCAAACGATCTAAATCCTCGAAGCCGACGAGCTCCTCACAGAATCGTACTTAACAGTGCTCCCAGACTTGCTAAGTACAATAATAGCTGCATAACTATGTGCGTACGAATTTATAACAAATTGCCTAGTTATCTGAAAATGTTAAACACGAGATATACTTTTAAGAATAAATCGGATGAATGGTTAATTGTTAACAACATAAACACCGTGAAATTTTAATGGTTGTTTTCCCGCAGCGAAATGGTTTTATCTTGGTAATACAGTAGTTTTATAAATAAATAAAATATTAGAAACAAAACATGGCAGATTAACCATTGTGAAAAATCACCACGTGCGAGAGTATAGTTTGCTTTGAACATTTATGCATCGCTGTTCCCTTTGTCGGTGGTGCGTACGATTCGAGTAGTACCTACAAGTTACATCTAGTGTTACTATTGAGTAGTGTTTTATCGAGTTGATAAATATTTATTTTATTATTTTAAAACAATAAAATCTTATTTTATTTTACTTTTACTCTTTGCTTCGAAAGTACTCCTTAAGGCAAGTTGTTCTGCCGCGGGAAAACAACCATTTAAATTTCACGGTGTATAGTTAAACAATTCCTAGAACGAAAATGGTGTTGTTGTAATACATTAATAATTTTGCTAAGGAAATTGTCATTTCAAATATTTGCATGATATGTTTAATCTTGGCAAAACATGTCTGATCTTTTTTTTCTGTATTGTAGAACCATTGTTATACCATGTTTTACGCAAATAAATATACACCGTGAAATTTTAGTCGTCTTTCAAAAGTGGTCCACTCAATATGTCCGTCATAAAATACCTCTAGGCGCGATTAAAACACTGTTACCATTAATTAAGATAATAGGTACAAAGAAAAATAAATAATGCTTTAGAATTATGAAACACCCTTTCTGTTAATAACGTTTACGTATCAAACGGTAGAAGATATCTACCTACCTACCATTACATTCCATCATTAATTCTATCTCCATAACAGGGTGTTTCAAGCTACGTCATGCGTCTTAGTGAATGATATTTTCATTTTTTTAATTATGCAAATGTTCAAAAATATTTTTTTTAAAATAAATGATTAGTAGTCATTGGATACATGAAGTGGGCTGCCGTTGTAAGACGACTAAAAAGTCACGGTGTATAAATAAATAAACCGAAAGGAGGTCTGTGTCCCAGCAGTGGGAACATTATGGCAGATTTTTTTTTTGGAAATGACGTCTCGCAGTTGACCTTGAGAGGCCGTGACTGCTCAGCCGGGCTTTTCTGTGGGGACTATTAGCTTTTAGACTAAGAGCCTCCAGCCAGGGCTTACAAAACAACTTATAAACTATAGCGACTGCGCACTGAGGGCACCCCCTGCGGGGTACGAGCCTCGGCTCGGGGAGTCACTGTCGGGATGGCAGCAAGTGGGGACAGGCTGGATCAAATCAATTTCATTATTATTAAATCTTGGGGATTTTAACTCTACTTGCTCAGCTTCGGCGCGGGCTGGCACTTCTACGGGCAAGGGACGGTTGGGCGTTATGGCTGATGGTAATGATGAGTGTAAATAGTTAAGCTTCCTCGTAACAAGGGTAGGTCTACTGTCAGACCCACTCTCTTGGTTACTGGTACTGAGAAATTAATAAAGGAAAAACTACACAATCTGTGTGGTCCTTTTATCAAAAGACCATTTCAGACACCAATCTACATGAGGTCTTTATATGGTTTGACCAATATCATGTCTGGACTTTAAAACAGCCTGAACCGCCAACCTCATCTACTTTAAAAAATATGACTGAAGTATACAGTTTCAGTTGATAAGTTTATTAGTACATAAAAACAAAAACACAGCACATAGCATTTGGAAACAGTGGGTTGTACTACCAAGTTTAAAATTATAGTCTACTAGCTTCAGCCAGCGGCTTCGCCCGCGTGGATGTCGAAAACTATCCCACGGGAACGTAGTATCGGGATAAAAAGTATCCTATGTGTTATTCCAGGTTTCAAACTACCTGTGTACCAAATTTCATTTTTGCGTGAAATAGTAACAAACACACATACATACTTCCATACACCCATACTCACAAACTTTCACATTTATAATATTAATAGGTTTTTCCGGGCTCCTAAACTAATTATGCAGACCTGTATCTTAAGAGTCGGAGATAATGCGGCTTCAATGTATATAATACAATTCAACCGTGACTTTTCAGTTGGTTTACAGGTTTTGTTAACAGTAAAAGGAGTGAATGATTTTGGTTGTGTATGTATCTAGGAGTGTGTATATGAGTGTAGTTTGTGTGTACTGAGGTGTGTATACGAGTGTAGTTGGTGTGTACTGAGGTGTGTATATGAAGTGTGAGTGTTTTGATAAGCTTTCTTTCAAGGTAGGTTTGATAAAAGTGTATAAAAGTGTTTACGTACAACCCTACTTACAGAAATAAAATCATTTATCATTTAAAGTACCACTACATGTGCTCCGTGTTCCGTGTGGTGTCGGACGTAAAAGAATAGGACCATCTCATTTCTTCCCGTGGGTGTCGTAGAAAGCGACTAAGGGACTTACTAGGGAATGGGCAGCAGCGTTCTCTATGCATTTGACCACCATACTGCAATCGCCAACCCGCCTGCCAAGCGTGGCGATTATGGCAAATCGCCACTTTTGGGGGAGGCTTATGTCCAGCAGTGGACGTCTTTCGGCTGATATGATGACATGTGCTCAATCCGGGGATGGAACCGATCCAATACTGAGCAGTTCTCGTTTCAGTTGCAACCTCGAGTTGAACTTGGCAGCAAAATGGGAAGAACATGCACCTGCCTACACCATTGGTAAATATTGGCATAATTTTATTTTACGTCACATGTCTTCGTTATTACTGAGACTCATCATCTGCCTAGCCTTGTCCCAACTATGTTGGGGTTGGCTTTCAGTCTAACCGGATGTAGCGAAATATCAGCTGCTTATCTGACCTCTATAACCCAGTTACCGAATAGTACGATACCCCCTGGTAAGACTGGCTGTCAGAATTTCGGTCTTCTGACGACCCGTAACGACTGTCAAAGATCTACAAATGACAGCCGGGACCAACGGTTTAATGTGCTTTCCGAGGCACGGAGGGGTCTTGATATATAAAGATGGTCACCCATCCACGGACCAACCGTAGCTAGCGTAGCTTAACCTGATCGCTCCATTAATTACTGAGACTAGTATCAATATGCTATTGGTTTACTATACTATTAGAAACATTTGTCTGTACCTATAAAACTAATGAATGTTATTGAATGATATGATTAATTGTTCGATTTGTACATAATTCATTGATGTTTAATATCTAGGTACGTCCAAGTTAAAGTGATGACATTAGTTTTGCGGTCAATGAAGCACAAATATGTACCTACATAACAAGCAGATTAAGTTTTATCCATATAACATCACGCCTATATGCTACGAAGAGACACTAAAGGCACGGACAAGTAATAGATGTTACGTGGGGTGCAGACACGCGGATTACTTTAACTACAATTTAAGTACATTATTTTCTACATATTATTTATTTTTGACGTGACAACGTCTTATAAATTGGTTTGCCGGGTGACACTTCAAGAAACTGCGTTACGCTCCGCTCACGTTATGCGCTCACAATGAGAGCAAGTGAGAGGCACGCGTCCCTTCCACTCGGGCATGGTTAGCCCGCCTAAGAGCGAGAGAGACAGACATAAAAAGTGCAAGTTATTGTATGTATATTTGTATATAAATACGTATGTATGTGTAAAGGTAAAAATAAAATTTTGTTAATATGAAATTCAGTGCGAGATTCTTTGTATAAATTAATGTTTTAAATATAATTCTTTGTATAAATAAATGTTTTAAATTGTTACTATTATTTCATCCTTCTTCCTACTATACGAATGAATATTCACATTAAAATTATTTTACCACTCAAAGTCGTTGTCACGTAAAACTTTCGCCCGTATACCGACTTTACAGGCAACCAATTTTTTTTATTTTACTTTTTATTTCTGTATCTGTCCGTGACATTCACAGTGGGCCCTATCAGAATACCAGCGCTGCGACATCTTTTTAAAAATGTCGCAGCATCATGCTGAGGTAGGGCCTTTTGGCCTCGTACGGGACTTTGTTTTTTATTTTACTTTTTGTTTTTCTCTAATTTTAATTTATATTTTATTAAGCATGTTATTTAGTTTAGTTTGTGATATTCCTGAGTGGGTCTAATAAATACTTTTTCTTTCTTTCATTAAGAGATAGGCAGGATATAATTATCTACAACCACATATCGCAAGTTAATTTACGAGGCGAGATTGTTGCCATCAACCTGGTGCATTCCTGGCTGCTGGCTGCTACCAGGAATAGTGGGAATATCCTAATGGCCGAACCCAATAGTACTGGCTGATAAGAAAATTGAAACCTCCGATACGCTGTCGCAGAGGAATGCCCGCGAAAGATTGGCAACCTAACAATTGGGCCAGCCACGTCGTAGAACCAATAGCCGCTGAGACGTTTGAGCGAGACATTTGAGTGAGCATGACATACTCCCAGTACGTCATGCTCACTCTAATGTCTCACTGGTGGTGGCGCGAGCGTCTGCAGTCGCTCAGCAGTCTACTGTGATAGCAACGCTCGCTCTCGAAAAATGTAAATGCTCTCGGCTCAGTGATGTCCAAGATGAGCTCGCTTTGCTCGCTCGATTTAAGTGCTTGGGCTTCTTGTGAGTAAGCGCGTTCTGCTCGTTCATGACAAAAGTGAGCTCGCTTCGCTCGCGCTTCTATTGTGTAAGCGTACTCCACTCACTCGGCTAGGGGTTATTCCCCTCCGAGGAGAGTTTGGTGACGGACAGCCGCGGCGGGTTCGCGGATAACTTGCGCGTTTCCGTGTTCTCGCCTCAAGCGGCACTGGAGAACACCGTGGAGTTTTAGTGGGTTACAGTCCCACATAACTGCGCTATCTCCCCGTGGTAACGTAGTAGGCATTTCTCAAAAAGCCCGGTTTGACAGCGCGTTGTGTTCCACGCGCGTCGTCAGAGATGTCAGCGACACCTGGTGGGGACCGCAAGGGCCGATGCCTGTCAGGGGTGCGGGTTGTTAGAAAGAGATACTGCGGCCCCTGGCACACAGGCAACTGAGGGAACACGGATGGGATTTAGTCGGTAAAAGTCTGACATGCCCTCATGCTCCACCCAGAGGAGCGGGAGAAGTTGTTTGATGATTTCACACCCTCAAAAAAAAAAAACATAAATTCAATCCACAACAATACAACACGTTTTTTGAGCTAGTAATAATTTTGTTATAACGTCATCAACGCTATAATAGCTTCCTGCCACTGATATTTACTTAGCTAGTACGGGTACGAATTGAAATGTACCAGCAAAAAGTGAAAAAAAAAAACAACCGTCTTCCAAAAAAAAATACAAAGTGAAAAATAAGTTTAATTTCGGAATTTTTATTTGCAAAAAATCGAAAATATAAAACCAAAGACATCGAAATAATTTTTATTTTTATTGTGTAGTGTGTTTTTGGAAGTCAGTTGTTTTTTTTTAAATCAAAATATTTGCAAATAAAGTAAAGCAAACCCACAGCGCAACTTTAATTCGTCCGCCCTCGATACAGCATTACGTCAATGCCACCTCTGACTTCTGGTATCTTGGTATCGACCCGCACGTTTCATTTAGTTACTTCTGTCCAACATATACACGTGCTAAAAAAACTCATAATGCATGTGTACATATCAGAAGGCCTAGACAAGTGAGAAGCGTTTTGAGTCACAATCCGCGGGTTATGAAGAAAATCCTTCATCACAGACGATTTTTTTTTTTAATGAGCTCCATAGGTACTTCGTTTGGAAAGATTCGTCTGTTTATCAACATTAATAGCGCAGTTTGCGTGGCTGGTATGTCAAAATGACAGGGATTGCAATCTGTTGCCATTTTATGTGTTACACAATTACCCCGCTGAGAGCTTAGTCATCCGGCATCAATTGAAAGTGATTCCCACAGCGTTTCGTATTTATACATCGACAAAGGACCGATACCTGCCAGGGGTGCGGGTTGTTCGAAAGAGATACCGCGGGCCCTGGCACACAGGCAACTGAGGGAGCATGGGTGGGTTTTAATCAGTTAAAGTCTGACACGCCCTCCCGCTCCACCCAGAGCGGGACAAGTTATTTGATGATTTCCTACCCAAAAAAAAATGTGTTACATAACTACCCCGCTGAGAGCTTAGTCAAATGGCATCAATTGAAAGTGATTGCCACAGCGTTTCGTATTTGTACATCGACTTTCAACAGGATTGACAAAAGGGAAAAAACCAACATGAGATTCAAAATAAGGGTCAAATGTATTATTTTATAAACTGTATTACTTCAGAATTATGCTTCCATCGATATTTTCTGTTTAAGCAAGAAATTATTGTTTCAAAAGTGCAAAAAAATATGGAAAATTAAAATATTTGAAAAGCGAGGTGGTCTGAGCTAATGTGACGTAAAAGTCAACGTGCTTTTTTTTTTTCTTTTTGGCAATTGAGCCGATGTCGAAACGTGCTTTATGATTGCGTGTTTGCGATTCCGTCTGTTATAAATGTCATAGACTATGACGTCACAAGCAAACGAGCCAAAATGGAGGGCGTTTATGGTGCCCGTGTTGGTTAGCTATTTTAACTTTTGCTTTTACTTTCAATTGCTTTTTTGGCGATGACTATTTTTAACCCCTGACGCAAAAAGAAGAGTGTTATAAGTTTGGCCGCTATGTGTGTGTCTGCCTGTGGCACTCTAGCTCTTAAATGGATGAACTGGTTTGGGTGCGATTTTTTTCTTTAAATGTGGATTTTCTAGTGCTGGTTCTTAGACATGTTTCATCAAAATCGGTTTAGCCGTTTGAGGATTATCAGCTCTTTTCTGATGGATGAAGGGATTTGAGCATGGCAACCGATCACTTTTCCGATTTTTTTCTGTTCGAATTTCATTTTACTGAAAACTATTGATGGACGTCTTTTTTGCTATATGCATTATTTTACATAGTTTTAGATCTTCGAAGTACCATGTGTCATAGGTATTATTTTACCGAACTAAATTTCGCCAATTTACAAAATAACTTTTTGGTATTGGCCGAAGCCTCTTGTGAACTTTTTTCATTTGCCAAATGATTTATTTGTCATATTTTCACCACACCGAAACAACATTTTATGGAATATTATTTAGTCACAAATATATAGCCGGTTACTTGGAAGCATTTTCAATATTAAATTAAAATCGTGTCGTAAAAAGTCAATATGTTGTGCTACAAAATGTAGTGAGAAACGAATCGCTGCAAAACCGACTTCATGCAGTCTTGTCTGCCCTACCCCTAGAGTGTAATTTAAGCCCACGTAGGCGCGGAGGGGTGGGGCGGCCCGCGAGCTGAGGAGGAGGAGGTGGTTTGAAGGCCCGCCGCCACCGCTGAGGGGGCAGCAAGCCGAAGCTGCGGTGGTAAGCGTTAAAATCATCTACGACGATACGTTCTCGTGGAGCTGCCCAAACCCCGCAGCGCCGGAGCCGTGACAGAAACAATACTTGCTGCATGTTGCATGTTGCATACTTGTTACCACGCTGCATGCTTGCTTGCATGCTGCATGCCTGCTTGCATGCTGCATGCCTGCTTGCATGCTGCATGCCTGCTTGCATGCTACATGCCTGCTTGCATGCTGCACGCCTGCTTATCTACCTATGCTTAGAATGGTGCCTGATAAAAATGTAACAGCAAAAATTAGAGATGAAATAGTGTGCACAAACAGTGGTATTATGAATGTTCGGAAACATAATACTTCGAACAAATGTTATTTCGGATAAGTGTAACTTCGGTAAAAAGTTTTTCGAACAAATGAAACGTCAGAGTAACGAAAAATATCGAATTGATAATAGGTCAACTGATACAGTGGCAGACGTGACTTCGATGAAGTAAAAAAAAACGAAACGATAATAGTTGAAAAGTTTTAGGTGAAATTCTGTCAAATATTTTTCGAACTTATGAAAGGTAATCTTTGAGCATCTTCCACGGGTCTCATCGAGTCGAAATTTGGTATTACATTACTTCAATGATTTTAGACGAACAAAGCAACCTAGAACTGATACTGAAGCATCACCTGGAATTTCCAGGATACCCAACTTCGTCACCAACAAACAGCAGAAGTATCGTGTTTGGGCTCATTAAAAAGGTTTAAATGAATAGGTTATAGATAAATGAGTGATCAGGGTCTGATGATGGAGTAGTAAGGAGGAATGAGGATAAATTACTAACAAATTTCACTGTGGGAATCACACATGTACATGTGTCGATCGTAGCGTGTTTACTATTACTATATACAGTTTGAAAAGCAGGAAATAGAAGATAAATTAAAAATTTAAAATCCCCCGTGCCAATCAAAAACCTCTAAAAAGTAAACAAATTAAATGTATCCGCCTTTTAAGGTCAATGCGATATCAAGTCTCGAATAAAAATATTTTAAAAAAATACATGCATATTTCCTATTGGTTTTCCTTATCATATGTCAATCCGATACATTTTTTAGTTTCTATAATCGTTATCAGTGATAGAATGTTTCTTCGTCTAGACACTCAGGAAAGGTGAAAACTCATTCAAGAATTGTTATTTTCTTTGGGCTTTTTTCCCACGGTTACATTCACGCCACTCCTCCACCACAAACGTACAGCAGGCCTAGACAAAACACATTTCTATTAGCGTTCACGTCAAACGCTTCGCCAAAATGTACGGGAATGACATTACCTGCGGAAAGATTACGTCGTGTCCTTTCCGCAGATAATGTCATTCCCATACATTTTGGCGTAGCGTTTGGCGTGAAGCTAAGCTGAAGAAATGTGTTTTGTCTAGGCCTGCAGGACAGACAAGAAAATGCTAGTGTTTTTTTTTCATTGGTAAATTGAAAATGAGCTAAATCAGAATTAAATAGAAATTTGTTTCGTATAGATATGCAAAATAAGAGAATTACCTGGCGGTCTTTTCTGAAAAATATTTCTTGAAATCTTAGGTGAAGTGACCTGCTCACAATCAATCTCTCGCGAACATATCGGCTGGTGTGTTTGCGTATAAATGTATAGACCTCCGGACCGTATTTTGGCCATGGCCTTTGGCGCGGGAGATATTATAGTGCAGGCACGTGCACACACGTGCGCAGACACAGGTGCACTTGCTCTTCCCTCACTCTCATAGTCCAATGAAATGAAATGAATTATTTATTTACGTAAGTAGATCTTATAAGACACTTTTTCACGTTAATATTTTGTTGGTCAATATTTTAAAAACTAGATGGCGACGGCATTTTCTAGCTGACTGTTCCCTGAGAAGAAAAGCCGCAACAAACTCAGAGGTCATGGTCTCTTTTAAAGTCCAAACATTATATTATTTGAATTG
Organism: Polymixis lichenea; assembly: GCA_949091785.1. Classification (NCBI taxonomy): domain Eukaryota; kingdom Metazoa; phylum Arthropoda; class Insecta; order Lepidoptera; family Noctuidae; genus Polymixis; species Polymixis lichenea. The sequence continues at coordinate 9,542,645 of OX420959.1, forward strand.
TATGCGAGTTTAACAATGCACGGCAATGTCTGGAAGGGCCTTTTGAAGGAAGAGCCATTGCAGCTTCGAGCTGACCTTTCAAAACAGACGGCATGTTTCTATCAGTCACCGTGTAGCTTAACCCTATTTTAGGGAGCTCAACGACACGTCACACCCGGTACCAGATCTGCAGGACATTTGCGTAGGCCATTTACAAAATACTTAAAACTACCAGAGGAGTTATAAAGTCATGTTTTCAATCTAGCTTGCATAGTACTCACATTCAGTTAGGACCAACGGCTTATCGTGCTTTCCGAGGTTCGGTGGTATCATATCGCCAACTTCCTAAAGTATCACACTGCCAACTTCCAAACGTATCACACCGCCAACTTCCAAACGTATCACATCGCTAACTTCCAAACGTATCACACCGCCAACTTCCAAACGTGTCACACCTCCATCTTCCAAACGTATCACACCGCCAACTTCCAAAAGTATCATACCGCCAACTTACAAACGTGTCACACTGCCATCTTCCAAACGTATCACACCGCCAACTTCCAAACGTATCACATCGCTAACTTCCAAACGTATCACACCGCCAACTTCCAAACGTGTCACACCTCCATCTTCCAAACGTATCACATCGCCAACTTCCAAACATATCACACCGCCAACATCCAAACGCCCGGAGTTTGATGTTACTAAGAAGCGTATAAGTATAATTCAGCCCATAATGTTGCCACTGCTAGGACACAGGAGCGAAGGAGCATTGATTGCGCCTTCTGGCCACTGCGTCTTGGAAATTAGGTGTATTACCCCAATCTGTCAAATTTATTTGATAGATTTTCAACTTAATCACAAAAGCATAAGGTTCATGTTCAATTGGACAAAATTTGACGGTTTGGGATAGCTTGATGTGCTGGTGTACGTCAGCTCGCTTACACGAAAAATCACTAAGCGCTAAACATATTGAAAATATATCTCTATCTCAGTCATCTTCAAACGATTGATAGAAATAGAAAGATGTTTTAGATTCGTTTAGTGGTAAACGTTTTTAGTGATTTGTGGTGCAAGCTTTAGCATAGCGTGCACCATCATTCTATAATGTTTACACTGCTAGGACACAAGCCTCCTTTTTATGAGATCTGAGCTATAATCTACCATGCGCGGGCGCAGTGCAGGTTAGTAGTATTTGCTTATGCTTGCGCATATTTTCACTCAAAGTTTGACATTAAAAACAAGCTATGGCTGCTTCGTCTACACTGACCCTAACTGATTTATAAATGGTTTTATTTAGCTTGCCCTGTTTGTTCTTGTGTCAAATTTTGTACCTACTTGAAATTTTTATGTTTGTATGACCAAGCATCAATTTGGATTGGACATTATTGCTGATAAGTTATCTAGAGAAGTGGGTGGCGTAAAATCGCTGTTTTTTGCAGCCAAAAACGATTTTTGTGTACTTATGTACATAAACTAATACCGCATAATAAATACATAAAGAGGAAATATTACATTTTTTTAATGTAACAATGTTTGTTTATTACGCTTACAATAAAACGACTAAACGGATTTAGATGAAATTTGACACAAGAGATAAAGGATTCAGCTATTCCTACGGAATCTAGATTTGTGCGGGTGAATCCTCGGGGAGCAGCTATGTGGGACACTCAGAAAATTTTGCGGAAATAAAAAAAAATGTTCTAGAGGTAAATATTTTTTTATTAAATCTTTTCAAAGTTGTCTCCACTAGCTTCTATACACAGTTTCATGCGCCTGAACCAGTATTCGAAACACGTTTTTCAGTCCGCCCCGGACATCTAGTTCACAACCTGCTTGAACGCTGACAGCGCATCTTACGAGCGGCGACGAAAATTGTATCCCTTTGACTCATATAATCTGAGCCCTTTGAGCTGATTTATTATTGAACGGGAATAAAAAGAAGTCACCTGTGCTAGGTCAGGGCTATAAGGAGGGTGACCCAGGAGTTTGACCGGCGTGCTATCCAGGAAGTCCCTCGTTTTGAGCGCGGTGTGCCAAGGCGCGTTGTCGTGGTGGAGCAGTACCCCGCGGAGCCCTGTGTTTGGTCGCTTATTGCTCACAACAGAGAAAACTTCAGCCAAGCATTTGGTAGTATACCATTCAGCGTTAATGCGTCTTTGGTTCCGTAAAGGAATTGACACCAAGTAGCCAGTCAAATTGAAAAAGCTCGCGATCAAAATCTTCTCCCCGCTTCTAGATCGCTTCACTTTGGTAGGCGTTGATTCGTTTTGAAACACCCAAACCGTCGACTGGCGCTTTTGATCCGATTGATAAATTCAAGACTCATCATCTGTAATGATGTCGTAAACACGCCGAGACGAGCCTGCTTCAAATTTGTTTATCAAATCACGGCACCATTCCACCCGGGCCTGCTTCTGAGCATCGGTGAGGTTGTGCGGCACCCAGTGTGAAGCTATCCTCGTCACACGAAGATGCACGTGTAGAATTTCGTGAAGGCTTCCCGATCCAACCTGCGGTATGTGCTGAATCTCTTGATACGTAACTCGCCTATTGTCATGGATTACATTTTTCACTGCCAGCACGCTTTCTTAGTGCCCCAAAGTTGGCCGGCCGCGCTTGAATTCGTTATACCAACGATACACGATTGTCTTAGAAGGATCTTCATCTATGAATGTCATTTGAAGTCTATAGTACGACTCGTCCGGTTTCAGGCGACATTTGAAATCGTAAAAAATGATAGCGCGAAGTTGTTCCCGACGCAGCTCCATTTTTATGGGACACGATCATTTTCATTAGCTTGCAAACAATGCGGAGGGAAATTTTTAAATTGGAACGTATCTATTTTGACTTACAAATAACCATATTTTTAAAATAGATTATATCTAACTGGCCAGTGTCTCATACATTAAAACTTTTTTTCGCAATACTTTCTGAGTGGACTGGAATTTTACCTAACAGTCTTAAAATTAAAATAGATATACATTAAGTGCACAATCACGCGGCAAACGTGGTAGGTAGTTATTTTTTCCTGATTATAATTCTTTAAATTAATGTATTTGCCCGAATTTTTGATAACACGATTTTGTGTTTTTGGTAAAAAAATAACACCTCTAATGTTTTATTTTTAAATGACTTCAAAAAAGAGGAGGTTATCAATTCGATATGTTTTTGTTTAATGGATGTTCGGGCATAACTCCGTCATATGTAGACGGATTTGCAAAAAAAAAAAATTCACAAGAGATTCATTCCGAAATGGTCGCATTTAAATTTTATGATGATGCGTTTCGGAGACTGAAACTCGCGGAACTCTTCAAAAAATGACAGCAAATCAACCGCGATTGCTGCTATCGCATAAATCTGCATTGCTTTGATTTGATTGACTTTGAGAAGACCTCAAGGATGATGAAATTTTGAATTGGTGCGGAGTAGGTACTGTAGCTAAAAAGTGAAAGATAAAAACTTTATTTTAAAAAAAACAACCGACTTCCGAGAAAACACTACAAAGTGAAAAATAACATTAATTTCGGAAGGCGGTGACAATAAATTGAAATTATATAACCGAAGACACTGACTTCCGAAGTTAAAGTTATTTTTAACGTTTTAGTTTTTTTTCGGAAGTCGATTGTTTTGTTGTTGGAAAATGTTTTTATCATAAACTGCTTATATAATAACATTATCAGGATCAATTGGACCACAGATTATAGTGCTGGCAGTTTTATTAATTGATTTAACTGATTGACAAATATTAAACTATCAGCAATAACGATGATTAGACAAAACAGGTAATAGGATTGATTTAAGCTATTGTTTACAGCACTCTAATTGAGGACACACTATCACACAGAATCTGAATAATTTTGAAGGACATAGGAGTTTATGTAAGTGTAACGAGCTTCGTTAGCCTCCAAAGCGTAGCATTGTCTACGAAAGCGCAGCAAAGTCGGTAGTCGCCATAGCGTAGTGAAGCTTACGAAAGTGTTGCAAAATTCATAGCCTCCAAAGCGTAGCGTTGTCTACGAAAGCGTAGCGAAGTTCGTAGCCTGTAAAGCGTAGCGTTGTCTACGAAAAAATAGCGAAGCTCGTAGTCTCAAAGCGTAGTATAGACTACGGAAGCATAGCGAAGTTTTCAGCCTCAAAGGCGTATACATAATATAGTCTACGCAGCATCGCTAAAGGAAAGCGCAGTACACTTATCTAACATAGATAAGTGTACTGATAACTATTTATAGAAGGAAAGATAAATAAATGTTTTTAAAAGAACTTCTATAAACAAAATAAACCGATAACATTTTGTCCATTAAATTTTTTTGACGTATCAGTCACACCAAAGCTGGCTGATTTCTTGGAATTACAATTACTTGGCAATGATTAATCTTCGTACAGTAGGCAGCACGTCAATGGTAACAAAATATTATAAGCTGACCTCTTGTTCTATTGGAACTCCATACAAAGCCAGCTCAAGGTTAAGGTGTTACCACCGACACCAACACCATCGCCGTTACATAACAGCCAGTCTCAGTACCAGTCCGGAGTTTGGAAGTTGGCGGTGTGATACCCCCGTACCTCAAAAAGCATGTTAAGCCGTTGGTCTTGCGCCTGATCTCTCTCTTCTCTCCGGTCGTGTCCGATTACCGTCCCATCGTACTATGAGAGTTAGGGAAGGGAGAGTGCACCTATGTCTGCGCACATACTAGTGCAATAGTGATGGGTCGTTGACGGTTTTTCCGTTAACGTAACGTCAACGTTGATTTACGTTCATCAACTAGTTGATCAACTAGTTAAATTAGTCAACGAGTTAACGTGCAACTAATGTCGACTTGCAACGTAAACCGTTCATTCATTGAACGGTTTTTATTCAACGCTGCGACGTTCAACGACGTTCTTATATTGGTATACTTTTCTTAAAAGAAATATTTCAAAAATCAATTCTTGTGTACGTTACTTAGAGTTCAAATTCTACGACATGACCGTCGCTCGGAATCTATGATGGTATTTTCAACGTAAGTTTTTTGCTCAGTTCGTTAAGTACGTTTGCAAATTTAGTTTAGTTGATTATTAAACGAGTTATAATCATAAACGTCGTTGACAAATTCAACTAGTTGATTCATAAACAGTTAACGTTAATACGTTGACAGGAGATCAACGATTGATTCAACCAGTTCGTTGATTCAACGCCCATCGCTATAGTGCACTATAGTATTTCCCTCGCCGAAAACTTGTCTCCGTTAAGATTGGCAAACAGCCGAAATACGTTCTGGAGGACTAAACATAAAAAAGCCTGCAGTGAGATCAGTCATCAGGTTTATTGTAGGTCTTGGGTGTGCTTGACAGGCGCGTAGCTAGGTATCAACAGCGGATCGATCAAAGGGTAAGCTACGCTTGTCGAAGACAGTCTGTGGATAGGTGAACATTCATTATGTGCCTGAAAAAGCGCATGACGCAGATGGTCCCGGCTGTAATTCGAAGATGTTTAACAGTCGTTACGGGTAGTTAGGAGTCTGGAAGTGTAGGTGCGGCATCGTGTTAAGGCTTCTTCAAACAGGCGCGATGCGACAGCGCGGCCCGACCGTCGCGTCGCGCTAGTCTGCACGAGCCTTGAGTCAGTAACTGGATTGTGGAACAGACAGGCAGTCACTCCATGTAAATTACTGGTATCCATATGCATCAGATTAGACTGGAAACCGTCCGAAAGGCAAATGATGAGGTCATGGTTCGCTTAGTATATACACATATAAAAAATCTAGAATAATTTTGTTATCATTTTTCCAGTTTCAATGTGATATTGTTTTGATAAAATATATGACGTGTTATACTTCACGGATGTGCTGGCGTAGATAACTTAAGTATATTATATAATGTTACATTTAAAGACGTAGGTCTTTTCTCTAGTATTAATAGTCGTAGAGGATTTGACAGCTGACAGGGCGGGGACATCACGTCGCTGCGATGACGCTGTCAGTGGAGGGGGTGACACACCATGAGCCCTGTACTCTCTCGCCTCGATCACTTTGGCGGCGGAGCTCGGATGGGACGGACGCGTACTAGTGATCATATTGAACTATTTTCTTGTAACGGTTTTCATAATTTAAATAAATAGTCGTAGGTCGTGTCGTGTTTTCTTTAAAAAAATTAATTAGGCTTGTGATTCCTAAGAATAGAATATCATTGATGGATACTTTTATCGATGAAGTAACTTTAGTTCGTACATTAGCGTTCCTAGCCTTTTGCCAACTATGTTGGGGCCGGGTCCCTATACAGGATAAGTTTTTATCCAGTGCGCAAACTATAACCATGAATTCAGCATATCATTCTACTGCTTGGGGTGCGGGTTGTTCGAAAGAGATACCGCGGCTCCTGGCACACAGGCAACTGAGGGAACATGGGTGGGTTTTAGTCAGTAAAAGTCTGACACGCCCTCCTGCTCCACCCAGAGCGGGAGAAGTCATTTGATGATTTCCAAACCAAAAAAAAAAATTCTTTACGTTCCCCTGGCAGGCATCGGCCCTTGTGGGCCCCACCAGTTGGTGCTGACATCTGTTTGAGGCGCGCGTGGAACACAACGTGCCGTCGACCCGGGCTTGGTCCTTACCGGACAGCGAGCTACCCACTACTCGCCGTCCGCAAGCCCGCGCCTACGGTGGCCGGGAATCAGCCTGGGATTCCCGACGCCCAGGGCGTCTCCTGCGAAGGTCACGGCCGTGAGGGCGTATGTACTGCATCTCCCTCACGTGCGCCGCCTCCCTCTTTGCGAGCATCACTGCTTCGCTGAAGGCAGCGACTGCTAGTCATGCACTCTCGCTCCGTACCATGGGCTGGACCAGGGCCGGACGCGAGATCTCGCCGCCGCCGATCGCCTCCATGAGGACACGGCGGTGCCCCGCCCAAGCCGGGCAGACCTCCATCGTAGGCTCCACCGTGTCCTCAGGGCGATCCTTATTTCTAGTATTAATATTATGAATATCACTGCTTTTAGTGTATAAGTACATATTTTGCCTAATATATAAGATGTTAGCGAAGATGAATTGCGATGCCACCGTGAGAATACCAATATCTTTAAAAAAATATCTCAGAGAAACTTTAGCACCTAGTTGGCAAATTGCACGAACAGCTCGTTTTTGAAGAACAAAAATCTGACCTCAACAATCCTGTTGCTAGGTAGCACGATACCGTCATAATGATATCATTGTGTTGATCACAATAAATAATAATAAAAAATAGTATATTCAAAAACCCCGACTTAGGCATGCTGTCGGGTTTTTTGATTCTTTAAAGAAGTATCCTGTTTATTTTACACTTTTTCTTTAATTAACAATTTGTCATGCTAATTGTAACACCTCTATTATACGAATGTATACGAACTTTATCACCGCTTTAATCAAAGTTTTGAAAATTAAGTGATAATGGTTGAAAAAACCCTTATAGATCCTAAATGGTCATTCAAATTTAAAACTGTTTTTAAAACCGTAAAGATGATTTTAAAGACCTATTCAATTATTCTACTTGCTATAGTTCGTTGATTTAAAATTTTATCGTTCACATTAAGGCGTCTGGTTGTCGCCATATTGAATTTTGATTACTGTCATGTCTTCACTGACACTAACAAGTTAGGACAAATCGGTTGACGTAAGAATCATCAAAATCGGCCCACGCATCTGGTCTCTACAGTGCCACAAAGGAACAAACATACATACATACCTACAGAGGCTGATAAACACATTACCCTCTTTTGTATCGCACAGTCGGGTAAAATGTGATTAGTTCTGATTCATCGACGCCCAGCCCGAACCCTTGGACCTAGAATGCTGAAATTTTGCAAAGAGGTTCCCTTTATGATGTAGACAAGATATAAGGCTGGACTTTTAGAAATTACGGTCGGCAAAATGTTAGTAGTAGTTAGCATAACTAAAGTAGCTCACAGACATAATTATAACATAACATCACGCGTATATACCACAGAGGGTTAGGCAGAGATATGCCTATAGTACACCTACATTTCGGTAGTTTTGTTTAAGTCAGTTGACTGATATGGAGAGCGATCCTTTTGTTACCAACCGAGCACACATTATTCGGAAAAGAACTGGAGTCACCGCCATAGCTTGTAGAATGAGCAATCTGAAGTAGGGCTGTTTGTCGAAGGACCGATGGACGGTGAAGCAGACGAGTCCTGCAGTGGAGGCCGCGTATCGGCAAGCGTAGTGTTGGACGCCCTCCAGCTAGATAGACCGACGACCTTAAAAAGGTGCTTGGGACAGTGTGGATGCGGAAGGCGGAGGATAGAGTGTTGTGGCGCAGCCTGGGAGAGGCCTATGTCCAGCATTGGGATGCGATAGACTGAGTTGATTGATTGATTGCTACTGAGAAACAGGTAGAAATACCCAATACTTAACACTTTTCACGACGTTGGGATTGAATTGAAAACTACCTCAAGCCCAGTAGTAGAGCCAGCGACCACTAGACCAACGAGCCAAAGAAATAAACCTTCCACAACAAAGAGGGTCCAACACGAATGACATAACGTAAAAGTTACGTTATTAAGAGTTATTTTTGAATCGAAAATACAACTGTCTGTCTGTAGCGTTTCGGTTCAAAGCAGATTTTGTATCGACCTTACGAAAAAAGTTTTCAATTCTAATGAAATAATATTATGTGCGAAACTAGAATTTTCAAAAGCAACAGTGGCCCAGTGGTATCAACCCCAACTTACGAGTTGCTAGTCGCGGGTTCGGCCCCAGACAGGCACTTTCCTTTGAGTAATTAATTTCATGACTACTGGGGGTCTAAAAAGGCCACTTTGGCAGAATCATAATATGATCATATTATGAATCATATTTAAAATCGTGAAATTATCACAAACTGACAATTCATAATATTATCTGCGTTGACAGCACGCAATTCATCTATTTGACAGTTTTGTAAGGAAATTCGTAAAATGGCCACCAAATTATGAATTGCTTTATTAAAGTAAAATGTCAAATAGCAGAATCATAGGGGAATTCAGGAAATGAATCACTTTTAGAGGAATTGCTTAATGTGGCCTTTTTAGACCCGCAGTTCTCAGAACGGTGCAGAAATTTAAAAAAAATATCGTAAGAAACAGGCATGTCCTAGCACCAAAAATTCGAAGACGTGACATCCACCAATCCTCATTAGGCCCGTGTGGTAGATCATGGTCCACTCACAGATATGAGACTGTGTCTCACTAATGGGAACATGATTACGGCTAATTATGAGGATGATGAATGAATTTTGAATCGCATTAAAATTATCATCATTTTTATGTACATAGGCCTCTCCAATCGCACGCCATTCAGCTCGATTCTCGGCAACTCTCATCCAGTTGCTACCTGCAAAGATTATCGCTCCACCTATCCTGAGAGCGGACCTTACGTTTGCCGATTCGCGGTCTCCACTCAAGAACACGTCTACCCTAACGATCATCGGTTCTACGGCTAATGTTGCCGGCCCATTGCCACTTCAGCTTGCTAATTCTGTGAACTATGTCGACAACTTTGGATCCGGATCACCTCATTCCGGGTTCTATTTTTCAGAGATGCTCCGAGCATAGCTCGTTCCTTAGCTGCTAGCATTAAAATTATATAAACACGTAACTTTAACACGCATAAATTTTAAAGTTATTTTAGTACGTTCGCACGCAAAAAACGCTCTTTGACGAGAAGTTGCGGACACCGGCCCGCATTATCTACTATCTACATTAGCACGTTCGTGATGTAATCTGGGCCAGCAACGCATTCTACAGACAGATACACAAGCATATTTAGTACAAAATAATTACATAATAAAATTAACTATTATCAATACATTGCATTAAGTTTTGTACTCCTGATAACATATTAAACAACTGGATGCGGTCGGGTCGAAACGTGCCGTGATATAATTGCTCCAGAGACAAAACATACGTGGTTGGGACAATTATAATTATTATCAAATTTTTTTTGGTGGTCCGGATAATCATTTTAATTATTCGTGTAGGATTAAGTGGAAGTTCTTGTGGACAATGAACGTTTACTTGTGTTTTCTTGGATTTTAGTTTTACTGGAAAAGTGTAAGTTTTTTTTATTTTTTTTGTTAATTGCGGATGAACAAAATATGGATGAGTATGGTAGGTACTCAAGTCAAAAATCCAATGAGTTGACGAGGAATACACTTTTTACTTCCACCTACCCACACAGGGCCCGCGTGGTGGATGAAGGCCCACTCCCTCTAACAGAGAGGAGTCCAGAGTCCCAGCAGTGGGAACATTATAGACTAATTATGCTTATTCTAGAAATATAAATGAATTTTAAAAAAAACTAGATATCTACTGCAACGCTAGTGTGATTTCTTGAACGTGAACTATTAATATAACATTATCTATTATTTTTATTGGTGTTTTTAAATAAATCGACATTGACACTTTTAACTGTATTTATTACCCACGTGGGGCAGGCAGGGCAAGAGCCCTGGGCGCCTATCGAAGGGGGCGTAAAAAGTCACCAATAAATAAATAAAATAAAACTTGAGAGGTGTCAAGGGACACCCGGATGGAACGAAGTTGCTTTCGATTAATTAGTGAAGGAATTGTAATATTTTTTTTAAGTTATAATAATATTTAATAATAATGATTAGAGAATACTACGTGGAACGCTGGTATAGTTCGACCAAAGTTGCTTTACCGGAGGACGCCATCTGAAAAATGGCATAATACTTTCAACCAAATAATATTTTTTTTTTTTATAATAATGTTTAGAAAATACTACGTGGAACGCTTTTCTCGGCTGGTGCCATGTGCAACATTTTATTCTCGTTCCAGAAAAAAAAAATTCAATGCTTACAACTATAGCAAAAAGTGCCGTTACAACTTTTGGTCTTAATTTTTTCCGTCTAGCCCCCTTTCGCAACGCGCGATAAGGAACTTCGTTCCAAAACTTCGTTCCAATAAAAAAAGACATCTATAAACCATTTCTTATTGTTACCTATATCTAAGAAATCTGAAGACCTACTTGAATATATTGCGCAATACGATGATGAAAGCGTATTTCCAAATGTGCCTATTTCTATTGAAATTCTCTTAAAATTGCAGCATTTGTAATTGTAAGAGAATTTTAATTGCAAGCGATTTTTTAGCAAGTTGAAATGAATACATTCGTTATTGCAGGCTATAATTGGTCAAGAAAGGATATGCCACCTAGCTTTGCTCAGTGTAGACCGAGAAGATAATTTACGAAGGCGCACACAAAATCGTAAGAAAATTCAAATTTCACGGGTTACCGTGGTGAGTCCCCCTTAAGGAGAACCAAGTCGCGGGCTCGAACTCACCGGAGGGCTTGGCTAAAAAGCACGCTGTCTCACCAGGCATTGTGTCCGACAGAGGTAGTATCAGTGATGAGCAGTTAGAAGCTAGTCTTCCCGCACAACGTTATTGAGTGAGAAGTTTTTACGAGCCTGTTTTACTATAAATGGTCCTGCCATTTATAGTACAACAGGCGCGTAAAAACTTAGGAACAGTCCTTCGGAAGATCGGGTTTTATGAAAAATCCACTGCATAAATCAATGACCAGTAAAGTTTATTGAACTTTTCGATATTTGAGCTTTGTCGGTACTGACTTAGTTTTTCAGATTTTACACTTCTTTTATTACTTAAACACGAACAAAGTTAGGTTAAATTAGCAAGAAAAACGAATCTTTTTAATGGCCGAAGTGTGTATGGGAAAGATGTGGACTAGATTCACCTTAAGGAGAATGCACTACAGTTGACCGCGAATTCCAACATAAAAATCAAATCAAATCAAATCTATTTATTGCATTCATGTGTACATTTCGTTGTTTTATAATACATATAAGTAAGTTCCAACATGAAACACGGTTGCCAGCTTACGTTTAAAAATATGCTTTTCGCAGGCTATAAATATTGAGCTTCTTTTTACATTCCAGAAGTCCTACCATAACTCGCAGTAACTAAGCTAAGATACCTCGAGCAAACGGTTTTTTTTTAGGTTGGAAATCATCAAATAACTTCTTCCGCTTTGGGTGGAGCGGAAGGGCATGTCAGACTTTTACTGGCTAAAACCCACCCGTGCTTCTTCAGTTGCCTGTGTGCCAGGGGACATGGTATCTCTTTCAAACCACTCCCACCCTAGGCAGGCATCAGCCCTTGCGGACCCCGCTAGTTGATGCTGACATCTCTTTGAAGCGCGCGTGGAACACAACGCGCCGTCGACCCGGGCTTGGTCCTTACCGTACAGTTTTTTTTTTTTTTTTTTAATCTTTATTTATTTAAGGGATTTATGTACACATATGTGACAATGTCAATCCCATCGTGTTTTTACAAAATATGGTCCCTTACTCTTAAACTAAATAAACTAACCTAAATCACACAAAACTTAACCTAATCTTATTTATTATCTATTAAAAAAGTATATAATATTTTTGCTGCTTCAGAAGTTGGATTGGCTAAGATGCCATGAAACATTCCAACATCCATTACCGATAATTTCAAAGAATTCAGCAATGCGTTTCTTTTGTTAGTATGTCGGACACATTCCACCAACACATGCTGTGCATCTTCTATTTTACCACACACCTCACAGTTAGGAGAATCCGATTTTCGCATGAGAAAAGCAAAGTTGTTTAGTGGAATATGTCCTGACCTCAAACGATGTGCAGCAACAATTTGACATCGACTTAGTTTCGATCCGGAGAACCAGGGTATATGAGGAGGCTCACTCTGTATACTTTTATACCAGATACCTTTCGCTTTAGATCTCTCGTTAAAATATTCTTTCCAAGATAAGTTGTTTGTTTTTCTAAATTTACTTAACATTTCCGAATAACTTGGTAATATACCCCGCGAATGAGTACCCAGAAAAACTGCTTCTCTGGCTAGTCTGTCAGCCTCCTCATTACCCGAAAGTCCAACATGGGACGGCACCCACTGGATAACTAAATTCTTACCTGTTTGGTTAAAACCCTGAATTTGTCTCAAAATTGTGTACGTTATAGCTAAACCCCTTGAACCATTATGGACACATTTAGAAATATGCTGTAAAGCGCTCTTACTGTCGGTACATATCAACACTTTATTCGCATTTAGGTCTAACACATATTTCAAGGCCTCAGAAATAGCAAATAGCTCAGCCGTCATAATGGATATATGATTATTCATTTTATAAGTTCTGTGACACTTATTTGCTAGATCACAATATGCTGCACCCACACCATCTGATGTTTTGGACCCATCTGTGTATATGACATGCCAGCCAGTGTATCTTTCCCGTAGTTCTTTGAGGGTATTATACTTTAGGGAATAAATGTCATAATGTGATTTTGGAGCAGTAATACTAACTAAATTACATCTAATAATATCTCTAATATCTATTTTAGACATCCATGTCTCCAAAGTAAACATTAAACCTGGATATGAAGACGAAAGCTCCTCAGCTCCCACCTTACTGTGTGAAGCAACTAACAGAGGTTTCCTCTTCCCATTCCAGTACCTATTCTCAATCATACTACTCAGGTCTGAAACCAAAGCTGTAGAAACATCATTAGTCCTCGATTTCAGCTTTAAACAAAATTTGACAGAAAGAAATTCTCTTCTGATTTGCAGAGGAGGTATACTCAACTCACTTTCCATGACGTGTATCGGAGTTGTTTTAATAAAACCGCCTATTATTCTTAAAGCTAGATTTTGTAACTTGTCCAATTTATAAGTGTGACTATTTGCAGAGCTGTCATACAAAAAACATCCGTAATCGAGTCTACTTCTTATAACGGCCATATAAAGTCTACGCATGTATGTAGGATGAATACCCCATGAAGATCCTACTAGAACTTTGAGCAATTGAAGAGATCTTTGTGAACTCTCATACACTTCGTTAATATGCTTTCCCCATCTTAGGCATTTGTCCAGCCACATTCCTAAATATTTGATGTAGTCGACAGCTTCTAAAGCATTGTTGTTTACTTTAATATCAACTGAAAGTCTTCTACGGCCTCTGGTAAATATACATAACTTTGATTTGTTACTCGACAATTCCAATCCTAACATGTTTATAGCGGAGACAAAAAAATCTAAAGCTCGCTGCATATTAACAACACTATCTTGCAACTTATTGTAATTACAATAAAGAACGAAATCGTCAGCGTATTGACTGATACACACGTTATTAATATATTGACAAATTTTGGCCGTAATTACATTAAAAAGGAGGGGGGATAAAGGATCACCCTGTGCAATTCCTTTACCAGTCCATCTTACATATTGTCGGTTACTTTCGTCAGCTTGTACAATGAGATGTCTTTCCTTAAGAAATTCCCAAATATAACCACAAACATATTTCCCAACTTTTAGATCATTTAGAATATGAATAACCCGGTCAATTAGAACGTTATTATATGCTCCTTCTACATCCAGAAAAACACCCAAAGTTGGAGTATTTTTGGTAAAACCTATTTGTATTGTGGTAACTAGGCGTGCCAGACTATCTTGACATGAGTGATCTTTTCTGAAACCGGTTGTACTAGGAGATAGTATTTTATTGTATTCTATATACCATTCCAGCCGCTTCAGGATCATGGAGTGAAATATTTTACACAAACAAGATATTAATGCGATTGGACGAAGCTTGCTATCGGAACCGTTGCTAGTTTTAGGAATCGGTACTATGTAAATATCTCGCCATTGAAAAGGAACCGTTGATGTTTTAAAAATAAAATTATATAATTCTAGTAAATATTTTTTTGCAATTAAAGGCAAATTAAAGATCATTGAATATGTAATATTGTCGATACCGGGAGATGTATCCTTAGTTTTATAGCAAGATTCCAATTCCTGTTGTGAAAACTCACAATTTAAAGGCGACTCATTATTATCAAAAACAGGAGTTGCAGTCATCACAAAATCTGGGGCCAATGAACTCAGTAGTTCTTCTTTTTTTTCGTCAGATGAATAATATCTCGTCTGCCCAAAGCCCTTCATCCACCGCATTTTCCTCCACATAGTTGATGAAGTTGTAGTCTCATCAATACTGTCACAGAAATTATACCATGACTTAGACTTAGCTCGCCTCGTGATTCTTTGACTTTCATAAATTTTAACATAAAGTGAATCTAGATTTTGAGGGATAGGGTTTTTCCTAAAATTTGTTAAAGCTAGGCGTCGCTCGGCTACCACTTTAGAAAGTTGTTGGTTCCAATATCTTTTTGGTATAAAATTGCACATTGGATTATGACATAGTTTTATGAATGGAATTGTTATGTCTGCAGCTTTATTAATTTGCGTTGTAAGAAAGTCATACATACATTGAGTGTCTTGTGATGGCGGAGGACCATCTAAGAAATAACTGGTAATAATTTGACGGTAGCTAGTCCAATCTGCTTTTTTTAAATTTCTCTTTAAGGTAATATTAACTGTTTCCTGATATTTAAAACAAATTTTTATAATTAGATGGTCACTACCCAGGTTTTCACTACTAACACTCCAACAACCATTAATAGCTATGTCTGTAGTACAAAACGAAACATCAGGGGAGGTTTTTTGTAAAAAACCATTCACGAGCTTCATTCTCGTAGGATCACCATTATTTAAGGAGATAAAATTGTTTTCAATGGCAGCATCAAACAATTGTTTACCCCTAGTATCATTTTTATTGGACCAGCAGGCGTGATGTCCATTAAAATCGCCCGCAATAACACTATTTTTAGGAAATTTTGAAAAAATATGCTCCCAATCTAATTGAGAGGTTCTCACAGAGGACGGACAGTACACCGAAATAATATTATTGATTAAGTTACAATTAAGAATTTTAATATGAATTATTTCTATATCTGAATTAGTCACACTTATAGGGGCAATAAAGGTTCTTAGAGATTTGTGTGAAACAATCGCTACTCCTCCGTACGAGTCATATCTGTCCTTTCTATAAACATTATACCCACTTATATTTAAGTAGCTATCTGCATCCAACCACGTTTCGCTTAGAATGGCTATATGAATATTTTCTCGATTCATTAGTAGTTCTAAATCAATTAATTTCGGCTTCAGACTCTGAGCGTTCCACTGAAATATGTTGATATTAGAAGTATTGGGAGCACTATCCATTTATAAATAACATGCACAATTTACTTACAATATCCCAATCCTTAAAATATGACGCAACATAAACCATAATTTCTTCTAGTACTAACTTTATACCCTTCTTCACCTTTTGTTCTGATGAGCAATCTGCCAACCATATTTCTTTAACCTTGTTGTAAAACTTTCTTAATTTAGATAAGTTTTCGGTTTTATTGGGATTTTCTTCTACCGTCTCTTTATGATTTGTCTCTTTTTGACCTTCCCGTTCTTTTCTTTTTGTATAGCGCTTTGTTGGTTCTGGTTTCTTCTTAATATTTTTATTTTTTCTTTTCCTATTTTGTTTGGCAGTTGTGCTATTTTCGTTAACTTCCTCTTCGCTTTCACTGACTTCTTCGTGCGAAGCACTCGAATCTATGCAGGTATTTATCGTATTAATTAATGGTTCTATGGGTGTGAGCGAATCTTTATAACTTCTATTATGAGAAAAAGAGGAAGGTGGAATTGGTATTTCGCTAACTTCGATATTGACAGTAATACCTTCATCACATTTTTTCAATTGTTTCAAATATAAGTCCAGCGCTATCTTATAAGAACAGCTGTTTTTACTCATTATGTCCCTAATCATTCTTTCTTTGAGATACACTGGACAACTTTTATTTAATGCCATGTGCGGGCCTTTGCAGTTAATACAGAAAAACTCTTCAGTTTCGCAATTATCATGATCTTTACCACACTTAGGGCACTTAATTTTTTTGGTAGGACAAAAACGTTTCATGTGGCCATATTTCCAACATCCTGAACATTGTGTGACAGGGAACAGATATGATTCAACTTTAAAACGACACCCGTATCCAAATATATGTGACGGTAGTATTGCTCCCTTAAAAGCGATGCGAATAGCTTCACTATTAATCCACTTCCCATCGTCAGATAATCTTTGAAGTCTTTTAACCGCACAAATATCTGCTTCACTTTCAAATAATTCCGCGAGTTCGTTCTCCGCTATCTCAAGGTCAATGTTTCTTACGATTCCATAGATAATACTTAATTGGTCTGTTCTTTGACATCTAAAATCTAATTCTTTAAACTTTTGGCAATTAAGTATTTTATTCGTATCTTCAATATTTTTTAGTATAATAAATATTTTATATGGGCTTTTATATTTAATCCTAAGGATATCATATATATTTTGAGATTTGAATAATTTGGCCATACCAATCATTTTTGGAAGTATTGTCTTAGATGTTAGACACACTTCAAAATATTCTGCTCGTTGAGTATTATTTTCACAACTACCCACAGTATCTTTACGATTGTTAAAGTGTGAATTACTGCGCAATATTCTTTTCGCCTTTCTGTTCACGGTGGTAAACCCATCATCCTCTTCGATAATTTCTTCGCTATCTTCTCGCAACCTTTTCTCAACATTTCTCTGTCCTTCGATGTCTACATTCATCGCACTTCCTTCAATAGTTAGTTCTTCCCTGATATTCTCCACCATCTCTTCATTTATAACACCTTTATCTGATACACTAGACGCTGTACTCAATGATCTTCCAAAACTATCCATTATCTAGATTATTAGTTAACATTAGGGTGATTATATAAACAAGTGGCAAGAAAAAACAGATAAGACGTCCGCAAGTCTTAGTCAACAACGCGGCGCCCCCTAACGTACAGTGAGCTACCCATTACTCGCCGTCCGCAAGCCCGCGCCTGCGGTGGCCGAGAATCAGCCTGGTATTACCGACGCCCAGGGCGTCTCCTGCGGTGACTAGAGCCGTGAGGGCGCATATACTGCCTCTCCCTCACGTGCGCTGCCTCCCTCTTTGCGAGCATTACTTCTTCGAGCAAATGGTTAGGTTAGAACTGTGACCAATCGTGTATTGCTTTGCTTTATCCAAGTTGGTCGCAGGTACTTTTTAGTATTTTTAGGATCCGGGATCCGGATCTGGGATTTATAGGAATTATTTGAGGTTCACATATTACTTAGAGTGTTAGTTTTACATGTTTTTTGGACCACAAAATGGATATTAGGTACCCATGGAATGAACTTCCTATTATCTTTAACTAGTTAAATGAGGCATCACTAATTGGGGCAAAAAACTAATTTAAATGCGTCATCACTGTCTGGATTTCACCTCTGTATGAGGAAAAGCCACGTCAATAATTACGATCTGGTCTTCTTTCCTTTTTTCTGCATTTATACCTCATGTTTATTTATTACAGGACACAAAAAAAAATTGAATTAATTTTATTGAACGTAAAGTTGTTTAAAGCCGAACCATATATCTACTGCGTTGTTTACCTTTTAGTATAATGTTCTGTGTGTTTGCAATTACACACATACATAGATCAGCTTATAACATTCCCACTTCTGGGAATACGGCCCCCTCGTTGTGCGGGCCGTATTCCACCACGCGGGGCCAGTGCGTATTGGTGGATGTCACATGTCTTCGAATTGCTAGGCGTTCCATAGTCGTGGCTTCACAATACAGGATATTAAGCTTTTATCCAGTGCGCAAAGTATAACCTTGAATTCAGCATATCATTCTAGACCCATGATATGCTGAATTTATGGTTACAATTTGCGCACTGGATAGAAAACTAACCTTTATAATCGCCTGCCCATGCGAGTACTTCGTATTTGTTACTTTTTTCTCTTTGCTCGGCTCCTAAGAGTCTTAGCGTGACGTTACATAGCTTATAACCTTTCTCGATAAATGGTCTATCCAACACTAAAAGAATATTGCAATTCGAACCAGTATTTCTTGAGATTCAAGCTTTCTTCCTATGGGCAGAAAGTAAAGAACGACATCTGCTACAATCCTTAAAAACTGATCCAAGATATTCCTCGGTAAGGCCACAGAATACAGAGAGTACGGAAGTCAATCTATATACAAAGTGCGCTCGAGCAACGCACACATAGACACCGCTCACGGACACGATATCTCAGACGGGTTGGGACCAGTGCGAGCACGAGTGCCATCCCCTGAGGCACGCGTCTGTGAAGTGCAAAAATGGAGCAACAAAAAAAAGTTATTATAACTGTTCAGTGGAGGGTTGTTTAAATTCAACAATAAACTGTGAATTGTCGTTTTTTAACGTAACACAGAATTGTTCGTTGTAGGTAAACGAACATGACTTTGTGACCTTGTAATATTTTTACATTTTATATTAGGTATTTATTGTAGTACCTATAAACTAAAAAATACGCTCATCTTCCTCATTATAAATAGTTAAGATTGAACTGCTCGGCGATCGTGACATTAAAATTAAAATATTTTAGATAATATTGGTTTATATTTCCTATCTTCCTGTTTCATTCTTAACAATAAATCAAACACCTAGATACGAGTGCTACTACCATGATAGCTTTTTGTGCATAAGCTAAAGTTAACAACCCTAGCGCGACCGCCGAGCGTAGGTATGAAAAGTGTACATACAAGTGTTTGACTTCTGTACTCTCTGTATTTTGTGGTAAGGTAGCCTGCGAAATTGATATTTTCATACGTTTTTCGTTTCTATTTCATGAAGTAGTAATTCAACGTGATTTAATGAGCTTACAAGGTTCTCATCATCATCTGCCTAGCCTTTTCCCAACTATGTCGGGGTCGGCTTCCAGTCTAACCGGATGCAGCTGAATACCAGTATCTTACATGGAGCAACTGCCTATCTGACCTCCACAACTCAGTTACTGGGTAACACGAGACCCCTTGGTAAGACTGGTTCTGAGCGACTGTCAAAGATCCACAAATGAAAGCCGGGACCAACGGCTTTTTTTTGAGGTTGGGAAATCATCAAATAACTTCTCCCGCTCTGGGTGGAGCAGGAGGTCGTGTCAGACTTTTACTGACTAAAACCCACCCGTGTTGTCTCTGTCAGTTGCCTGTGTGCCAGGGTCCGCGGTATCTCTTTCGAACAACCCGCACCCCTGGCAGGTATCGGTCCTTGCGGACCCCACCAGTTGGTGCTGACATCACTTTCGTACTTATTTGTTTATTTCATTCTCTTCGAACACAACGCGCCGTCTACCCGGGCTTGGTCCTTACCGGACAGCGAGCTACCCATTACTCGCCGTCCGCAAGCCCGGGGGTACCAACGGCTTAACGTGCTTGCCGAGGCACGGAATGATCTTGGTATGTGTAAAGGGTCACCCATCCACAGACCAACCGCGGCAAGCGTAGCTGCGGCTGTTATAACTTAGCCACAAGCCCCCCAGCTTACAGGGTTGTATTGAAGATTTTAGTCATGTCACATACGTGTTACGTAAAAGGCGGCTAAGGGACTTACCCTTGGGCCTCCGAAAGGCGGTTTGCCCTAAGTCAAGCAGTGGACGTATTTCGGCTGAAATTATATGTATTGCGGTCACGAGTCTTGTATGGGTCAGAATGTTGGACCACAAAAGGAATGAATGAAAGGCAATTGCATGTAGCTGAGATGAGAATGTTAAGGCGGGGATTTCTTGAAAACTATCAAAAAGGGGGTTTTTAAAACCAGTGTATCTCTTTAACCGTAAATAATTTAAAAAAAACAAAAAAATATGGTATTTTCAAGTTTATTTTGCATACGTGGAACTCAAAACATAATAAAACACACTTTAATGCATCAAAAAAATCTTCAAAGTCACCTCTTAATTATCTTTAAAATCAGTTTCTCCCTTCAACAACTATTATAATTATAATTAAAAATATACCATAAAATTTCAAATGCCAAACTGCATCCAGTGATGGATTATTTATTATTAAATAGTTAATGTCTAATTTTATACAATTTTATCTGCACTTTTACGACGTACGTTTGCTCATTTATTATTCGAATTCATTACAACAGATTTTAACCCGTATCGGATTGCAATAAGAACTATTATCGCTCATAACGACAATATTTAAAGTTACCAGAGCCTTAAGAGGGATGTGTTGTGTTAGGGTCATTTCACACCGAGATGCGACGCTGCGCGCACTTTATAAGATAGCAACAGAATATGTAATTTATTTGCAACACGAAAATATATAATTTCACTAAGAGCGCGAAAGCGTGTCGAAGAACGCTGAGATGCACCGTGTTGTGCAGCCCATATACCTTATTTTGAAGTAAATAAGATCTATTTTGTATCGTGATCTTAAAAAGAGCGCGCAGCGTCGCGTCGCATCGCGTCTCGGTGTGATAACTGAAAAGTTGTGTGGAAATCGGTTGTCATGCTATGTATGACACGGAGGAATGAGGAAAACGTCGTGAAGAAAGTTTTGGGTATGAATGTCGATGGCTATAAGAGTAGGGGGAGACCAAAGAAACGATGGATGGACTGTGTGAATGATGATATGGTTAGAAAGGGTGTGACTACGGAGATGACGACTAATAGAGAAGGGTGGGAGAAAAAGATATGTTAGGCTGACTAAAAATAAATTGGGATAAGGGCAGGAGAATGATGTTACAGTCGCCAGTCTTATTAAATCCTTAAACAACCTAACAATGAGCTACAAATTGCAAAAAAACGTAAGAAAATTTGAATAAACATGCACAATTACTTTAAAGGTGCCCTTACACGAGCAACTAAAATTGCTCCGTCTTGGGCAATTCTCGGCAACTATGACGTCACGGCTACATCCATCAATTTAGGGCAATGGCAACATGTAGCAACCTGTTACCAGAGATACGGCCACACAATATGGAGCAACTTAAATGCAATGCAATGCTTTGGCAATGCGCCTCCCCCGCCGCCGACAGTGGTTCGAAATCGACGCTCCGAGCTCCGTGGACATTGAAACCAAAATTTCTTTAGGCGAAAAACAAAAATCGTAACGGCTTCATTTCAGTATTATTTATAATATTTGGTATTAAGACAGCTATGGACAGCAATATCTCCAAAAAAATATATATTAAAATTTTTTTGTATGAAGAAAAACACAAGTCGTTTTTTCTCACAACTAAATAAAACTTAAAGCCTGCGGCTTACATGGGGTGTTGTCCCACATGAGGCGATTCCGAAATGCTATAACATACACACCCATGGGCGCCGCTTCACTCACAGCAGAGTGTTTATGATTTTTACGTTGATTTAGGTGTGATCTTGAAAAATATACAAAGTAGGTAATGGACTTTAGTGTGCTAATTTTATTAAAAATAATGAGAAATAATGGAATATACAATATATAAAAAAAAATAAAAAAAAAAATATTTCTTAAGATAATTTAATTCGTTGTTAGTAGATTATGTCAGTAGGTAAAAGTTTGGCTTCTTAATTAACATTAAAAAAAAAAAAATAGTATAAAACTTATAACTAATACAGAGAAATAATAAGAATAAGCAATTGTTTAAATAAGAAATATATTATTTCACCAATTCACTCAGAGCAGAGTAATGAAATTCAAGAAATTCAGTGGATTTCTCGAAGGAATTTAATTCATATTATTTGATATCTTTGGGATAGGTACACATACCAACTGGAAACGATAATTACATAGTAATGGTTGTTTGTTGTATGCTGTTCGTAATCTCAAGTTTAACAGGAAATCAATGCTAAATGCATGCTTAACCTAAGATAGTAATTTAGTCTCATTTCATTAGTGCAAATTGCAAATATTGTTAACGAGTTAAGATACATTAGTTATGGGCTATTTTTACAAAGTTTTTAACTAACTACTATTAATTATAATACGATTAAGAGGGTACTTTTATATAAATAGGGACAACAGCGTCAAAATCATTAGTTTTTTTCAGCAACTGTTCGCGCTTTAACATTAACTTCTTGCTTAAGTACGTACTTATTATCATGGAAGGATTTTATACAAATTTGGAAATATACATATTTGTGAAAACAAAAAGTTGCTTTTTGCAGCCTAGTATTTTGTTAGAAGCACTTCTAACCAAAGCGACAATTTTATTTTAATTTTATTAAAAAAAAATTAAAACAGTTTTGTCAAGTGTATATGCGTGTTTTGCATATAATTTGGAAATCGTGTAATCGAACGATGCATACATTCGTCAAGAAGTATGAGACTTGGCTAGAAAAAGAGATCAAATGGCCCAACTTCATTAAAGACAGATTTGTACAAAGTGAAGAAATTGGATTGGTATCAATCGACTCTGTTACTGATACTGTTGAACCTTCAACCTCAAGTGCTAGTGGTATAAATGAAGGTGCATCCGCGTCCAAAGTAACTACATGTACTGTTAGCACTACATCACTAAAAAGGAGCCCAAGAAAACTTTTCTCAGAATTTTGCCAAAAACAGAAGAAGAGAAGAATAGAAGAACTTTAAACGCACGACTCTGAGGAACTTAAGTATTCTGCTGCAGTGAGTTGTAGTGAGGAGAATGAGGACGTGAAAGATTTAAAAAACTATATTACCGAGCATCCTGAAAAAGCAGCAGAGATCAAGAATTTTTTGAAAGGCAAGATAACTACTAACAAGTATTCAGTAGAGAAAGCGTTGGGTATATTGATTTCTTTGAAATTGTCGAAGTGGCAGTATATAACTTTAAGGGAAACTGCGAAAGAAAGTGGAGTAGATTTGTACCCAACATATTATTCAGTTTTAAATGCCAAGAAGGCATGCTATCCTTCTGAGAGCGATATTGAAGTGACCGAACGAGGAGTTAAAGTAAAACTTCAAGCTATTTTGGACATCACAGTCACTCGACTTGCCAAAACATTAAACTTGGACCATTTGCAAGATAAAGAACTCATCTTAATCTGCAAATGGGGTTTCGATGGTGCGTCAAATCAAAGCAACTACAAGCAATGCATGAATGCAATGTAGATGACTCGAGTGTTTTTATGAGCTCTTTTGTGCCCTTGCAATTGATGTGTGGTGACGATTTGGTCTGGGAAAACCCAAAACCATCTTCTAGAATGCTTTGCAGACCAATTTATTTCAAGATTGTCAGCGAAAATAAGTTGGACATGAAGGAGGAAATGGGTTTGATCGATGCTGAAATTAAAGCATTGAAACCATCTATCTATCATTGAAAATAATATACAACTTAAACGTTCAATGTTAATGACCATGATAGATGGCAAAATAAGGTCTCACCTGCCACAAACCTCTATGCAAACATGTGACATCTGTAAAGCTGTACCAAGTGAAATGAATGATTTGGAGAAGATTCACATGTAAGTTGAAAATTGGAAATCTATGTTAATATATATATATTATTTTTTATTTAATTGAATAACACTTTTAACCTTTTTATTCATGTTTTAGGAAATCTGTATCATCTGATATTTACAAGTACGGTTTGTCGACTTTGCATGCATGGATCAGATCCATGGAATGCCTGCTGTATATCGCTTACCGATTAGATTTAAAAAAATGGCAAGCCAGAGATGAAGCTAGTGTAAAGCAGCTTTGAAAAGTCGCAAACAGATGATACAGCGAAAATTTCGAGAGGAAATGGGACTCCTAGTAGATATCGTAAAACAAGGTTAGTTGATTTATTTATTTTGTATAATATCAAAGGTTTTTTTTAGTTAGTGTAATATTATAAAACTTATCTAATAATGTTCTCATATCAGTATTTTTATATAAAGGTGCTGGAACCACGAATGATGGCAACACGGCTAGAAAATTCCGGTGTCCTGAGAAGACTGCAAATATCACTGGATTGAGTCAGGAGCTCATCCAAAAATTCGCAACTATTCTCCGTTTTGTATCATCAGGACAGTCTATTAATATTGACTTGTTTGCCAATTATCTCGACGAAACTGCGCAGCTTTATGTGGAACTGTATGACTGGTATTTCATGCCTTCCAGTATCCACAAACTTCTGCTGCATGGAGCCGAAATAATAAAACATTTCAACATTTTGCCTAAAGGGAAACTATCAGAAGAGGCATCTGAGGCCCGAAACAAAGATTTTAGAAAACTCAGGGAACATCATATACGCGGAAATTTTGTCACAGAGCGACAAATCATGACATCTTTAATGGTTACATCGTATCCTCAGACCCATATTTGACAAGCATTCGACCTAAACTGACAAATAAGAATAGAAATGATTTAACTGAAGAAGTGAAGTCTCTTCTTATAATTGACCCGGATACCATGGATAAGGAAAACATTGAATTTGTTGAGGTGCCAAGTATGATGGATTCTGATTTTGAATTCTTTGATAGCGATGACGAAACTCAGTAGACTAGATTTTAATATTTGATGTTTTTGTGTAAATTTTATATATTTCTCAATTATACAATTGCCTATTCTTAGTATTTTTCTGTATTGGATAAAAGTTTTTGTACTAAAAAAAATTTTTTAATGTTAACTATGAAGTCAAACTTTGTATCTATTATCATAATCTACTAACAACGAATTAAATTATCATAAGAAATATTACAAAATCTATTTATATTGTAAATGAGTCTCAATTTGAGTGTTTTTTTTTTGTATTTTTATGTTGTATATTCCATCATTTCTCCTTATAATTAATAAAATTAGCAAACTAAAGTCAATTACTTTGAAAATTTTCAATCAAGATCACACCTAAATCAACGTAAAGATCTCTAACTGAATTTCTCTAAATTCAACACTCTGCTGTGAGTGAAGCAGCGCGCATGGGTGTACGTGTTATAACATTTCGGAATCGCCTCTAGTGGGACAACACCTCATGTAAGCCGCAGGCTTTAAATTTTATTAAGTTGTAAGAAAAAGCGACTTTTGTGTTTTTCTTCATACAATTTTTTTTTTTCGGCCATGTTGCTGTCCATAGCTGTCATATTACCAAATATTATAAATAATACTGAAATAAAGCCGTTCCGATTTTTATATCTCGCATAAAGAAATTGTGATTTTAATGTTCACGGAACGTCGATTTCGAACCACTGTGCGCCGGTTCCTCTCGCTAGACGTAGGTATACGTACAAACGAGATAGAAAAAAATTGACTAGAAATTTCCGAACCGATTGGATTTTCGGTAACTCATGAAATATATGGTGCAATTAAAAGCAATAATGCCGAAACACATCGGCAATTTATTATTGTTGCTCCAGATTGCTCCACTGAATTGCTCCAGATTCATCCATTAGTGTTGCCGAGCAATAATTGCTCAAAAAATTGCCCGTGTATAAGCACCTTAATGTTAGTTACATATAAAAAGTAAACTTCATGTTTTTCAATCTACCGCCAGTCATCAATTGTTTAAAAATTAATTGTGGGTACATTTAGAATATCTAAATAAAGAATGGAATATTTGTGTCAAAACTAGTGTTGTGAACAGAGTATATCTTATTTGATATAGGTACGGTAAAATAGTAAAAGGTAATAATAAAATAGTGATGTGACTTTATTATTTAGAAGTTCGTTTTTTGTTTTTTAATTAGATAGTGTCGTTATTGTGAGATTAGAAAGTTAAATACCCATGCTATAAATTAGGTAAGTGGCTTCTATTAAACATTACAATTTTCTTAGATTACTGTGATTATTATAGTGGAATGACTATCCAAATAATTAGATAAATTGATTGAGCTTAATACAAATTCAGAAAATAAAATATCTTACGCTTAAAAAAAAATCGTAAATTAATTCACATATTATTATTAATAGTCGTTGATTTTTATATTACGAGCACATAACAACATAAATCAATCGGCATTATAAAATGATAAGCTATGCAAAAATGTGAAGGTGATAATTGTCTCTGATCTACCTACCTGTTTGTTTACAAGCGTTTCGCCCCTGCCTCGCACAGTTATAAATTACCATTTGACAAATCATCGATAAACGGTTAGGGGAAACATCGTGAGGAAACGTCCAACCAAAAATGAGAAGGCATCTGACATCTACCAACCCGCACTGAGCCCACGTGGTAGATAACGGCTCACTCCTTCTCACTGAGAGGAGGCCTGTATCCCAGCTGTGGGAAAAGTATAGGTTGAGTATATATATCATCGAGTTTTCTTTATATTATGTATGTCTGGTGGTGGTTCCGTGTGGTGCCGGACGTAAAAGAATAGCACCATCCCATTTCTTCCCGTGGGTGTCGTAGAAGGCGACTAAGGGACTTACTAGAGAATGGGCAGCAGCGTTCTCTATGCGTTTGACCACCATACTGCAATCGCCAACCTGCCTGCCAAGCGTGGCGATTATGGCAAATACCCCTTTTGGGGGAGACTTATGTCCAGCAGTGGAGGTCTTTCGGCTGATATGATGATGATGATAATGTATGTCTAAGTCTTCTCATGCTGATCCATGTAACTGGAGAAACCGCGACCCCTATCATACAGGATATCCTAGTTCAGGGGTCAAGAACTTATTTATG
This sequence comes from Polymixis lichenea, assembly GCA_949091785.1. NCBI lineage: Eukaryota > Metazoa > Arthropoda > Insecta > Lepidoptera > Noctuidae > Polymixis > Polymixis lichenea. The sequence goes on from OX420959.1 coordinate 9,569,958, forward strand.
TAATATGTACTACAGCGGCGAGGTGTCAATTTTTCTAAGAGAGAAGCCGAAGCGAAGTCGGCTTAAACTTATTGACTTATCAATAAAGAATACTTACTATTATTCTTAAATGAATATAGGAATGTAAAGAATAAAATACAATCAAATTGAACAGCTGAAAACCAAATACAATGTGCAATATTCCTCCATCTTGTTCTCACTGATGCATTTTTCTATATCTGTCTCTGCCACAACCCGTTCTACAGCTGCTTGCTCTTGTCCATATCTAGCGGTGACACGTGACCTAAAGTGATATCATTACGGGATCGCTATTTTATGAATTTTTAGTTCCCGATTATGACGTTTTTGCCCCGGGTTAATTTGGAACATTTTTGTTGTAAGACTAAGCTAAAAAAACCGTTTTTGTTGTTTCAATGTTATGGTGAATTAAATATCCGTAGTGTAACTATATTTTTTGACAATAGTAGCCACTATAGGCGTGCCGATTTTTAATAACGATAGAGTTCGAGTGCGAGAGAGAAACCCCGAAGGGAAGCCGGTAGGAATCGTGTTCTATGGTAGTTTCGCCACTGGTGTACTGATGTTTGGAAACAAAATTACTATTACTATCTAATACGTAACTACTTTATTAATACAATAATTGTATAATACACGAAATAAAATCTGTAAATTACAGTGTAAACCACATCAATATCCGTTGCGTAGTTTAAAAGAAATCAGCGGTCACACAGACAGACACGAAAAGCAACTTTGTCTTAAACTGTTTTTATAGATGTTTAAGTAGGTATGTCGTCAACAAAAAATGGATTCGTTTCATGACATTTAAATTGAAATATAATCCATACCATTAACGTTTATTTTGTCGAACCCGGGAGTTTTTTACTTATGGTGAAGAAGAATTATAGCTTTGTTGATACAAATAAAATAATATAACATTACGTCAATTCTGCATAGACACGGCTACACATCAAGCTATACTTTTTCCAGTATAAGCTGATCTCGTATTGTATAGGATTTCCGTACAGTGCGAGATCAGCGTAAACTGGAAATGTATAGCTTGATCTATAGCCCTGTGAACTAGCAAGCAGATTGCATCTTAATTAAGTCCGATACATACACATCATCATCTGCCTAGCCTTTTCCCAACTATGTTGGGGTCGGCTTCCAGTCTAACCGGATGCAGCTGAATACCAGTATTTTACATGAAGCGACTGCCTATCTGACCTCCACAACCCAGTTACTGGGTAACACGATACCCTTTGGTAAGACTGGTTGTCAGGCTTTCGGGCTTCTGATGACCCGTAACGACTATCATAAATCCACGAATGACAGCCGGGACTACCGGTTTAACGTATCTCACCTCATCTTGGTATGTAAAGATGGTCACCCATCGACGGACCGACCGCGGTAAGCGTAGCTTAACCAGATCGATCGACCCGTGTGGCTGTTATTACTGAGCCACAAGCCCCTACACACACACGCACACACACATACACACATACACACACACACACATTACAATTATTAAACCACTACTCCGTAATTTCATTCACGTGATATTTCTTGTTCTAACGTAAACCCATCACAAAACCGGACTCCAAGCGGTTACTGAGAAATTCCAAATAGAAAATGACACTTTTCCCGACCCGGGAATCGAACCCCTCTTGCTGAGCAGTAGCGCTTGCGATCAACGAGGTACACCGACCGAAGTCCATTTAAGAGCGTACCTACCGAGGGAACGATACGTCATTGCGAAATAATCTTGTTCGTTTGGTCCCTTGCTGTATTGTTATTACTTAACCTTTAGTTATAAAATTAATACACTATGTAAATTATTTACGGATTCCCTCTATAAATCGTACACTTTAGAAACATGATTACTTTTACATTCCTCGATTTAAAAAATATCCAAAGTAATCTCTAAAAACAAAATAAACCCTTAGTAGGTACCGCGTAAGTATTTACGTCGTACCTCCAAAGTATTGATGCACAAAAAATGCAAGATACATAATCACAGCCTCAAAAACGTCCGCATAAATAGGGCGCAATGTGCGTAGGTGTCGACGGTATCGTCAGTCATCTTTCAGTCAGTCAGTCTTTTTAGACATTGCTTTGTAAAAACTACTTCAAGTCATGCGTGTAAGGTTGAATTTGCAAAAAAATGTGTTTTGTCATAACTATGACCACTGACGTAAATTGAGTGTAACGTTTTTGTTAGAGAATGTGCATCTTGGGTTTTTTGTATATCAATGCTAAATAGAGTTTATTTTCATGGAATGTCATGTTTTTTTAATAATATGAAAACTCCATGTTTTCTTTATTTAACGTACTTATACATTTTACATTTCCAAAATGTGTAGGTATTTATTTTAATAATAGGAAGGATGTACCTACATTATGTTTGGTTGGATGTTTGTGTGTGTGAGTTTAAATGTTTGTAAACGCACCCACAATACAGGACAAAATATGTATTATTAAAAAAAATATTAGCGTCCGAAACAATTTCAATTAGCGCCAGAAGTTAGGTGCGCTCTTAACGAATATAACTTTATTAAGATTTATGTTAATTTCAGCACTATGTATAATTATTTCAAATTTATTTGACTATTTGAATAATGTGTTAGTTATTGCTAATTTATTAGCTCATAATAATGCAGATTAATTTAAATTCTGACATAAACGTTTACTTTGGCAAAGATCTAGGTAGGTATTATAAATTTTAAAATAGTAGTCTTGAATTGCTGAGTGCAAAAAATGTTGCATAAATATACTTGTTTCATATTTTTATTTATTTTACCCACTCAGACTATTTAAAGTTAATATGACGTACATTTCTGTTTCATGTTTCATTATTAATTTTATTGCACTAAAAAAAATCCCTGCAATATACTCCATCTTGCATGCATACAGCTGGATATTTTTTTTAAATTTTCATCAGCTTTATTTGTAAATACCTGTAGCAATATCTGCTTCTGTACCTACGTGTATATGTCACTAAACTCCTCCTAAATGCCTGGACCGATTTTGAGGAAATCTTTTTTGTTTGTTTATTGATGCTATAGATTTGCATTTAGAGCCGGTAGGTGGCGCTGTTCGGGCAGGTCAGGTCCGCTGGATTACTTATAAATATCGGTACGTATTATAAAGTCATATTTTGGCTGTTTGTGTGACTGTTGTTCTTTCCCCTAAACTACGCAACGGATTTAGATCAGGTGTTCACCATAATTTAGAGAATTTGTTCCCGAAACAAAATGTATGAAATACAATTATATTAAACTTCCATAATATAATAAACAAATCTCCATGTTTGTCAAGTCGTAAAATTCGTGCATTGCAGGAGCGGGCGACTTATCTATATCTATCTATCTATCTATCTTCTTCATTCTTCTATTTCTATCTTCTTCTTCTTCTTCTTCTATTTCTATCTTCTTCTTCTTCTTCTTCTATACAGGGTGTTTGGCAGAACGTTGAACATACGAAAATGGTGGATAAGTGGGGTCATCTGCTACTTACTTAGCCCTAAATTATTTGGCCCTGGCCAAACAAAAATTATAAAATAACTCTTAAAGGTTTTTTATTAAAGCAAATTACATACCATTAGAAAGGTCACACACTAGGGATGTTTTGCTAAAATTGGAACTCCTCAGTCATTTTTTTTAATGCAATTTGAAATTAAGATTTAAGTATTTTTTACATCTTTCTGTAAGTTTGAGGACTCATAACTTTTTTCTAGCTAACATCTAACAAAAATATTGCCTGTTTTACCCATTTTTAATAAAAATTACACTGTATAGTTAAGAAAGTGGTGAAACTAGAAGAAATAAAAAAATATATATATCCAGGGGGCCAGGGCCACATAAATGAGGGCTGGGTAAGTAGCAGATGACTCCACCTATCCACCATATTCGACTCAACTTCAACTTTCTGCCAAATACCCTGTGTATAAAGCTGAAGAGTTTGTTTGTTTGTTTGGTTGAACGCGCTAATGTCAGGAACTACTGGTTCGAATTGAAATATTCTTTTATTGTTGGATAGCCCATTTATCGAGGAAGGCTGTAGGCTATATTTTTATAACATCACGCTAAGACCTATAGGAGTCGAGCAAAGAGATAAAAAGTCACGAATACGAAGTACTCGCACGGGCAGACGATTCGAAGCGAGTGGGTCGGGGGAGCAAGAAAGACGCGAACGAAGTCGCGAACAGAAGTTAGTTAATAATATTTTATGCATTTTGGTTTGGATTTTGGAGCATTACCTCCATCATCTATCTATATTTACTAAGAATTTAAAGAGGTAAAATTTGTTTTGTTTGTAAGTTTGAATGTGGGGGGTAATCTCTAGAACTACTTGCCAGTCGGATAAGAAAAAATATGTTTGCATTTAATAGCCCTATTCTAGAGTGCACGTGGATACCTTCGCATCCACGTGCGCATTTTGAATTAAACGTCGAAAAGTGCACTAACTTTTTTGAATGATAATTGATTTTAATTCTGTAAGAAGGTTTGTACAAACACTTTTACACATCGAGTCATATTATTAAACTAGATGAGGTCGGCGTTTCCTATCTGACTCATCTGAGAAGAAAGCCGAAACAAACTCAGAATCTCTTTTAAAGTACAGACATAATATTGGTCAGATCATGTGTCAAGACCATGTAGATTGCTGTCTGAAATGGTCAAAAATTACACAATGGGTAGGATTATGGGTGTGGATTTGAATTAAGCTTACCTGCGAACTGCTGCTCACTGCTTTGCGCTCCAGGGACTCGACGGCATGAACAATAGTCCTAAATCCAGCTAACACGTCACTGCACATTTATTTCCACAGGCGCTGGCTATGTTCTTTGTCGTGTCTTGAAGGGGATGTAGCACAAAATCACAGAAGGGCCATCTCGTATTAGAAAAAAGGTTTTAAAACAGGGAGCACATTATTTAGTTCCAGAACGATCAGCTTTAGGTGAAAAAACACGCAGACGTGCGGCGCCACTGTCGCCCGTCGTTGACCAATGGATTACTCCAGCGAATGGACGAGAAACTAGCTGGCAACTTAATCAAATCAAACCCGTCTTACCACATACAAATGCTTGCGTACGAGTTGGGGGATGAAAAACTATCCAAAATTCCTAGGATTCAATGTGGTAGATAATACCTATCTTAAAGAGAATAGTACGTAACTCACAAATAAACTAACTTCGTGCGAGTCGCCTGTGGAAAATATTATAATATTAAAAAATGATGATTCGCCCAATTCGGGCTAGTTAATTCATTTGACTCAGACTAATAAGCCGGAAGAAGTCAAATGCAGAATCTAGAATATAATAAAATTATCTAGATCGAAATTTAAGTACTTAAGTCGTTCCTAAACTAGTTTTGAACGATGATCGCATGTTATTTTATTATGTCAGGCAATATTAAGCATCCATTAAATGTTTGCTTTTGTGCCTGGGGGCATCACAAAAACTGATGCAGGTTTTTAATTAAATCAATATTAGAGTTTTTCTGCAATGTTTGATTTACATAATTCCTTATTAGTAGTAGAATTATTGTTTGACTATAATAGGGAATTAGGGAGCGTGTTTTTTGCTGTTATACTCTAAATCTACCTGCCTTTTCTTAACTAAGTATATATATGTATGTTGGGATCGAGTTCCAATCTAACCAGATGCAGCTCTGACTACCAGTATTTTATATGGAGCGACTGCCTATCTGACCTCCACAATCGAGTTACTCTTTGGTAAGACTGGTTGTCAGGTCTTTGGGCTACTGACGACCCGTAACGATGGTCACACATCTACAAATAGCCGGGACAAACAAAAAAAAAATAGAAAAAGTTTTATTGGCAAAAAGGAAAAGGTGATGGTTGACAGACAGTAATATAACATAAAACAAGTTAAGTTAGTACATCACAATTTTGGTTAAGCGTTGACCCCCAAACTAAGCAGGGCTTGTATCTTGGGGGACAGAGTGCGAATGAGCGGAGAATAGTATGTCGACTTAGAGGGCTAGTTCAGTAAAGCGTATGTTATGTTGTGCGTGTGCGTGTGTTTTAGGGTGTTTATGTATGTGTGTGTGTGTATATGTGAGGGAGAAATGAGTTGTTTGCTGGCACTTTATCTCGTCGGCAAATGTTAAAGAAAGGATTCGGATTCAGAATATGATAGCTTCAGAAGCCATTTCTTTAAACCAGTTTTTAGGCGTGTGGTAAACAGGTATTTGATGTCCAGAGCTTTGCAGACCTTGTTAAATGTGTGTAGGTGAGAGTAAGCAGGGCTCCGTCTGGTCAAAAGGCACTTTGCTGGCGGAGTAGTCATTCTGAACACTCGCTTTGTCAGAAGTTCTCTATGGTCAGCTCTTTTGGGGAGGGACTTGTGAGTGCGGACGATTACGGTTTAATGGAAGGGCCTCCGTGTTTAAAGAATAGTCACCCGTCGATCCGACCTCGTCAAGCGTTGCTTAAACCTTCGATCTTTGTATTTAGCCATGCGGCCCTCATTGCTTATACCTATCTAATATAATTTTAATTCTTACCTTAATATTACTTTAGTAGATAGAAAAATCTCATTTAAAGGAAACCTACCACATTACTGAGGACAGCAAGCAAGTCATTATAATAGGTATACATTATCTTCAACAAAATGCCCAAAGAAAATTTGATTACCTACCGACGTAATAATTCTTTCATGAAATTTTGACAAATTTATTTACTTTAGACTTCGAAAATGTATGAATCCAAAGCACAGACTGCAGCCAAGATGTTGGGCATCTTAAATTAGGTGAAAAGTCCGTTCCCGTATTGCAGCCTCTGGATAGTTCAGCTAAATACCAGCTTGATGCACTTGGCTTGTTGGAACACAGAGCAAAAAAGCGGTTACGCGACGAGATGTTGGTGGATAGTCTTCATGGCATGGCGTGGCTCATCGGGGTATGTGGCTTGTGTACTCGTCTCCTACAGACTATACTTAGGAAAGTATGCGCAGGAGCTCCACGACCTGATCCCGCCATCGCCCTCGTACTACTCACTACCAGACGTACTGGTTGATATACCGACCGGTCGTACACATCGCTCCTCCTCCACATTCATTTTGCGCACAGCCAAAATGTGGAACTCTCTGCCAACGTCTGTGGTCCTTCTACATCCGTCACCGTCTGCTTTCAAAGCAAGATTGCACAGGCATTATCTGGGTAGGCCCATTCGCAAAAGAAAAAAAGGAGACTTAAAACAAGATAATTTTATTATGAGAGGTTGACTATTAATCTTAATACTTTATGCAGTCTCATGCATTCGGAGGCATCTTCTTCTTTATTGCCTCCAACTGTATGACATTGCTTGTAGTACTTATTAACTTTAATAGCCAGCCTAATAAAAATAAATGATCTTGGTTTCATCGTTTAAAAATAATAAATATAAATTAAAAATAAACCGACTGCTCACAGTCGCTTTTTTTTTTAATTTATATTTGTTATTTTACACTTTCAAATAAATATTGTCAAATGTTTTTTTAGGTTAATAAGATCTATTGTACGATATTATAAGAACTTGAACACCGAATGGAGTTGCGTCTGTCATGGCGGGCGACGTCGTGTCAATTCATTAAGTTGTTGACAGCCGTTGCACGTGGTGGTCACTCGCAAACCCATTGGCTCTAAATCGTTCATTATTGCTGCAATCCTTAATTGTTTAAGTCATTTAAGTGTCTGTAAAATTAAAATAGTGAACAGTCAACGCTACAGCGTATTTATTTCAACGTTTCCTGAAGTTTAACACCCACGATTCCCGTGCTGACGAAGTTACGAATCAGTAATCAGATGCAACAGCACGGCCTCCCGATATCCCGTTAAATATATTAATACAATAATAATTATTATTGTATTCTTTATACGAATCTGAGCGATTGAGATTCATATTAAGACACATTAAAAAATCGGGTGGCATGTAGGGTAAATTCGTTAGAGACGGCCATAGTTTTTTTAAGCTTAAATAAAACTGAAAATAATGAGATCACAATTAAACTTTTATTTCAAGAAAGATTAACATTAATTAAGTAGTCTTTAAAAAATAGTACAAAGATATTCTTACAATGTGTTTTGTCAAAGAAAAAAGATAACTTGTCATCTCATCGCGGAGTGATGGCCGTAGAAGCACGGGATAGATGGCCGGTACTAGATTTCCCTTTGCCTTTCCCCTTTCCCGTAATTTGTGCTTGCTAGACCTCTTTTTTCTTCTTCTGATCGCATTTATAGCACATACAGGATAAGTTTTTATCCAGTGCGCAAACTGTAACCATGAATTCAGCATATCATTCTAGACCCACCAGAGCAAATATTTTCGTCGGTAATACAAAAATAAATCAGCTGTTCCTTACATTTTGACCGCGTAGGTATTGCACTTTCCTGCCAGGGGTGCGGGTTGTTCGAAAGAGATACCGTCGCCCCTGGCACATAGGCAACTGAGGGAACACGGGTGGGTTTTAGTCAGTAAAAGTCTGACACGCCCTCCCCGCTCCACCCAGAGCGGGAGAAGTTATTTGATGATTTCCCACCCAAAAAAAAAAAGAAAAAAGTATTGCACTTTTCTATGACGCAGCTGATTTTTTTTTTTTTTTGTAAAACCTAAGAAAAATTTCTTCGTTAACGGTGATTAACATTACAACCTGTATGTGTAACACAGTACGGGTGGCAACCGTAATCCCGACGTGAAGGGTTTCGGGTTCTGACGCAATGATGACGCACAACCAAGACACCGATACCGTACACTGACCCTTTTGAAACAATTTCTCATTTTTTGCATTAACAGAGATGCACCTTTTTCTCCAAAGGAGACACTTATACTTTTATTTGTAATTTAGTATACCAGGCTAAAAGTAAGTGGGATATTTTTAGCTTAGTTCTTATTGAACAGGTCTGACTGACCTTTCAAAAAACGATTTTTATGAATAAACTTCGTCGTTTTCATCATGATGCGAAGCCAGAAAGCATAAACGATAAATTACAATTTGTTTTATTTCTGTAAGTAGGAGCTTTAAATTTCCAGTTTACGCTGATCTCGCAATGTACGGAAATCCTAAACAATGCAAGATCAATACTAGAAATGTACAGCTTGATGTCTAGCCGTGTGTACAAATACTTTTTTACACGTCAATCATATTTTTAAAACTAGATGAGATCGGCGTTTCCTATCTGACTTCTCTGAAGAGAAAGGCCGAAACAAACTCAGAGGTCACAGTCTCTTTTAAAGTCCAGACATAATCAAAATCAAAATCAAAATCAAAAGTCATTTATTCAAATTAGGCTGAGAATCAGCACTTTTCGAACGTCAAAGTACATGAGACAGTCCCCCAAAACGCCCACCCTTCACCACTTCCTAGTGCTTTAGCTGGGAAGAAGAAGTAGTGGAACAAACTCCCCAGCAGCACAGCTGTCTGTTTAGTCGGATAGACTTGATTCTATACATACTTAGGCAAAGTAATAAACATTACGAGACACAAAATATTAATTAAATAATTAGTCAAAATGTCAGCTAGCCATACCAATATACCGACAAATAAAATGAAAACTGTCGAGGCCAAATAAAGCCTAAAACAACTCATCATAGAAAATATTGTTATGAGTAGACCATGTCAATAACTAATGACTTAATAGATAGTTATAAAAAAAATTGTTAGACAGGCAATAAAAAATAAAATAATAATTATATGAACGCATATAACCTGTCACTAGATACGCCGATTCTGGAGAAAGAACATAAACATTGTCTTGAGTTAATCACAGCGACCAACTATTCTTGTCATTTAAATAGTCGTTGATGGAATAGTAAGCCTTTAAACAAAGGACGGATTTTACTTGAGCTTTAAACGCATTAAAAGGCAAATCTAGCAAAGAAGAGGGAAGCTTGTTATAAAAAGTTATACCAAGCCCAACAAATGAGTTATGAACCTTATGAAGCCGGTGAAAGGGAGCACGTAGTTTGTCCTTATTTCTTGTGTTAACGGTGTGAATATCACTGTTTTTAGTGTACAAGTGTATATTTTGCCTAATATATAAGATGTTAGCGAATATGAATTGTGATGCCACCGTGAGAATACCAACATCTTTAAAAAAGTCCCTCAAGGAAACTCTGGCACCTAGCTGGTAAATTGCACGAACAGCACGTTTTTGAAGGACAAAAATATTTTGAATATCAGCAGCTTTGCCCCACAGCAGAATACCGTAGGACATAACGCTGTGAAAATAACTAAAGTAGACTAACCGAGCTGTATCGACGTCAGTGTATTGTCTTACTTTTCTGACGGCGTAGGCGGCTGAACTGAGCCTCCCCGCTAGGCTTATATATGTGATCCCCACTGAAGTTTGGCATCTACTGTTATGCCCAGAAAAACTGCCGAGTCTACGGTTTCAAGCACCTCTTTATCTAAGACGATGTTGGGACCTAGATTTCTAACATTCGGTAAGGAAAATTTTACACATTTTCTTTTCTTGGCATTGAGAACTAGGTTATTTGCCGTAAACCAATCCGTAACCATTGAGAGAGCACTGTTTACGTCGTCAAAATCTTGTCTATTCCGGTCTACTTTAAAAATAAGAGAAGTATCATCTGCAAACAGTACAACATCACAAATACCCTTTAAATAGAATGGTAAGTCATTGATATACACTAAAAACAAGAATGGGCCAAGTATTGAGCCTTGAGGCACACCTAACTGAACTGGTAGCCTGGAAGATTTTTCACCATTAATTTCTACACATTGGAACCTATTTTTATAACCTATTATATTATAAATAAGAATTTTTTACTTTTAAAGCTTCGTTATGGACACCGTAATAACGCAGTTTTCGCAAAAGCGTTTCATGGTGCACGCAATCAAAGGCTTTGGAGAGATCACAGAAAACTCCAATAGCATTTTGCGAGTTCTCCCATGCTTTAAATATGTGTTTCTACAGAGCAACACCCGCATCTGTAGTCGAACGACCTTTTGTAAAGCCATATTGCTCATTATGAAGGAGGCTATTTGAATTAAAATGTCTTAGCAACTGCTTGAGCATTAACTTTTCAAATATTTTGCTAAATGCAGGTAAGATAGAAATAGGCCTGAAATTACGAACGTCATTTTTATTACCTGATTTAAATAATGGTATGACTTTACTACTCTTCATGAGGTCAGGAAAAGTTCCTGAATCAACACATTTATTAAAAGTGACAGCTAGATAGGGGGCTACGATATCTATTATATTACTCAAAAGTTTAATGGAAATGCCCCAGAAATCATCAGTGTTTTTAGACTTAAGTGTGTTAAAAACATTAATCTTGGTCAGATCATGTGAAGACCATGTAGATTGCTGTCTGAAATGGTCTTTTGAAGAAAGAACCACACAGATAGAGTGGACATGTCCAGCCAGCGCACGCATTTGTTACTTACCGTGCAGCTCAACTCAAAACTACACAGTATAAGTTTTTATCCAGTGCGCAAATTGTAACCATGAATTCAGCATATCATTCTAGACCCCCGCAGCACAGAAATTTTAAGTCGGTTTTACAAAAAAAAGTCAGCTGTTTTATAGAAAAGTGCAATACCTACGTAGTCAAAATGTATGGAACAGCTAATTTTTTTTTTGTATTACTGACGAAAAACGCTTAAGGGTCCGTCTGTCTTAAGTTATTACGTAATTACATATATGTTTTTTCAAAATAAATAAATATTCTATTCCATTCTAATTAAATAACCTAACTACATCATAAAGTGACCATATCAATATAAAACAAATCTTTTATGTTTTAAATAAATAGATTGACTTGGCCATCGCATGGAAACACAATGTACCTCACAAGTAATACATATTATATTAAATTAGATTGTTTAGTGCGATTGCCAAGTCAATCTATTGTCTATAATTCCTAAACTACTGGTTCAAATTTAATGAAATTTGAAATATACCGTGTTTATACAATGCCTGTCTGGTTACTGAAAATCAGGCTTCTAGTTTTATCTGCAACGAAGTTATAGGGAGTTGAAAATGGCCTGAACTGCTTCGAGAAAAGGATGGTAAGGCCGTGCCGCTCTATCCTAATCCATTCATAATATTAGCGGATGACGTCTAAGCTGTCAGTTTCCTAATAATTATCAGATGTACCTTTTCAGTGTTATTGTTGCATTTCATTACAGGTTACAAAATTTGCTATTACTAGATTTTGCAAGAGGCTTTGCTCACAAAACCTTAACAAATTTTGCACCTATACCTTCCTTATGAACAGGGGCGTACCAATCGAAAATAGTGCCTATATAGGGCACGCCTCACATTTGCGCCCCTTCGTAAATTATCTTCTCGGTCTACACTGAGCAAAGCTAGGTCGCATAACCTTTCTGACGAATTATAGCCTTCAATAACGAAGGTATTAATTTCAACTTCCTAAAAAATTGCTTGCAATGCTGCAATTTTAAGAGAATTTGTTTTCACCGAGAAATTTAAATGGTTGTTTTCCCGCGGCAGAACAAGTTCCCTAAGGAGTACTTTTGAAGCATTGAATAAAAGTAAAAAAATAAAAATTCTTTTCAAATAAAAAAAAAATCAAATCATTTTTATTTGTGTAACATAGGTAGTGAATACAGTTCTTAAATTACAGTCATAGGTCGCTATGTTATGCCAAGAGGCGTACAAATATGGTTGCATGCAAAATAAAACATGGATCATGCGAGAGGTAAACATAAATTATTTGGTAGGTATGTCAAAATTAATAAAATTATGAATTATGATAACATTGACTTGTGACTTTTGTTTTAAAATAATTAAAAAAATATTCATCAACTCGATAAAACACTACTCAATAGTAACACTAGAGGTAACTTGTAGGTACTACTCGAATTGCACGCACCTCCGACCAAGGGAACAGCGATGCATAAATGTTAAAAGCAAAATAAACTCTCGCACGTGGAGATTTTTCACAATGGTTAATTTGCCATTTTTTGTTTCTAATATTTTATTTTATTAAAAAACGATTGTATTACCAAGACAAAACCGTTTCCCTGCGGGAAAACAACCATTAAAATTTCACGGTGTAGAAATAGGCAGAGTTGGATATACGCTTTCATCCTCGTACTGCACAAATTATATTCAAGTACTTAGCTCTTCAAATTTCTTAGATAAAGGTAACAATATGAAATGGTTTGTTTGAATTGATGTTTTTTTTTTTCATTTCATAATTACTTAGCTACTTTTTGCGCCCCCCTTCGATAGGTGCCCTTGGCCGCAAGTCTGCTATTACAATAGTGTCAGAATGATCTATCATTGATTTCAAAATTGTTGATTTTGACAAGTTTAGTAATCTACTGATATAATGGCGTCAATAGGACTTTCCAATGGTCAGCCACTGACACTCCATTGAAAGAAATGGCATTTATTGGTAATCTCGTACATAATGACAAATGAATGAATGACTTAGGCGGTAATCTGCTAAAATTTAATACTAATAAACTAATAAATAATATGTAAAATATATGAATGAAATCGGGCATGAATAAATGTTCAAATTTAGTAGTAGTTTTTGGAAAATCATTTCTACTAACGGGTTTTATAATAATGGCAATACGACAATGCCATTATAACACAATTCTATTACGAGACCACTGACCGATCAATAATCGACCATTATGAATTTAGCAGATTACGAACTTTTAGCAAAGTGACAATGGGATCGTGTTGGAATGTCGAATTTATAAAAATAGCAGACTTGGGCCCCAGGGCTCTTGCCCAGCTTGCCCCAGCCTAATTACGCCACTGCTCATGAATCATTCTTTCTATTGGTTAAAAATGCATGAAAATCTGTTCAGAAGTTTAGACAGATAGACACACGCGACGGAGGACTTTGTTTTATAAAATGTAGTGATTAGCAAAAAAAATATGGCCGATAGGCTTACCTATTTACTTTGAGCGCCTGGAAAAACTGTGTTACCTACAAATAGGTGAATCGCTGCAAAAGCACGAATTCAACTTCGTTCTTTGCGGCAGTGTTTCCTAATTCAGTTCCCAGTTGATTATTACTTTAATAAATAAAATAAAATAATCATTTACGAAATTTTAAGAAATTGTTCCCATATAATGCACTACAAATTACATTACATATTAAAATCATTGCATTAAAAATCATCATCATCATCTGCCTAGCCTTTTCCCAACTATGTTGGGGTCGGCTTCCAGTCTAACCGGATGCAGCTGAATACCAGTATTTTACATGGAGCGACTGCCTATCTGACCTCCACAACCCAGTTACTGGGTAACACGATACCCCTTGGTAAGACTGGTTGTCAGGCTTTCGGGCTTCTAACGACCCGTAACGACTGTCAAAGATCCACAAATGACAGCCGGGACCAACGGTTTAACGTGCTTTCCGAGGCACGGAGGGGTCTTGGTATGTAAAGATGGTCACCCATCCACGGACCAACCGCGGCAAGCGCAGCTTAACCTGATCGATCGACCCGTGCAGCTATTGTTACTTAGCCACAAGCCCCTTGCATTAAAAATAAATAATAAATAAAAGTTGTAAAAAATAACAAATTAAACTTAACAAAATAAATAATAAATAAAAGTTGTAAAAAAGAATAAATTAAACTTTATAAATTAAAGCTACAGCACAGTCATAATTACAGTCATTAGATTAAAAATATTAGCTTTCTGCACTTCTTCTCCGTAAAAACTTTAACTGTGCCTTGTATACTTACTCTGTTCGCGTAATTTTCGTGAAAAGGGGTCTACTCATAAGTTTTTGCTTTACGTATTAATATGTAGGGTCAAATTTAATAAGCTGACATTATTTTACCCACGATATCGAAGACTCATGTCATGAAACAAAAAAAAAAAAACATCTTTCGATGGGCGAAGGCCTGTAATCAGCGATTTTTGTAAGTTTTCGTGGAATTAAAATGTATTCTACGCAATTCCAAAAACCAAAATATAACAGTCGTTTGGGTGCCTGTACATGCTGGTGTCATTTAAAGTTTTGACAAAACTTCGAAAGATGAAAAAAAAATTGTTATTTTTATTCACATCATTTTTTTTTAATTCGGTACCCAACACGTGGGTTAAGTATTGCCAGCAAATTTAATTTGACCCTGTATATAATCGTAGATATATATTTACGTAACTACTAGTCACATTTAAAATAAACCAGAACAGATCAGGTTCCAATAAAATAAATATGTGTTGTGCATTTTGCACAGCCGGTCTTTACAGACAATACAGAAATTAGTATTCAAAATTATTTTCGTAGGTATACAAGATACTTAGTTGTTAGTATTAATTTATTGTTAACAAGTTAGAATTATTGGAATGCAAATTTATAAAATACTAGTTTTTGCCAGCGGCTTCGCTTCCTATTCCATAGGAATGTACTACCGGGATAAAAAGCCTATGTGTTAATCCAGGTTGTAAACTATCTGTGTGAAAAATTTCATCCAAATGCGTTCAGCCGTTTTTGCATGATTGAGTAACAAGCATACAAACATCTAAATATACAAACTTTCATATACTAGCGCTGCGACACTTTTTTAAATGTCGTAGCATCATGCTGAGATAGGGGCCTTTTGTCCTCGTGCAGAACTTTGTTTTTTTATTATTATTTTACTTTATTTTATTGTTATCTTAAATTTTAATTTGTTTTGTCAAGCATATTGTGTAGTTAAGTTTCTGATATTCCTGTGCCAGTCTAATAAATACTTTTTCTTTCTTTCTTTCTTTCTTTATTTCATACATTTTCATGTAGGTACTGTTGCTGTTTCATACATTGTGACCGCGTAGGTATTGCACTTTTCGATGAAATAGATGATTTATGTTTTGTAAAACAGACGAAAAATTTCTACGCTAGGGGATCTAGAATGATATGCTGAATTCATGGTTACAGTTTGCGCACTGGATACAAAATTATCCTGTATATACACCGTGACATTTTAGTCGTCTTATAACGGCAGCCCACTTCATGTATCCAATGACTACTAATCATTTATAAAAAAAATATTTATTAAAGTTTTGAACATATGCATAATTTAAAAAAATGAAAATATTATTGACTAAGACGCATGACGTAGTTTAAAACACACAGGTTGTTTCAAACTACGTCATGGAGATGGAATTAATGATGGAAAGTAATGGTAGGTAGGTAGATATCTTCTACCGTTCGATACATAAGTAGGTAAACATTATAAACAGGGAGGGTGTTTCATAATTCTAAACCATTATTTATTTTTATTAGTACCTAATAAAGTTATAACTTAATTAATTGTAGCAATGTTTTAATCTCGCCTAGAGGTATTTTTATGACGGATACATTGAGTGGACCACCTTTGTAAGACGACTAAAATGTCACGGTGCATAATATGTCGGAGGATGTATTCGGAGAGTTGATTGTTGGTTTCAACAATAATGCCTACTAAAAATATTTGTTATATCCTAATTTAATTCAATTTGTTTTCATACATTTTCATATTTTGTAAAATTGTACTAATTTCTTTAAAAGTTAATATTTTGTAATAAGTTTTACGTAGCAGAGGTACGCCTCGAGCGGGGGTCGAAGCGCCATCTTGAGAGATTGCGCGCATGCGCGGGAGACGTTAGCGGAGCGGGAATTGATGACGTTTTGGAAAATCGTGTTGGATTTCTCCACAATTTTGAAGGAGTAGGTACCTATTGTTTTTATGAGGCAAAGTCAGATTGGTGCAGGGAACCCGCTGCCTTAACATAATTGTTTTGAATAACGTTTTATTGCAAAGTTCAGTGGTTTTGTTGTAAAACTTTTAATTACATTTTATGCAACGGTGAATATGTATTTTGTTTTGTGCTAGCATTTACCCCAATGACGCCCACTAAACCTGTGACCACTAATGGTGCTGTCGAGATGAATAATGCTTCTCTGACATATAATTATGTATATATATACCTATATGTTAGGAAGTAGGATTAATACTGGTTCAGGTGTAATTTTGGGCAAACCTTGGTCTGTTATGTTTTGCTTTCAAATCTCATGTTTCCACGCTTTATAGTGGATATAGTAAGATAGTCCTCAAAATTAAAATTTTCTTACGTTTTTTAAGGTTATAAATAAATCGTCGGTCGGACGGAAATAATCGGTCGGAGGTTTACAACGTTTATTCTTAGAACTACAACATTAGTTTTTGTTTAAGTACCCTAAAAGGGGTCATTGTACTCATCATTTTGAACATTTTTTTCTATGGGACCAACCTTGAAATCGCAAAAAAAAGTCAGCTGTTCCATACATTTTGTTGGTTCCACAGAAAAAGTTGTTCAAAATGATGAGTACAATGACCCTTTTTCGGGTTTAGGGTAAACAAAAACTAATGTTGTATAATGGCCTCTTTACAATCTACCATTACAAATAGTATGCAAATATTTAATGTTGTGTAATATTTTAATTAAATAAACAAAGACAGCAAAAACTCATTACAGTACATGCATCGGTTGGGCACGCCACGATTGCGGCGGTAAGTCCCCTCTTTGAGGAGTGGATTGAGAGGCGCCACGGCGTCCTCACCTTCCGCCTGACGCAGGTCCTCACCGGACGTGGTTGTTTCGGGAGTTTCCTGTTTCGTATAAGGCGGGATGAAACGCCCGGTTGTTTCGACTGCGTAGATCGCCCTCAGGACACGGTGGTGGGGCATATGGCGGAGCTCTGCCCGGCTTGGGCGGAGCACCACCGTGTTCTAGCGGCGGCGATTTCTCGCGTCCGGTTCTGGTCCAGGCCATGGTACGGAGCGAGAGTGCATGGGTAGCCGTCACCTCCTTCTGCGAAGCAGTAATGCTCGCGAAGAGAAGGCGGCGCACGTGAGGGAGAGGCAGTATATACGCCCTCACGGCCCTAGTCGCCACAGGAGATGCCCTGGGCGTCGGGAATCCCAGGCTGATTCCCGGTCATCGTAAGCGCGAGCTTGCGGACAGCAAGTAATGGGTAGCTCGCATTCCGGTAAGGACCAAGCCCGGTTTGACGGCGCGTTGTGTTTCACGCGCGCTTCAAAGAGATGTCAGCACCAACTGGTGGGGTCCGCAAGGGCCGATGCCTGCCAGGGGTGCGGGTTGTTCGAAAGACATACGCAGACAAAACACGGGTGGGTTTTAGTCAGTATAAGTCTGACATGAAGAGCGGGAGAAGTTATTTGATGATTTCCCACCTAAACAAAAATAACATGCATCAAAATAAAAAAAAAACAAAATCAAAAGTCATTTATTCAAACTAGGCTGAGAGTCAGCACTTTCTGAACGTCAAAATTACATAAGACAGTCCCACAAAACGCCCGCCCTTAACCACTTCCTAGTGCTTTAGCTGGGAAGAAGAAGTGGCGCAACAAACTCCCCAGCAGCACAGCTGTCTGTTAAGTTAGAAGAACTTGATTCTATACAATAATAGCATATAATTAACATTCAACAATAAATGAAAATTTAATTGATAAAAATAAAAAAAGGGTTTATGCAGTCAAGTTAAATAAACAATGATATGAAGTAATTCATATGACCTGTCATCAGTATTCTTAAGGAACAAATTAAATAATTTATGTCAAAGTTACACTTATGAGTATGTGAATTTTGTATTCATAGTTAAACCAAAATATCTGCATCATTTTTGTTTCTTTGTTTTGTTACAGGAGTCCCACGCAGAGCGCGGAGAATATTGTGGAAGCTTTTTTATTGCAATAGAATAAATACATGAAAAATAATATAAAAGATAAAGTAATACTACCAAGTACCAAACAAGAGAGAATATTTTAAATATTTTGTTATACTTAATTATTTTAGTTATTACAATTAATTTTAATTACAAAATAAGAAGAAAAGAGGGGCGTCATCATGATGTACACATTTAACCGTAAGTACTTTTTATTTAAATTATTTATTTTTAGCATTAGTTTGAAATTACAGCTTTGATCGGAATTTACCTACCTATTTCACTAGGAAGACTAA
Source organism: Polymixis lichenea (assembly GCA_949091785.1). NCBI lineage: Eukaryota > Metazoa > Arthropoda > Insecta > Lepidoptera > Noctuidae > Polymixis > Polymixis lichenea. The sequence continues at coordinate 9,588,908 of OX420959.1, forward strand.
AAATCTACGAGTGGATGACTACCCCAGAAAGAGACTACCTTAACGTTTTTGAGTGTGTTTAATACAGAGAGTAAAAAAAACTTTCACAAATCCTTTAGAGAGTGCATCTTAGTGCATCGAAAATCGAATCGAACGCCAATCGCCGTAATGAAAATAATATAATATTAAATATTTAAAAAAAACCCCCGGTCCAAACAAAATCCTCTAAAAAGAAAAAGTTATATTTTGATCAAAGCATTGTCATGGTGGGGGACGGTTAGTGAAAATGTTATCCTTTCTACAATAAAGAAAGAAAGAAAAAGTATTTATTAGACCCCGCACAAGAATATCACAAACAACTATGCGCACATTCTGATAGGGATTCAATACCATAGTTACATTCATTATTGCTGGCCATCGTCTGTTTAGCGTTTTCATTGGCCATCCCCTGACGTGATAATGCTTTGATCAAAATATTACCTACAACTTAAAAGGCCAATAATTATGTTTTTTTTCTTTTTAGAGGTTTTTGTTTGGGTCGGGGTTTATTTTTTTTTTAATTTAACTTTTATTTCCTGCTTTTTAAACTTAATATAGTAATAGTACACACGCTATGATCGGCACATGTTACGCTTCAATCTGCGCAGTTTTACGTACGTTTCCCACGGTGAAGTTTGTTACAAATTTCTCCTCATTTCTCGCCCTGATCACCATTTATTTATAACCTATTCATTGAAACCTTTTTAATGAGCCCAAAAACGATACTTCTGCTGTTTGTTGGTGAGTTACTTGGGTATCCTGGAAATTCCAGGTGACGCTCCAGAATCAGTTCAAGGTTACTTTGTTGTTCTAATATCATTAAAGTAATAGTGTACCAAATTTCGACTCGATCAGACCCGTGGAAGATGCTCAAATTCCTTCATCAATCAGAAAAGAGCTGATAATCTTTGAACGGCTGAACCGATTTTCATCAAACATAGCTAAGAACACTCCCGTCTAATTCACCTTTCAAACAAAATCAAAATCGGTTCATCCGTGCGGGACTTACGATGCCTCAGACAGACAGACACACACACAGACACGTCAACCTTATAATACCCCGTCGTTTTTGCGTCGGGGGTTAGTATAAGTGTCGATTCGCCCAAATCGGGCGAGTAAAGTGTGAATCGAGTAATAAGCTGTATTCATCATCTGCCTAGCCTTTTCACAACTATGTTGTGGTCGGCTTCCAGTCTAACCGGATGCAGCTGAATACCAGTATTTTACATGGAGCGACTGCCTATCTGACCAACACAGTTACTGGGTAACACGAAACCCCTTGGTAAGAGTGGTTGTTAGGCTTTCGTGCTTCTGACAACCCGTAACGAGTGTCATAGATCCACAAATGATAGCTGGAACCAACGGCTTAACGTGCTTTCCGAGTCACGGAGGTAAGGTAAGGTCTTGGTATGTAAAGATGGTCATCAAACTCAAACTCAAACTCAAAGCATTTATTTCAAATAAACCAATTACAGGCACTTCTGAATTGTCAAGGTCGGTGAGTTAGAAAGATGAAGCTATTTGCCCATTCCAAAGCGTAGGTACCTATGGAGAAGAACGGGCAAGAAACTCCATGGACACTCTTTTAAAATCATGGTATTGTTACAAATAGTTGGTTACATCATTATGTTGAAATTATAAATGTGAGAACGATGTAAAAAGACGTGCACATTAAAGCGTCCGTAATTAAAACAAAAATAAAATAACAATTCAGAAATTAAAATAAGCCGTGGGAGCTAGGAGATGACCAGTCCCTACTGGCGGCGCCCGTTCACGAACATGACGTGTGGATCAGCACCATTCAGCTCAACCATTTTGAAGGGAACTTAATGATCCAACACACACGCCACCACCAGCGAGACATTTGAGTGAGCATGACATACTCTCAGCTGCCAGGGCACATTCAAGTCAATGAAAGACGTACCTTGTAAATGGTAGCTTTATAGTAGGAACATAGTGCTCACACATATGCTATGCAATTATACAAAACTAGAAGTTTGAATTTACACAATGCAAAGATATCTAGTCTTTTACAGTCTTCAGCAGCTCCAACAACGTTTTCAAATGCTAATCAATTTGGTTTAAGCTACCTTGTGGAGCAGGACAAGCAGCGTTTAGCCAAGCATTTTTGTCAGCGATGTAATCTCCCAACTTATAACAAGCATGGCATCACCGGACCAACCGCGGCAAGCGTAGCTTAACGTGAACGATCGACCCGTGCAGCTGTTATTTTTAACCACAAAAAAACCACAAAATAGTATTATGTCAATTTTATACTTACCGTAAAAGATTATGTCAATAATAAATTCGAATTCGCTAAACAACCTCGGTAATCCCGAATGACGCATTTAGATTTGTGGAATATTTGTTTATAGTATGAAAGATTACTTTTAAATTGCACCGGTACAATAACAACTTTTTTTGCACAAACCGGTCAGCAATTCTGCGTTAGTAGACCAAATTCGATTGAACCCTCTTAGGTATAAAAAAGCGTGAACAAAGAGATCAACCTATACTGGTCATTGTAGGTCGTGCAGTCCAAATGATATTGACCCCTATTAAAATAGATATTTTGTGTCAAAAAGGATCAAATTATAATGGTTGATAAGTCCAGATTAAGTTGAGCCAAGCGGTCATTGATTTGACAGGGAATTCAGATTTAGAATGGAACTTTTTTGAAACTGTCATTTTTTATTTTTCTGTTGGGTAGGTAAGCTCACGTAACAGCCAGATTGACCTGATCCCTTCAATAAAAGAAATAGTTTGAAATTACGTATCAATTTATAAAGGAGGTTGAGGCCAGATATTTTGAATGGAAAAGTTTCTCATGCATTTTACGAATTGGGTTGTTTTTGTTATTACATACATAATAACATCATGCCTGTATCCCCTCAAGGGTTGGGCAGAGGTGTAACTATTATAGTACATCCAAATTAACAAAAAAATAACTAACTGACTACCTATACAAATAAATGCGATAAGACAAACAAATCGACACTTAAGTTAATCGTTTGTCCTACCGCCACCGTCAACGGGACGTCCATGAGAAACGGGATTTTTCGAACGGAACTTGATGTTCCGTTGACGGACGTCCACTGCATGTCCGTCGACGGGACATCACGTTCCGTCATACCGCTGTCAGCACATTCCCGCGAACGTAAACAAGTTGCGGCGGGATTTTTTCGCGATCTTCAATGCACTGCGCCGAGAGTTGAAAATCGAACTCTGTGTTCTTTTAACGCGCTGTGACTCACTCCCGCTGTTGAATTCTGAATGCTCGGTTCAAACACCGAAAGTTCAAAATCCAATGCGTGTCGACCTCGACTCATCCGGAAACTTGCCCAGAAGACTTTAATTGTAAAAATTATCGTACCACCAAGGCTACTCTTATATCCGGTACAAAGTCTTTAAGAGATACCTAATTGGAAAGCAAATAATTACATACGGAAAGCACCTGAAAGTTAATACATCAATATTTAATAAACACAATACGGAACTGGAGAATAATTGGCATATTTTTCGTCACAGACTGCGTCATTAACATAACTCAAGACCAGCGCAACATGACCTATCTTTCCCTTTACATATATTTTTATCTAGCGACCCGACTAGGGGGCTTACTCCAACTCCGTCGACAGAAAATACAGTGTCCGTATGGATTGAGGAGCCATGTCTAAGATTTAAACAAGGGTACTACCAATATTTAGTAGTAAACTAACCAAATTAAACTACTAATTCCTACCAAAGTTTCAGAAATATCCATTGGCTAGTTATCGAGTTCTGAGGTGGCTCCTCAATCCAGACGTCTGAGTCGAGGAGCCACCATCAACGTCCTGTAACCTTTGAAGGGTTTTACTACAAATTCCAGGATCGGGGCTACAAATTTGGCTAATTTACTACTAAATATTGGTAGTAACCTTGTTTAAATCTGAGACATGGCTCCTCAATCCATACGGACCCCCCCCAGTGGGGTTCCCGCATTGTCGTTGCGGGGGGGCTCAGTAACCGTGGTCACCCTCCCACGGTGAAGCGAAGAGGAACCCCAAGGTGGGGCCGCTCGTTAGGGCTTGTGCCTCCAAGCCGACGACGTAGCGGCCAAAAAGTAGGTTGCGGTGAGGTGCATCGCAACTGAGGCGGGCCGCGATGTCGAATGGGAGGCATCGCGGCTGAGGGTTACAGGCTGCGGCGGAGGAGTGCCGGTACTTCTGAGTAGCGCTCTTCCCTTCCGTAGCCTGGACGGGGCCGCCACCGTTTGATGGCGGACGCGGTGGGGCCGCAGCGGAAGAGGAGTGTCGGTATAGCGTTGGCCGCTCTCCCTATCCCCTGCGGCCGAAAAGTGGTTGGCGGCGGGGCCACTGTACTGACCCGTCGCAGAAGGACGTCAGCAGCAGCTGGTGGGGCCCGCAAGGGCCGATGCTTGCTAGGGGTGCGGGTTGTTCGAAAGAGATACCGCGGCCCCTGGCATACGGGCAGCTGAAGGAGCATGGGTGGGTTTTAGTCAGTAAAAGTCTGACACGCCCTCCTGCTCCAACCAGAGCGGGAGAAGTAATTTGATGATTTCCCACACACAAAAAAAAAAAAAAATCCATACGGACACAAAATACGGACCCGTCCGAAAATAGTTCTAAACTTCTGAGTGACTCCTACAGCTGATTAATTAACTTTTTTGGACGTGTAAAACCATATGTGGAGTAGGGAAAACAATCAAATCGTGTAGTAATTAATTCTTAATTTGGCCCCAAACTAATAATAGGTCCGTAATTGATACATAGTGGGAGACGCCCGTAACTTCGAATGAGATTACGGATTTCGTGCTTAGAGAATAAGGTGGTGCTTCGCACGGTTGTACGATAAGAATAAAATTGAGATTTCTTTCTTTATTATTCCGGTTCCCTATCTATTCGTATAAAATTTTAAGACATAATATGACATGGCATAATTTTGGTTCATTCTGGCGGGCACGCGTCCTGCTAGAATAATTTTTGGGCTGCGTACCAGGAGGAATCTTCGAATGTAAAGACACTTTAGATGCACACTACACAACCAACAATCTTATATTAAAAACTATATTAATTTAACGAGAGGAAAAAATACGTGACCGTGCAAGTTAGACGTAAGTTGCATAAGGGAAGAGAGAGTGTGGCAGCGTTGCCACTACAAAATATTACAATATTATTGCCAAGTAATGATATTTGAGTTTTTACCAATTTTATTATTTTTATGTTGTCGCCAACACGTTCATCATATGCTTAGCCTTTCCCCAAATATAAAATTGAGATTTCTTTCTTTATTATTCCGCTTCCCTATCCATTCGCATAAAACTTTAAGACATAATATGACATGGCATAATTTTGATTCATTCATCATTTGCTTAGCCTTTCCCCAAATATAAAATTGAGATTTCTTTCTTTTATTATTCCGGTTCCCTATCCATTCGCATAAAATTTTAAGACATAATATGACGTGGCATAATTTTGATTCATTCATCATATGCTTAGCCTTTCCCCAAATATAAAATTGAGATTTCTCTCTTTATTATTCCGGTTCCCTATCCATTCGCATAAAATTTTAAGACATAATATGACATGGCATAATTTTGATTCATTCATCACATGCTTAGCCTTTCCCCAAATATGTTGGAGTTGGCTTCCAGTCTAATCGGATGCAGCGGAATACCAGTATTTTATATGGAGCGACTGCCTATCTGACCTCCACAACCCATTAACTGAGTGGGTAACACCATACCCTTTGGTAAGACCGGTGTCAGACTTTCGGGCTTCTGACGGCCGGGTTTAACGTGCTCTCCGATGCACAACATAATTTTGTTTTTTCGTTTTTCTACATTGATGCAAATAATATTCCCATATTTTTTTTGCCTTAACACTAAAGCCAAGTCATTACGCCAAGTTTGAGTCAATTCAATTCAATTCAAATCTTTATTGCATATCTCATGTGTGTACAAGATCTTAATATTATTTACAAAGTTCACATGGACCCTGTCGGGCACAACAATTGAGTAAATTTTATGTAGTAGCATATTTTAAAATTAATAAGAACGTCGTAATTTACAAAACGAGATACGGATTCGGATATCATTACAAAACTAATCAATTAAAAATAAATAATATTACAATTTAGGGTACCATTAAAATTCAAGTCATTGGCCATTGAGAACCTTTCGGCCTCGTAGAGGACTTTCTGGTTTCCATAGTTATTTTTAAAATTGTGTATTTAATTTATTATGTGATCTTCCTAAACGAGTCAAAATTCAAATCTTTAATTTTTAGTTTAGACGAACAACGCAGCAGACACAAAAAGCGAGTTTTAATCCCTACTAATATTATAAATACGAAAGTAACCCTTCTGTCTGTTACGCTTTTCCGCCTAAACCGCGGTGCCGATCGACATGAAATTTGGCAGAGATATAGCCTGGGATATGGAAAAGAACATAAGCTACTTTTTTTGGCGATAACCGACATCCACGCGGGCGGAGCACGGGCAAAAGCTAGTTTATAATATGATAGAAACACCGTATCTCAAGTTACACTATTTTGTCTTTTCTTTAAGAACAGTATAAAAAATATATAATATGCCAAAGAACATTTTGCTTAGCTTCCTAGGTCATTTAAAACTGGTCAGACTTTGTTTTGAACATAAATAAACACTAAGTATTATAAGTCCTATAAATAAACTTTATGACTAATATTGAATTATCTAGATTGTATCTGGTTTTTTTACTGAGATTAAGGATTTCCCAAACGGCGGAGTGGAATTTTACTGTGTTTGATGGTTAGTGACTTGCGATTGTGAATGTTTTGTATTAATCATGATGAAATGACAAATTTGACGCTTATTATGAGGGATTCCGCCATATTGGCTCCGCGGGTCTACTCTCTAAGCACGAAGTCTGTAGTTTCGGCAGAAGTTACGGGCGTTTCCTACGCCGTATCACCTACGGACGTAAGATTAGTTTGGGGGCCACAAATTTGACAGTTGTCTTTACTCTCGATGTGTTTTTGCGCCCGAAAAAGTTAATAAATCGGGAGTAGGGTTCATTCAAAGACTACAATAGTAGGTTCATTGCTGAGTATCGAACTATTTTCGGACGGGCCCGTATCTTCGACGACGGACTTAGAGAGTTGCCCCCTGGATAGAGTTGAGTGGAAAAACGAAATCCCGGAGGCTTTGCCCTGCAGTGAGACCATTCAGGCTTATTATATACACCGTGACATTTTAGTTGTCTTACAAAGGTGGTCCGCTCAATGTATCCGTCATAAATTACCTCTATGCGCGATTTAAACATTGTTACAATTAATTAAGATAATAGGTACAAAGAAAAATTAATAATGCTTTAGAATGATGAAACACCCTGCCTGTTAATAATGGCTACGTATTAAACGGTAGAAGATATCTACCTACCTACCATTACATTCCATCATTAATTTCATCTCAATAACAAAGTGTTTCAAACTACGTCATGCGTCTTAGTGAATGACATTTTCTTTTTTTTAATTATGCATATGTTCACAAACATCTTTTTTTTATAAATGTTTAATAGTCATTGGATACATGAAGTGGGCTGCCGTTGTCTCACAACGGCGGCCCACTAGTCTAAGAAGTTTTAATTAAAATTTTAATGTAATTTTGTAGAATTAGCATAGATTATAAGCGATTTGGTGTAAACTGTTAGCTTATATTGGATGAATAAATGAATCATATGAATATGAATATATCACAGAAATCTTAATAATAAGGCAATAGAAATGCTATCTACTATCTTTTAATATTGGGACGCGTGTCGCCGGGTCGCAGCTACCAATACATAGACTAACAATAAATACACAATTTCGCCACAAAATACAGAGAGTACAGAAGTCAATCTACATACAAAGTGCGCTCGAGCAATGCACACATAGACACCGCTCATGGACATGATATCTCGGACGGGTTGGGACCAGCCCGAGCGAGACACGCGTCTGTGAAGTGCAAAAATGGAGCAAAAAAAAAGTTGTTATAACTATTCAGTGGACGGTTGTTTAAATTCAACATTAAACTGTGGATTGCCGTTTTATAAGCAACCCGTTGTTTCAGAGAGGTAAGTACCTACCTAGGTATTTGCTTGTGTTTCAATGGTTCGTTTTAACTTAACACAGAATAGTTAGTTATAGGTAAGCGAACATAAGGAGGTATTTTTACAATTTATACTAGGTATTTATTGTAGTACCTATAAACTAAAAAATACGCTCATCTTCCTCATTATAAATAGTTAAGATTGAACTGCTCGGCGATCGTGACAATAAAATTAAAATATTTTAGATAATATTGCTTTGTATTCCCTATTTTCCTGTTTCATTCTTAACAATAAATCAAACACCTAGATACGAGTGCTACTACCACGATAGCTTTTTGTGCATAAGCTAAAGTTAACAACCCTAGCAAGACCGCCAAGCGTAGGTATGAAAAGTGAAGTACATACATGTGATTGACTTCTGTACTTTCTGTATTTTGTGCTTTCGCCTACACATGCATTTTGCATTGTTGCAAGAAAAATTAGTAGCGATAACATTACGCCATATTTTCTAAAAACGCATAATCTCAGGAGGCGCGGCTCCTGCAATCAATAATAACTGTGTGCGAAAAGCAGAGAATGATATCGCGCGCTCACTCTCTCTGCAGAAATAGTGCAGTGCAAAGCTTGTAATGCTCATATCGATAATTTACCGTTGAGTGTTAATAGCTAAGGAGTTTCGCAACAATAGATAACTAATGTATGGAAAATGTTCATTCGAAATCCATTTATCTTTAATATCCGGATCTTTTGGAAACCTGTAATAATAGCATTGGATAAAGTAAACAGATGCATAAACAACATGATAAGTGTAACTTTTTTATTTAACTTTTTCATTCCCGGCTTTTCACCGATCGAATTTAATCAACTATCCTTACAATATGTAAATTATTCAGACAGAAAAATTTTATATACGGAACACGTCAACGATACAAGGACACTCACGCAGACTGGTTTTTAATTTACCCACAGACATACCAATAATAAGCCTACCTCCTATAAATTTTCTGAATAAAGAAGTAGTTTAAAAGGACGGATTAACAGATAATCGTTGAAAAACGACTTTTTATAAACTATTTAAATAGGAAGGAAACATACATAATGAGATGTAATAATTTAGCGAAAAATCATATTTCAGTTGCATTTTGACGAAACAATAAATTATCGATACAAAATAGTAATCGCACGTCACTAATTCACGGCCAACGCACGGCGTGCTCCTGGAATTTACATACGCGGCGATATTGTTTATTGCGAATGACTATAATTTCATTACTGCTTTTAGCAGTTGTAATACTCGTAGTAGAACGTTGGCGGCCAGTGTTTGCGGCCAGTGTTGGCGGCCAGTGTTGGCGGCCAGTGTTGGCGGCCAGTGTTGGCGGCCAGTGTTGGCGGCCAGTGTTGGCGGCCAGTGTTGGCGGGCAGTGTTGGCGGCCAGTGTTGGCGGGCAGTGTTGGCGGCCAGTGTTGGCGGCCAGTGTTGGCGGCCAGTGTTGGCGGCCAGTGTTGGCGGCCAGTGTTGGCGGCCAGTGTTGGCGGCCAGTGTTGGCGGCCAGTGTTGGCGGCCAGTGTTGGCGGCCAGTGTTGGCGGCCATTGTTGGCGGCCAGTGTTGGCGGCCAGTGTTGGCGGCCAGTGTTATTACTTTACAAATAAAGTGATAACATTTCATGTGTAAGTGCTTAATTTTTTAGTTGGTTTGTTTAATGCTTGTTTAGGTCTACACCTAAACAAGCATTAATGGTTATTGAATTGAGAAAAATATCGTTTTTCAGCGATAATCGTAGTAGTGGTGGTGAAAACATTTGATTTGCCTATATTTATTAAAAACGACATTATTTACAAAATTAAGCACTTACACATGAAATGTTATCACTTTATTTGTAAAGTTAGAAATTTTGAAAGAATTTCTGCAGTTAGATATGCAAACCACCATGTTTACCTCTCCGTGTCCCAAACAACACAAGTTACCGTAACAAACGCTCCACGCGCATTTGTGTTCTACGAGACTCATGCGCGGCGACAAGGTCACGCGTCTTTGCGACTTCTATTGCCTTATTATTAAGATTTCTGTGGAATATATATATAGCTGCTGCCCGAGGCTCCGCCAGCGTCAATGGAATACATTTTCTCATTCAAACTTGCACCCCCTATTTCACTCCTTTATGGGGGGAGTTTCCTAAAATCCTTTCATTCATCTTCGTTAGTCCAGCAGTTTGTAGTTTTTGAGATTTCATGTTTAATCAGTGAGTGAATGAATGTGTGAATGAATGAGTGACCTTTCTCTTTTATACATAATAAAGATGCCAGGGCAGCGTTGTTGGTATTTGTGAAATTGTTTCACAGATATGTTACTTAATTGGAAATACAAGATGGCGGCATTTGTTACGCGAATCATATTTAAACAACACACAACTCGAAACCATTTCGCTGGCTACCTTAACGCATACTTATTTAAGTTTTATAGATTTTGCATTTAATTACGTGAATATAAATTGGCTTTCAAGAAAAGAAAGTTTAGTTTTTATTGATACAGATAAAAATTTTACACATCGCAATGATTTGACATTTGACGTAACAGCAAATTCAAAACGGTGGATGTTCTACATCTTCAAAAGTCGATAATTTGAAATTAAATGATTTTTATTTATTTTTACGTTCAACATTAGTTTATTTTTCTTTTTATTAACTAATTAAGTCCAACCCAATGTTTTTCTTCCATTAAATACTTAGTTGAGACGTACATGTGTGAAGATTACTTTTTAATTAGCAGCACAGTTAGTATCTGCATAGTTAAATATATTAAATGTTATGTAAGAGAAGTTAACAAATTTATTAATTTTTTATATTAGTTAACGTGGTACAGGGTCCGGAATGCAATGTTTTACGTCAATTTTATGAAAGGGACAAAGTGGAAATGAAAATAAATTGGCCTAATCATCACCCTGACTGAGCAGTGGTGGCTCAGTGGTACTTATCGGCCCCAAGTTAAGGCTTCTTCAAACATTCTTCATACTTCAAGTTTTCATAGAGATTATTATACGAGAGTCGCGTCGCGTTGTCGTGTCGCGTTCTCACGTCGCGTTGTCGCGTCGAGTTGTGGCGTCGCGTTGTCGCGTCATGCGTGTTTGAAGAAGCTTTAACGAGCTGTTGGTTGTGCGTTCGAAATTCAAACCCAGACAGGTACTTCACTTTGTGTATTTAGTTAAATCACCACAACTCTCAAAACGGTGAAGGAAAACATCGTGAGGAAACCGGCATGTCCTAGAACCAAAAATCCAAAGGCACGTGACGTCTACCAACCCGTGGGCCCGCGTGGTGGATTATGGCCCACTCCCTCTCACAGGGAAGAGGCCTGTGTTCCAGCAGTGGGAATATTACTGGCTAGTTATGCACGATGATTAGGCATCACAGCAGCAACCCAAAATCCACCTCATTGTAACTAGAATAAAGGCCACTGTGATATTGACAGACTTGTTAGTGGCAGCCACTCAAAAGCAACCTTATCTTTACGAAAACAAAGATCACTTTGATTATGACAGTGACTTAAAATCAGAGGTAAAGAACCCTGACTGTCAAAAATTTACAAATGCCTGCCGAAAGCGAAAGGGGCGTGCTTTCTGAGGCATTATGGACAGTAAAGAAGTTCCAATTATATGTTCCTCGTGACTAGGTATTAATAAGCAAAGAGGTCGTGAGTTCAAACCTTCCGGTGCAATATCACTGTGAATCTACTCCTTGGTCGAACATAATTACGGTCACTTAGATAAGATAAAAAGGTTAACAGTAATACTAGTATCTAAAGTAGGTAGAACGCAATTAATGGTCTGTTAAAATTGGCCAGATGATAAGGCTGATTTGCACTTGAGATGTCCTATACAGCTATGCTACGAAGATGTGAAAGCTAAGCTACAAAACTATGTGACCGTTTCCACTAATGCTAAGCGCTGTAGTGGAGCGAGTAAGATGTGCCAAAGTTTTATTTTTATTTTTTTGATGGTGGTAAATCATCAAATAACTTCTCCCGCTCTGGGTGGAGCAGGAGGGCGTGTCAGACTTTTACTGACTAAAACCTACCCGTGTTCCCGCAGTTGGCTGTGTGCTAGAGGCCACAGTATCTCTTTCGAACAACCCGCACCCCCCCTAGCAGGGGTGCTAAGAATATGCGCCCACGCCGCCGCCGCCGCCGCGAAGTAGCTGTGCAATGCATCGACAGACAATGGGGAATGAGTACTTAAGTATTTCTTAAATTGTTGACCGCGTAGTTATTGCACTTTTCTATGCAACAGCTGATTTGTTTTTAATAACCGACGATTTTTTTAACTGTGATTTGCTGAATTCAAGGTTATAATAATCGAGGGCGTTGTCTAGCACCAGGTTATCTTCATCTGCAGTCATCTGCCTCACTTTTCCCAACTATGTTGGTGGCTTCCAATCTAACCACATTCGCAAAGTGCAATACCGACGCAGTTAAAATGTATGTAACAGTATTTTTTTGTGTTCAGATTCAAGTACTCCATGGTAAAAGGTTGAGCGTCTATGTCCGTGCCGCCCTGTATAATGTCTTATGTAATTTATTTCATAACTATATAGGTACTTTGTGTTGAAAAATAAAAAAAAGTTACATTATACAATTGCAATTCAAATAGAATTCATTAAATACATTTCAAAAATTAATAATAATTTTATCGGTCAATTAAGAATACAAGATCATAAATAATAAATGTCAAAGTACCTACTAAAATAAATAATAAGTTACAATGTCATATTATGTCATCTAGGAATTAATTGATACTGTAATAGCCTTTCCCCAATAAATAGGTCCTCAATTTGTTTTTAAATAAGTTAAGACTAAATGTTTTTGAATTCTTTAAGTAACTTGTCGTATAAAAATACAGAGTGATACCTCGGACTATGTTTGACAACTTTTAATGAGACCATTATGGACCCTGTCGGGCACAGCAAACCAGTAGGAGAGAATAAGCTTTCAAAATTAACCTATCAGTCTATAATTCCATTAACATTTCCATTCCAAGACTACGTTGGCTAAGAGGCCGTTCGTCTAAATTAATTGGACCATGACAATATAGAAAACGCCACAAGAGCATATTTATTACATGTATTAGTACATTTCGTCACGGTCTTCGAGTCTTAAGTAAATTTCCACCGCCTTCTCGATGTAAGTATGGAATTAAATCTTAGGATATGGTCACAATTGTGTAGCTATAGCTAAGGTACAACATGTAAAATAATTAACGCAAGACCTGAAAGCAGTCTGTTTCTAATTGACTACTAAATCGATGTCAGTAAAATACGTATGTATTTAGAGAATTATAAGCATTAAAATCATCATTACAACCCTCTAAGTTAATTTAATTACATTTAATACCTAACTATTTCATGAAAAGGTTAGTCACGGAGGAGTGAGAAAGGCGAGTGAACAACTAAACGCCGACAGACACTACGCCGACAGACTGAACATCGAGAAGACTTTACTTCGACGGGATTCTTCACCGACAGTACACTTCTCTGACAGGACTCTTCGGCGACAAGGCTCATTCGTGTATTATTACTAAATAGTCAAGTATCTGCCACTAACATGGAAGTAGCGCTCGCTCGTCTCGCGCGCGGTTGGTCGTAATTTTAACCTAACCTAACCTTTTACCTACCTGTCGGCGAAGTGTCCTGTCGGCAAAGAGTCCCGTCGGAGTAAAGTCTTGTCAGTGTTCAGTCTGTCGGCGTAGTGTCTGTCGGTGTTTAGTCGTACACTGGAGAAAGGCACAATTATAAATGTGAAAGTTTATATAGATGTTTGGATGTTTGTTACTCAATCACGCAACAACGGCTGAACGGATTTGGATGAAATTCGTCAAAAAGATAGATTATAACCTGGATTAACACATAGGATACTTTTTATCCCGGTGATAGGTTCCCGTGGGATAATTTTCGAACACCACGCGGGCGAAGCCGCTGGCAAAAGCTAGTACAGATTTTTAAAAGTTTTCGTCGGTTATACAAAAAAAAAAAAAATCAGCTGATCCATACATTTTGACCTCGTAGGTATTGCACTTTTCTATGAAACAGCTGATGTTTTCGTATAACCGAAAAAAAAAATCTGCGCTGGGTAGAAGTAATGCAGAAAGCTAATATTGTTATACAGGGTTATTGGAAAAACACCAACAACCTCTTAAGAGGTCATTGCACTCATCATTATGAACAACTTTTACTACGAGACCCAACCTGAAATCGGGAAAATAAAATCAGCTGTTCCGTACATTTTGATGAGTCATACGAACATAAATGTAAGGAACAGCTGACTTTTTTTTCGCGATTTCAGGTTTGGTCCTATAGTAAAAGTTGTTCATAATGAACGGTACAATGACCTCTTAAGAGGTTGTTGGTGTTTATCCAATAACCCTGTATATCAATGCATTAGAAATACAAGAGTTTAATATTTATTATGAACACACCCCTAACTTTAACTATAAGTAAGGTTTGGAAATCCCAGTAATTATACCAAGACTACCTACAGAGAACATTGTTTACTTCAGCTCATGAATATTTCCATAATTTTCATACAGGTATCAGTGGAAGGCACACGGTTCTTCTTCTCGTGGGTCTTCATCTGTTCTCCCTAGTCTTGTCCCAACTGTGTTGGGTTGGCTTCCAGTCTTACCGGATTTAGCTGATTACTAGTATTTTACGCGGTACATTTTTGTGTAGGTACCTATTATGTTTTTGGGTAGCTCCGCATTTCATTACTTTATAGCATTTTTTCACTTCCCATGCTCTAAAAGTACGCCAATATGGCTATATTGTGAGTGGTCAGTTTAGTCTCTAGGGAGTGAAAAGTAATTAGTTTTTTAATTTCCTTCATGTGACATAGACAAACTCAAACAGCCAGTAAATATACTATTATCTGTGGAGTGTGGACCATCTTCACTGCGAAAATGTTGAGAGTTTTAGTTCCATGGTTTTTCCGCAAAGAAGGTGGCGCCATGTGTTTTAAATTGTTAATCTGTGACTGGTTCTGAAGATTTTTTTTATTAAGTAATATTTATTTAAAAAAAAAATGTACTAAGTTGACTGTTTTTCTGACACTCAAAGTGAAAAGTACAGTTCGCCCCGGCAGATGACCTCTCCTTCCCTGACCCACCCAATCCCCAAATCAACTCACTTGAAATTACAGGTCAACAAGTTTATGCGGCCGTGTGCTCCTTTCGAAGTGGATCCGCCGGTGGCCTCGACCACCTGACACCTCAACATCTTAAAGACTTAATGTGTTCAGGCTTCAGGAAGGCTGGTGAGTCCCTTTTGAAGGAGTTGACGGCGCTCATCAATCTCATGCTATCCGGCAATGTGAACGAAGCCGTCATTGATATTTTGTATGGTGCAAATCTATGTGCCCTGCGCAAGAAGGATGGCGGCATGCGTCCCATTGCCGTAGGGTCCACTTACCGTCGTACCACAGCCAAAATTTGCTGTGCTTTCTACAGCGAAACACTCTCCAGTAAATTCCAGCCCCTGCAGCTGGGCTTTGGGTCTAAAGAGGGCTGTGAGTCTGCGGTACACGCATTATCAACTTATCTCAATAGCGATAAAGGTGAGGTCATCCTTAAGGTTGACATTAAGAATGCCTTCAATTCCGTAAACAGAGACACTTTGTTGACGGAAGTTCAAAAATAAATGCCCAAAATTTACAGCTTTCTCTACCAATGTTACAGGCATCCTTCTAAATTACTTTATAAAGACAACCTTTTGGAATCAGCCGTTGGATGTCAACAGGGTGACCCTCTTGGGCCAGTCATTTTTAGTTTGGCAATAAATCCAATTATTCGACAGCTAAATTCTAAACTCAACGTATGGTATTTGGATGACGGAACCCTAGGAGGTGATGTAGACACAGTCTTAAAAGATTTAACTTTTCTAAAAGAAAAATTCAATTCCATTGGCCTAGACCTTAACTTTTCAAAATGTGAAATCTATCTGCCTCAAACCACTGACAGACAGACTACCATAACAAAAATTTGTACAATAGCACCAGATATCAAAATTACAGGAAGAAACTCTTTACTCCTCTTAGGGTCCCCAATTTTTTACGAATCCTTTTCAACGTTTATTGAGGAGAAAATAAAAAAATTTAATGATGTCTCGGAACGACTTTTCAAAATTAATATTCATTCGGCCTTCATGCTCATTCGATACTGTTGCTTTGGACCAAAATTTACAAATAGCCTTCGCTTCTCCCATCTTTGGAAGCATCCACAACTTTTAGGAAAAGTAGACCAAATTATTAGAAACACAATAACTTCAATCCTAAATGTGTCCCTGGACGACCGAGCTTGGCAGCAAGCCACACTTCCCATTCGCCTGGGTGGTCTCGGCGTCTGCAAAATTTCAAGTTTAAGTTTAAATCGTCCTTTTTTGAAGTCGGTTAAAAAGGCGCTGGGCTATGTGGTGAAGACACAGTGAGGGACTTTTACCTCCCCATCAGTTACTGTATGCACTTGGAAAGGGACGCCCTAAACTCTCACAAGACCCATCCAAAACCCCATGGAAGTAGGTAGGTGTTTTAATATCGTCACTTGCGGACACAGAGTTAATGCACCCAATTATGATAAAAGTCTAATTAGTATAAACGTGATCAAGTCATCAGACACCAGTACATCCTTTATTAATGAGTACGAAGCTCTGATTCACAAGTGATCATCATTAAAACATTGGAAGAAGTTAATTTAGGTACTTATCTAATATCTTTAATATACAAATTAAAAAAACACGCTTTAAAAACCAAACTAAAAAAGCAGAAAATAATTTCAAAAAAGCGTGGGGTGCTTTTTGATGAATTTCTGTAGTTAATTTATATTTTTTTATAAATTATGTTCTGTTTTTTTTTTTAGTTTGGTTTTTAAAGCATGTTTTTTGCAATTTTTAATCTATTATTTATTTTCAATATTTTTGTTCTGCTAACTACAAAAGCGTGATTTTCAATATTGTGGAACAAATTTATGAAATTATTGAATTGTCATTGGTCCTCGATAAGTCTACAAAGTTTAAATGAAGTGTGACCGTTTGAAGTGGGTCAAAATCAAGGCCAAAGGAGTCGGCTACAAAAAACAAACATGCTTACAAACATACAGGTGAAACTAATAAAAGCGTCTTAAAAAAAACTTGTTTCATGCATTCAAGACTCAAATAGCTGAATATTAAATCTCAAATAAAACCTTCCAAAAAAACTAAAAGAATTAGATGGGTGTATCATAAATCATAATTGATGCAGTGACGATTGTGACGAAATTTTATTGTGATTGCCTATGAAGTGTCGTGGTAAATGAAAGACATGTGCACTGGATAATGTCTCGATTTATTGTGTGTTCACATCGATTGAGCATACACGATCTTAATATATTGCTTACTTGGCTAGTCCTAAATAAGGTGTAGTTACACACACATACATAATAATACTAACGATACTTACTTACACTACAGCCTAGTTGGGCTAGCGGTTGCAAAAGTACGAGGGTCTTAGTTCGATTCCCAGGTCAGGCAAAGCGAAATTCGAGTTTTTCTATTTGGAATTTTTCAGTCAGCTCGGAGTCAAAACGTATCAAAGCTCGTCAATTATTACGTGCGTCACCGAGCATATCAATGCCCGTATCATTTGGTCCGTGGATGGGTTGGACCATAAATGACATATTGACACCCGTCCATGCCTCGGAAAGCACGTTAGGCCGTTAGTCCCTATTGGCAATCATAGTTCTTTGACAGTGGTTACGGGTCGTCAGAAGCAGGGAAGTACGCCAACCAGTCTAACCAAGGGGTATAGCGATATCCAGTAACTGGGTTGTGGGGAACAGATAGACAGTCACTCCATGTAAAATACTGGTATTCAACTGTATCCGGTTAGACTGTAAGCTGATCTCAAGGTAGAAGATGATGTAGAAAATAACAGTGACTCATGCATTCCCAGCAATTCGTTTTTTCCTGGGACGGATTCTGACGTCATTAGGCATTTAATAAATTGCAATTAATAAACAAACATGTAAGTAGTTTTCCTTTAAACTATAATAATATTAATAAACAACATTTCAAATATAGTAAAAACCGCAGTAACCTTCTGGATTCCCAACCTATGTCCGTCCCTCTCGCACTTTGGAATTTTCCAATATACGAAGGAGATGGGTATATCTGCGTCATGATCGATTTAGCTTTTTATTGTTAGTTGAAGGATAGCTCAAAGGCTGCAAATCTTTTTAGGTTAAAACAACTTGTAATAAAATCGTGTGAAGTAGTAAAGAAAACGCAAATAAATATTGAATGTTATAACCTAGGCACAAAACAAACACTTGAGCATAAATATTTCCATACAAAATTCAGAAAAAAAAAATTGAACTGCAAAATGCCTATGCCTAAAATGCAAAAAAAAAAAAAAAAATCTAAAGTTTTTTTGCAATTTCCAGGCCAGAGTCAGGTTGTACCTATGTTGATTACAATATGATTCGCGACAATTATTTTTAAAAGGGTAACCCTAGAGCTTCTTGCGGGCTCTTCTCCATTGGAAACGAACAATTTGAACCGTGCACCTAGCTTCTGACGTTTCATAAGTGCCCTTATACAGGATAAGTTTTTATCCAGTGCGCAAATTGTAACAATGAATTCTGTATATCATTCTAGACCCCAGCACAGAAATTTTTCGCCGGTAATAAAAAAAAAATCAGCTGTTCCATACGTTTTGACCGCGTAGGTATTGCACTTTTCTATGAAACAGCTGATTTTTTTTATAAAACTGACGTTAAATTTCTGCCCTAGGGGTCTAGAATGATATGCTGAATTAATGGTTACGATTTGCGCACTGGAAAAAAAATTTCCTGTAAGTTTTAAATATTTTGATTTTGACTATATTGGAATAGTTTACGTCATGAATTCATGATTCACAAAGATGACTTGCATCTTAGTGTTACCTAATTTGTTTAATATTACTATTAGAAGATAAAATATAGACTAATCTTTGAACCTGAGAAATATGATAATATTATGGCGTAAGAAATTCGCAATGATTTGCACAATAATTTTATTTACCTCGTCATCATCGTCACTCTCCTGCCCTTTATGGTTTTTTTTTGAAGGCGGGAAATCATCAAATAACTTCTCCCGCTCTGGGTGGAGCAGGAGGGCGTGTCAGACATGTATTGACTAAAGCCCACCCGTGTTCCCTCAGTTGCTTGTGTGCCAGGGGCCATGGTATCTGTTCCGAACAACCCGCACCCCTGGCAGAGAAATCCTTATTGCCTTTATCTACAACAGTACAAGGATGTTTAAACCGAGCGAAGCAAACAAAACTAACGCCGTAATAACAAACATCCTAATACAATTTCTGTGACAATGTGACCAACGCTACAAGGTTTTAACAAACAAATTAAACAAACAAAACACACACAAAACAAATAAAACGTACACACAAAACACACAGAAGAAACACACAAAAGACACAGAATTAAACAAATTCACATGGTTAGCCTAAAATATTCCTACTGCTGGGACACAGGCCTCTCCTCTGAGAGGCCTGTGTCCACCATGCCGGCCGTGGTAGATGGTCACATGTCTTCGATTTATTTAGTCTTTGACATGCTGGTTTCCTCACGATGTTTTACTTCACCGTTTTGGGAACACTGGTGAAGAAATAATTTACACAAACTAAAGCACCTCACTGGGCTCGAAACTACAACCTACAACTTATAAGTAATTTAGTTTTCTGTGTGTCGTAATGTTAATTACTTTTCATACCTACTTTTATACAGGGTGTAACAGAAACCCTATTGCTATCCTTAAGCACTAAAGATAACAGCTGGTATAGAATCACTATACATAGTTTCAGCTCGAAATAAAATACTCTAAGAATTGATACCAAATTTTCAGTTTCATATGTTTCTTAAATTCAAATCATAACAAACGTGTCACCGCACTACATACTCGTATGTCAAAAACCTTCCACTTTACTTATCAATATCACGATGAATCTCTTCCGAGTGACGCGTTTGTTTCAATTTGTTCTGGTTCAATTCTCATAACTTCCGAACATATACAGATAGGATTAATAAACCCTTCCAACATCATTTGATATCATCCAAAGAAGCCGTGCCCTTGGTATGTATATACCCTTTCCGTTACACGTTGTATAGAATCAAGTTTATTTAACTGAACAGACAGCTGTGCTGCTGGCAAGTTCATTGTCCCTTCTTCTTCCCAGCTAAAGCAATAGGAAGTGGTGAATGGCGGGCGTTTTGAGGGACTGTCTCATGTCATTTCGACGTTTGAAAAGTGCTGATTCCCAGCCTAATTTGAATAAATTACTTTCAATTTGATTCGATTTGAATCCTGCATACCTCATCGAGGAAAACAGGTGTGATATTTACTGAGGTATAAACATAAGTAAATATCACAGTTACTTAGAGTGAGTAAATAAAATTAGCACGTTATAGAGCGCAAGTCATTTTATGAATCATACCTTTTGAGTACATTACGAGTATCCCGATTCATCATCGTCATTATTTCAGCCGATGGACGTCCACTCCTGGACATAGGCCTCCCCCAAAAAACTGGAGTGGTTTTCCATAATCGCCACGCTTGGCGCGGGTTGGCGATCGCAGTATGGTGGTAAAATGCATAGAGAACGCCGCTGCCCATTCTCTAGTAAGTTCCTTAGTCGCCTTCTACGACAACCACGGGAAGAGATGGGATGGTGCTATTCTTTGCGTCTGGCACCACACGGAAAACATGTAGGAACCACATTGTTTTATTATCTTAGTTTTCAGCTAACTCCGGCAGATTAAAAGTCTGACTCTTCGTAGTTCAGACACACGATCTTTACACGTTTTACCTTTAAATTCTTTCCATAATGTTACAGTTGTCACCCTACACGTTACATTTGGCCTAACCTACTTTAAATTCTGGTAATAGGTACATTCACTAACATTCACGTGGGCGAAGCCGCGGGTAAAAGTTCGATATAATAAACATACATAATTATACAATTATGTTCACATAACTTGACAAAATGTTTAGAACAGCTGATTGTTTTTTAAACCGCCAATAATCCAAAATATATCTTACTTATTACATACAAGTATGAAATCCAAACGAAATCCCGTCTTTTCTCAAGGTAATAAGCACTGGAAATCCTACGCAAAGAACCTTGTTTTCTATTTAAGTACGGAACAAATAACAAAAAAAAGTTATAAAAACAAGTAAAACAATGAATTCGACCGTGACAGGACTCGAACCTGCAGTCTTCGGATTCGAAGTCCGACGCCTTATCCATTAGGCCACACGGTCCATATATTTCAGGCTAAAATAGACTGTGGCATTAGACTTGACCTAGTTTTCAGCCTGAAACAATCGATACGTAGCCATAGGGGCCGTCAGGGCGCGACTAAAGTATTGCCGCGACGAGCGACGGGTCGCAGCGCGTCGCTTTGTAAAAGTACGCTAAACTTTATTGCATGAAGGTCTGGTTTTATGCCCGGTTGATATCAATATGCTCGCCCTGGCTCGCCTGTTACATGAGACTTAAACTTATCTGGGGAAATGTGGGTGTATACAGGGTCAAATTAACTAAGCGGGCAATAGTTTACCAACATTTTAATTATCGATATTGAAAACGAATGGAACAAAAAGAAAAAAAAATTGGCAAAAGATATTTGTACATGTCACCGTAAAATTGTAAATACCGTTAGATTATAATCTATCTCGCGAGATTGTAAACTGTCGAAAGATTGTGAACCGTAACATACTGTTTACAATTTAACGCATTATTTTTCGGTAGATTATAATCTATCGAAGCGAAACCGTCAAATTGTGAACTGGTATCAAGACGGATAGTACCTTGCGCTATTCCTTAATAGTGAAGTAACTGCCACTAACTTGGAAGTAGCTCTCGCCGGTCGCTGCCGCGGACCGCTCGTTACGCTCGCTCGGCTCGCGCGCGGTTGGTCGTAATTCTAACCTAACCTAACCTATTCGGTCGGTAAGCAGTATAGTGCAGTTCACAATTTATCGACAGTTTACAATCTCGCGAGATAGATTATAATCTAACGGTATTTACAATTTTACGGTGACATACACACTCCTAAGTGTAACAGCATTTTCTTCGATTTTATGGTATTTCCAATTTCACACATACGTGCTAACTTTACTTTTAAATAAGACTGGAGTAAGTATGGGTGAATAGACATTTTTGTATATGACGTTGAACGTGTGTAAATTATTAAAGAATTGCGTAAGGATTTCCCAACGGTTACCCAAAAATTAGCACTTTCATTAAAGAAACTATTGTATTTGACTTTTTTTGGGTAAGACCGAGGTCAAAACTAGGCCTATAGTACTATACAAGGTGTAACAGAATAAACGCAAGACTTGAAGTTAGTTTGTTCCTAATTGAGTACTGAATCGATTTATGTAACTTTTAATATAGGTGTTTTTTACAAAAATAATGCATTTTGCCATACCTACCGCCGATTGAGCCAAAGAAAATTCAATCTTATGTCAAGGCAATAAGGGCCAATTTTAAATGCATAAAGTATTGCTAGGGTCAATGCGTATTTCTTAATAATAACAGTTAGCTTTAAAAAAAAATGTTTTGATCATTGTTTTATGCTTTTAACTCGATACTCTGATTGGGGTGTATGAGGACTAGCGTTAATTATGTTACATGTTGTATACAGTGTGTTTCAGAAATGTGTGCTGATATTTGAGGCTATCAGCGCAAAAGTGGTGTAACTCACAATTTGGCTTTCCAGCTTACACCGTTCTTGCTCTATTGTTTTGCTTTAAAGACCCGTGTAAAAACAATGTTTGTCAGCGCCATCTATTGGTGGATACTAAAAGGAGCTTACGCCACTATTGTATTGAAAGATTATAATTTAAGGTGAATCTAGTCCACATTTTTCCCATACAAACTTCGGGAGTGTATTACTCTACTGTTCGACAATGTACATCAATAATTAAACATGGTATGGTTTTGTCTCATTATTAATATTGTCTGTACGGAAACAGAATACTAAAATAAAATGCCGTTAAAAAGTCAGGAGCCAACAAAGATTCGTTTTTCTTTCTAATTTAACCTAACTTTGGGCGTGTTTAAGTAATAAAAGAAGTGTAAAATCTGAAAAACCAAGTCGGTACCGACGAAGTTCAAATATCGAAAATTACAATAAACTTTATTGGTCATTGATTAGTGCAGTGGTTTTTTCATAAAACCCGATCTTCCGAAGGACTGTTCTTAATTTTTTACGTGCCTGTTGTACTATAAATGATCCTGCATCTCACTCAATAGCGTTGTGCGTGTAGACTAGCGTCTAACTGCTCATCACTGATACTACCTCTGTCGGACACGATGCCTGGTGAGACAACGGCCTATCAGTGAGTTCGAGCGCGCGACTCGGTTCCCCTCAACTAATGTATTTTACGGTTCACCGTTGTTTGATAGAACAACGTTTGATATAATATTACTAAATCGAACAACGTTTAAGAAAATCATCACTTTGTATAATATCGTTTGACAGAATTTTCAGTTCATCGAATATTTATTTGCTATAACAACATTTGCGCTAATGATCAAAAGGTATAATGTTCAGACAATATTACCGAAGAAGCATTATTTTAATATCGCTGTTCCCGAAATTTATACTATCGAATAAAGGAAATCCTCTCCTCTTGCCCATGGCTTGTTGTGTATGTAGGCGTACGTAATAATTAGTTAGACAGACACATTTAGTACGCGAACCGTCCCTCGTACTCGCACCGGTTGACGCGACGCAACACGACACAACGCAACGCAACGCAACACTGAATCCTTTCGCAACCCCAAATTTGTATAATTACTGTGAAAAAAAAAAAAACTAGGTTCTTCAGGTTGACAGAAACGAATCGCTATAAATCCGACTCCACGCAGTCTTGTCTGCCCTACCCCTAGAGTGTAATTTAGAATCGCGTAGGCGCGGAGGGGCGAGGCGGCCCGCGAGCTGAGGAGCGGGTGGTTGTTACACTCGCCGCGGCGGCTGAGGCAAGCCGAAGCCGCGGTGGTGAGTGTTGAACCATCTGCGACGATAAGCTCGCGAGGGACCGCCGTAGCCCCGCAGCACCGGAGCCGTGACAGAAACGAATTTTCAAATGAAATTAGTTCAAATAAATAATTACGCTAAATAAAAATTTACCAATGAATTATTCGGTCAAATGAATAATTCTTCGAAATGACTTTATTGCAACTAAAATTCGATTTAGTAATATTATATCAAACGTTGTTCTATCAAACAAGGGTGAACCGTATTTTACACTATAACCGTACCCAATAAAAATTATTGTGGGTTACACCACTTTTGCGCTAAAAGCCTCATTTAAGAGTGCGATACAGACTGGCAAACTGAACTGCTTTTTCCGTGAGACCAAAATCATTAAAGCGAAAATAATATCAGTCGTCCCATTCAAAACTTCAATACCTGCTCTGTGTGTGACCACGCACGATGAAGGGTTTCGTAGTTGGGATGAACGTATCTTAAGGTGAACCTAGTCCACATTTTTTCCATACAAACTTCGGGAGTGTATTACTCCACTGTTCGACAATGTACATAAAAAATTAAACATGGTATGGTTTTGTCTTATTATTAATATTGTCTGTACGGAAACAGAATACTAAAATAAAATGCCATTAAAAAGTTAGGAGCCAACAAAGATTCGTTTTTCTTGCTAATTTAACCTAACTTTGGGCGTGTTCAAGTATTCAAAGAAGTGTAAAATCTGAAAAACCAATTCGGTACCGACAAAGCTCAAATATCGAAAAGTACAATAAACTTTATTGATCATTGATTTACGCAGTGGTTTTTTTATAAAATCCGATCTTCCGAAGGACTGTTCTTAATTTTTTACGCGCCTGTTGTACTATAAATGATCCTGCATCTCACTCAATAATGTTGTACGTGCAGACTAGCTTGTAACTGCTCATCACTGATACTACCTCTGTCGGACACGATGCCTGGTGAGACAGCGTGCTTTTTAGCCAGGCTCATCAGTGAGTTCGAGCCCGCGACTAGGTTCCCCTTAAGGCTAGGTTGTTCCGGCCTGTGGGCCTTTGAAACGCTACCTCCGCCTCCCCCAAATGCAGCGTGACGTATTTATTTACGATGAACTGTCAACCATTTAGCAGAAAATCCATGCCATAGTGTAACATATTGCAGTTGATCAACGGAATTATTTTTGCTTATGTTCGACATTTTTTCCTTAGTTTTAGATACATTTTATGGTAGAACTAAAATCTATACATCTATACATATAAATAAAATTGGAGTGTCTGTTTGTAATATTAAAATAACCACTTTTTGCTACATGCATATGAATATATATACGGTACATATACCAAAATATTTTTTTTTACAATTTTTGTCTGTCTGTCTGTCTGTTTGTTCCCACTAATCTCTGAAATGGCTTGACCCTTTTTGACGGGACTTTCACTGGCAGGTAGCTGATGTAATAAGGAGTAACTTAGGCTACTTTTATTTTCGATTTTTTTATTTGTTTTTATTGATTCCATATCCTGTAAAGTACCTATTGAGCTTTTTCAAATGATCAGATACCGACGCCAACCCGATAGCGATAAGTTAGCAGCTATACACAAACCGATATAATTATTATCGGCCCGATGATATTGGTGAATATCGATGACCATCGCGAGTCACTAAACGACTACAATACAGTAATTACCGACGTCTCGAAGTCGGCAGCGCGAATAAGCGTGTTCAAGTTAAAGAATGGCTGGTTCTCTCACCCCGCACTGCGTCTTCGCTGGTCGAAATTGTCCGATATCGGTGTCAGACACTGTCTGCGACGATACAGTTGACAATAACAACTAATTATGTAAAAGCGTTTAGTAGGTACTAAACGTATGCGAAAATCTGACCGCCGATATTGTGGCGTTGTCGGAATCGGCTTATGTGCTGTGTTGTAATTTAATGTAATTGTTAATGTGATGTAATCAACTAATTTTATTAATGAAACAAAAGCAAAAATGTATTTTCAAACAAAACTAGCTTTGCCTGAGGCTGGTAGTTCCAGAGATAGAGATTTCAAACATATAAAAAACCGGACAAGTGTGAGTCGGAATCGCCCACTGAGGGTTCCGTACAAATTTGTAGGTACCATATTGTAATAAAAAAGTTATGGGCAAATTTAGATTTTCGCGAAAACTTGTAAGTATCAAAATTTACTTTAATTTTCAACTTTTTACTTTTTTGGAATTTTTCCTTTATTTGTGCTGTAAGATCTTACTTTTTGCCAAATTTTGTGATTCTAGGTCAACGGGAACTACCATATAGGTTTTCGACCCAAAACCTATAAGGTACTTCCGGTTGACCTAGAATTGTGAATTTTGGTTAAAAGCAAGGTCTTACAGCACAAGTAACGGGAAAATTCCGAAAAATAAAAAAGTTGAATATTAAAGTAAATTTTGGTACTTACAAGTTTTCGCAAAAATCTAAATTTGCCCATATATTTTTATCGTGTCGACTCAGGACCTTGATTTTTATACACCTAATAGGAACTATAGACTTCAGTATCTGGTATAAATTTCAACTTGCTAGAGCCACCCATTCCTGAGAAAATCGGAGGTGACACACGGACAGACAGACGGACAGATGGGAAGGGTTCCTCTTTCAACTTTTGAGGTACGGAACCCTAAAAACAAACTCTTCAGCTTTATTATTATTATGATTGCTACGGGTTCCGACCTCAGGACTAGCTGCTTCTCACACGGACAACTGTACGTCAATTGCTCCCGCGTCACCAATCCATCGCGAACGAAGTCGCGAGCTGAAGCTGGTTACAGATACACATGGATTTTTGGTAGTAAGGTGAAAATAAATAATTGCACCATTGCAATAGGAACCCTTGTGCAATTTGTTCTATGAGAAAATAAATGTCTTTAAACCGAAATCATGCTGCCAGACCTTTCAACCAGCGACTTTCCAACACAAGTGTTAGTTGTCAGTGAATTTGAGAATTTGAGAATTTGAATTTGAACTGAAGGAACACGGGTGGGTTTTAGTCAGTAAAAGTCTGTCACGCTTTCCAGACCGGGATAAATCATTTGATGATTTCCCATCCAAAACAAAAATAAAACCATTGTGCAATTTGTTCTTTGAGAAAATAAATATCTCTAAACCGAATTCATGCTTCTCAGACCCAGAGGTTAAGGCTAAACGTTAGTAATCAGTAACTTCAAAAAAATTGATTTAATAGACAAGCTGTGTGCTCGACGGTATTTCTCTGCGACAAAAATGGTAGATTTCCATACAAATTTGCATCCACTATTTAACTTCTTTAGTGGCAGAATTTTCAAAGATCCTGAATTTCAGATTTGTATAAAGTAGAATCGGCTAAAAATCGTCGTACTGTTTCGCTTATACTGTAACCAAATTCTTTTGTTTTTGATGTTTGACACCGCTCATAAAGAACCGTAAATATTGTGAGCACATATAAAGAAACAATTGCCGTACTTCATTGTCTAATGACTTACCTACTGCTCCAGCTAAAATTTATCGAATCTATTATTTTAAGACATCAAAATTAAATTTGTACATATTTTTTATCCGTCCCCGGTCTTGTCGGATTACCGACCCATTGGACCATTTACCAAGACAAAAGTGGCATAGATCCAAGTATATGGCATAGATACGATACGATACGTCTTTGACGAACTTGATTGCGAACATGAGCACCAAGTTCTACTGTTAGCGCATAACCACTGCCTTCACACGGCGCTATTTTTCAAGCACGTGGTAATATTTTATCGTATAGTGACAGTGACTTTTGGTATTCAAAACTGAAAGTTGTTCACTCAGAGCCAATATGATAAAATTACCGATCCTAGAAAAAATCTTGTGTTGCTACACACTGCGGACAAATTGTTTACCGTGTGATATTAATGTAGGATGATAGTAGCGAAGACAGGTCGGTGGAGAGTAAATATCATAGTTGATATGGATGAATCTGATTTTAAAAATCTTAGAAAAATGTCTTTTGTACAAACTTCTTCATAAACGACGATAAAACATTACATACGCCTCTCACTTGACTATTATTTTATCGATATTAATTTGTAATGTGTCAACACTATTTTAACATGACAATTAAACGTCATCATATTTACTAGAAATAATCACATTTTCGAACACAATTTTATGAATTAAAACAATAATATAATTACAAGATATTTTTTGTGAGTTATCCCGATTTCATAATTTAATTTGTTATTATTTTATTCGATTTTTTTGTACAGGCGCAGGGTGAGCGAGTTTTTGAAAATTTTGACACAGGTCCACCCTCTATGACGTCCCGCAGGACTCTGAGCGCGAGCCGATTTAGCCCGATTTACTGTTTTTGAGTTTGTTTAAAAAAAAATCTATTAAACTAAAAATTTCAACCTTTATTTTCCCTCCTAAATACGATTCTCTTATTGTACATGCAATTTCTACACAATTTTGTGCTATTATTAGGAAATGAGATGGAAACTGGTTTCGAAATCGACCCTACTTCGGATTTTTTTTTCATCGAGCAAATTGCAATTAATCGTGTTTTGAACCTTTAATTTCCCTCAAAAAAGGATCTATCTATGACATATATTTTTTTCAGGGCTGAAACAGGCAATTTCGGATAACCCCCCGTTAAGGCGGAGATTTTTGGAAAACGCTCAAAAAGGTGGTTTTTAAAGCTGTGGATCTTCTAACCGTAAATAATTTCGAAAGCACAAAAATATTTGATATATTCAAGTCTTTTTTGCATACAGTGATGGAACTCAAAACATAATTAAACATACTTTAATGCATCAAAAAAAATCATCAAAGTCACCTCTTAATTTTCTTTAAAATCAGTTTATCCCTTCAATAACAGTTATAAACATTATATTAAAAATAGACCATAAAATTCCAAATGCCAAACTGCATCCAGTGATGGATATTAAATAGTTAATATATAATTTATCTACGATTTTATTTGCATTTTTACGACATACGCAAGCTCATTTGTTATTCGAATTTTATACAACAGATTTTAACCCGTAACAGATTGCAATAAGAACTATTATCGCTCATAACGACAATATTTAAAGTTACCAGGGCCTTAAGAACAAACTTATTATTGTAGTTGAAAAACATATTCTCCTATACATTCCAACTGCAAATGTAAGTTGGTCGACTAGTACTATTCTTACACAAACCAGCAATATTTTTTAAAGACCTTTCCAACGATATCCCACACCATGGGGTAGACGAGAGAAAAATAAACAACCCCACTTTACGTGTAGCGGAGGTACCTACCCTAGTATATTTTAAAAAAATATATATTTTTTTTTTGTTCCTGTCGGCGTAACTAATATGTATGTATATCCTTGCCAAATTACAGCTTTCTAGTACTAAGAGTCTCTGAGCTAAGCTGCAAACAAACGGACGGAAGGACACACATTTTTTAGGGTTCAGTTGTCAACAAGGAATGACTACGGAACCCTAAAAAAATGTGCGTCAGTCACTTAAAAAAGTTGGTACAAAAAACCCTCTTTCTGTTGCAGTCGGGTAAATACTAAAGCTAATTCGCTGACAATCTCACGGAGGAAACCAACATAAATTATTATTTTAAAATTACAATAACAAATCCGTAGGTACCTAGTTGGTGTTTAAAAAAACCCTGGAAAACTAAAAACTTAAATCTAAATCGGGATTAAATATAAAAATTAACAACAAGCACAAGATGTTATGCGTACTAAAACAGGTTTTCAATTAGGTTATTCAGATTCAGTTTAATCTACACTTTAAATATATTATCATTAATTATTTTAATTAATATTATAAAGCTGAAGAGTTTGTTTGTTTGGTTGAACGCGCTAATCTCAGGAACTTCTGCTTTGAACTGAAATATTCTTTCAGCGTTGGATAGCCCATTTATCAAGGAAGGCTATAGGCTGTATAACATCACGCTATGACCCTTAGGAGCCGAGCAATGAGAAAAAAAGACAAATACGAAGTACTCACACGGGCAGGCGATTCGAAGCGACGAAGTGGGTTGGGGGGGCAAGAAATTTGACGCGAACGAAGTCGCGAGCAGAAGCTAGTTATACACCGTGACATTTTAATCGTCTTACAAAGGTGGTCCACTCATTGTATCCGACATAAAATATCTACAGGCGCGATTAAAAAATTATTATTCATAAGTCCAAATTTTTATTTTTTTATTTTATTATAAAAGGATAGTAGTCATTGGATACATGAAGTCGGCTGCCGTTGTAAGACGATTAAATCACGTGTCACGGTGTATATAATATCCACAACTTCGTCCGCCTGAAATTTCTTATTCCCCAACTCACCGCGTCGCATCACATCGCATCACGTTGCATCACGTCGCATCGCGTCGCATCCCGTCGCTCTATTACTTCGTTTTCGTTCAGCGTTCTTTTTTTAGTTTTTTTTTCGTTTTCTTCGGCTCTTAAGGTTATTTTACATGGAGCGACCGGCTGTCTGACCTCCACAACCCAGATGCTGGGTAACACGATACCCCTTGTATACTCGGCTACACATCGAGCTATACATTTCCAGTATAAAATAATCTCGTATTGTATAGGATTTCCGTACAGTGCGACATCACCGTGTACTGAAAATGTAAAGCTTGATGTGTAGTCGTGTGTGCGTGATAAGTGATAACTAAACTACTAACAGAAGAAAAGCCGAAACAAACTCAGAGGTCTTTGAAATTTCAAACATAATGTCGGTCAGATCGTGTGAAGACCATGTAGGCTGCTATCTAAAATGGTATTTTGAGGAAAGAACCTCACAATTAAATAAGTGTTTGTAATAATTACCGAAATATAACCATATTCAAATGTAAAAATAACAGGCAGGTATTTTATGAAAATAGCTGACCAATTATATTATAATTAATGTCATTGTTATAAAAAACCCTCGACCCAAATAAAATCTGTAAAAAGTAAAAACATAATATTTATTGGCCATTTAAGTTGCAGGTAGTATTTTGATCAAGGCATGTCAAGTCGGGGGACGGCTAATGAAAATGCTAGGCCTCCTCTGTTTGACCTTTTCAATGACCGTACCCCGACTTGACAATGCCTTGATCAAAATACTACCTACAATTTAACGGCCAATAAATATTACTTTTTAGAGTTTTTGTTTGGCTGGGGGTTTTTAAAATTTATTTTTTATTTCCAACTTTTTAAACTTAATCTCTCGCTTAAATCTTCGCAGTGTTGCGTTTGTTTCTGCAAACACTATTTTAAAAATCACATTTTGTAGTTTTAAGAATGTAACTACTAGCTCTTTCGTGAAAACCTCAGCTTTTCTAAAGAGTATTATTATTCTAAAATAACTGGTTAAGAAAAACATAATTCCCATCACTTCAAAGTTAACAATGAAGATTTTTTTTACTTTAGTCATTATATTTAAATTTTTTAATGCATATTTATAATTAATTGCTGTCCAGTAGGTACCTAACTAATAAAACGATAAAAAACTAAGTATTGTTATGTTTTTTTAACTAGCTAAAGATATAATCTTGAGGTGTTAAGAAAATGTTAAGAGCGGTGGTTGTTGGTCATATGAACATATGACCTACAACCTTTGTAACCTCACACACTGACAGATTACATACTTATTAATATTCTAGGAAATTGTATATTTACTTTTACAATGTTTGTAAATGTGTGGGCACCATGTATCTATCATAAAATTAATTTATTTGTAATTGCTTCAATTTCATTCTTTTTACCAATTTGGGTACAGTAATTTTGTTCTGGATGCATCGTTTTCACACATAATTATACAATGAATGTATGTTAAATATTGTAGTTAAATCATTTTTAAAAGAGTAACGGTGGAGTTTCTTGCCCATTCTTCTCCATACGAAACTACATTTTGGAAGGGGCGACTAG
Source organism: Polymixis lichenea (assembly GCA_949091785.1). Lineage (NCBI taxonomy): Eukaryota > Metazoa > Arthropoda > Insecta > Lepidoptera > Noctuidae > Polymixis > Polymixis lichenea. The sequence goes on from OX420959.1 coordinate 9,620,965, forward strand.
AATCAATTCTATTTTAATGTAAATGTTGACGTTCAAAAGTGCCTTTTAAGTGCCTATTTGAAATAAATGCTTTGACTTTGACTTTGACTTTGTAATTTATTTCATCACGACAAGATGCGACTTCCATAATCTAAATACACGTAGTAAAGATGAAATTGTGATTCCAAAATTTCGATTGACTAAAACTAGTAAGTCATTTCTAATAAACAGTATCCGCTTCTATAACAAGTTGCCAAAATCGGTTATAGAACTTAGCGATGGAAAGTTTAAAACTCACATCAAACGTGTCCTTATCAAAAAAGCATATTATAAGATAAAAGACTACGTTGAAGACAAGGAAGTTTGGCATTAATTCCTTCTGCATATGTGGCTTCTTTTAATTCTTTATTTTCATTCCTCTAAGTACCTGGTACTTATTGACAGGCCTGCACTGACCTCCCATACCTAATATCACTGTAATTTGAAAACATTATAAAATCCAATTATTTTTAAAAGAGTAACCGTGGAGTTTCTTGCCGGCTCTTCTCCATAGGAAGCGACAAATTGGAACCGTGCACCTAGCTTCTGACGTTTCATAAGTGCCCTTGCAGGTTTATGTGAAATAAAATATTTTGATTTGATTTGATTTGATCACCACTGCTCCTCAAACGGTAAAGGAAAATATCGTGAGGAAACCGGCATGTCCAAGAACAAAGCAATTTTAGTGTTGTTCCCACCGTAAAAGTGGTTCAAAATGTTGAGTTTATCTCAGTTCCCCTCATCGGGTTCTTAGGGAACGTACTCATATCTACTACGTGACCCGTTCTGAGGGTGGGGGGGGGCGGTATTCAAAATACTACGCTTGGTAACGGGGGCGGGGGGGGGGGGTAGGTGTTTAGGTTTCGTTACGTAGTCAAGCTTGTGGTTTTTCGAGCTACATTTAAATATGGCGCGCAGCGTATAGCGCAGTGTATTAAGTTCCAGATAATATAAGATGTTTTGTTTTTACATAAGTTTTTTCTTCTTGATAATATTTTTTTTAGGTACCTATGTTCGTATTCTTGGCGTCACGAGGCAAGCGCTGTATTGGTAAAGACAAATATTAGCAAAATTATCATTTTTGAACATTCTGTCGGCAAAAAATTATTTTAAACCATATTTATGAATTACTAAATGAAAACTAGAGGGGGAGGAGGAGTTTTATCATATGCTACGGATGGTCACCGAGGGGGGAGGAAATAATATTTTTTTTTATAAAAAAATATTTATTTTAAACATGAACACATCCATGAACAGTCCATTCGTTGGTTAGTGATGGGTTAGTAGCTCAAACTCAAACTCAAACTCAAAGCATTTATTTCAATTAAACCACTTTTGAATTGTCAAAAAGTCGATCAGTCGGAAAGTTGAAGCTAGTTGCCCATTCCAAAACGTAAATCTCTATGGAGAAGAACGGGCAAGAAAGCAGAAAGTACTTATAGTCTTTAGTTTTGTTAGTAAGGACACAAACACATTTAAATTGCCTAAGCCCGCCCTCGAGGCTCAGTATGGAAGTACCATAGGTATATTTACGCCTCCGACTAAATCTTGGGAATCACAGCCATGACGTTATGTGATGAAATGATTATTTATTTACGTGTACCTATAGCTATTTCCACCCGTGGATAGGGCAGTGCCGTTGTATAGGGCAGTCTGGCCTGTTAAGGGGAACCTAGTCGCGGGCTCGATAGGCCTAGCTAAAAAGCACGCTGTCTCACCAGGTGTCATGTCCGACAGAGGTAGTATCAGTGATGAGCAGTTAGACGCTAGTCTACACGTACAACATTATTGAACGAGATGCAGGATCATTTTACAACAGGTGCGTAAAAAATTTAGAACAGTCCTTCGGAAGATCGGGTTTTATGAAAAAACCACTACATAAATCAATGACCGATAAAGTTTATTGTACTTTTAGATATTTGAGCTTTGTCGGTACCGACTTGGTTTTTCAGATTTTACACTTCTTTTATTACTTTACTTTAACACGCCCAAAGTTAGGTTAAATTAGCAAGAAAAACGAATCTTTGTTGGCTCCTAACTTTTTAATGGCTTTTTATTTTAGTATTCTGTTTCCGTACAGACAATATTAATTATGAGACAAAACCATGTTTAATTTTTGATATACATAGTCGAACAGTGGAGTAATACACTCCCGAAGTTTGCATGGGAAAAATGTGGACTAGATTCACCTTAACAATCATCTTCAGGATGCCGTCCCGAGTGTTACGCAAGCGCTGTAGCAAGGAAGCCGCTAAATGGGTCACGTAGTATATACGTTCCCTTAATTATTTTACTGAACTATTAAATCAAATGAAATGTTTATTTATGCAAGTAGATCTTAAAATACACTTTTACACGCCAATATTTTGTTGGTTAATATTTTAAAAACTAGATGGCGCCGCCATTTCCTAGCTGACTGTTCCCTGAGAAGAAAAGCCGAAACAAACTCAGAGGTCATGGTATCTTTTAAAGTCCAAACATTATATTATTTGAATTTTATGTGAGTCTAACAATGCACGGCAGTGTCTGGAAGGGCCTTTTGAAGAAAGAGCCTTTGCAGCTTTGAGCTGACTACCTTGTTGGTCTAGTGGTCACAAGCGCTATACTGCTGAACATAAACTCCTGGTCCCTAGTTGCTTAACAAACTGTTCATCAGAATGTGAATCAGTTTGAAGGATATTGGTAATACACAAACATATAATCAGCCTATAATGTTCCCACTGCTGGGACACAGGCCTCCTCTCGGTGTGAGGAAGTGGGCCGTAATCCACCACGCGAGCCCAGTGCGGGTTGGTAGATGTCATATGTCTTCGATGTTTTGCATATACACCGTGAGATTTTAGTCGTCTAACAACGGCAGCCCACTTCATGTATCCAATGACTACTAATCATTTATAAAAAAGAAAGACATTTTTGAACATTTGCATAATAAAAAAAAAATGAAAACATCATTCACTAAGACGCATTTCTTAGTTTGAAACACCCTGTTATGGAGATGGAATTAATGATGGAATGCAATGGTAGGTAGGTAGATATCTTCTACTGTTTGATACGTTAACATTATTAACAGGAAGGGTGTTTCATAATTCTAAAGCGTTATTTATTTGCCTTTGTACCCATTATCTTAATTAATGGTAACAATGTTTTAATCGTGCCTAGAGGTATTTTATGACGGATACATTAAGTTGACCACCTTTGTAAGACGACTAAAATGTCACGGTGTATAGAGAAGGCTAGGCGTGTGGCTAAGTAATGTAAGCCGTACGGGTCAATCAATCAGCTTAAGCTGCGCTTGCCGCGGTTGGTCCGTGGATGGGTGACCATCTTTACATACTGAGACCCCTCCGTGCCTCGGAAAGCACGTTAATCCGTTGGTTCCGGCTGTCATTGACAACCAGTCTTACCAAGGGGTATCGCATTACCCAGTAACTGGGTTGTGAAGGTCAGATAGGCAGTCGCTCCATGTAAAATACTGGTATTCAGCTGCATCCGGTTAGACTGGAAGCCGACCCTAACATAGTTGGGAAAAGGCTAGGCAGATGATGAGAGAAGGAGTACAGAAGAACTCCTTCTCCATATAATCTTTAACTGTGCCAAATTTCATACTCCTCCGTCCGACTAATTTTCGTAAAAAGGGGACAATGTTTTTGTTACACGTATTAATATATAGATTAAAATCATAAATATAGCCGGCCGAGTTCATTTAAGTCCATTAAATTGCTATGAAATGGAAAAAGAAATAAATAAATGTAAAAAACACGCTTTAAAAACGCAACTAAAAAGCAGAAAAAAATATCAAAAAAGCGTGGGGTGCTTTTTGAGGTATTTTTATGATCAATTAATAGCAAGCATCCCACGCTTTAAAAAAAATATTTTCTGCTTTTTTAGTTGCGTTTTTAAAGCGTGTTTTTTATATTGTGATGTAACCAACTTTTTGTAACATTACCATGATTTTAAAAGAGTGTCCATGGAGTTTCTTGCCCGTTCTTCTCCATAGGTACCTACGCTTTGGAATGGGCAATTAGCTTCATCTTTCTAACTCACCGACCTTGACAATTCAAAAGTGCCTGTAATTGGTTTATTTGAAATAAATGCTTTGAGTTTGAGTTTGAGTTTGAGTTTGATTTTTTTATCTACTATTTATTTTCTATTTTATTAGTTTTGCTAACTACAAAAGCGTGATTTTTCAGTTTTTTTTAAAATATTGAATTGTCATTGGTCCTCGATAAGTCTATAAAGTTTAAATGAAATCTGACCGTTTGAAGTGGGTCAAAATCAAGTCCAAAGGAGTCGGTTACAAACAAACATACCAACATACAGGTGAAGCTAATAAAAAGAGTGTAAAAATAAATCTAATCAGGAATGAAGAGATCTGCAGGAGAACCAAGGCAACCGATATAGCTCGAAGAATTACCAACCTTAAGTTACAGTGGGCAGGGCACATTGCTCGCAGAACAGATGCCCGATGGGGCCGAAAGGTTCTGGAGTGGCGACCGCGTACCAGAAGACGTTCAGTTGGAAGGTATCCCACATGGTGGACCGATGACCTTGTGAAGGCCGCGGGAATCCGCTGGGGGTGGGAAGCACAAGACCGGTCGCAGTGGAGGAGCTTGGGGGAGGCCCATGTCCAGCAGTGGACGTCTTTCGGCTGAAAGATGATGGTGAAATGGAAAAATCATTAAAAGGAGTTACATTGATTAAATTTGAACTAAGTGGGCTAACTTAGCGCAACCAACTTAAACTATTATATCACAGCTAGCATTAGTAGAACAATGGCCGGAACATTTATTATGTTATCACTGACTTTGACATTGACCGTGGCCATTTAATTTAGTTTGGTGAACGGTCACAACCTACGATAGCTTAAATAATCGCCGCGCCGATTGCCTCATCGGGGTTAAACTTCGCTTTCTAATGCGCTTAATGGATGGGGAACTCTTTTTAACACAACGAGAAAAAACGGTAATTTAAAAAACTAAAAACCCCGACCGCTTTTCTGAGTAGGTATTCATGGAAAAGCCCTAAAACAAGAAAGTCGTTGTACCCGATTGCACTTAACTTAAAAATCGCCAGTTGCTAAGGCGATGCTTATAAGCAGATAAATTGTAGCAGTCGGGACCCATTCTAGAAAGTCAGCCGTCTAGTCAGTAGATTGGAGTAATCTGCAATGTAATATAGGTATGTGCTCACAATTCACTAAGCCTCCATTTCTAGAATGGGTCCCGACTGCTACAATTTATCTCCTCCTTCTGGCGCAGTCGGGTAAAAATAACCTCATTCCCGTCTGTCATTTGAATTTCAGGCTTGTTAGTTGATTCGCACGAATTTTCTCGCCTGGAACGGGCCAATCCACTGTTAATATTTTTTAATTTTATTCGGAAGACGATTCGCATGAAATTAATTTATTTGCGGGCGAATTTCTAAGTTCAGAAATACGTCTAAGACATGGCACGTTTTAAATTAGATGCAATACTAGCTTTTTTAGCGGCTTCCCCGTGGAGTGCAAAAATTATCCCACGGGAACGTTTTACCGGGATAAAATGTGTTATTCCAGATTATAAGCCATCTGTATGCCCAATATTCAATGACGTTCAGCCGTTTTTGAGAGATCGAGTTACAAACATCCAAACATCTAAACATACAAACTTTCGCATTTATAACATTACAATAGGAATAAGTAGGATAGGATTAATTTATTGCATTTTCGCAGTTGTCGATTCGCCCACAAACAAATTAAAGTGCGATTCGACTAATAAGCTGAATTACTAAGCCAAAACTAAAATCAGTTTAAGTAATCAAAGTAAGTTTTGTATGAGAGTCAAAATGGCGGGTGTACCATAACGAATCAAATTATACCAATTACCAAAACAATGTACCTAAAACGTACTATTTTGCACCTAGCCTAAAAAATCTGTACCTCCCTCAGGACGAAATTGTTACGAAATTAAGGTACACCCGCCATATTGACATCAAGATGGCGGGTGTTCTATAATATTTTATTATTTAACCATTACTCACAAAATATAATTACACCAAAAAATTGTACCTACATTATTACCTCAAGTAAAAATAAACACACACTTGATCAATTGGATAGTTCCTGAGAAATTGAATTAGATAGTTCCTAATGTCAATATGGCGGGTGTACTTTAATTTCGATATAATTTCGTTCTGAAGGAGGTACAGATTTTTAAGAGCTAGGTAAAAAAAAGTACGTTTTAGGTACATTTTTTTTGGTAATTGGTATAATTTGTTTCGTTATGGTACACCCGCCATTAAGGCTCTCACAGTTTTTTAAATGTAAAACTACATAGAAAAGTCGACCACGTGGCCACCACTTTTCACCATTTTCCAATAAGGAGTGTCTCTCTTTGTCCATAAACAAGCGACCCGGTGAAAGATAAAATAGAATTTCAATGTCTTTGCCCTGATATGTAATCCAACAAAGAATGAATGAACGAACAATGAACGGAAATTGCATAAGTACCCATGTCTGTTACACTACGTTACATTCTTAGTAGTTTCATGTCTTTGAATTTTGTGACATTTAATTCTAGTCGTACTGTACGTGGTTTACGTTTATTGATTGAAGACAACCTCAGTTATGAAAAATATATTTTAAGTTTTTATAATTTGTATTTATGTTTATACGAATTCATTAATATATTATTACGTGCTGGTTTGGTAGGTACCGAATTTTCATTTACTACAACGTCAAACAATATAAAATAAAAAAATGAGTAAAATGAGGTACTTCATAACTTCAATTTATTTAGACACTGCTTCCGCCCGTGTGTAGGTCAAACAATATTCCATGGGAACGTACTTTTGGCATAAAAAGTATAAGTGTCAATTCAAGTTATGAACTAAGTATTTGCCAAATTTTGAGATAATGAGAATAAACATCGAAACATCTAAACACACTAAGTTTCACATTTATTTTAAGTATTAGGAGGATTATTAACACTAATCCAGAGTTTAACGACTTCCCTTAGTGACTAACATCGGTAAGTTAAATATTTAGAAGTTCCACACCAGATTTACCTCAAACTGTTGGTGACGCAAGATGAATTATTTAATTATTAAGGCAAATCTAGTCCACATTTTTCCATACAAACTTAGGGAGTGTATTACTCCACTGTTCGACAATTTACATCAAAAATTAAACATGATATCGTTTTGTTTCATTATTAATATTGTCTGTACGGAAACAGAATACTAAAACAAAAAGCTATTAAAAGTTAGGGGCCAACAAAGATTCGTTTTTCTTACTAATTTAACCTAACTTTGGGCGTGTTTAAGTAATAAAATTAGTGTAAAATCTGAAAAACCAAGTCGGTACCGACAAAGTTCAAATATCGAAAAGTACAATAAACTTTATTAGTCATTGATTTATGCAGTGGTTTTTTCATAAAACCCGATCTTCCGAAGGACTGTTCTAAATTTTTTACGCGCCTGTTGTACTATAAATGATCCTGCATCTCATTCAACAATGTTGTGCGTGTAGACTAGCTTCTAACTGCTCATTACTGATACTACCTCTGTCGGACACGATGCCTAGTGAGACAACGTGCTTTTTAGCCAGGTCCATCATTGAGTTCGAGCCCGCGACTAGGTTCCCCTTACTGACATATCGCACCCTCAGCAATGTAAGGGTGTATGTGAGTGTTAAGTGAATGTTAAGGAGATTTTTCTGACAGAGAAAAGTGTATACATGTCGAGTTGTAACTCGAAATATTGAGTTATTGACTTTTAACATTAGATGGACTCAATATCAACTGTTCTACCACTTGGCTTTCACAGAAAGAGAAAAAAGACAATATTAAAGCGAATACTGTAATTGTGTCTCTTTCACACCACCCTCTTCCGCGTCCACGTCTTCCCGCTACAGAGGCCCAACCAATAAGGTGCTCGTAGTTGTCAAAGCCGGACCGCTGACTACGCAAAAAAAAAATGAGAGCTATAGCACTTTAAATTATGATGATATGTATATTATTATAAAATGTAAAAACATCGGGTTCCCTAAATCATTTAACTCGTTTTCCCAAAAGTTGATATTTTTTAAATAGGCGTTTACTTTATTAAGGGTGCGATATGCTACCTATATGCCATCTACTTTTTAAAATATTGACCTACAAAATATTGACGTGTAAAAGTGTCTTAAGATCTACTTACAATAGGTGAATAAACATTTCATTTCATTACTGGAAAGCTTAAAATGTCAATTTCCGTGGTAGAAATATAAAACGCTTTGTAAGTGATTTTCCCTTGACTTAGAGCCTCTGAAGCAGCTACATTTTATGTTGTAGTCTGTTTTATATTTTTCTATATTTCGATGTAGGTTGTGTTCTTCCCGTGTAAAGTTTTTAATTATTTGTTTTTGGTATATTGGCGTGTGCTAGCTGGCCATATGGCAAATATTTTTCGCAATGTTAATTACTTACCTACCATTGTATAGAATCAAGTTGTTGTAACTTAATAGACAGCTGGGGAGTTTGTTGCGCCACTTTTTCTTCCCAGCTAAAGCACTAGGAAGCGGTGAAGGGCGGGCGTTTTGGGGGACTGTCTTATGTAATTTTGACGTTCAAAAAGTGCTGACTCTCAGCCTAGTTTGAATAAATGACATTTGATTTTGGTTTTGTTTGTCCCTATAAATACTTTTACTTTCTCCAATTTTACCAAGGCGCGGAAAAAGTAAAGAGTTTGGACTAAGGACGCAAGTCGAAATCTCCGGTTTTGTAAAGGACATAATTACAGTAACCGGAACCACAGCGGCCTTCGTTTAGTAAAACCTTGAAATATTTGATACATATAACAACTTTCCTTTTACGCGCTTTGGAAATACATAATTACTTTTTAAATAAATCTTTTTATCTTATCAATATATCTTTCGCCAGCGGCTTCGCTCGCATGAAGGTCGGAAATTCTTTTCGATTTCTTTTTTGATTTCGTATTTTCGTTACTCTTGTTTGTTATCAGCTAGATATGTATTTAGATTACCAACTATTAACTGAAACCACTTTGTTTCGGCGGAGGTGACGAATTCCTGGCACTACTGCTGCTGCTAGAACTTGAGCTTGAGCTTGAACGTGTACGTTTTTTTTTTGTTTTAGGCGTTTAGTACGTTTACTTTGTTTACCCATAGCTGTGTGTGGGTATCGCGTGTCACTTCTGATTCCCCTCGTCTGTTAGGCAGACTCATTGATTCTGATAACAATAGAAAAGTAATTGTGTTTTAATATTATTTTATTATTTAATTAATTACTTGACTGTTTATGTCTGTGTGCATAAATGGTTAAATAAATACTACTTATACTTATGCTAATAGTACTGTGGAGGCTCAGACGAGCCTCCAGGTACCGGGTGTGTATGGGTATGAAATTAAACGATCAAAGGGCGCTTAAACTGTGGGGCTCCACGTTTATTTCAAGAGTTCTGAAAAACCTTCAGATGCTTACAAAGACGCGCCTGTCAATAGAATGAAAGCTCAGCGGATACCACCTACTTAAAATTATTTGACGTTCTATTTTAGAATATCCTTAATGCTCGAACATAGACATAGCCCAATCATCGGCTGCCAGCATGTGCGTGAGGTTTTACACTAAGTAAATATCCTCTACAGTACTTACCTGGATAAAAAGTATCCTATATGTTAAACTAGGTGATAAACTATCTGTGTGCCAAATTCCATGTAAATCTGTTCACAGTATTTTGCGTTAAAAAGCAACAAACATCCATCCATCCATTCATTCATCTTCACAAACTTTGACATTTAGAATATATATATCATAAATACACCGTAACATTTTAGTCGTCTTACAACGGCAGCCCACTTCATGTATCCAATGACTACTAACCATTTATAAAGACAAAAATTGTTTTTGAACATTTGCATAATTAAAAAAATGAAAATATCATTCACTAAGACGCATGACGTAGATTGAAACACCCTGTTATGGATATGGAATTAGTGATGGAATGTAATGGTAGGTAGGTAGATATCTTCTACCGTTTGATACGTAAACATTATTAACAGGGAGGGTGTTTCATAATTCTAAAGTATTATTTATTTTTCTTTGTACCTATTATAATAATTAACGGTAAAAATATTTTAATCGCGCCTAAAGGTATTTTATGACGGATACATTGAGTATACCACCTTTGTAAGACGACTAAAATGTCATGGTGTATATAAATTATTATAGTAGATAATAATAATAAGATAATAGGATACAACATGTGCTTGAAAAAAGTAATTAATCCTTGCCTAAATCAATAATAACATAACAACTAATAGTACTTCCTAAAGGGGTAGACAATGGTGTATCCTATGTAGGTAATTACTGTATAGCAGTGGGTTCTGTACTGGGATAAACCCCACGTTACTTTTAACGCGGGGTTTATCCAGTGTACCGGGCTGACTCCGCCCAGCAGGCCTAGACAAAACACATTTCTGTTAACGTTCACGCCAAACGCTACACTAAAATGTACGGGAATGACACTGCCTGTGGAAAGATTACGTCGTGTCCTTTCCGCAGGTAATGTAATCCCATACATTTTGGCGTGAACGGTAACATAAATGTATTTTATCTCAGGGCCTTGGGCTAAGAATATTGCAATGGAAAAACCCAATGCCCAGGCATTGAACCTAGACGCCAGTACTCCACAGTCAAATTTGAAAATGAGGGACAGACGACCTTAAAATATAACTCAAAGAGCTGCGACAGAAATAAATAAAATAAAGACACGGTTAGATGAGACTGGATGCGGAAACCGGAGGTTGTAGCGTTGCTTAGGACTGGCCTATGTCTGACAGTGGACTACGATAAGCTCAGTTAATAGATATGGAAAGTAAGTGAGTTAGTGATCACCTTAAGCTTAGTTATTGAATGTTAAGGAGATTTTTCTGACAGAGAAAAGTGTATACATGTCTATTTTTTTATCGTTTTAATTCTTTAAAAGGGTCATTGTACTCATCATTGAGAACAACTTTTACGATGGGATCAACCCTGAAATCGTGTAATAAAAATCAGCTGATCCATACATTGCGTCCAGATATGCGAACATAAATGTATGGATTAGCTTATTTTTATTTCACGATTTCAGGGTTGATTCCATTGTAAAATTTGTTCATAATGATGAGTACAATAACCTTTTTAAAGGATTTTTAAAGGTTTTTTTTTGGTTGGGAATAACTTCTCCCGCTCTGGGTGGAGCAAGAGGCGTGTCAGACTTTTACTGACTAAAACCCACCCGTGTTCCCTCAGTTGCCAGTGTACCAGGGGCCGCGGTATCTCTTTCGAATGACCCGCACTTGTTGATGTATGATTATTTGTTGCAATCATCAAATCAACTCAGCCTATCGCAGTTCACAGCTGGACATTGGCCTCTCAGGCTGCGCCACAAAACCCACTTTCCCTATCCAGTCTTTCACAGCCACCTTCTTAAGTTCGTCGGTCTATCTATGTATCTGGGGGCGTCCCATACTACGCTTGTCGATGCGCGGTCTCTACTCCAGGGGGCCTATTCTCTAAGCACGAAATCCGTAATCTCGGTCGAAGTTACGGGCGTTTCCTACTCCGTATCACTTACGGACCTATGATTAGTTTGGGGCCAAACTAAGAATGAATTACTACACGATTTGACAGTTGCCCCTACTCCCTATATGGTTTTACCCGTCCGAAAAACTTAATTAATCAGTTGTAGGAGTCACTCCGAAGTTTCAAATTATTTTCGGACGGGCCCGTATATTCGTTGACGGGGTTAGAGAGTAGCCCCCCAGGACACGTCTGCTCCAGCGACCATATTGATCTTGTTTGTTTACACCTTATAAATATTGTCTGAACAAATTGATAACATAATTATTAAGCTATCACCGAACGTACCAAATTAGTACGTACCTATACGTTTAATACGCTAAGTCATCAATGAGTCACTCCGGTCTCGATTCCCAACCGCTGTTACGTAAAGGAAAATGGTGTAATGTCAAGTATGCGTGACATTGACATTTGTAAAGGTATCATTTTATATTTGATTTGATTTGCGAACAGAGTATTTGAAAAAAAAAGTTTTTTTACGGATTCTGGACTCTTTCTTTTTTTGAATAGGTTCTTAACGGATTTGTCGCTTTAAATCTTTTTAGTTACCTTAAAAAAAGAACTCGTTTTACTTTCTTTTTTGCAACAAAAATATAGGGAAACTTATAGGTAGGTATAAATGTAAATAGGTACCTACTAAAATAACTGTTTATCGGGTTTTGCCTGTTTGAAATTAAATAGATGATTTGTCTTTGACTTTCTTTGAATATCAGTTTGTGTTTTTCGTTATTTATGTATTTTTAACAAACATTTAAGGAAACTGTTGTAGTTAAATTACACTACTTTGTTATGTTTTTAAAAACAGTGTATAATTGATTTAAAATGTCAACATACATTTTAAACATTTTTTTTCCTTGATTTTACAAAAACTGCAAGACTTTAACCGGTTTAAAAATAGGTAAATTAGTATTGCATTAGGCATGCAATAATAATGCATTTTTTTTACCGCATGCTACGCAATTAATACATGGCCTATGACCTCCTATTAATTTGATTTGCACCAGAAGCATATTAAGACAAAACAGTATATATATTAAAAAACTGGTTTACATACATACGTCATTGCTCCGTAGCGGCGAGCTTGCGAAATTTATATAAGCGTGAGTTCCACCGCAGATCTTGTTAGACACAAGTATACTGCAGCCAATGGTGCATCGTGCATGCCGACCTTTATTTCCAAGCGCGCGCGATTTCAAATAACGAAAACCGAACTGCATTCGAATTTTAGAATTTCAAAATTCGTAATAGTGTGTGATCGAGAATACAAAAGATATGACTCTGATTTTTGATTTTTTACTTATTTTGTGATTGATTTAAAAATCATTTTTACCAAAACTTGTTTTTGATCGACTTAAATCGGTTTATACATTTTTAAACCTGAACTTGTTTATTGATTTAGTGACATTGAGCACCAGCTGACGTTACAAATTCGAACTATTATTTACGGAATTAAACTCTAGTGCTATTAAATACAAATTATAAGTAAATTAGTTACCAGAAACATCGGTTGTTTGATATACTTCTTGTTGTGTGAAGACGTGTTTTTTGTTTGAAAAATGAAGGATCTAGTGCAAATTTGGAACAATGTGGCGAAGAGGAAGTATTCGACGGTTAACACAAGTGAATTGAAAGATTTACCGAACAATCTTCACAGGAGATCAGAAATCGATAATTTTGAGGCGAATTTTGCCGAGTGTGAAGTACTGAACCATAAATTTAACGATGATGTGGAATTCAATAACAGGAAGAATGCGATTATTAATCGTTTGTTTGAAAGAAGAAAGCAGGGGCAGGTAGCCAGGCAGCCGAAATGTAAGTGTTTTTTTTCGATACCTATCTTTCTTCTTTTTTAATTTGATACTAATATAACCAGTACCTACTTTTGTACTCAAAAGTTATGTCGTCTACATAGACGACATAACTTTTGAGTTACTGCTGTCTATAAAGATAGTTAAATTAACATTTTTTTAAATTTATTTTTGCTATCGTCAAACAAAATGAAAATAGAAATAATTTAACTCTTTTTGTGCAAAATTATAATATAATTCTAAAAGTAAACTAAATTATACTATGTTCTAAAGGTAAACTATCTAAACTACAAAAATTGCTACAATTACCTTTTGATATTAATGTTTTACTTAAATAGATTATTTAATTCCGTGGGAAAATATTATAGTTTACATAAAAACGGTTCATCTGGAGGCACGGAAGTGCCCCCGCCAAGTTGAGCAAAAAGCGGCACGTTCATACCATCCTTTTCTCGAAGCAATTTAGGCCATTTTCGACTCCCCTATAACTTCGTTTCGAATAAAACTAGAAGCCTGAATTTTCAGTACTTATTATTTTTTTCTTTCTTAATTACTAGCTTAGTTTAGCGAGTCTAGCTTTATATTATATTTGAAAACAATACGAGCTTCTTGCTCGTTTTTCTCATAGAAATGTCCTATGGAGAAAAACGGGCAAGAAACTTAAACATTTTCTTTGAAATGGGCAACCAGCTTCATTTTTCTCTCCTTGACAATCCAAAAGTTGGTTTAACTAAAATAAATGCTTTTGAGTTTTAGTTTGACATAAGGGACATATAGATTTTTATATAAAAATTATTTAGTGACCACGTTTGGTTTGACCTTTGGTTTTTCTTATATCCTTTATATAGTGTCGCGAATAATTTGATCTAATTGAGTACGCACATAATTGGTAATTGATTGACGGTGTTTTTATTTATTTTTATTTAAGCTTCTGGATGATAAAAATATCTTATAGAAAATTAGAACATTTTGTTTTTAAAACCAAATTTCCTAATTTTCCATAAAATATTTATTATTCCTTTGATAATTATTTTTCCTATAAAACACTTGCTTTACACTCTAATTTTAGTAGATAGATAAAACTATCTTATTGAAAATAATAGATATTATTGTCACTTAGTAGGATTTGTTTCCTTCTAATTTTTGGAATATTTCATAACTAAATCGAACAAGTGTGTAAAACTATGTTACGCCGCGCGTAGGCAGGCATACATAAAAAAATAAATTTGTAAACACCCGTCGACTTGACAACGTCTTTCTTTTTGTCGTCAGTTAAAAAGTTATTTAGTACTAAGTATCATAGTAAATAGGTATAATAGGTCGGTAAGCACGAGTAGGTACCTATAAGCGTATCGTGTCAAAAAAAACAATCAAATAGTGGATTTACCGGCAAAAAAAAATTTTTTTTCGTGCCATGTAATAAAATATTTCGTATAAATGATGTGTTAATTGTCAGAATTAATAAACCATCTTATAATCTTCTATTCAGTCGAGTTGTTCATTTTTTAAGTTAAATTTATGAGTTAGAACGTTTTTTTATAATGTGATCTCTAAAAATCCACTTTTACGGTCGTAAAACTGTTTTGTGACATTCAAAAATATAACTCACACCTGTTTTTCTTTTCTTTCTTTAAAATAATTATAAAGTTAAATTCGCTTTTCGTGTCTGATGTGTGATCGCGATGTTCTTCTGACTTTCTGCCTACGCTACGGATTTTGAGTTTCCACAATCATTTAAAGAATTTATTTCGCAAGGTTCATATGTGTATAATACATTAGTATTTAATTTTTATCAAAGAAATCTCGATGATTTTTTTGTTAGCCTTTTTTGATGACTGTCGTTTCTAGAAGTTAAAATGTATATAAGCGGCCGTCATTTTTTTTTATTTAAATAAAACAATGCTCATGTAAGATTACGCTACGTTACAGTTAAATAAAAATCACTCTTGAAAAACAGATTATAAAGCTGTTTATAGCCGCACAAAAAATATATAATAATTATAGGATAGATAGTGGGTTACGGGTTTTTCCGCGCGGCGATACAAACGCGCTTTAAAAGAAATGGTCTGTTTTTAGTTACAGTTACTTACTCATTAGTATTGAGTGATCAATCGCTGAGATCCAACTTCCTCCTATATACAGGGTGGCGATTTAGTCACCTGCATCCATCAAAGGAGTGTTTCTACCTGTCATTTATCGCTTCGTAAAAACTTTAAATCCAAACTACTTAAATAGCTTATATAAAGTGTTAAAGAATTATTTATTGATAAAAAATAATAAATATGGTTACTGAGTTCTCATTATATTGCTTTATGTACAGACGCCAGCACATCAACCTACTACAATCTGTCAAATTTCTTTAATAGGTTTTCAACTTTATCGCTGAAGCATAAGGTTCAAATTTGATTGAGAAAATTTGACAGTTTCGGGTAGGTTGACCTGCTGGCGTCTGTACATACTTTTCTGTTGTTGTTAATATTTCAACAGCATTATTTTATTACACATGATAGAATAATAATTTTAACAAAGTAATTGTTGTTTAAATTTTTTACATTTAACATGTTTACTATTTTCTATTCTACAAAACTCCAATTCAAAAAAATATCCTACACAACATACAGTACACAAACTGTTTCGATGGATGTCTATAAAATTAGATTTAAACAACAGAACAGCAGTTCAATTCAAAATCTTAATCGACGTTCTAGGAATTGAAGGAAACGTGCGTTCTTAAAGATCTGAAGAGATGCATATTAAACAATGTGTGTACCATACGTGGAAAAATGTGAACACACACTACGCAGCAGCAAGTGATAGGTGAAATGTGGCATTATTACTGGCAGACCTAACTTAAAAAATCAGGCAAGACTTGGTATTGATTGGCTAATATGCCCAAATATATTGGAGAAATTGGACAATAATGTCCGATTTTTTTTTACAATCGTTCAAAATTGAATAATAAAAAAATGAACTATTTGTTTAATTTCCAATAAACCTACATGGGCCTAAGAAACGTCAAAAGCTAAGCTCACGGTTCCAATTGGTCGTTTTCAATGCAGACGAGCCGACAAAAAATTCCACGGACTCTTTAAAAATAATAGTGGCATTTACACGGTTTTCAAATTCCAGTGTTAGTAGATATGGGAGACATATAGTACCTACTTAGGCCTTTATATATCAAGCTATGCCCAGTTTTAGCTGACCTCGCATTTGTACCATGAGAAGTCAGCTTATAATGGACTACTTGCATTGTCTTTGATTGCATTTGTTGCCAGGCCTACACTGTCTAATGTAGGCTTGTCAACAAGTAGGTACTAGATGTCTTTGTTATTATAATGGCATGAGGAAACAATAAGAGCAGATACATTTACTAATGCCCATAATAATTAAATACTAATTCATTCAATTAGATGATCCTTTTATCCATTTTAAGTCATATTAGTGCATAATAAAACAATATACGGTTTTTATTCATGATAGAATACTCGGTACTATGTACACCATAAGAATTACAAACACAATGGGCGGTCTCATTCTAAACAAGATCAGAGGCCTTAATGTGAGTTTCATTTAACCATCTCGAGCAAACGCTTCGAGTGCGTTTGCCGCTCCGATTGGCCCTAGATTGGAGACGGACCAATCGGAGTGCTCGATGCGTTTAGCGCATAAGGTGACCCGTCAAAATTTCCTTCAGTTCTTTGCAATTTGAAGGCCAGTGTCAGTAACATATATAGTTTCACGGAATTATAGGTAATCATTAAAACCATCAATAAAACCCTCTGACTAACAGCTCTCAACCGTCTGAACACTGACCTGGAATTTGCCAAAATCGTACAAAAAAAAATCTTTTTGCTACTCTGGAGTTTCCTGAAAGACAACCTTTAAACGGATCAAGAGTATGAAGATACAATACTACGGGTAGTCTGCGGTGTACAATTGACATCTACAATAAAGACAAATAACATTAAAGTAGTTTAACTAGTCTCATATAATATTTGTGACTATACTGCGACATTTAAGAGGGTGAAACTGAGGACGTCACACGTGTCTAGTTCTTTTTTTGAATACCTATTATTGTCTCAATGCCAATGCAGGCAAATTCTCATACGGAGTGGGCATGAGCTTGCCAGAATTTGAACACAGGCTTGTGCGTGCCTGCAATGCGTGAACTTTTTTTTGGGAATGACATGTAGCTGGTCAACTTATGAGGTTATCGACTGTTTATCCGGACTTGAATGTGGCTACTCTAATGAATTAAGCCTTCCAGCCAGGGCTTAAAAACTTAAAACTTGAGGGTACACTCCGTGGGGTACTGGATCGAAATGATTATTATATAGGGACGAATTTAATGCTACAGGCTCAGCGGCGTGGGCGTAAGAGGCGACCATCACGACACAGCGATGAATAAAAATCATTCTATATCTCTCAATATAAAAAGCAATATACTTTATTTTTAAAACTGGCCGATACTTTGGTTCTTTAACAACAAATTTATAAAAAGTAAAAAAAAACTGATCTTTAATATTTCCAGAGTATTCGCGATTTTTGCGTACCTCTATATTTTGGGACCTCTATCCCGTATAGGGGATAGTTGCCTAATCTATGTAAATCACGTTTAGGATAAATGCCCCACCGAGAAACAGGACATCTATCCCGCAAAAACTTTGATCGCATTTTGTCTTCCCATGCAATCGCACAAAGACATGCGACACAGTCAACTTAGTGATAGTTAGATAGTCTTTCGATATGTTAATACAATAGCATGCGATTCATCCGCGATACTAAAGTCATTACAATCGGGACAACTATACCCCTGGGCAACTATCCTGGTTTTATCCTGCGTTTAATTTCTCGTTATATGCCCTTTATATTATTTCATAAACTAATTCATAATTCAATAAACTATTGAAC
This sequence comes from Polymixis lichenea, assembly GCA_949091785.1. NCBI lineage: Eukaryota > Metazoa > Arthropoda > Insecta > Lepidoptera > Noctuidae > Polymixis > Polymixis lichenea. The sequence continues at coordinate 9,639,299 of OX420959.1, forward strand.
GAAAGTATTGATTTGAATTGCTGGTTTGACAGTTTTTGTTAACTGGACCAATGAAAGCATTTGTGTCTTTGGCACTCCTATTTGGGCATTAAAAAAATTGAAGTATACTTACACCACCCTGTAAGTAAGCAACTATTTAAAACAAATCTGTTCATTGTAACTGATGGATGCTGTTCGGGAAATACCTACTTTCTTTTGAATACATTTGTTTTTATAATTTAAATATATTAATCAGGCTATGAGAAAACTTAAACTAATCCGATTAAATTCTGGCTTTCTTGGGTTTTAATTTAAATAAAATTTGTGGAACTGTAGTCATTTTATAGACCATATTTGTTTGAAACATTGTATACACACTCGCCATCCTGACACACGCTTAAACCCAATAAGTCGACGACCACACGGACGTTATAAAATCGCGAAAACAAAGGGCAAGCCCATTGCACTCAACTTGGCACAAAACCAGATTCTGGGCTGCTAACCGATCGAAAAAAACAATTATACTAAAAAGTATGTATGAGGATCGTAGCAGGCTTTATTGTTTCTGGCTAACCCAATGGGAAGATGCCGTGAGTTTATGTATGTGTTAAATTTATATAAAAAACCAGTATGCCCAGTTTTATATTTATTTTTAGTACGCACGCAGTTAAAGGGATAAGGAACAGGAAATCTAAGCAATGGTGTATAAAACACGTTATTAATATTCAAATGTCTTTAATTTTATACAATTTGGACGCCACTAAACGTTGTTTAAATTGTTTCGCGACTTTGTTTAAGTATTATATTGACACTATGGTTTTTGTTATTCTCATATAATTTTTATTCGTGATAGTGACAAACGTCATTGGCTGTTGACTTTGTTGTTTATGTATCGAGCTACGTGCTTAGTAAATATGATTAAAATCGGTTCTTTCTTAAGTTTTGACGGAAAATCGAACAAACAAATACACATCGGTTTTTTGCAAGTCTGGTCGATTCTTATTACAAAACTGCTACTGTACGCCCTTAAATATTGGTACATATTTTGATTGTCTGTTAAGTACTAACATTCGTTCGATATTTTTTATATTAACTAAGTACTAAAAAAATACTACTATATTGTTTAGAATACAAAACGTGCCAATTGACAAAGACGTATTTCTGGAATGGTCGATTCGCCCACAAATAAACTAATTTCTTGCGATTCCCCTATAGAAAATAATATAATTTTAAAGAGTGTTGATTCCCGATTCGACTAATAACCCTGCTAACGTTAACAGGGACGCGTTATTGGTTTAAAAAAAAACAGGATTATTTTTGTCAAATGTCACTTGAAATGTGTTCAAAAACAAGATGGCGGCGCGGCGTTAGTCCCGAAGTGGGCCACCCGCCAAAACCATCTTGCAGAAGGCTTAGCATGACGGTTTCTATTTCTACTCTAGCGTAGAATATAGGTAAATCGCTAGTCTACATTTCTCGGTACAAAACTGTCAACTGTCAAAATGACGTTTGAGTATAGACTCAAACGTCATTTTTGTCAACTCTTCCGCCGACAAAACGCTTCTCTACGGTTCTCTGCTAAGCCTGCTGCACTATAGATAGTAACTATTTATCACAAACTGTTGTTGTGATGGTTTTAGATGGGTGTCAAAGAAAACGTGCAGACAGACACAACAGTTCACAAAACATAGTAATAGATCATATTGTCAAACCAGTTTTATGAAATAACTTGAACCTCAGAATGAGCGAGCCCACGATATACGTCGTTTAGAATAATTAGCAAAATACTTTATAGCAAAATATGCAAATTTTTAATTATTTTTCGAGAAAAACGAGTTTCATTAAGGAACTAAAATAGATTATGGCAACTTTTGACGGTTACTATGCTGTATGTAAGGTACCAGGGCCCAAAGACAAAACTCATTTCTGTTAGCGTTCACGCCAAACGGTACGCCAAAATGTACGGGAATGCCATTACCTGCGGAAAGATTACGTCGTGTCCTTTCCGCAGGTCATCAGGTCAGTCATTCCCATACATTTTGGCGTAGCGGTTGCCGTGAACGCTAACAGAAATGTGTTTTGTCTCAGGGCCCAGTAGCATGAATATTTAGCGTCTTTAAACTCAATTTAGTTTTTTATCCGACTACCGTAGTCGGAGCAACAAGAATATATGTTTATTTTTCCCTCATAACTTCAAAACTGCACGTAATTTGACAAATGAGGTATCATTGAAAGCGTCTTGATCTTCCGCTGGTTATAGCCGTGATCGTATCGTATGCCATCTACCCTATAAAAACAATACATTCTTACAGTAGTCAGCGATCATACGCTTTAAAGTAAAGTGGCATACGGCCACGGCTTTTAGATGATTTTTTTTTTGTTTAAAACTATTTAGTGCGAGATTTATCAGTACTTGGGTTTTAGTTAGAAATTACTTTTTATTTAAATTATTATGGGGTTGTTTTTAGTTCTTCACTTTATGTACTTTTGGCGCCATATTTAATTTAATAAAGACGTCTCATAGCCTACAACCACATCGCTCAGGACGTTTCCAAGGATAACTCATTTGTCAAAATACAGGGTAAGTTTTTATCCAGTGCGCAAACTGTAACCATGAATTCAGCATATCATTCGAGACCCCCAGCACAGAAATTTTTCGTCGGTTTTACGAAAAAAAAAAATCAGCTGCTTCATAGAAAAGTGCAATACCTACGCGGTCAAAATGTACGGAACAGCTGATTTATTTTTGGATTACCGACGAAAATATTTGCGCTGGGGGTCTAGAATGATATGCTGAATTCATGGTTACAGTTTGCGCACTGGATAAAAACTTATCCTGTATGATAAGTAGTTTACCATATGAGAGACCAGATGAATATAAATACATACTCACATACCTACGTTCACAGTTGGGAAAGGGCTAGGCAGATGATGATGATACCTACCGTTCACAATCATAACCCTTCTTTTTGCTTCGCCGTAGTCAGATAACAAGCGCTACAATAATCCTACTAATAATCACTACATAGTATAAAACAAAGTCGCTTTCTCTGTCCCTATATCCCTATGTATGCTTAAATCTTTAAAACTACGCAACGGATTTTGATGCGGGTTTTTTTAATAGATAGAGGGATTCTAGAGGAAGGTTTATATGTATAATACACCGACCTCCACGCGGGCGAAGCCGCTGGCAAAAGCTAGCATATTATAAACGTTAAAGTTTTAGATGTTTGGAATTTTGTTACTCAAGCAAAAATGGCTAAACGGATTTAAATTAAATTTATCACAAAGCGAGTTTGTAACCTGGATTTACACATAGGATACTTTTTATCCCGACACTACGTTTCCGTGTGATAATTTTCGACCTCCACCCACGCAAAACCGCTGGCAAAAGTTGTTTCTGAAATAAACCTCTCATTTTAATACAGATTATAAATACTAGTCTATTTTAAATACGGTTTTCAACAATTAATTTCAATAGATACTTTGGGAAAAATATCTTAGGTACCTATCTCGTTTTTTGTGTAGATATTATAGGTACTTACCGCTTGATTGGTGACAGCCAAATGAAGACCGATAAAGTCAAGTTTTTTGTCGACATAATTAGTCAATGCTAGTTTAATTTTAATTTATTTTCTTAAAATAATAGGTAAGTAATTGGTCTTAACGAATTGCCGGCTAAGTAACTGGTTTTGATTTATGGTAAGTAACTACTCAAATCAATTTATTATATACAAAATAATCTAACAGCGTAAGTACGATAATTTCGTTTCGTTTACATAAGGGAGTGTTCCTTGTTTGCGACGTAAAAAACTTGCAGTGTGATATTTCGAGCCCTCAATTTTCGACCCGCTGGGATGCACTGTCTTGGATTTTCAATGCTAGGCCCAACACCGAGAGTTGATAATTCGATAAAAAAATCCCGCCACGATATGTTCTCGGCCGTGCGAACGTGTGCTTATTAGCCATTAATAGGAATTAACTTATCTGACTGAACAAAGGTATAGTTAAATTAAACACCCATTTCCAATAATGTCAACAATGATGACGTAGGTTTTATAGGTAGCTACTCTAATGACACGGTCAGCAAGATTCAGTCGCGACATATCGCGCGTCATCAGATAATTGCTTTGGTGTGGTTTTATAGGTACTGTTTACATTGTAATACGGCGTACGATAAATAGAGTAGAATAGAATCCTTTTTTTTTTCAGATACTAGTCTATTGGTTTAGCAACAATTTTACTTACGATATGGACGCGTTAAAGTAGGCCGAAAAATCCGAAATTTTCTTCAATTTCTTTCCGGGTAATAACCCGGAAAGAAATTGAAGAAAATTGACTAATAAGTCAATTCGCACGAATATCGATTCCTCACTGTCAAATAATGTAGTACAAATTTGGTAAATAAATTTAGTATAGGAATTGTCGATTCTAACAAATAAATTAACTTCATGCGAGTCGCCTATACAAAATATTAAATTATTTTAAAATTACGATCCGCCGATTCGAGCGAGTAAATTCGTTTGAATCGATTAATAAACCTTTTTAGCAATTTTTAGGTCAGTGCCAGGTTGTGTTGAACAAAATATAATTCGCGACCGTAAACCCGGATAAAAGGTGTAAGCGGAACGCTTAAGCCAGAATAAAGGTTATTTACAACCTAAATGCAAAAGGATGCCAATAACCTTTCGCCTTAAATTGGTTATTTTGCATCATTGTAAAATGTTATTTTGGCGGCGCTTTAGAAAGGATGCCTAAACCTAAAGTCGCCGCCTAGAATTGGGGTCGTTTTTAAATGTGTTTAATCTCAAATAATGGTTCATTTAATTAACTGTTCTCACAGCATAGTGTACAAAAAATGCAAAAAAAATTAGGTATTTTTTTTATGGTACTGTATCGAGAATCACTAGCCCTATCACCTGTCTTCGTTTTCGGAAGCGTTTCCCTTACGCCCTGTATATTTACAGAATTATAATTATTAAAATCATCAAAACAACCCTATTATCTAAGTTCATTTAATGTTCATATTTTTTTTAAATAATAATTATGTTCTATCGGATGTAAAATAAATAATCTCGTGGAAACGAACCGCGACCTCCACGTGGTATTAGCGGTATGTTAACCGGTGTGGTGCACTCTCTTTGTCACTGCATGTCGCTGGCGGAATTGAATATCGTGGAATTTCAAAAGATTCTAATTTTTTTTACTTCGTGCGAGCGTGGCTATTTTCGAAAATAATACACTGAAAATAATAAGTGGGCGTCGGAAATATTTATCCCACGGGAACGTACAGCTATTGTGTTAAAAAGATACCTATGTATTAATCCAGATTATAAACTGTCTCTTTGCCAAATTTCATCCGAATCCATTCAGCCGTTTTTGTGTGATTGAGTAATAAACATCTATACATACAAACTTTCACATTTGCCAACCATTCTTCTATATCCTACTAATATTAAATTAGTAGGTTATAGAAGAGTGGTTGGCGGCCACTGCAGTTTTAATACTCCCTAGTTTTAATACGAACAATGTTTATAGAATAAATAATGTAATAAATTATTTAAATATAATAAATTAATTAATTTATTATTTTTTTAATATGATAAATGATTAAATATTATTAATCATATGAAATAATTATATTGAAAAGCTCAGGGTGCTTGATATTAATTGATTATAAAAAATCCTCAAAAAGCACCCCACACTTTTTAATAGAATTAAATTATTTTCTACTTTTTTGTTTGGTTTTTAAAGCGTGTTTTTTAAACTGTTATTTATTTTCTGTTTTTAATTAGCACTACAAAAGCGTGATTTTTCAGTGTTTTTATTATTGAATTGTCATCGGTCTTCGATAATTGTACAAAGTTTAAATAAGATCTGACCGTTTGAAGTGGGTCAAAATCAAATCCAAAAAAGGAGTCTGTTACCAACAAGCAAACAAACATGCAGATGAAGCTAATAAAAGCGTGTTAAAAAGAAAAACAATGGAATCGGTGGCTCGTATTGGTCGAAATTGTGTTGCTAATGTTGAAATTGCATAACATTTACTGAAAAAAAAAAATCGAAATCCCCCTGAGTGCGATTCTTTCCTAATACTGATGACATAATTATCTAATTTCCGTCATGCCGTATGATAAGCATTTCGATTAGCCCTAATGTCATTGACGTTTTAGTCAAATGATATGTCATTACAATGACATATTAATACATCTAGGCATAATTTCATCGCCGTCGTCCTCGGAAACCATGTGACAATTATTAATGTTTATAACTCTTAAATGATACCCAAAAAAATTAAGCACCTATTCTTCTTTAGGACCGTTATAATTTATCAGTTTGACTGGTCGAAGTAAGCCTACTTCTCATGCGTCACTTCCACAAAAGAGGCGGTGATTCCTCGACATTAACCGGTTGAGCATAATAGGTTGCATTACTTAGTAAGTAATGGAAATACGATCATTGTGGTAACAATGATCGTTTTTCCTAACCTGATTTAATAAGAATCCATTGCATATTAAACAGTTTCAAGAATGAATGACTAATAGGGACCGCACACGACTCAGCCTAATAGAAACATTAATCATCATCTGCCTAGCCTTTGCCTAACTATGTTGGTGGTCGGCCTCCAGTCTAACTGAATGAAGCGGAAAACCAGTATTTTACATGAATCAACTGACTGGTATAAGGATTGGACTGGATTCAGAATCAGAACCATATGCAGATTTTATAGATTAATTAACAATATTTATATTTTAATTTTAATATTATCATTTTTTAATTTTTAATATTTTCTCTTTTTAATTTTTCATAATATTGATATGAAAGCCTAAATTGGAAATTAAACAATTAATATTTGTGTAAATTATTTTAACATCATTTAAAAAGTTTTTTTTTTACATAACATAAAATACTCCTGTATGTTTATGTGTAAGGCACAGGTATACCTATAGTTTATCTACTTTTCGCCAGTTGTGTTTTTTTTAATTCTAGACAATTTGCAAACTGTCAGCATGTTTTTAATGACAGTGACATGCATATTATTCTTGATGACGTTCTTGCTTTCCGCGTGGAAATCGTTCAGGACAGCTGGAAAATTTCCTTATGTGATACCTTAGAATTACATTTAATTGATGATACTTATTTTGTTTACTGTACGGCTTAGTGAGTAGGAGAAGATTAAATAAATGATGGATAGACTGTTTGACAGATTCAAAATAAAAAGTAATTTATTCGAATTAGGTTGAGAATCAGCATTTTTGCTTTTTCCTTTATTTTTCGTTGTTTCCATAACGTTTTATTCAAAACGTGCCACGTATTGAATTTGATTTTCCGAATTGAATTGCCGAATTTTCTATTAGTCCATAAATAAATCAACTTCGTGCGGGTCGCTTACACAATATTATATTATTTAAAAGTAACGATTCGCCTCGAATTTTTTCGTGCAAGTCGATTAATGAGCCGCTGTAACTGTAGATTTTAATCAAAGCTGGAGCATTATTCAGTAATACTAGAAGTGGCATTCCACTTTAGCCATATACGCTCATTCATATTTGCATGGAAAATAGGCGACATTGTTTATTCAAGTATCTTGTGAGTTGTGGTCAGCAAAGGCACAACACGTGGAAAATGTTATTCTTGCAAAACTGGTTAGGTTAAGTCATTAAGAGAGGTATTAAAAGGTACCTCTCGTACATAGGTACAGTCGCGAGCATGAATATATTCAAAGAGCTCGAAAATTATCCCACGAGAACGTACCTACTATACCGGGATAAAAAGTATCTGTGTTAACCCAGGTTATAAGCTATATGTGTGCCAAATTTTATTCAAATTCGCTCGGCCGTTTATTCGTGATATTTATAATATGATTGTATTGGTAGGAATAGTAGGATACTGCCCGACCAGTAATCAAAACTGGGACCGCGCTCAATTAGTCACTTGTGGTCACGAAACCAGTCATGCAATCGTAATTAACAGCCAATACGCCAATAGGCCTCTTAATGACAACAATGAATGCTCAATGGGCTGATTAGCATAATCGTGACAAACGTTTGGCAGACTGATGGTAATCCCATTGTCTAAGTAGCAGACAGGGGGACGCTATACTGGCCATGGCTTTGACGTAATTTAATGGCTTTTTGAATTAAACGAAATTAAAAGTCCTATATCGGAGTCAGTTTTACAAGTCAGATAAAAAAAAAGATAGATGCAGTCAAATTTTCCGTTTACCCCTGAGAAAAAATGGCGAAACAAAACCAAGGGTCAAAGTTTCTTTAAATGCCCAGATATGTCTGGGCTTTATAATCTTGGTCGAATTAGCGACAGGTTCACGTTTTAGTACTTTTATGATGATTGATTTGATACTTTATTTTTATGACCATTTAAATCTTTATCAATAAAGAATGAGATAATAGTCTGAAATTATTCATTTTGACAGGTCAACAGCATTAATTGTATTGAACATATTGATGGTCATACGTTGACAACTCGTAACAATTTTTTTTCGCAAAATGTACATCAAACACTTTTAAATTAAGCGCTTATTTAATGAAAAACTTATGTGGACATTTTATTGTTTTAGATTATATCAATAAAGAATTCACTTACCTACCAACAACTTTTTATTTGAATTTATTGTCGAAATTATGCAGATTTTCCGTCTCCTGTAAAATTTGACACATTGCAGTTACATGTTGTCAACCTTTGACCATCGATATAAAGCAATGGATTAACACTATAGTTCAAAATTATTCAGATTTGGATTTTAAAAGTGTTACGTAATCAACGTTTGCGAATGATTTACCAGCGACAACGGGTCGACAGACGCTATTTATTAAAAAAGGTTTTTTTGTTACATTCAATAATTTCAAAATAAACAAAGTAATATGTATATCATAATTTATGTTTTTTTCAATATGAAAAAATCTATACCCTAATATTACCTAGGTCCAAAGTCAAGTCTTACGTAATACCTAATTAATTATTTAATGACCAAATAAATATTAAGTTTTTAGTACCAAGTTTATTTTAGTAGCTAAGTTAATATTAAATGTTTTTAGTGCAAACTATTAATTTTAATTATCATGTGATTTATACTGCATTTTTATTACTTAGCAGAATTTATTTTACTTCACTCAAATCACTTTATTTAAATACATAATTCAGACTAAAACAATTCAACACACTAAATTCTGCAGCCCCAAAAGTTCGTGGCACACCTCTAACTACCTATACACTTACGCCGAGATCTATACACCGTGACATTTTAGTCGTCTTACAAAAGTGATCCACTCAATGTATCCGTCATAAAATACCTCTAGGCGCGATTAAAACATTGTTACCATTAATTAAGATAATAGGTACAAAGAAAAATAAATAATGATTTACAATGATGAAACACCCTCACTGTTAATAACAAACGGTAGATGATATCTACCTACCTACCATTACATTCCATCATTAATTCCATCTCCATAACAGGGTGTTTCAGTTTGAAACGAGAAGGGTTTGAAGGGTGGGCGTTTTGGGGGACTGTCTCATGTACTTTGACGTTCGAAAAGTGCTGATTCTCAGCCTAATTTGAATAAATGACTTTTGATTTGATTTGATTTGATTTGAAACACCCGTATCGAGATGCGTCATGCGTCGATAGCGTCATGCGTCATGCGTCTTAGTGAATGACATTTAAATTTTTTTGATTTTGCAAATGTTCTAAAATGTAATTTTTTTTTTAAGAAGTGATTAGTAGTCATTGGATACATGAAGTGGGCTGCCGTTGTAAGACGACTAAAATGTCACGGTGTATACATTACTTAGCACTACAGTCACCAAAGGAGATAAGTAACCAGTTCGTCAGATATAGTTAAAGTTTAGTAAAAAACCGATGGTAAATCCATTTGAAAAATTAAGCGGTGGTTTTCTTTGAATTAAATTATATCGGCTGCACTGACGGCTGTCATGAAAATGATGGCAACGGCGGTTGACTTTACGGTGCCAAAAAATATTGTAGGAAAACACACAACTTACTTTCATAAATAACGTTTTATTGACGTCATTCGACGGTAAATTGTGGACGCTATGTGGAGGCCACTGGTCTTCTTCTAGGAACTACCGCACTTTAGGCCAAGTTGTATACATTTTTGAAAATTAGCTCGAGCTTAGACTTACAGCTGTTCCCGTATCTGTATTGCACTTATAGTTTGACAGTTGTGCGACGGTGATAGGAATAACGCGTAGCCAAAGTAGGTACGTACTAAGAAACGTTTATGGATTTCAACGTTAGTTAATACTTAGAGGTGTGGTACGATATTTTAAAGCTGCAGAGTTGAGTGTGTTGAACCGTTTAGTCTGAAATATGCATTAAAATAAAAAATAAAAATCAGAAATTAGCATAACTAATGTCAAGAGCATTTTTAGACATTTTAAACAATAACCCAGAAGCAGAATTTTTTCAATATTTTATCAAGGTAGTTCCTATGTTTTTCCTCAATTTATTTTCTTGTAATATTTGGAAATACCTTTTTGATGAAAAGGTTGTTTTTTTGGAAATTCGTTATTTAGTTTAATCTTCCTTATACTCTTCTTTCCTGTCTGTCTTTAAGAGCATTTCTAAATCGACAACCACATAAACTATTTTCGTGATTCTCTTTTTTAAACTCATAGGTATGTACTTACTTAAGAAAGATCTCTAGGTATTTTTTACTAGTATAGGTTGAAGTCGTCATCTGCCTAGCCTTTTCCCAACTATGTTAGGGTCGGCTCCCAGTCTAACCGGCTGCAGCTGAATACCAGTATTTTACATTGAGCGACTGCCTATCTGACCTCCACAACCCAGTAACTGGGGTAATACGATACCCCTTGGTAAGACTGGTTGTCAGACTATCGGGCTTCTGACGACCCGTAACGACTGTCAAAGATCCACAAATGACAGCCGGGACCAACGGCTTAACGTGCTTTCCGAGGCACGGAGGGGTCTTGGTATGTAAAGATGGTCACCCATCCACGGACCAACCGCGGCAAGCGTAGCTTAACCTGATCGATCGACCCATGCAGCTATTGTTACTTAGCCACAAGCCCCCTGTTTAAACATGGTGTACATGATACGTTACATGCAAGATAACTATGAGACAAAGTTCTAACATGTTCAGCCGCATATAGTGGCGTACAAATTGGCAGAAAGAGATGGTGCATAAACAGTATTGATATTAATAAAAATTACATTGAAGACGTTGTGTAGGTACTTATTAAATCATCATTATTAATTAAAGATTAGGTATCATTACAATTCAAAAAGCATATTTTTAGATACAATACAATGTCGAAGTAGTCATTAAATAAATTAGTCAGTGAAAGTATGAATTAATGTAAAGTCTTGAACAAATAAATATTACTAGTAAGTACTAAACATTATTAGTCTTTGCTTCTACATAATAGTCTTAGCTGTCGAAGCTATGGCACAGCTAACATAACACATATCATCGCACCTCTATTCCCTGAATGGCTAGACAGAGTTGTACCTATGATTCACCCTTATTAAGCCAGTTATAATTAAGTCTCATGTCCTTAGTTAAATTCCCGGGTCAGACAAAGTTATTGGATTTCGGCAAATTTTCAATAAAACTCACTCACGTTAGATTTCTATGAACACGATATTATTTATTGAGCACAAACGACATGATATTTGTATACCAATAAAGAGAAAAGCAACAGCGCCACCAGTGTCAGAAAACGGAAACAAAATGCGTACGTTTATGAAGGCACTATTCAACAAAATGTTTACAAAGACATCTATGATCTTTCTTATAAATTTATGTTTTTGCAATAAAAGTCTTATTAGTTTTTCTATCTAAAACGTCTCAGTCACCAGGTAGAAATCCATATTTCGGGATGCACCCGACGACATGAACATACCTGGCAAAATGTAGGTGTACTATTTGTACACCTCTGCCCAACCCCTCGGGGGAACAAGGCGTGATATTATGTTATGTTATTGGGCCCCTCAAACTCTAAAAAATTTATTTGTTTATTTGTTTCCTCTTAACCCTTAAACATAGTCCACACTCGACCCCCAGGGGTGAGATTGAATTTTCATACAAAGGATGAGCATATCTCGTCCACTTTCGACCCCCTAGTTTGGTAAGTTCCTAAAATTAATATTATGATACATTTAAGTACACAACAGATTGGGGGTCGAGAGGAAACTAAAAATTGGTTGGAAAATAAACTATAGTCAGGGGTCCAGCGGACACATTAATTATTGAGGGACGAGGGGTCGAGAGTGGACTAAATGATACAGAAAACTATGATCAGGTCGTTTTATTACTTAGTATTAAAACCAGGAAAACTGAATACAATGTTGCTATGCAAGAAAATGTATAATTATCATGTACTTATAAAAATACAAGTTTCGCACATAATTATTATTTACTTGGTTAATTCTGAACAATTATTGTTCATTTGATGTAGGTAATGAACTAGCTTAGAGTTTTCTCAACTATGTTAGGGTTGGCTGGGTTCCAGTCTAACCAGATGGAGCAGAACACCAGTACCTTACATGGAGCGATTGCCTCGCTGACTTGGTAAGACTGTTTGTCAGACTTTTAGGGCTTCTGCTTCAGCTTAACAGCTGCCAGCTAACGGTTTCACGTGCTTTCAAAGGCACGGGGGCATCCGAACCTAGTCGCGGGGTCGAACTCAATGATGGGCCTGGCTAAAAAGCACGCTGTCTCACCAGGCATCGTGTCCGACAGAGGTAGTATCAGTGATGAGCAGTTAGAAGCTAGTCTATACGTACAACATTATTGAGTGCAGGATTATTTATAGTACAACAGGCGCGTAAAGAATTAAGAACAGTCCTTAGAAAGATCGAGTTTTATGAAAAAATCACTGCATGAATCAATGACCAATAAAGTTTATTGTACTTTTCGATATTTGAGCTTTGTCGGTACCGACTTGGTTTTTCAGATTTTACGCTACTTAAACACGCCCAAAGTTAGGTTCAATTAGCAAGAAAAACGAATCTTTGTTGGCTCCTAACTTTTTAATAGCTTTTTATTTTAGTATTCTGTTTCCGTACAGACAATATTAATAATGAGGCAAAACCATACCATGTTTAGTTTTTGATGTACATTGTCGAACAGTAGAGTAATACACTCCCGAAGTTTGTATGGGAAAAATGTGGACTAGGTTCACCTAAGATTAAATTTAATGTATCTAGGTAACAAGAAATCAAAACAAGAGTGAACAGGCATCTTCTGGGCACGCTCGTTCCATCATAGACCTAATCCATCGCTTTCTATCAGGTGTGATCGAGGCCAAGATCAGGCCCGTTCAGCAATAAAAAAAACAATTTTATCTGATGCCTCATCAACATCATATCAGCCGAAAGACGTCCTCTGCTGGACATAAGCCTCCCCCAAAAGGGGGGGTTTGCCATAATCGCCATGCTTGGCAGGCGGGTTGGCGATCGCAGTATGGTGATCAAATGCATAGAGAACGGTGCTGCCCATTCTCTAGTAAGTCCCTTAGTCGCCTTTACGACACCCATGGGAAGAAATGGGATGTTGCTATTCTTTTACGTCCGGCACCAAACGGAACCGGCACCACACGGAATCCGATGCCTAATTTTGATTAAAAATCTGAAAGTTTTTGATCCTCTTATTATTTATGATTAGGTTAGATCATCATTCTCCTGGCCTGATCCAAATTTATTTGGGGTCGGCGCAACATGTCTTTTCCATCCACATTTCTCTATTAGTCATCATTCCTGTGGCCTTTTCTAGCCATATCACACATTCCATCCATTGCCTCTATGGTAATATTAATATATAATTACGAATAAAAGGTATTTAATAAGTAAAATAAAAAATATATTGTAAATTATAATACTAAATACTTATGCTATTTATTATAAATAATAAAAATAATAATTAACAAATTTTAAGGGAGTAAACAAATAAGCATTATTTCAATATAATCAAATAAATAATAAATTAATAGCTAGACTTGCACATATAATATTAATTTAATAAGTAAATGAAAAGAAATACAAAATTTTAAATAGGATATAAAATAATTCAAACGAAAATTAATAAAGCGCTCTTCCTTGCTCTAGTTATTTTAGTTATTTAAAAAGTTGCTGTGCCCGACAAGGCCCATAATTGTTTCTATTTTTTGTATTTACCACCTGTAAGTGTACATTATGGATTGCAATAAACGATTTGATTTGATTTGGTATTATTCCCTTAGTCCACGCACAATGGTCCACTTAAAGGACTAAGTGCGGAAACCAAACCCAATAACATTCCCTTAGTCTTATGGCTTACTAGCTTTATTCAGCGGCTTTTTCCACGGAGATGTCGAAAATTAACACACGGGAACGTACTACCAGGATGAAGGGATGAAAAAGTATCCTAAGTGTTAATCCAGGTTATAAACTATCTGTGTGCCAAATCTCACCCAATCTGTTCGCCCGCTTTTGCGTGAATGAGTAACAAACATCTAAACATACAAACTTCCACATTTATAATATTAAAGTAGGATTTGTAGGATAGTAGGATAACCAGTTTTATTTTGAGGGTGGGTTATCATTAAATAACTTCTCCTGCTCTGGGTGGAGCAGAAGGGCGTGTCAGATTTTTACTGACTAAAACCCACCCGTGTTCCTTCAGTTGCCTGTGTGCCAGGAGCCGCGGTATCTCTTTCGACCAACCCGCACCCCTGGCAGGTATCGAACTTATTACGGTATTGCGGACCCCAACAGTTGGTGCTGACATCTCTTTGAGGCGCGCGGTGAACACAACGCGCTGTTAACCCGGGCTTGGTCTCTACCGGACAGCGAGCTACCCATTACTCGCCGTCCGCAAGCCCGCGCCTACGGTGGCCGTGAATCAGCTTGGGATTCCCGACGCCCAGGGCGTCTCCTGCAGCTTCTAGGGCCGTGAGGGCGGATATACTGCCTCTCCCTCACGTGCGTCGTCTCCACCTTCGAGATTCATGTTAAAAACTTTCCTCACGACGTAAGTTAGGTAGGTACTATTTCAAATTAATTTTCGGAAAAATCCACTCCGTGCAAGTTTCAATGATAGGCCAATAAAATGTTAACAGCATCATAACATTTTATAACTGGTCTCTTTATTTAAAATAGGTGTATAAGGACACTTTGCATTTATACTCCTTGAATTACAATAATAATGCTATAAACATACATGACATAACATCACGCCTGTTTTACCGGGAGGGTTAGGTAGAGCTGTACTTAAATTACACCCACATTTTGCCAGTCATATTTGAGTTCATGAAAATAGGGTGAAAATATTGCCATGAGCCGGCCACAATCTAGATAGATTTCAAATGTTGATTTCCAGGTCAGGCCAAGTGTTACTGCGTTTTTTCCAGCAGGAATTTGTCAGTTCAGAGGCTGGATTTGTGACCGGTTGATAAATGAATAATAACTTAATTGTACAAAGAGAAACACAGTTAAAGTGGTGGACAAAAATGCAATAGGATCGCCCCCTGTACATATACTATATGTAACAAAAACCCTGTTGTTCCCTTTAGGGACGTATACACTTACCTACAAGCACAACATTTACGAAGTTATAATTTAAAAAAATAAGCATTGGCTAGTCGAGAGTTCAATATCAAATAACTATTAAAATCGACATATTCCAAAAAATGTTTACAGTATCTGATTTTACAAGTATCCTTATTTCGCACAATAGACTACGAGCTCGGCGGCTTTCCTTGATCTAATCAAAATCAGTTATACATTACAAATATTCATATTTAAATATTTATTTTAATTATTTTTGTTGAACAGTTTTTATAAATGACTTGCTTTATTACATATGTATACCGATTCTGAAAACGTGGGTAGAAGGAACAACAGGGTTTTTGTTACATATTGTATATACACCTCTGTCTGACCCTTTAAAAAGTATAGGTGTGATGTTGTGTCATGATAATTTTCATATGACATATATGCTAAACAAATTGATGTACGGTTTTTAGATCGATTTTTTTTGCACAACAATAAACGTAATAAAACACATAACTAGCTGACCGGACAGACGTTCTCCTGCCCGAATAGTGCCACCTACCCGATCCAATTGTTAATCTAAACCACCCAGGGTAACCCACCCATCAACTGCACCCTGGTTTGCCAGCAACACAGAAATACACGACCACCTAAATATGCCTACAGTGAAAGAAGAACTATGCGAAAAATGCAAATCATATAAACAGAGACTGAGCAAGCATAGCAATGTCTTAGCCAAGAACCTTCGAAACAGGCAAGGGGATATAACCCGCCTAAAGAGATGGCAAATCCTGAACTTGTACCAGAGACAGTGAAAACTTAAAGTTTATCTATCACTGAACCACATAACGTGAATGTTCAATGGAACACCACGAAAATTAATCTCACACGAAGATCCCATCTGATTATGGCTACAAAGCCGATCGCAGATAAAATGAGAAGAAAAAAAAAACCACCCAGGGACCTTCTTGAACACACAAAAAATATCATCAAAATCGGTCCAGTCGTTTAGGAAGTGTTCAGTGTCATACACAAGTACCTACTGAAGAATTATACAGGATTAAATTTAAACCAGTGCGCAAACTGTAAAAAAAAAATCAGCTGTTCGATACATTTTGACTGCGTAGGTATTACACTTATCTATGAAACAGCTGATATTTTTTTGTATTTAACCGACTAAAAATTTCTACACAGGGTCTAGAATGATATGCTGAATTCATGGTTACAGTTTACCCTGTATATAAGGTGTATCTATTCATACACGAAATATCTGAAGGGGTCATTGTACTCATCATTATGAACAACTTTTACTACCGGACCAAACCCGAAATCGCGAAAAAATATCAGCTGTTCCCTACATTTTGACGAGATATGCGAACATAAATGTATGGAACAGCTGATATTTTTTTCGCGATTTCAGGTTTGGTCCCATAGTAAAAGTTGTTCATAATGATGAGTACAATGATCCTTTAAGATATTTCGTGTATGAATAGATACACCTTATATATGAAGATAGACAAATTACGCTACAATAACAAAAGGAACAAAAAATACGTAGAAAAAAAACGAAAAGGACGCCTGGCATGTTTTTTATCGTACATAACGTAATATACATATGTACTTAAATGCCTACCATATTTTTTTTTTATAATTAGTTGAATTGATACACAATCAATCATTGTCTAATAAGAATTTGATTGATTTCTGACAACTTTAATAACATTGTAAAAAGACCGAAAAAAATAACTACTAACTACTACGCACTTAGCCCTACTGTGTGCCTTCCAAGGTACAGTCGAGCGCACAACAACAACATTAGCACTATTAAAAAATGCTTCTAAATTCGTTCAAAACCAATTGTGGATAGCATTTTTTTACTTTTATATCTTTATACTTAGTTGTAATTGAGAAAACCGTGAGACTAAATTTATTAAAATACTTTTTCCAAAAAAAACCGACTTCCGAAAAACCACTATAAAGTGAATAACTTTCATTTCGGAAGGCGGTGACAAAAAATTAAAATACATACCTATCCAAAGTCACCGCTTTCCGAAATTTCCGAAGTCGGTTTTTTATTTTTCCCTTTTTAGTTATAGTACCTATCCCACTAATTCGAAATTTCATCATCCTTAGGGTCAAAACAATGCATATTAATGCGATAGCAGCAATCACGGTTGATTTGCTGTTATTTTTTGAAGAGTTCCGTTGTCTGTTTCCGAACCACATCATTAGATCTATACAAGGTTATTTTTAGTCACCGTCCAAATTTTTCAGGGTGATAGTAAAAAAAAGCAAAACAAATAATATATCAATACATCGAATTCATAACCTCCGTCTTTTTGAACTCGGTTAAAAACACGCGCAAACATCTTTTGGCGTGAATTATTTAACATAAATTAAAAATTGCAAGACACGTGATCTTTTTAACGTCAAATACCGCAACGACGCCATTTTTAATTTACTTAAAAATTTCGAATTAGACTTTAGTACCCTATTATAGGAATGTGATCAACGAATTATTAATTAAGATTTTTTTATAGGTTTTGAGTTATACCGTATAATTTCGTGTCATATTACTACAACGATTTTCAACAGGATTGATATAAGCTTTTCGGGAGCTTACGTCAGTTCTATACATTTTTTACTTTTTCATCATCATCCTATCGCTGATAGAATATAAATTTGTCTATGCCCTCGGGGGCCTACTGCCTGCTCATTTACTTACGACCTAATAGTCAATCGAATTAGTCAATCTACCCTAACTATGTTAGGGTCGGCTTCTAGTAGAAAGCGTTGCATCTAATTACCTACCTACACAATCCAGTTACCGGGTAACATGATACCCCTTGGTAAGACTTAACTGTCGAAATGTGGGTATACTATAGGTAGGTACACCTCTCCACAACCCCTTGAGGAAACAAGGCGTGATGTTATGATGTAAATCGATTGAATGAAACGCGATCTCTTTCAGATAATTTGACAAAAACTTGATTGACAGATTAGGCACTATGGCCTAGCATAATATTCGATCTGTCTTTAAATTTTTTGCTGGTCTGTGAACTAGTAATCGACATGGCAACAGTTATTCATAGATTAGAGTAACGGGTTGTGGATTCTGAAAGTTGTTTTTGTTAATAAAGTAACGATGATTTAATTATACGGCAGCTCATCTTTAGGTCAGATTTTTCATCAAAGTCTTAGACTAAGCTGTGAAAAGTATGGATTTACCGTATTCTTTGTGGGGCATTAGTTTTCATAATTATTGGTTGGTGAAATTGCTATCTCACCTTTTAGAAAGTATACACACACACATATGTAGGTAGCAGGGACATCGATATGCAACCTGACTATGGACGCAGTACATCGATGTGCAACCTGACCATAGATGCAGTACATCGATGTGCAACCTGACCATGGATGCAGTACATCGATGTGCAACCTGACCATGGACGCAGTACATCGATGTGCAACTTGACCATGGATGCGGTACATCGATGTGCAACCTGACCATGGATGCAGTACATCGATGTGCAACCTGACCATGGACGCAGTACATCGATGTGCAACTTGACCATGGATGCAGTACATTGATGTGCAACCTGACCATGGATGCAGTACATCGGTGTGCAACCTGACCATGGATGCAGTACATCGATATGCAACCTGACCATGGATGCAGTACATCGATGTGCAACCTGACCATGGATGCAGTACATTGATGTGCAACCTGACCATGGACGCAGTACATCGATGTGCAACTTGACCATGGATGCAGTACATTGATGTGCAACCTGACCATGGACGCAGTACATCGATGTGCAACTTGACCATGGATGCGGTACATCGATGTGCAACCTGACCATAGATGCAGTACATCGATGTGCAACCTGACCATGGACGCAGTACATCGATGTGCAACTTGACCATGGATGCAGTACATTGATGTGCAACCTGACCATGGATGCAGTACATCGATATGCAACCTGACCATGGATGCAGTACATCGATGTGCAACCTGACCATGGATGCAGTACATTGATGTGCAACCTGACCATGGATGCAGTACATCGATGTGCAACCTGACCATGGATGCAGTACATCGATGTGCAACCTGACCATGGACGCAGTACATCGATGTGCAACTTGACCATGGATGCAGTACATCGATGTGCAACCTGACCATGGATGCAGTACATTGATGTGCAACCTGACTATGGACGCAGCACATCGATGTGCAACCTGACCATGGACGCAAACACGATTCTGAAAAAAAAAACTATATTTTTGTTACCTGTTTGAAAAAAAAAAATTTTTTTTGTATTTTCTTTTTCATAATTTTTGACATACTTGCAATTTTCAAAAAAAAAAAATTAAGTACCTACTTGACAAATTAATTTTTAATTTTACATTGTAGTCCCCAGACTATTTTACTCTAACAAACATATTCTTTAATATGTATAATTAAAGAAATGCCATGAACCTTGATATCCAACATAATGTTATAATTATTGTGTGGGTACTTTACGTAATAATAAATGCTTGTTTACATTACTTTACCTCTACGTATGACAGAATATTCCGTCAAATCTCCATGTAATGGAAATACACGGTAATTATAATTACGTACTTGAGGACTTGTCTTGATTCATACTACATATTTACTAGCTTTTTCCAGCGTCTTCGCCCGCGTGGAGGTCGTTGTATTATACATATAAACCTTCCTCTTGAATCACTCTATCTATTAAAAAAACCCGCATCAAAATCTGTTGCTTAGTTTTAAAGATTTAAGCATACATAGGGATATAGGGACAGAGAATGCGACTTTGTTTTATACTATGTAGTGATGAAGTGAATTCTTGGGTCTTTGACAGTCGTTACGGGGTGTCAGAACACAGAAGCCCGAAAGTCTGACAACCAGTTTTACCAAGGATTAGCGCATTACCTAGAAACTAGGTTGTGGAGGTCAGATAGACTCCATGTAAAATACTGGTATTCAGCTGCATCTGGATAGACTGGAAGCTGACCCCTACATAGTTGTGAAAAGGCTAGGCAGACGATGATGGTCTGGGCGATTTTAATATTTGGTCTGCGCTTGGTTTGTTGCTTCCAAAGTTTAGCTTGAAAAACCAAAATACTTGTAGACTAGAGAATATTATTAAAATTTCAATTTCTTCTTCTGAGTCTGGATTTGTGCCGATTGACGGCAATAGGGTCACCCCTATTACACTATGGGACTTACTCATAATTGGCGAATTGTAGGTGTATAATATAGACATCTCTGTCTAGCCTTTCGGGAAAACAAGGCGTGATGTTATATTATGTTATGTTAAATTATTCAATAACAATCCGGAGTTTTTTTTTTTTAATGAGGTGAAGTTAATTATTTTGGTCCTTGGAACCAAAAAGCTCTTCCACTCGTGATTTGTTTAAATTATTACCAACATTATTAAAGTAACTAATATTTCTCCCAAAGGTACACTCGCTGTAAGGCAAAGACCTTTAAATTAAAAAGAAAAAATAAAACAAACCGGGTTAAGTCTTCGATTTATAAATCATAAATCTTTATGACGTAAAGTCATATACCGTGGTATTTCCAATCCAGCTCAGCTTTTTAAATGATGTGGCTTCTTCTCCAATTTTGATTAACAACACATAAAATGACGTAGGTTATTTGTAATTAATTTTTAAATGACGCCTTAAGAATGGATCCGGAATGGAATAAAATAATTAATTAATGGGTGGGTAGACCACCTGTCATGATCAAGTAAGATAATGCTCAAATCTATCAATAAAAAAGTAGATAAATCATAAAGGTTGGCTCGTTGGTCATGAGGTTCCTGGGTTCGATTCCCGGGTCGTGCACAGTGTTCTTGGGTTTTCACAATGGTAATTTCTCAGTAGCAGTCCGAAGTCTAGATTTATTCCCGGTTGATGTCAATAAGCTCGCCCCTTATTACATGGAACTTAACTATAACTGGAGAAATGTGGGTACGCCTCTGCCTAACCTTTTGGGGTTTACAGGAGTGATGATTGGTATGTAATAAATTCTTTTAAATACATACAAAAACACAATACACGATACGACACATGTATTGTAACGTGTCTTGTAGTCAATGAAAATGTGTCGTGCCTTCAGATGCGTTACCGGCACTCAATATTGGCAAGTTAAATGCAAGGTAATTGCCTGTCGTGTTATTAGTCACGTACCATCCAGTGACGCGGCGCAACGCTAGTGACGTAACTAAATATATATGTTTATCCCTTTCTAACAACAGGAATCGGTATGGGTCTTTCCTGTTCTTCGTGCACTGTATGATGTACTAGTAGGTAGCTTACATTAATGGTTTACGCTGTTTGTGAGTGCTCTAATGTCCGTGAATGACGCGTCTATTTATAATACGTCGTTGCTTCTGGTGTGAACTTTTCTGTTTGTTTAAGGACGTTCATACCACGCGGGCTGGAAACGGCGCATTTATGGCGGTTTTTCGTGATTACTTAAATAAATAAAAACGAAAGTTTAAAAAAAATCAGCAATGCACTAGATCGTTGGTATTTTCAAGTTTGTATGCTATTTTTTTACTTTGGTATTTAGCTATAAAAATCGACATACCGTCAATTATTTTGTATTTGTATTATTTAGTACGATTACATTTTTTTATTAAAGAGTAAGTGTTAAAAATAATTACAAATACCAACGATCTAGTGCTTGGCTAAAAATAAATGTACATTTGTTTGTGTTTAATTATATAATCACGAAAAACTACTATAAATGCGTTGTTGCCAGCCCACGTGGAATGAACGCTCTTAATATTTTTTTTTAGTCACATAAAAACTGTTATTATATTTTTAATTATTCTAATGGTGTAATTAATAGCACATTGCTATGCGAATTTATATGTGTTATTTGTATAAAATTAAAAGACCGGTTAAATAGGTGTAAACAACTTTTGGCAAAGGAATATTGTTAATAGCTAATTCTTAAATTAGAATAATTGTACTCGTGGTTTTCGTAATTAGTTATCTCAAGGAGTATTTTGTCAAAAAATTGTAGAATCAGTTTTAAGTAGGTAAATGACGAAAAAGGGCTCGTGGCTCAATAATAACTGCACCACAAGTCGATGGAAGGTAAGCTACGCTAGCCGAGGTCGGTCCGTGGATGGGAGACCAGCAGGATTAGCATGACGCTTTCTATGTCTATGAAGAATAGACAGTGTTTTTTCTATACAAAGTCACATTTCGTTTCTCCATTTTTGACATCGCACCGTATATATCTTCTACAATCTGGCATTTTGCCTTTCGTAGACTATTTTAGAAGAATATTTCTTTCCAAACTGTCACAAATTACTCTGACAACAAACTTTCTACTCGACGGCCACAAAGTATATACGATTATCTACAAAATCATGATTCGTTTAGAACGCATAACTGTGATAATTAATAGAAGAACATAGCTATCTTCTCCTATTGTACATCATTTAGTTAATAGTCATGTATATTCTTCCATCGACAAATCGGTGCTCGTTCTAAGCCTGCTGTCATAACATCTCGAGTTTCCTCCGTGCCTTGAAAAGCACGTAATGCCGTTGTCATATATGTAGCTTTTTGACTGTTGCTACGGGTCGGCAGAAGCCCGAAAGTGTGACAATCAGTCTTACCAAGTATCGTGTTACCCAGTACCTTGGTGGTACCAACAGTGAAAATGAAAATGAAAATGAAAAATGTTTTATTATTTTAACAAGTAAAATTTTACAACTAGTGATTGAAGCCTCCTTTTAGGCAGATAAGCCTGTGTCAGGAGACTCCGCTCTTCCATAACTTAAATAAATATTTTTACTTGTTTTATGTAAATATATGTAAGTAAAGAGAAAAGTGGTAATAAAAATAAAAAGAGAAACAATAAAGCTAAACATGCAGGAGGTACAGCACGCACGCAGGCATGTGAGTAGGTGAGTGAGTGGTGAGTGACACACTCACTGTGTGTGAATGTGAGAGTGTGTGAATGTTAGGGTGTGTTAATGTGAGTACTTAACAGAGCGCATGAGGTAAACAATAGTACAGGAATTAGAGGTAGGGTAACAGTGGTAAGCAGTCGCTCCATGTAAAAAAACTAAATTCTGCTGCATCTGGTTAGAATGGAAGCTGAATGTTGACGACCACAGCGCCATCTATTGGTGACAAGTAATACCATCGATGTGACGTAGGCGGCGCGTGAGGATGGAGCAAGCACAACGGCGCGACTCTAGCGGCCTAACATAGACAGATGATGTGGTAGGTTAGTGATGAACCCAGTTCCTTTCACGAAGACAAGGCCTTCGTCCCAGCAGTAGGAACATAATACTGATTTTGCTAGACGATGAAATACACGAATACGTACAACAGTTTTCAACGCTCCACTAGCTGCCAAGAGTTCAAAATCCAACAATGTTTTTTCGACGTGTTGGGTGACACTGTTAAATTCTCAACTCTCGGCTCAAGACCGAGAGTCACTGTAAGAGTAAGTCACTGATAAAATAATTGATAAAAAAATATAAATCTAAAAAACCGAATTGTACTGTACTAGTTTCATTTCAGTGCCATAATATCAACACTAACAAAAATACATTCACTGATTTCGAGTATACAGTTACAAATAAAATACAATGATGTACACATGAATCGAACAAAACCGAAACCTAAAAATCATAGTACCGCTTTCGTTTCCGAGTTCCACACGGATTCAGCCAATATATTGAAATATTTAGATACGATATCCGATATTCTAAACCGATACATAGATACGATTTGATAATGTGTAAAAGCGGTATTACCCATGCCTAGCTTACAGTCCTTAGTGAATTGAATGGCTTTGCGGTATTCTACGAAAATAATGTGTATTATTTTATACTAGGTTTTGCCAATGGCTTCGCCCGCGTGGAGGTCGAGATAAAAAGTATCCTATGTGTTAATCCAGGTTATAATATATCTGTGTGCCAAATTTAATACAAATCCGTTCAGCCGTTGTTGCGCAATTGAGTAACAAACATCCATAGATACAAATTTTCACATTTATAATATTAATAGGATAGTAGGACATCTAATCTGTTAAAAAAAATACGAACTATTACTATCCTTAATCTTTATTGGTTATAGTAGCCAGAATTCTAGCAAGATGCCATAAAAACAGATTTGTTTGTGGTTAGATATCACGTTTTTTTGGCGATCAATAATTGCAATGACGCACGGAAATCGATCAAACAAACATAATTGTACTTCTTTTTTTAAATAACGGCCGAACGTGTTTTTAGTTATGGCGAAAATTATAAAAGCTTCCTGTTTCTTAACGTGAAATATTTATGCACTCAATACTCTTAAAATTAGTCTAAATACTTTTGAAAAAATTGTCAATCTCTCAGATTGATTCTTCCGATAAAAGTTATTTGACCATTGAAAAATCAACCTTAAGTCACATAAATTAACTGATAAGTAAATTGACTATTTAACTTCATTTGTCCGTATATTCAAATCACAACTGCCATTCTTGACATCAGACAGCTGTTAGTATTAAATGACTCTAATATGTCAAATTGACTTATGGACGGAACTGCAGGCAATGAATTTGCAGCGCCACCGCAAACTATGCCGCAAAACATGCAGCCAAAGTGACTAAAATACTGACGTGCCAGCGACACGAATAAAAAGAAGACGTAGGGTATCAATTTGCTTAACAAATAACAGCCCTCGTCATGTAGAACTACATTCTAAAGTTAAACCACGTACACATTCACACAGACGTAAAAATATCGCTGCGGGATTTTATCATGCACTGGATTTACACCTCTCGGCGTTGAACCGAGGATAGAGAATCCAATAGAGTGCATCGCGTGCATCAAGCGCGTCGAAAAATCACACTGTATCATTTTCAATTCTCAGCTTTAAGCAGTGCGTTGAAGATTCATACATTCTTAGCCAATGTTCTGCTTAGACACAGGCCTCCTCTCTGTGAAAGGGAGTGGGCCGTAATCCACCATGCGAGCCCAATGCGGGTTGGTAGATGTCACGTGTCTTCGAATTTTTGGTTCTAGAACATTTTCCTCACGATGTTTCCCTTCACCCTTTTACAGCAGTGGTGACGAAATTCGTATTTACACAAAGTAATGCATACGCCTAGCTGGGTTCGTACGCACGACCTAACTCGTAAGCCGCGGCCGTTACCACTGCGCCACCACCGCTCCAGTGCTCTAAAAAATCCCGGGGCGTTTTTATTCTGTCCGTGCGTAGGTATGTGGAAAAAGTTGTTTCGATGACTTGCATTTTTTTCATGTAACAATAATTGTTATGAGCTTTGCTAAAAATCTCATATAAAAAACAAAGGCAATCGGCAACCTTCACTAGGTTTTTTCTGTACAAATATTACACCATGTAGAAAACAATTTAAGTTTTTTTTTGTAAAGCCATTAATATGTGTGCGAATTTAATTTAATTTTTGACCTGTAATTATCAATTATTAAAGCGTAGTTATCAAAAAAAATGTGGCTGTGTGAGTTGTGTTCGGTTACTTTGGGTCCCGTACCTTTTCAAGAGTTTGTATAAGCATAATCTAGCTATAATAATCCCACTGCTGAGACATAGGCCACTTCTCTGTGAGAGAGAGCGGGTTTTAATCCACCACGTGGGCTCAGTGCGGGTTGGTAGATGTCACATGTCTTCGATTTTTTTACACAATGTTTTCCGTTTGAAAGCAATGGTGATTAAATAACTTACACAAAGTTAAGCACCGATCTGCCACTACCAATGTGAAAAGAGATTGATTTTTAATTCATTAAAATTTTCCAACATTTTGTAATTATGGGGAACCTAGTCGCGAGCTCGAACTCACTGGTGGGCCCGGCTAAAAAGCACGCTGTCTCACCAGGCATCGTGTCCGACAGAGGTAGTATTAGTGATGAGCAGTTAGACGCTAGTCTACACGCACAACGTTATTGAGTGAGATGCAGGATCATTTATAGTACAACAGGCGCGTAAAAAATAAAAAGAACAGTTCTTCGGAAGATCGGGTTTTATGACAAAACCACTGTATAAATCAACGATCAATAAAATTTATTGTACTTTTCGATATTTAAGCTTTGTCGGTACCGACTTGGTTTTTCAGATTTTCGCTTCTTTTATTACTTAAACACGCCCAAAGTTAGGTTAAATTAGCAAGAAAAAGGAATATTCGTTGGCTCCCAACTTTTTAATGGCTTTTTATTTTAGTGTTCTGTTTCCGTACATACAATATTAATAACGAGACAAAACCAAACAATGTTAAATTTTTGATGTACATTGTCGAACAGTGGAGTAATACACTCCCGAAGTTTGTATGGAAAAAATGTCGACAAAATTCAGCTTAAGTATGCAGTAACGCTTTAAACTCGGGTAACTAGTTAAGCCCGGCTATCATTCGTAGATCTTTGACAGTCTTTACATGTCGTCAGAAACCCGAAGGTCTGCCAACCAGTCTTACCAAGGGGTATCGCATTGCCCAGTAACTGGGTTGTGTATTTCTCATGTGCAAGCGATCCTCCTGTAGTACTGACATTCAGCGGCTAGTTAGGAAAAGCCTAGACAGAAGATCATGCTTTAAATTCTCTCCGTAGTGAATTAATGATCAGCAGGAATTAATTTAAACGTTCATGGTGAATGATGCAAGAACTTAAAGTTTCTAATGTTCTTCAAAATTATTGGATGTGAACGAACAACAATTTCGACCGTTTCATTCTGCCGTTAGGTGTTCGTACCTACGGAACTCTAAAAAGCGCAAATATTCCACGATACTTCATTCGAAAATTGTATAGGAGCTGCTTGCCGTTGTTTTAACAATTTTTTTTACTTTGTTTTTAAACACTAAGTATATTATTATCACGAACCCGGATTTGATATAAAAAAATAACTGTTTTATGCATGTTTAAGTATCATAAAATAGGATTAACATTTTATTGAGCATATAAATTACGCCATCCATTTTTTTATTTCACCTATAGCTCATATAATTAGGTATACCTAAGTGGTTTTTTTAAATCAGGATCACCAAACGGATTGGTGATTGCAGCTTGTTTATACTTCCACCATTTTTAAGATAGCGACGAGATTTTATCGCGCACTGAATGTTCAACGCGATGCTTAACGCAGAGAGTTGAAAATCGAACAGTGTGTTTTTGTAATGGGACTGTTTTTTTTTTGCGTGAGAATTCATCAAATAACTTCTCCCGCTCTGGGTGGAGCAAGAGGGCGTGTCAGACATTTACTGACTAAAACCCACCCGTGTTCCCTCAGTTGCCTGTGTGCCAGGGGCCACGGTATCTCTTTCGAACAACCCGCACCCCTGACCGTTGGTGCACTCTGTTGAATTCTCAATCCTCGGTTCAACACCGAGAGTTAAAATTCCTGTGCGCGATAAAATTCCGCCATGATATTTTTATGTCCGTGCGAGCGCAATCTAAATGTTTTACGAAATGTGTTTTTATCATTTTTATTTTACACTAGCTATGCCCGTGACTTCGTCTGCGCGGAATAGTATTTTTTTATTATTTATTAATATTATATATGTTAATAAAAATAAATAAAATTTCTATAATAAAAGTAGCATTAGTTACTCCTTATTACATCAGCTATCTGCCAGTGAAAGTCCCGTCAAAATCGGTCCAGCCGTTTCAGATATTAGCCGGAACAAACAGACAGACAAACAAAAATTTTAAAAAATATGCATTTAGTACAAAGCGGTTATTTTAATTTTACAAACAGACACTCCAATTTTATTTATCTGCATAGATGTTCTCTCTTTCCCTAGCTTTATCCCATTTCACAATGGGTCGGCTCTCCTCGTCATTCTTCGCCAGATTTCGGTTCTGGGTCGTCGAGTCATTTGGGCTTGCTTCAGGTCATTGTTGACAACAAACATCCAAGTGAGAAGGGGTCTACCTCGCTTTTATGGACTTGGATTCATGTGGAGGACTTGCTTAGTCATGTGTTACTTGGGCTATCTCATTAAAAGGCCACACCACCTCAGGCGCTGCAGAGAGTTTTTCTTCAATTCTTCAGAACTTCCTCAGATATGCTCGTTTCTTACTCTGTCCTTAAAAGTGACACCTTCTGCCCATCTCAGCATCCTCATCTCGGTCGTGTGTGCTTTTTTTACCTGAGCATTTTTTACTGGCCAGCATTCGGCACCGTATTTCAGAGCTATTAATTTTACATGCCTAACCATCATCATCATCTGCCTAGCCTTTTCCCAACTGTGTTGGGGTCGGCTTCCAGTCTAACCGGATGCAGCTGAATACCAGTGTTTTACATGGAGCGACTGCCTATCTGACCTCCACAACCCAGTTACTGGGTAATACGATACCCCTTGGAAAGACTGGTTGTCAGACTTTCGGGCTTCTGACGACCCGTAACGACTGTCAAAGATCTACAAATGACAGCCGGGACCAACGGCTTAACGTGCTTTCCGAGGCACGGAGAGGTCTTGGTATGTTAAGATGGTCAGCCATCCACGGACCAACCGCGGCAAGATTAGCTTAACCTGATCGATCGATCCGTACGGCTAATATTACTTAGCCACATGCCTAACCATTTAAAAAAAAAAAATCTGTATTGTATTTATCATCCTGATCCGCACAAATATTATAAAAAAGTAGGTAAAAATTGTAAGTTTGGAAACATCCCAAAAAAATTAAAAAAATTGGATCAGTCCCTTCGTACACGAAGGGACTGATCCAATTCACGCCAAAAGCTACGCCAAAATGCACGGGAATGACATTACCTGCAGAAAGATTACGTCGCACAGTGGAACGAATGTATGGGAGCGGTTGGACGTAGACATGTCCGAAAAAAAAGAGTAAAATTATGCCAAACTAATGATGCCATCTTATTCGATTACTTAATGCCTTCATAACTTGTGGTGATGAATTTCTTCATAACTCCCATATTTCGGGAGTAATTTGAGAAAATGTGAAATTTTACTATGAAAATGAGTGTATCGAGCTCTCTCCCTCCTGATTCCGGGCTTGTTTCAAGTAGCGGTCTCTAATATCATAATGCTAATACTAAGAGCTATATTTAATACTAAGACACATAGTGCGCCAAATGTGCACTTTCTGGGATAAAGAGTGATGTTTATTTTATAACACAATTTTTTTATTTTTTGTTTATTTTGTTGATTAAAACCGTTTTTCTAAAGGTTTACCTTATTACAATAACATTTCTGAGCAGCCAATTAGAGAAGATATAAGCTAATTAGGATATATAATTAGGGACTTAAGGTTTACATATAAAACTGATGCACTAATGATTACTGATAAGAACATTGCTATTATTTAATTACTAAATGGCTCTTAATACACTAATTTAGCATGCATCATTTACTAATTATCACAATAACTAATTACCTTGCAATATTTAACAAAGGATACCTGGGATACCTGGATTTTATATAAATAGGTCACTATTAGTAACTTTAAAATCAGTGTTGATTTACACCTCGTTGTATCCAAGCTAATCTCGCAATGTATTTTCCAAATTTTAATACAAATCTTGATATTCACGTTGCTTTATGCGCACGCGCACATAAAGATTTACGCGACTTTAACTATTTGTTCAGTGTTTTAAAAGATAACAGTTGTGTTCAGTTATGTGAAAGTGCTGAAACAAGTTTAAAAGACTGGTGTCGTCGATTTTGCTACCGCATTTATGCAAAATGGACACAGTCTGGAAGAAGCACAGATAAGTTTCGGAAGAAACATGAGATTTGGCTACAGGCTGCAATTCAATGGCCGGAATTACAGAATGAAAATATGGAACCTTCTACAGAAAATATAAGTGACGTCATCGAGCCCATAATTTCTCCTGCTAAATCTGATGCTTCAACTTGTACACATCCTAGTCCTCGTAAATCTTTTGAGGACCTTAGTAACCGGCAAAAAAGAAGACGCACTGAAGATAGTCTTTCATGCAGCAGTAGCAGCGCTGAAATTATGTTTTCGGCCGAAAGGGCGCTTCAAAAGGCAGGACAAAGCGATACAGCTTATGTTATGAAATACTTGACGGAGAATCCAGAAGAGGCCTCAAAAATCAAAGCCTTCATTGAAGGTAAATCAATTCAGGTACGGGAAATATCCCCTTTGAAGGCATTGGCTCTTTATGTATCGATGAACTTATCGAAATGGCGCTATAACACTCTTCGGGATTTCAACACTCAAGAAGGAGCTCTTCAATACCCGAGTTACTACATGTTGGTTAAAGAAAAAATTAAGTGCTATCCGGCCAAAGAAGATCTCACAGTTACAGAGAGCTCTGCAAAAATCAAATTACAAGCCTTGATGGATTTAACCTCAAGAAGACTTATTAGGTCGTTAGAAACCCCTGTTGATCCCAATCAACAGCTCGTATTGACCAGCAAATGGGGTTTTGACGGATCATCTAGCCAAAGCATTTATCATCAAAGGACGAGTGAAGATGAGCAAATCGATCTTGCTAGTAATTTTATGATTAGTCTTGTACCACTGCGGCTCGTCTCAAAAGGTGTAACAATTTGGGAAAACGAGCGACCATCTTCCACTTCATTTTGCCGGCCAATATTGTTTAAGTTTATAAAGGAAACCAAAGAAAATGTGCAGAGAGAGATGGCTGAAATCGAAGCAGAGATTGAAGCCTTAACTCCATCCACCATCACTGATGGAATTAGTGTCAAACACCAACTGCTGTTGACAATGATTGATGGTAAAATTCATTCCATTATATCCAATACAGCAGCTTCAGTGTGTGACATATGCAAGGCTTGTCCTAAAGAAATGAATAATTTAGAGTTAATCAAAGATAAACACGCAAACGAGGACATGTATAAATATAGCTTAAGCACCCTTCACGCTTGGATTCGCTCAATGGAATGCTTATTACACATTTCCTACAAATTAGACATAAAATCATGGCAAGTAAGGGGTGATATAGCAAAAAGGCAAGTTGATGACAGGAAGAAAAGAGTTCAAGAGGCTGTAAGAAGAGAAACGGGCTTACTTCTCGATGTTGTGAAACAAGGCAGTGGATCCACCAACAATGGCAACTCGGCAAGGAGATTTTTTGAAAACTACACTAAATCTGCTGAACTGACCGGAATAGATGCTATGCTTTTAAGAAAAATCTGTGTGATCTTTCAGTGTATTTCATCAGGAGAGAAGATCAACGTAACTAAATTCCGAGAGTTCTGCTTTGATACTGCTAAGCTTTACGTGGAGTTATACCCATGGTATTATATGCCTTCTTCACTTCATAAAATTTTAATGCATGGGCCAGACATAGTTCAGAACATGTCAATTGTGCCCATTGGTTTTCTATCCGAAGAGGCATCTGAGGCTAGAAATAAAGATTTTAGAAAATATAGAGAGGGGCATTCTCGAAAGCATAGCAGTATCTCATGCAATGAAGATATTATGCACAATCTTTTACTGTCTTCTGATCCACTTGTTACAAGTATCCGTCCAAAAGGAAATAAGTTTGTAAAAAAATCTTCTTTTAAGGAATTTTATGAGCTTACGGATTCTGAGAAAAGTGATATCGAATTTGTTAACATAAATGATTTAGCGGACATCGATTCTGAATTTGAATTAATTGATGATGATGATGATGACGAAGATAATTAAATGATGTTATTGTTTTAAAATGTGTAACTTAGTAAATTAGAGCTTACATCTTAATTATTTATTGTACTTTTAATGAAACTAGGTAATTTATTATCAACTTACTTAAAAGTCATACTCTCATCAGTTCTTGTGAATATTTTTGTTAATATATATTTCTGTATATATATATAATATATTTATAGACCTCTTAATAAGTCTGTCTGCGGTTTAAAGTAAATACAAATGGGGAAAAAACGTTTTTTTTTTTAAATTTTCATTTCCTTTTATCCCAGAAAGTGCACATTTGGCGCACTATGTGTCTTAGTATTAAATATAGCTCTTAGTAATAGCATTACGATATTAGAGACCGCTACTTGAAACAAGCCCGGAATCAGGAGGGAGAGAGCTCGATACACTCATTTTCATAGTAAAATTTCACATTTTCTCAAATTACTCCCGAAATATGGGAGTTATGAAGAAATTCATCACCACAATTTATGAAGGCATTAAGTAATCGAATAAGATGGCATCATTAGTTTGTCATAATTTTACTCTTATTTTTCGGACATGTCTACGTCCAACCGCTCCCATACATTCGTTCCACTGTGCGTCGTGTCCTTTCCGCTGGTAATGTAATTCCCAGCGTTTGGCGTGAACGCTAACAGAAATGTGTTTTATCTCAGGGCCCTGGTACGTCGAGTACGAATAGTAGTAGGTCGTAAGTTTGAACCCAACCCCCACTGCTCTCAAAACGGTGAAGGAAAACATCGTGAGGAAACCGGCATTGCATGTCTTAGAACCAATTCGAAGACATGTGACATCTACCAACCCGCACTGGACCGTAGATTGTAGCCTAGTCCCTCTGGATGTGTTCCAGCAGAGGCTGACTATACTATAGGTAACTTGTAAAGTTGTGTGGAAATCGGTCGTCATGGTATAGGCATGTGATACGGAGGAATGAGGAAAATGTATTAATGGCTCAGAATGCTGGCCCACAAAAGAAATGAATGAAAGGCAATTGCATGCAGCTGAGATGAGAATGTTAAGAGGGATGTGTGGTGTTACAGGAATGGATAGAATAAGAAATGAGTACATAAGCGGAAGTCTGGAAGTGGCATCTATAACGTTACGTGCGAAAAGTTGTGTGGAAATCGGTTGTCGTGATATGTGATACGGAGGAATGAGGAAAATGTCGTGAGGAAAGTTTCGAGTGTGAATGTCGATGGCTATAAGAGTAGGGGGAGACCAAAGTAACGATGGATGGACTGTGTGAATGATGATATGGTTAGAAAGGGTGTGACTACGGAGATGACGACTGATAGAGAAGTGCGGAAGAAAAAGACATGTTGCGACGACCACAAATAAATTGGGATAAAGCCAGGGGGATGATGGTATGTTTATGTTACAGGGTATAATTTTAGCAAACAAAGTCACGGGCAGAAACGACTAGTTATTTTCAAAGGACTGGAGATTTACAATTAGAAATAATCGTTATTAAAATATTTCGCGCCAATCAAGGCGTAAAATTGATTGTAATTTAATTAACTACAGTTATATGTTTTTGTTGAAGACACAAAAAATTTTGTTATTGTAGATATAAAGTGTTAATGATGTGTGAAGAATTTTGTTAATCATAGTTCGTTACAGAGGAAGATTAATACAGATTATTATTATTATTTACTAACATCCGCCTATGGCTTCGCCCGTGTACTATGTCGATAAAAGCTAATTTCCGAAACGGCTGGACCGATTCAGATGAAATTTGGTGTGTAGATACTTTAAACCTTAGGAGCAACATAGGATATACGTTTTTGTAAAAGTTTTTATTTTTCACTATTTAGTTATAGTACCTACCCCACTAATTCGAAATTTCATCATCCTTGGGGTCTAAACAATGCATATTTATGCGATAGCAGCAATCACGGTTGATTTACTGTTATTTTTTGAAGAGTTCCGTTGAAACATAAAAAAAAACATACAGTCGAATTGAGAACCTCCTCCTTTTTTTGAAGTCGGTTAAAAATACAAACACATCCAAATACAACATTCGTGTGTATGTTGTTGTATTTGTAGCTATGTTTTGTATTTTATAAAAACAACACCAACAACACACAATAAATACAATTTTATTTATTTGTATAGGTGTAGGTACTTACAAAATAAAATATTTTGATTTTGATCGTTGACATTTTGTCAAGTCTCCATTCAGCGCGAGATATTGTGACGACAATATTTTGTCACGTGTCTTATCCGGGAGGCTTCCAAGGTTATCAATCAAAAGGCTTTGAACTTGAGTTACATATAAAAACTAAATCAATCAAATAAATCTTCATCTGCCCAGCCTTTCCCAACAATGTTGGGGTTGGCTTCCAGTCTAACCGGATGCAGCTGAATACCAGTATTTTACATGGAGCGACTGCCTATCTGACCTCCACAACCCAGTTACTGGGTAATACGATACCCCTTTGTAAGACTGGTTGTCTGACTTTCCTGCTTCTGACGACTCGTAACGACTGTCAAAGATTTACAAATGACAGCCGGGACCAACGACTTAACGTGCTTTTTTTTTGTTTGGGTGGGAAATCATCAAATAACTTCTCCCGCTCTGGGTGGAGCGGGAGAGCGTGTCAGACTTTTACTGACTAAAACCCACCCGTGTTCCCTCAGTTGCCTGTATGCCAGGGGCCGCGGTATCTCTTTCGAACAACCCGCACCCCTGGCAGGCATCGGCCCTTGCGGGCCCCATCTGTTGCTGCTGACAT
Source organism: Polymixis lichenea (assembly GCA_949091785.1). Taxonomy (NCBI): domain Eukaryota; kingdom Metazoa; phylum Arthropoda; class Insecta; order Lepidoptera; family Noctuidae; genus Polymixis; species Polymixis lichenea. Next base: position 9,674,203 of record OX420959.1, read on the forward strand.
CTCTTTGAGGCGCGCGTGGAACACAACGCGCCGTCGACCCGGGCTTGGACGACATAACATGCTCAAAGTTCAACTAATTAATGGGGCAAACGAAAGGTTCCTATTCCTTTTGACCCTTATTTCCTATCCTATTCTAGATTACTCTGAAAGTAAACTGTAAAACTGATTCTATAGTAAACAATAATAACACTAAAGATTTCAATCACCGTCTTTAAAAAAATTAAGCATAGTAAATAATGGACCGACTACAAATATGGCCCACTAATCGGCTTTCTTGACTAGTCAGTACATCACTAATAATTATATATATCTAGGTACATTTTGTAAAAACGATATCAATTATTTAACATTACCAACAAAGACGGCCTTCCCGTCATTCTGTAAGCATATTTATTTATTGAAATCTGAATCAGTGAATAACTAATTTATTTTCTGTTTGTCAACCATAAATATTGATAATAAATGTTTGCGGTTACGTTTTATTAATTGATTTTATATCAACACCTGCTGTTGGTAGTGGTTTCAGGCTTATAATAAGTTCACTTCCAAGCACTGCTAAAAGGTGCTTTTTTTGAGCAATTATTGCTCGGCAACAGTAACGGATCAATCTGGATCAATTAAGTGGAGCAATTTGGGGCAACAACAACAAATTACCCATGTGTTTCGGCAAAAAAAAATCAACTGTCAAAATCCCTACATTTTGACGACTTATGTGAACACAAATGTAGGGCACAGCTGATTTTTTTTTCGTGACTTCAGGTTTGATCTCACAGTAAAAGTTGTTCATAATGATGAGTTCAATGACCCTTCTATTCATTATAATGTAATTTAAACAATAAATACATAAGAAAGAATGACAAAGTGGAGAGATCGATGTTAATATTATTCTTACGTAATTAGTCTTAAAACAATAATTATTACTGTATTATCTTGATTTTCATAAATATTAGTTATAGCTACTGTGAAGCCTGAGATCCTTGGTTAGATTCCCAAGTCTGACAAAGCGTGGTTTTTTTTTGGGTGGGAATTCATCAAATAACTTCTCCCGCTCTGGATGGAGCAGGAGGGCTTGTCAGACTTTTACTGACTAAAACCCACCCGTGTTCTCTCAGTTGCTTGTGTGCCAGGGGCCACGGTATCTCTTTCGAACAAGCGTGGTTGGGTTTTCATTCAGCAATTTCTCATAAGCAGCCCGAAGTCTGGATTGGTGCGGTTGATGGGAATAGGCTCGCCCCTATTACATGGGACTTAAACATAAACGAAATCCGGGTGTAGGTATTATAGGTAGACCTCTGCCTAACCCTGCAGGGATTACAGCCGTGATGTTATGTGTTATGTATCTCAATTATTGTAAGATAAGAAAGTCCTGCGCTTGACCTCATGACAATAAATACCTTCAGTACTACAACAGGCTGTCTTCTTGTGTATTTTCATTGTTCCGCTTTTAGTTAATCATCAATTCTGACATCTTGAACTCATGAGCCTATCGACTGAGGCAACATCCGCATATCTACTGTGTTTTCGAAACAATCGGAATGAAGAATTCATGCAGTTTAATTTTAGAAATAAAGAGAATACTTACCTACGTAAACTTGCGGCAAAAATAATAGTTTAAAAAAACTAAAAAAACACGCTTTAAAAACCAAACTCTAAAGTAGAAAATAATTTAATTCTATTGAAAGCGTGGGGTGCTTTTTGAGGTATTTTTATAATCAATTAATATCAAACGTGTTTTTTAGTTTTTTTAAATTAATATTTATTTTCTATTTTTTAGTTTTGCTAACTACAAAAGCGTGTTTTTTTCTATTTTTTTTAAATTATTGAATTGTCATAGGTCCTCGATAAGTCTACAAAGTTTAAATGAAATCTGACCGTTTAAAGTGGGTCAAAATAGCGTCCAAAGGGACTCCTTTGGACGCTATTTTGACCCGCTATTTTGTATATTTGTTTGTATGTAACCGACTGGTTACATACAAACAAATATACAAACATACAAGTGAAGCTAATATAAAGCGTGTAAAAAGAACAAGTTGGGGGAAATATGCGTCGGATCCATACAAAACGTCCAGGATAAGTCGATATTCACAAGGATGTACCTTATAAAATCGCAGCGGGATTTCCAACTCTCGGTCTTGAACCTCGCATTGAGAATTTAACACAGTGCATCCCAGCGTGTCGAAAATCTAAGACTGTGCTATTCGATTTCGAACTCTCGGCGCTAAGAAAAACTTTGAAAATCGATATAATTACGTCAGTGGGAACGTGGGAGCTGCTGTTATAGCCGACAACCGGTAAAGACGACAACGAATTGATGACGTCAACCGGTGCAGCATAAAATGAAATAATTTAGACTGCCATTGGCTTGCTAAGAAAAATAACGTTTATACTTCATTCGTTTTTAACCAATGCGCCCCCAGAGCAGAAATTTTTCGTCGGTTATATTAAAAAAAATCAGAAGTTTCATAGAAAAGTGCAGTACCTACGCGGTCAGAATGTGTGGAACATCTGATTTTTTTTCAGTATCAATTTTTCATTTATCAGTATCATATTTCTCGGTAGCAGCCCGGGGCATAGATTTGTGTGCGGTTGATGGCAATACGCTCGCCCTCTAGTACATGGCATTTATAAATGTTATGTTTTGCCCGTGATCATTTTATCACAGCATGAGCATGTATACCACGGCATGGGTGAATCTCAACCGTCCGAGTTGCCAACACGTGCCAACACAAGAACAGAAATTAAATACGGTAGGTATACCTCGTGCATACCTATGAAACCACACTAGCTATGGAATGCCTATAAAAGTGAGGTTATAAAAATAACCTCAATTGTAAAACCTGTCCAAGGTGATGTCAAACTAGATTTTCGTGTATAAGTATTCAGATTAATCAAATAAAAGAACTCACGTGGCACCACGAATTGGTATCTTCATGTAGTTATTATTTTATTTATTTATTTAAACTTCTCGCACATAAAAAAGTACAAAGGCGAACTTAATGCCTTAGGCATTCTCTACCAGTCAACCAAGGGTGGTGAAGAGATTAGATGGCAGGTGCTTAGGTTGAGAAGAACAACGACTACAAATTATATCTTATTGAATAATAAATAAGATTGGTTCATAAATAGGTTTTAAACTAATAATACACATACAAGCATACGTATCTACCATAATAAATACTTATAATATATTTAAATACATATATATTCTCAAGGGAATGGGGAGTGCAGATGATTCTACCCTATTAGGTAGTTACGTTTCTCTAATACATTCCTATACAGTATAATCAGACAGTTTTGAAACAGTACTTAAAATCTACTAAGCCTAATAAAATCGCGGCGAGATTTTATCGCGCACTGAATCTTCAACGCTCTGCTAGCGCGCCGAGAGCTGAAAATCGAACACTGCGTTTTTTCGACGCGCTGAGACTCGCGCTGCACTCTGTTGCATTCTCAATGCTCGGTACAACACCGAGAGTTGAAAATGTGTTCAATAAAATCTCGCCGCAATATTTTACGTCCGCGTGAACGGCGACGTAGGTACTGATCCTTCTGCCCAAATATTTATACTTCCCACACACATTATTTTGATCACAGAATTTTCTCGACGCGATAGTTTGTCGAAACGAGTCTGTTCTATATTTAGCGTAATTAATGTATCTTACTCATAGAACTACTTGGAATCCATTATGTGTTTTATTATTCAGCTTTATCTGTAGTTAGTGGCGTAGTTGATATTTTAAAGTTTTTCAAAATAAGTTCTTCTAGTTATGCTCTGCTGAAGTGTCAAAGACCAAGTTTGAGTATCAAAATCAAAAGTCATTAATTCAAACTAGGCTGAGATGAACGTCAAAATTACATAAGATAGTCCCCCAAAACGCCCGCCCTTCACCAATCCCTAGTACTTTAGCTGTCATATTTGAGAATGGGTCAAGCAGCAGCTGGTCGGTTTAGCTCGAGATTTGCTTGCGAGCCATTGAGCGCAGTATCCTGGAGGTTCGACTTATAGACCGTATAAGGGACACAATACGTCACGGACGTTACCCAGAAAGCTGCTCAGCTTAAGTGGGACTGGGCCGGTCATAAGTTGACACGTTTTATCGCAAAATGAGTGACATCACATCTTTAAATTAATCGCTTATTTAATGAAAAACGTATGTGAGGGCATTTTATTCTATTAGATTAGATATCAATAAAGAATCCGATTATCTACCAACTACTTTTTTTATTTGAGTTTTTTTTTCGAAATTATGCAGATTTTTCCCTCTCCTGAAAAATTTGGCACAATGCAGTTACATGTTGTCAGCCTTTGACCATCGATGTCAGACGACAAATGAACTAAAAGAACCACCGATTGGATCTCACTAAACGCACGACGCCATCGCTCGCGGCAGGCCGAGACGAAGATGGCGGGACGAGCATTTATTATTCTTAACCTGACCCGGAATCCTAACCCGGCCGCGGGTTAGTTTAGGTTAGCTTATAATTTTAAGAAAGAGGAGAGGTGAATACCTATCTACATCGTAATTCGGGTTATGATCGGAAGTATACGTCAGGACAGGTTAGAAAGAAGGTTACGTTCCGAACAAATATTATCATTTTTTTCAAGTTCCTAACCAAACCCGCGACCTGGTTAGGATTTCGGGTCAAGTTAGGAATAATCCGACGAGCTTGACTCCTATCGAAAGGACTGGCCAGTACTAGCAAAAGGCAGAATTGTGTGGAAGAGGGAGAGAGAGGCTTTTGCCCTTCAGTGTGACAGTACAGGCTAGTTAGATTAGATTCGATTAGTGATGCTATTCTATAACGTTCACTGCTCACCTCACTCAAGAGAGCGCACATTCGAAAGCGAACTCATTTGTTTTTAAAGTAAATCATCGAGGGTTTACAACGAGACACCCGTACCGACTCACACACTGCCAGGGGTGCGGGTCGTTCGAAAGAGATACCGTGGCCCCTGGCACACAGGTAACTGATTGAACACGGGTGGGTTTTAGTCAGTAAATTCTGACACGCCCTCCTGCTCCACCCAGAGCGGGAGAAGATATTTGATGATTTCACGCCCTCAAAAAAAAAACCTACTCACAACAAAACCTTCTAAGTTCATTTAATCCCAATAACTATTTCACGAAAAAGCCATTCAAAGTGATTTTTGAACTTCGCGGGATGCGCTGGTGCTTCCTCCTTTTACTAGAAAAGATCACCTGTATCCTGTACTAGTTGAAAAACTATCACAGGAGACAGGGTTGTTTTAAAAGGAGATAGCATATTGATAATATAAGAAAAAGTTTAAAATATATGGATAAATGAAAAACTAGAAACCAGACAGAAAGTCTGACAACCAGTCTTACTAAGGGGTTTAGGAATTAGGGTTTAGGAATAAATTAATCTGTTTACCAAACAGCAATTTTTGTTATAAAACAACTATAGGTACATTTCCATTAATTTAGCAACATCTAGGTTAATAAAAAACTTCTAGTTTTTTGGCTTTGGATAATCCCCAGAATGAGATTAAAAACAATGATTTACTGAATCTATTTACGTTCGTCGGCATTTAATAAAATGACTTGCAGTTCTGTTTTTGTCTAGTTCATTAACGCATTCAGGCATATATCTAATTACCACAGTCATTATTTTAGTACCTATGGTAAATTTAATTACTTAAATTTATAGTAATTTTCCATGCTTCGGAAAGCACGTTAAACCGTTGGACTTAGTTCTAAGGCTAGGTGCCTTAGAACTAAGCTGGGATCGCCTTTGAATGCAACCGGATGCAACTGAGTACCAGTAATTTACATGGAGCGAATGCCTATCTGACCTCCACAACCTAGTGGGAATGACGGTATCCCTTGGTAAGACTGGTTGTCCGACTTTCGGGCTTCTGACGACCCGTAACGACTGTCAAAGTTCCACGCATGACAGCTGGGATCAAAAGCTTAACTTGTTTTCGGAGGCACGGTGGGGGTTTTGGTATGTCAAGATCCACGGACCAGCAAAAAAAAAACCTGCAGCAAGCGTAGCTTAAGAGCATTCATTCCGCGCGGGCTGGAAACAACACATTTATAGTAGTTTTTCATGATTATTTCATTAAATACAAACAAAAGTACAGGTTTTTTTTTCAGCCAAGCACTAGATCGTTGGCATTTATAATTATTTTTAACATTTACCCTTTAATAAAAACATTTAAGCGTACTAAGTAATGTAAATAGAAAATAATTGACGGTATGTCGACTTTTATAAGTTAATACAAAAATAAATGTAATAAAAATAGCATACAAACTTGAAAATACCAACGATCTAGTGCATGGCTGAAAAAAAATGATTACTTTTGTTTGGATATGTAATTATGATAATGAAATAATCACGAAAAACTGCCATAAATGTGCCGTTGCCGGCCCACGTGGGAGGAATGCTCTTAACCTATTCGACCGACCCTGCAGTGATAAAGTTAGACTGATATAATAAATAAGAAAATAGCAATAGTCCACCGTTTTAATAGGAACTCTTCTAATGTTATCTATAAAATTCTCTAATGAAGGGTTGAAGACTGAGCTTAATATCGCTCACAAGTTTCAAAATCCGGGTTGCTACAAAAAATCCTTACTTAGTGTGAGAAGACACACTTTAGCAATTGATTGATTAATTGATTGATTGATTGACTGATTAATTAATCTATACGCAATTGTTTTGAAAAAAGCCATTGACCAGTGGAATTGTACTCGCCAAAATCAATGTCAGACGGTTTTTACTGAACTTTTTGTATCGATCATAACAGATCTATTTTTAGATCTTTCAGCCAATACTAAACACTTATTATGCTTAATAATAATTACGTAATTATACGAGGAAGTAAGGAGGTAATTAGCATTATTTATATTTATAAATATAAAAAGATGACTATCGCTTTTGTAATTTGCAAATGCCGCTTTGGTCTAATGGTCGCGAGAATGGCTACTGAGCATCGGATAGAGTACCTACTATTGGGTTTATCCCATAAAAATTTCTCAGAAGTCGCTTGCAATATGGATTTGTTCCCGGAAGATGGAGAGTAGTGGTGGTATTTCATTAAATACAAACAAAAGTACAGTTTTTTTTTTTTCACCCAAGCACTAGGAGTCTTAGTTTTTTCGGAAGTCGGTTGTTTTTTTTTTTTTGGAAAAAGTTTTTATTTTTCACTTTTTAGTTATAGTACCTACCCCACTAATTCGAAATTTCATCATCCTTGGGGTCACAACAACGCATATTTATGCGATAGCAGCAATCGCGGTTTATTTACTGTTATTTTTTTAAGAGTTCCGTTGTCTGTCTCCGAAACGCATCATCAGATCTATATGAAAATGGGACCACACGGGACGCACCAGCTTACAAAAAAAAAAACATTCAGTTGAATTGAGAACCTCCTCCTTTTTTTGAAGTCGGTTAAAAATGTCTCGTATACTTTTTGTTTCGACTTTTACAACCGTTAACCGGTTTATGTTTAACTGTAAGTAACTAATGAGGTCATTAGTGCCTTAGTTTTTGCTATTTATTAATTCCGAAAGCTTTTTTTAAGTCAAGCGATAGGTTTTCTTAGTCCAGTTTAGAAACATTAGAAGCTTGTTACATACAGGGTGTTTAGCAGAACGTTGAACATACGAAAATGGTGGATAGGTGCGGTCATCTGCTACTTACTCAGCTCTAATTTATGTGGCCCTGGCCCCCTGGATATTAAAAAAAAAACTTTTTGCTTTCTTCTAGTTTCACCAAAAGTGTATTTTTTATTAAAAATGGGTAAAACAGGCAATATTTTTGTTAGATGTTAGCTAGAAAGAAAGTTATGAGTCCTCAAACTTACAGAAAGATGTAAAAAATACTTAAAAATCTTAATTTCAACTTGCATTAAAAACAAAAAAAAAATGATTGAGGAGTTCCAATTCTAGCAAAACATCCCTAGTGTGTGACCTTTATATTGGTATGTAATTTGCTTTTATTAAAAAAAAACCTTTAAGAGTTATTTCATAATTTTTTTTGGCCAGTGCCAAAGAATTTAGGGCTGAGTAAGTAGCAGATGACCCGACTTATCCACCATTTGCGTATGTTCAACGTTCTGCCAAACACCCTGTATATGGCTCTATCTTACTTTTCATTTTTTTAATTATTGATATGACAGGTAGGTATCCCTAAATGCAAGGATCTCGATTAATTCAAATCCCCTCATCTGTGATCTTGGCAAGCAGATCGACCCCATAGCCCCCCCAAATGAGAACAAACTACGTAATTAAATAAACCGCGTCTAAATCAGTTAAGCCGGTTCATAGAAACACACAACTTGTTTTTAAGGTGAAACCCTAATTGCTCTCACTGCCATTTTGTCGCTAGATGGCGACACATCCACAATTTCGAACATTTTCAATTTTTACACCTATCATAGAAATTTTTAATAAACAACTTTATTCTTAGCGAAACCTAGGGCATTAACTTGATTTTTTTAGATCATCACTGTGCTTGTTAACTGGTATCATACAAAGATTAGAACATAATAATGATTTAGCCGCGTGAATTTACTCTTTACACACACATGCAAAGTAAATAGTAGTAACTTCCGACTCCACTAGATGTCGTTTTATTCAAACATGGTTGGAAATTATAAAGAAAGAGGACCAAATTATTTTTAAGATGAATATCCTTACATTATAGCAAAAACCGAAAACAAATATTAATTTACTAATTGAGCATACTTTAAATTACTAGAGGATTGTTATGTTCCAATCTACTTCTTAATAATATAATTATTGGGATATGCATACTTTTGTTTCTAGGCTCGTTATCAGATACCTTTTCACCATAACAAATTATTTTGGGTAATAAAGGTATATTGTACCTATATAGGTTGTTGTAATGTGACTGAACCTAAATAGTACCTAACGTGTAAATAAATTGTGACCTATACTAAATAAATAAAAGATTATGTATTCAATTGTAAAGCGTTTTATTGTATCTTACTATAAATCAATAATATTTATCTATGGTTAATATTTTCATACAAATATCGTTTTATTTACTCTCACTGCATTTACCTAAATATTTTCTGGTTGGATTCAAACCATCGACTCGTACCACCACACAAAGATAACATACTTTTTTCAATATTATGATATTTACAATTATGATTCTGAATTTAGTATTAGAAAGAATTATGTACGTAGATTACAATTTATGTAACATCACACGTAAGTGTAAGTATCTTACACAACAACACACAAGTGGTTGCTAGCTAACCATAACATTTATGTTTCAAGAATACCCACTTATTATACAACTTTGAACAATAAATATTCTTTTACAATTGAATTGTTTGGCTGGTACCTAAATACATGAGTGAAACATATGTACACAGAAAAATCTTATAAACTAACAAATAACATAAACTATACATCGCTACGTACAAAAATAGCATAATAATTAGTCTATAATGTTCCCACTGCTGAGACTCAGGCCTCCTCTGAACAGTGGTGATGAAATAATTTACACAAAGCAAAGTGTCGGCTTGGATTCGAACCATCGACCACCATACAAAGATACATAAAAAATACTATAATAAAATATCTTCTCTTCTACATGCTACTTTTTGCTGCGCCGCCGTCGCCGCGCAGTATCAATCTTCTGCTTGTCACTTTTTACTTCCATTTATATCATTTCCGTGCGATCTGAATCAATTGCTGGGAGACACAGTTTTCGCTGCAACAAATGAATTTACAGTTTTGTTAAGACTATTCTTACTGAACCCACACCTCAGAAACCTGAGGAATAAGTTAGGAAATGAGTAAGACTTATATTTTTCATACCTTTTAATTCCTTGATGTCTAGACATTTAGCATTTTTCTCAACTCGTCTCAAAATAATTTCCAGCAGTACACATGTTTTGAAAAATGTTACCAACTTCGGCATCATAGCGTTGATAAATTCCTCATCCCGGTTAACTTCTATGACAGTCAATGGTTGGGTGACAGATATAAAGCAAATGAAGTAACATTTACTCATTTTGGTAATTCGCAATTGACCCTGGACCTAGAATCAAAATAATAATAGCTGAGAAACAATCCAAGAAATACATTATATTTATACATACATGAACCAAGAAATAATGATCTTTGTTACTTACTTGATAATAATAATTATGCTTTTTGTTCATAACTAATTGATGTTCTTTCCACATTTAGTTGATAAGCTTCAGTCTGTGGATCGGGTTGCGGCCAATTAAAATCAGCAGTCTCTACTTGCTCTGTAACAGATTCAACTCTATTAGAGCTAGAGCTGCAGGCTATGGCTTCGTAACGAATTTGTGGTATACCACGTGAATACGTTTTGGGCGTATCTTGAGCTGTGGAAGGGTTGGATAGCTGATCATGATCTTGAGTTGTATTTGGACTGAAATAAAAAATAAATAAATGAAATAGGTACAGTTATTAAAAACAATGTTGAGAGACAGAAAAATATTGATATGTCTGTACCTACCTAAACACAGCAGGGCAGTCCGCGGTTTCTTCCACTACTTTTTTTTTCTTGTTACGCCATGCTTCCAGCCGGCTGCAATTTGATAAAACTTGCTCAATACACTACTTGAAACTAACCTTATCGAGCTAGCCGTTTCTTTTTTTCCTACTGTTATCGACGAGACACAATAGATAAACAATTGTCATAAATCTCCTGGAGGTATCGTAACAGACAAGGGTCTACAGAAGAAATGGCGGCAAACCAACGGCAAACCAACGGCAAACGAAGACATTACATCACGGGCCAACGAGTATCAAATACACTCATAGGTACATTCACGTAAATCTGATTCGAAATCTTATGGGAATCTGATTTACTCACTAAAAATCATTAGAAGAATTTCCATGATGTCTTTTCAATGTTGCTTGCACTTTTTTCCGTGATTTTCGCGGCCCTGAATACATATGTCGTATATAGGCAAGTTTATTAGTCGGATTCATCTTAGGCAGAGATGCAATTCAATCTGTAATCAAAAAGAATAATTAAACACAACAGCAAAAGTATCGTAATTATGAAATGCTTCAAGAAATTTGTATTAGTCAGAAATAACACCACCATTTGTCACCATCAATCAAGCTGTCATGCTGTCAAGCTGTGTGTGAAAATTTGCAAAACAAGTAACAACTGACAGAACATGAAAACAGACCAAATAGAGATGTCAATCTGAGATCGATTGAGCAAAGAATCGATTTTTTGGAACAAATAAAAACGTTTTTTCAAATCGATATCTAGTACTGAATCGATACAGGGAATCGATATTTCACCCTAGAACATCAGTTTTTGTTTGTTTGAATTGTTAAGAATTGTGGTTGCGGGAAAATTACGAAGCATATCCAGTGCAAATCCTTTTGCGTAAAAATACGGATTTTTTCCAGATATGAGACCAGGAATCGTTTTTTCGGTTTTTTTTTTCAAAACGACAAGGGGCACCAATTTTTTATGTAGGGGCACATTTACAGCAGATTAGGCACCAACTATACGTTCCACTCATATAACTATAGGAGACACTTTCTTGCTAGGGTAACGTACACCCCGTAAACCCCTACATTGCAAATTTCATCGAAAACGAATGATTGATTTTTGGAAAATCATTTCTTTATTTGTGAATCGATTTTTCATATTTCCTTTCGAATCAATTCAGTAACGGATCTTTTTCAGAGAGTTTTTTTTGGTTCCTTTCGTCCCTCCCTCTGGGACAGGCAAAGTGAGTTTTTAGAGAGAATTGACGTCCCTATTAGGGGGAAATATTTGAAATTTAGAGTAGGTAGGTATGTGATGTGATGACAATCAACGAGTGTTGCTAACGTTTGATTTTGTATTTCCTCTTCTAAATCTTACACTTTTTAAAGTTTTAAGGGTAATTACTATTATAATATAACTCTGTATCACCTTCAAGCAGAAAAGCATCCTTTGTACATAAAAATAACACTTACCGTCAATAAAACACAAAAACACTTCACTTTTAAATAAAAACTCTTTCACGGATGGCACTCGTATGAATGGTTCTCAGTAGTAGCCTCAGTCACCAATTCTAAACCTGAATGGTGCTTACTACTTACTTAGCTGTTCAGACGAGCGAAATTGGAACTACAGCTACCATTTTGAGAACGTCATTTCGCTGACAGTTAAAAACCCTGAAACCTTAAATGAATGATGTACAGCAGTGGTGGCTCTGACTTGTAAGTCAGAGCCACCACTGCTGTACCTATATCATTCATCGTTTTAAATATCAGAACATCCTACAACTTACTACTAAAATACTGCCCTATGTTTTATTTCCCCTTTTTCTTGGTAAACTTCTTAGATGGCAAGACCAATTTATTTCGACGCACTTTGACGTGTGCTAATAATACTAAAATGTGCAATTGTTATGAAAAATCAATGTGGTTTGTCTGTGTATTCACTTATCTTGCTGGTTTCACATAAATTAAATATGATTCCATCAATAGATGTAAGTAGTACCTACGTGTCACCATTGCGTAGGTAGGTAATTAGAAAAAAAATAGGTAAATTTGCCTACGCTGATCGCCTGATTTAGGTATACCCTAAGTTTACATGAACTTCTATTCTCTGATTTTATTCAACCCAAACCAATGAATTAGTACCTAACCGTGTCAGAAAATGTATTATCAGTACCTACTTACATACAGTAGAAAGATTTTTAAATCTTTAGGTACTTTATATTTAAAGTAGATATTACAATAATTAGGTACATTAGTATTGTATCTGTGTGAACCAAATGCAGATCGCAGATATTTTTTTTCACTTTCTAGCATTCTTTCTCATTCCCTAATAAAAAACATTTTAACAATCATAAAATGTAAAACCCGCGGGCAAACCCGCGCGCCGGCGCTAACTTTCTAGAAACACAATTTTGGAAACGATTCGCAAGTTGTCAAGACAATCACGCATGGACTGACTGGAGCGTTGCATCGAATCGTTCGAATTTTCGAACAGCGCCATCTATTATAAATGTTTACCGAACGTAAACTCGTAACACAACAGCAAATAGCTCTTTCTCGGTGGTTCTTTAAATTTCTGTTAGATGGCGCGATTCAGGTCACTCACACATGTAAAGATTTTTCGTTTTTTATTGGGTCTAATTCTCCTAGAAATACTGTTTTTTTTATAAAATTTTGGCGTTTGGCGAACATAATACATTATAAAGTCTCATTATACTTGCTTTTATTCTGCAGAAACCGTTTATTTACGGAGATTACAACCCCTGAAAAATGTATGGCGAGGCCTATCTAGGGATCGACCTTAACATTCATGAAATTCCGCTTTAATTTTTGCGAACAGCCTTGTAATAGGCACCTGTTTTAAATGTTACTTCTCTTCCTGATCAATTTTGTGTTTATCGGATAATAATTAGCAGTTTGATGATTAATGTCTCATTAAACACGTTGGCTTACCTTGGAGAAGAGGATTGATTATATTTTAAGATTGCATAATTATAAACATTACATAAAGTCAACAAATAAATAAGAAGTAGGTACTCAATCAATCCGCCTAATCAGGTGGGCTACTCTCTAACTCCGTCAACAAAAAAACGGACCCGTCCGAAAATAGTTCGAAACATCAAAGTGACTCCTACAGCTTTTTTTTTGTATGGGAAACCATCAAATGACTTCTCCCGCTCTGGAGCCTTGACAAACTTCATAATAATCATGATTAATGATTAAGTACTTCATATACGTCTGCATTACACGTTTCACCCGCATTGTCTACACACCCCTTTTTTTTGATGGGAAATCATCAAATAACTTCTCCCGCTCTGGGTGGATCGGAAGGGCGTGTCAGACTTTTACTGACTAAAACCCACCCGTGTTCCCTCAGTTGCCAGTGTGCCAGGGGCCGCGGTATCTCTTTCGAACAACCCACACCCCTGGCAGGGGGTTCATTTTCATTTTTATTGTACCCACGAGCACCTAGCTCGTGGGTACAATAAAAATGAAAATGAAACCTTTCTGAAAAATAGTAGTTGTCGTTAATTAAAAAAATATTTTAGCAATTATTATTGAAGAAAACGCGGACACTCAAGAGAAAGACAGAAAAAAAGTAGGATTAATAAAATGTACATAACATATCGTCACGCCAGTAATCCTCGTAACGTAAACGTACCTATAGTACCGCCAACATTTGCCAAATAAATTTGGATAATTCTACACAGATTATAAGGTTTATTATAACATAGAAACATAACCGTTAAAAGTCATACACCTTCCTTTTAGAATGGCCGCGGTCAGTACATTAATAAAAAACAAGACAAAAGCAGTACACTGACCCCTGAAAATATATTAATAACAAAGTTGACGAGTTTGTTTGGTTGTTTGAACGTGCTAATCTCTAGTATTTATAGTCGGATTTGAAAAAATCTTTTTGGATTTCATAGCCCAATTTTTGAGCAAGGCTGATCTTTAGACGAGCAATTCTTGTGTATTTATAATCTGAATCTCGGAAACGGCTCCAACGATTTTCATGAAATTTAGTATGCAGGGGATTTCGGAGGCGATAAATCGATCTAGCTAGGTTTCATTTTTAGAAAACGAAAAAAAAATACCGAGCAAAGCTCGGTCATCCAGATATTAGTATATATTATGAAATGTGTGACTTAAATAGGTATAATACTCTTTCCTGTGTTTAAGACACAGAAAAGTGTGACTTAAGTCTAGGTTTAGATCCCATAGTGCTATAAAAGCTTCTTAACATCACGCTAGGTCTCCTATAAGCGGAGCAATAACCAAAAAAAGCCAAAAAAAACGCTGAGCGAAAATGAAGTGAGAGCACGGGGAGAGATGCGATACGACTGGGTATTTTTTTTTTTTTGAGGTTGGAAAATCATCAAATAACTTCTCTCGCTCTGGGTGGAGCAGGAGGGCGTGTCAGACTTTTACTGACTAAAACACACCCGTGTTCCCCGCCTGTGTGCGAGTTGCCATGCACGGTACCTGTCTCTTTCGAACAACGTCGACCCGGGCTTGGTCCTTACCGGGCAGCGAGCTACCCATTACTCGCCATCCTACGGTGGCCGGGAATCAGCCTGGGATTCCCGACGCCCAGGGCATTTCCTGCGACTTCGGGGGCACAAAAAACTACACGCAAACAAACTCATGGGCAGAAGCTATAGTAATAAATAACATTCTCGGTTACCGTACGGTAACAGAATAGTCTAATTTTTATCCATAAAAAGATTTGTATGCATCACCATGACTTTGCATTTACTATTGAAATCATTGGAAATTGATTGATCATTTATCATTAATTTTGACTTATCATTACGTGTTATATTTTAAGACATTATCCTTATTCAAATTCTCTAGTTATCTTTTGTTCTTTTTCTTTTTTTGCTGCAAAAAGTTTTTGTTTTATTTTAATTTAATTTGACTCCTAATCCCTACATATTAATAAATGATATTGACAGGCCTGCACTGTCCTCCCATACCTATTATCACTGTAGTTTGAAAACATTGTAAAACCCAATTATTTTTAAAAGAGTAACCGTGGAGTTTCTTGCCGGCTCTTCTCCATAGGAAGCGACAAATTAGAACCGTGCACCTAGCTTCTGACGTTTCATAAGTGCCCTTGCAGGTTTATGTGAAATAAAATATTTTGATTTTGATTTTGATTTACATAATATTATAAATGCGAAAGTAACTATGTCTCTCTGTTACGCTTTCACGCCTAAGCCGCTGAACCGATCGTCATGAAATTTGGCAGAGATATAGCCTGGGATATGGTGAAGGACATATCATCATCATCATCATCTGCCTAGCCTTTTCCCAACCATGTTGGGGTCGGCTTCCAGTCTAACCGGATGCAGCTGAATACCAGTATTTTACATGGAGCGACTGCCTATCTGACCTCCACAACCCAGTAACTGGGTAACACGATACCCCTTGGTAAGACTGGTTGTCAGACTTTCGGGCTTCTGACGACCCGTAACGACTGTCAAAGATCCACAAATGACAGCCGGGACCAACGGCTTAACGTGCTTTCCGAGGCACGGAAGAAGGACATATACTACACACAAAATTACTTTCGCATTCATTTAAATATTAGTAGGGAAGTATGTCTTATATTTGCATCTGTCTGACCGCCATGCGCCACAACCCTGGCCATTTTATTTTTCAAGTAATAAAAAGATGTGACTGCAGCATAATTTATTATGACAATAATAAGAGTTTCTGTTTCAATAAAAAACTGGTCTTTTTGAGGCTATATTCGCAGAAAATTTTAAAACATGCTGAATCATTAAGAATATCATAAAAAGAATGAGGTAATATAGGATCAAAGATTCAAAGTCCAATTTTTTGGAAGCTTGATTAGATCTGAGGGCATTTGAAGAACAATAGTTAAATATGACGTCGTCGAATGGCTCGCTGGTCTAGTGGTCGCAAGCGCTACTACTGAACAAGAGGTCCTGAGTTCAATTCCCAGGTCGGTCAAAGTGTTATTGGGTTTTTCTACTTAACGACAAATTTTAATGGTTGTTTTCCCGCAACGAAATGGTTTTGTCTTGGTAATACAATCGTTTTATAAACAAATACAATATTATAAACAAAAAATGGCAAATTAACCATTTTGAAAAACAAAACTCAAAAACCAAGTGCGAGAGTTTATTTTTCTTTGTACTTTTATGCATCGCTGTTCCCTTTGTCGGCGGCGCATGCAATTCGAATAGTACCTACAAGTTACCTGTAGTGTTACTATTGAATCTCACGTTTTCGAGTTGATGAATATATATTTTTTAATTATTTTAAAACAAAAACATCTTTTATTTTTTACTTTTACTCTGTATGCTTCGAAACTTTCCCGCGGCTGAACAACTTGCCATAAGGAGTTATGGCAAGTTGTTCTGCCACGGGAAAACAACCATTAAAATGTCTCGCTGTATAGATTTTCTCAGTTCCAGGATTGAGTCTGGGTTTGTGCCT
This sequence comes from Polymixis lichenea, assembly GCA_949091785.1. NCBI lineage: Eukaryota > Metazoa > Arthropoda > Insecta > Lepidoptera > Noctuidae > Polymixis > Polymixis lichenea. The sequence goes on from OX420959.1 coordinate 9,691,170, forward strand.
GGATGCTGGCAATAGACTCACCCACTATTACATGGGACTTAGACATAATTGCCGTAATGTGGGTGTACTAGTTAGGTACACCTCTTCCCAACCCAATAGGGAAACAGCCGTGTTGTTATGTTAAAATATTAAATCTTGTAGAATCATTCAGTTACGTAATAAAAACAATGAGACAGGTTAATCAAAAAGATTAAAGATTCAAAGCCCATTTTTTTGGTAGCTGGACTAGAACGAATTGTATTTAAACCACCCCACGCTTTTTTGCACTTATTTTCTGCTTTTTTAGTTTGGTTTTTAAAGCGTGTTTTTTAGATTTTTTTATCTATTATTTTATTTTCAATTTTTTTAGTTCTGCTAACTACAAAAGCGTGATTTTTCTGCTTTTTTTTTAAACATTATGGAACAAATTTATAAAACTATTGAATTGTCATCGGTCCTCGAATAAGTCCGCAAAGTTTAAATGAAATCTGACCGTTTGAAGTGGGTCAAAATCAAGTCCAGAGGAGTCGGTTACAAACAAACAAACATGCTTATCAACATGCAGGTGAAGCTAATAAAAGCGTGTTAAAATCAACACTTCATGTACTACTTAGCTCAATGAAAAGTATTATTGAATTGTTACTAAATCGTTTACTAGCTTTGGAACAAAAAAAGCATAGAACCGACACGAAATCCATTAATAACTTATTTTATAAATTTTATCAATAAATTATTTTATTTAGTACGTGCTAAAAATTAAAGAATTTAGGTACATATTTTAAGTCTGACCTGAAGTTTATTTCCGTTAGTTTTTAAATAGATTTGCTTACAGAAAATGTTTAAACTTGTTTTTTTCATGGTGCCGAAATAGACTAGAAAATTCAGGTAGTGATTCATGTTAGATTATGTTTTTAGACTTACTTTGGCTAACTTGGAAGTCTTTAAACAAATTCAGAATCCAGGTTGGACGAAGGAAGGAAAACCTGTACAGGTGGAGATTCATAGCCGGCTCCGCCTTGGAGTGGTGTGTTACACAAACGGCACCAAACACCTAGCCCAATTCTCGCTCGAGTCCATTAACATTGCAATCGACACGTTAACAAGAAGATCAAGATTATGGACCCCTTCAGGGCCCTGAGACAAACACATTTCTGTTAGCGTTCACGCCAAACGCTACGCTAAAATGTATGAGAATGACATTACCTGCGGAAACGACACGACGTAATCTTTCCTCAGGTAATGTCATTCCCGTACATTTTGGCGTGGCGTTTGGCGTGAACACTAACTGAAATGTGTTTTGTCTAGGCCTGCAGGTCATCTCAGGTGGCCTATAATAGTAAGCTTAAGAAGCCAAATGTCCCACATTCCACCAGATTTCTACGGTGAAGTTAAAAAAAAAAATAAGTTTCGAATCTGCGCTCCAATTCATTCTCGGCTATTAATTATCTGGAGTCTTATTGAAAATTCAATAACAGTTGTTCTGGCTTGTAGGATTGAATTACTAAGCCTACGCTGTCCGGCCGTTTGTCTGTCAGCGGGCTGTATCACTTGTACCATACCAGCGAGACATTTGAAATTTTAACAGAATATGCATTTCTATTACCGTTATTAATTAAAGAAATAAAATGATTTAAATAAATATTAAACGGGTTCTCACGTATATTTCAGTACCGCCTTTCATTAATGCTATTTTAATTAATAAGCAATAATCTTGTGCTATTTGATTAGATGATATTTTATCCAAAATGTCAAGTTACATTTACATTACATTTTTTTTAATCTTGACCATTTAAATTAACATTTTAGGCTTCCTTATGAGGTGAATTGATTTTTTAAGTACTGAGACGAGAATTAAATATTCACTTCTGAATACTTAAAAATAAACACCACCAACCCCTTACCCGCACTGGGCCCACACAGAGAGGAGGCTTGTGTCCCAACTGTGGGAACTTCATAAGCTGAATATGAAGGTATGTTACGTACTAAAAAAAAAACAATTGCACACTAAGAAGACAAACTTATGGCTAAGTTTTTGAACTTGAGCTAATCCACACACAAAGTCAAACCCATTACTAAGAATTTCCTAAGAGCGTTTGCGCACTACATCCGATTGGAATCCGAACTCAAGATCCGAGTTCAAACCGAAATGGGAATGTTCTAAAGTCACCAATAAACAAATATCTTACTGCTAACTGTAAAAACCCGGCAGACGGGAAGCCGAAATGCGTCCATTGTGGGGAACTCCTGCTAATTTAAGATTATTGTAGCCCGGAAAATGCAGAACATAAAAAAAAACATTTAAGAAGGCGGAAGCAAAAATCCAGCGAGATATCATCGGAAAAGTGCTAACTGCCTTTAACCACAAGGGCGAGGCTTACTTGAAAAACTAAATAACCCTGCCGAACCTGTGGAGTGGATCCTAGGGCTTCTGTGACCAGTAGGACTTACGTCACAGTACTGTTATGTACTTGCAGGCACAATTACATACCTATCTTTATTAACATAGCCTATTTTAAAATCCTCTTCAAGTCATTGCCTAAATCTATCTATACAACGTGTAACGGAAAGGGTATAAACATACCAAAGGCACGATTTCTTTGGATGATATCAAATGATATTGGAAGGGTTTTTCAATCCTAAGTCTTCATGTTCGGAAATTATGATAATTTTTAACACATTGATAACAGAAACCGAACTTTGCGAATTGAAATAAACACATCACTCGGAAAAGATTTATCGTGATATTGGCAAGTAACGTGGAAAGTTATTGACCTACGTAGTGCGGTGACACGTTTGTTGTGATTTGAATTTAAGAAACATATGAAACCGATAATTTGGTTTCAATTCTTAGAGTATTTTTTTGTGCTGAAACTATGTATAGTGATTCTATACCAGCTGTTATCTTTAGTGCTTAAGGATAGCAATAGGGTTTCTGTTACACCCTGTATATTTAAAGAGTTCCTATTTCCCTTGATCACGGCATCACACGTGATCGGTTGGATCTTGTGATGTTCATTATTGTCAGGAGAAGGTTCTTATGAAAGAAATAATAAGAAAGTTGCGTGTAACGTTAGACAATTTAAGAAAACGTAACGACCATATTAACTTTTCTAATATTATACAAAAGCGAATTCAATATTCATAGCTAAGATAGAACAACGTCTGTCGGGTCAGCTAGTATTAAACATGTATTATCTTTACATTGACACTCGTTCGTTGAGAAGTAACAAATCCAATCCAAATGGTCGATGGCCTAATTTCGTGACATTCTTGTAAACAAATTACACATCATTATTTGTTTTGTAAACAATGCTGACCGGCCGCGACCCAATTTTAAACTATCGTGAGCGATACTTTAGCCAACTTCGGATGAACGGGGTTAGGAGTTGGGCATGTCTGTGCGTTTGTTTAATTTGCCTGTTATCTCCAAACGTTAGACATAGGTGTACCTATGTATCTATATAGTATGTACATCTATATTTTGCCAGTTATATTTAAGTCCCATAGTGTAATAAAGGCTGAGCTTATTGCCATCAACCGGGCACCAATCTAAGCTCCGAGCTCCCACTGAAAAACCCTAACAGAAAAATCCAATAACATTAGAACGACCTGGGAATCTAACCCAAGACCTTATGCTCAGCCATACCGCTTGCGACAAACCAGGCAATAATTTAATCAGCTTATTAAACATTCAAATTAAAATGAAAGAGCAGGCGTATTTTGAGATTTAAAACAGGCTAGGAGATTATTTTGTTTATCTAGATTGAGACTCCTATTTTTTTGTGTTCTGTCTTTATTAATTAATAGTATGACGTAGGTAGAACTATTTTAATATACCTACCACAATACTGCTGAGTGGAGATTATTTAAAGCTTAAAATGTGATCCATTGGTATTTCCGGAAAACCACTGTCAATGTCGACTTACCTTTTCATAGAAATATAATTGTCAGATGAATTTAGTTTGTTCTTTGAAAATCAAAATAATGTAATGTCGAGTTCTGGAGAATAATAATCTGAACTAAAGTAAATACTTGGAGCTTGCATTCTATGTCTTAGAATTGGAAAAACCGTTAAGAATAATCGGAGCAGCTATTGCCATTGCGGTCATTGTTACCAATACATATTCTGTGAAATTAATTTCAACTGACTTTTTGTCAGACAAAGGGGCAAGCAGTGGAGATTTACAGATAAATGGCAGAGGCATAGTAACTGGGTCCCGTTTTCAATGTTTCTGTCTAAAGAAAGAATCAACGCCCATATTATTTAGCTAAGAATATTTTGTAACGACTGTCGATTGTCTAGTTTTACTGTCTGGGCAGAGCTAAGCCAATCAAATCACGACAATACTGCTGGGCTTTGAGCATGGCGTATACACGAGCGGCAAGTTGCCGTAGATGCGTCGGCGGCGGACCGACGCGTCGTCGGCGAGCATCGATGCACCCGCCGACGCGTCGAAGGCTGCAGTTGCCCTGCCGTTAACGCGTGTCACTCGGTATATGCACACAAATAGTTAGTATTCTTCATTAGAGTAGTAATTATCGTGATTTCTAGCAGCTAAGATTTTGCCACTAAAAGGTATTCAGGTCATCCTTGAAAGTAATCAAGTTAATTAATGAAGCTAGTTATTATTTGTATACGTTTATGTAATTAATGTTTATCTATCCAATAGACCCCAGAAAATGAGAATGTCCTCAATTTGATATTAATTAAATTAATAAATAAATTATCGGTAAACGTGGTGTCGTGTAGTTTTGAGTACACGTTATTGTGCAAATAGGTAATTAAATATATTCATTTTATTAATTACTCTGTCATTGATAGATATTTGTTAGACTTTATGAGAAGTCAGAAGCCTGAAAGTCTGCCAACCAATCTTGTTCCAAGGGATATTGTGTTACCCAGTAACTGGGTTGTGGACGTCAGTCGCTCCATATAAAATACTGTTAGAAACAGAACCTAACATAGTTGAGAAAAAGCTAGATACATGATGATTTTTGAAAACCCAATGGAAATAAATTTTTGGTAAAACTTTAAGGCAATCGTTTTTTTCATTGGTTGAGCCGGATTTCTTTTTTTTATTTTAATTGATGCCTTACCACTCTGACGTATACCAAAACAATGACCTGAAGAAATATAATTACATGTCATTTTTTATTAATATTTTAATAGGATCATCTATCAAAATTATGTACCTAATGCGTAGGTGCGTACGTACGTACTTTTTAAACACAAAAACTGACAATAATTAATTGATACCAATAACAAAATATTTTTTACCTAAATCTTTATGGTTATAGTTTAAAATGTATGACGATTTAGATCGATACCCGGTTTATCGATTTCAATTTGTTGTATTAAATCATTTATTATAGAGCGAATGTCAAGGCTGTGTGATATATGATTTTGTACCAGGAACAAACATTATGATTAGGTGATAAATTACCTTTTTTTTTTCTCACGTAAGAAAACCTCCTGCCGCGATTATTACATATACTCCTTTTGTCTCGATTACGTTTAGACATATTATGAGGGTCTACTCTCTAATATCCGGTTCTTATAAAAAAACACGGATCGTTTTGCTTACCAATGGTAGCATTTTTAATTGCCAAACTGCCATTCAAGGTGAATCTTGTCGACATTTTTGCCATACAAAATTCGGGAGTGTATTACTCCACTGATCGACAGTGTACATCATAAATTAAACATGGTATAGGTTTGTCTCATTATTAATATTGTCTGTACGGAAACAGAATACTAAAATAAAAAGCCATTTAAAAGTTATGACGCATAAAAGATTCGTTTTTCTTGCTAATTTGACCTAACTTTGGGCGTGTTTAAATAATAAAAGACGTGTGGCATCTCCAAAACCAAGTCAGTACCGACAAAGCTCAAACATCGAAAAGTTCAATAAACTTTATTGATTACTGATTTATACAGGGGTTTTTTCATAAAACCCGATCTTTCGATGGACTGTTCTTAATTTTTTACGCGCCTGTTGTACTATAAATGATCCTGCATATCACTCAATAACGTTGTGCGTGCAGACTAGCATCTAACTGTTCATCACTGATACTACCTCTGCCTGACACGATGCCTGGTGAGACAGCATCCTTTTTACCCAGGCCCATCAGTGAGTTCGTGCCCGCGACTAGCTACCTACTTCGCTTTACTGGCACCCTAAACACAAGTTAAATCTTACATTGGGTGTCAGTGCTCATCGAAAACACTCTTTCCTTTAGTTGTAACGATTTATAGTGTTTATATAAGTGTTTTTTTGTACAACTGAAGGTAATAAAAAAACTTTTTTTTTTGTTAATGGGAGAGTCAACTATTCAAATCTATGAGGTCCTTGCTTCATTATTGGGAAAGATACAATAGTCTTAATTAAAAACAATAACGGTTCGTAAATTATAGGAATCGGCCATAAGTCAGTCAAAGAAGAGACGGGCCCATCCAAAAGTATTGGATCAGTCGAAACTAGTGTCAAATTCAAATTTTCGTACGGGAAACTACATCGGGAGTTGGGACAACCGTCTAATCTTGTTGTCATTCACTCTTGGGTCGGCCTCCGAACTAACCTTATGTGTAATTGATACGGAGTTGGAATCGCCCAAAACTTTGATCAGAACTACGGATTTCGTGCGATTTCGTGGATTAGATTCCCAGGGCCCCGAGACAAAACACATTTCTGTTAGCTTTCACGACAAACGCTATGCCAAAATGTATGGGAATTACATTATCTGCGGAAAGGACACGATGTAATCTTTCCGCAGGTAATGTCATTCCCGTACATTTTGACGTAGCGTTTGGCGTGAACGGTAATAGAAATGTGTTTTGTTTAGGCCTGCTGGTCATACACGCACTCTGGTTGTGAGTACTACGCACCTGAAGGCGACGCTGTATTCTGTAAATAACTCACCTTGAAAAATTAGGTAAAGTGATAAGTCAATAATCCCTAGAGTGGAATAATATCTTACTTCAAGGTCACTTAAGTTTACACAGGCTTTCTGATTGTTGTGTGATTCTTCAAAAATAACTTCGACATTCAAACGGTATCTTGTTGTGAATCCGCGATGATTTACTTAAAAAAAACACTATAAAGTGAAAAATAACTTTAATTTCGGAATTATTTTATTTTCGGTGACTTTGGATACGTATTTAATTTTTTTGTCACCGCCTTCCGAAATTAAAGTTATTTTTCACTTTATAGTGTTTCTTCGGAAGTCGGTTGTTTTTTTTGGAAAAAGTTTTTATTTTTCACTTTTTAGTTATAGTACCTATCCCATTAACTCGAAATTTGATCATCCTTGGGGTCAAAACAATGCATATTTACGCGATAGCAGCAGTCGCGGTTGATTTGCTGTTATTTTTTAAAGAGTTCCGTCGTACGTCTCCGAAACGCATCATCAGATCTATATGAAAATGGAACCACACGGGAAGCACCAGCTTTCAAATAAAAAAAGAATCATCAAAATCGGTTCACCCAGTCGAAAGTTATGAGGTAACAAACATAAAAAAAACATACAGTCGAATTGAGAACCTCCTTTTGAAGTCGGTTAAAAACAAATGAGTTCGCTTTCGAATCGTGTGCGCACACTTGAGTGAGGTGAGCAGTGAACTTTACTGAGTAGCGATGGATATAATATCGAACATCTGGGAATTTCCTTTAGCTAGATTTGCATCTAATTTCGTGAATCTAACGGTGTTATCTATCTTAAGAATGCATGCATTAAATTACAGAGAAAGGCAGCAATTTGTATAATAGATAAATCTAAATTATTGGGAAAAACATAGAATTAAACGAATTACTTATACAGTGAATGGTTTCTAATTCTTATAATGTGAATGTCAATGCCAATGGAAACTCCTTGTTTTGAAGCTATTTCGAAGAAATCGTGGGCGTCGTATGCGTTTAATAAATTTAAACTGCCACTATAAACTTATTCTTACTTCCGTTTGCCAATATCAATTTATTGATATATTTATTTGCATTTAAAGATGTATCCGCTTTTATATTGTTCTAAATAAGTCATTTACTAAAAATGGTGTTTTCAAGGTCTCTTCACCAAATAGGTGATCATCAGAAGGTTGAATTCACGCAATAATATAATGCTCATGTATGCAAAATAACTACTTCCTACTGTGGCATGAAAACACGAGAAAAGGTGACAAATTCATCAAGGACATGTTCCACTGACCTACACACTATATAAATTGGGTTGAGGGCAAGAAAATTATGATGAGGGCACCGATTCAGCCTATCGCAGTCTTCAGCTGGACTTAGGTGTCTCCCAAATTCCGTATATAGTCTGTCTCAGCCATCATTTTAAGAGCATCGGTCCATCTACCTCGGGGGGCGTCTCACATTACGCTTGCTGATACACGGTCTCTACTCCAAGACTCGTCTGCTCCAGTGGCTATCGGTCCTGCGACAAACATGGCTAACCCATGCTATTTTCCATTGCGAAGATCGCCCTGAGGACACGGTGGAGCATACGGTGGAGATCTGCCTGGCTTGGGCGGAGCACCGCCGTGTCCTTGTGGAGGCGATCGGCGGCGGCGATCTCTAGCGTCCGGCCCTGGTCCTGGCCATGGTACGGAGCGAGAGTGCATGGGTAGCCGTCACCTGTGAAGCAGTAATACTCGCGAAGAGGGAGTCGGCGCACGTGAGGGAGAGGCAGTACATGCGCCCTCACGGCCGTAGCCTTCGTAGGAGACGCCCTGGGCGTCGGGAATCCCAGGCTGATTCCCGGCCACCGTAGGCGCGGGCTTGTGGAAGGCGAGTAATGGGTAGCTCCCTGTCCGGTAATCACCAAGCCCGGGTCGACGGCGCGTTGTGTTCCACGCGCGCCTCAAAGAGATGTCAGCAACAACTGATGGGGCCCGCAAGGGCCGATGCCTGCCAGGGGTGCGGGTTGTTCGAAAGAGATACCGTGGCCCCCGGCACACAGGCAACTGCGGGAACACGGGTGGGTTTTAGTCAGTAAAAGTCTGACCCGCCCTCCTGCTCCACCCAGAGTGGGAGAAGTCATTTGATGATTTCCCATCCAAAAAAAACCCACGCTATTTCAGCTTGCCACCTCGCAAGCGTAAAAAAACCATAATGTTCCCACTGCTGGCGTACAGACCTCCTCGCTGTGAGAAGAAGCGAGCCGCCCAGTGCGGGTTGGTTACTCTGCAAGCTATGTTGGTAACTCCAGTTGTTTTCCGAATTTGTTTTCGTATCTTATCCTTCCAAACTGTAGTACATTGCCATCAGTTATGCATAAACTCAATGAACCTTCTCAATACATTTCCTGTTCACCTTATTAGTAAATTGCTAATTTTATTCGCCAAATCGTTCAAGTTCAAATAAGGTTGAAAACCTTGGGATAACCCAGATTAGTCGGAAGTATTTTCTATTCATTGGTGGTTTAGACATCAAAGGTTAATTTTGCTAATCTGTTGAGCTGATTCCTCATGCAGTACCTATTTTCAACAGACGGATTAGCAGAGGTTGGGATAAATCTGTTCTTTTCTTATATTGTCACGAATACGGAGACACCTCGGCGACAGCTACAGATAGCACTGTCAAGACTTTCCATATTTGTATGGAGCGTGCCACAGTTTACTCGCATCACAGATGACGTGTAAAAATTGACAGCTTCGACAGCGATCTGTGACAGAAGTAGTGCGCTCACCGCGCTTACGACGACACCAATTTTATAAGTAGCTGATTTTGATCCACCTGATGAAAATCTCACACCTGGACATGAGTTGCCTTGGCTTTCCTGGAAGTCTGTAAATAGACTCCGGAGTCAGGTAAGCCGAAGTGAAGAAAACCTGCTCGGGTGGAGATTCACAAATTACTCCACCCTGGAGTGTAAATGTGGTGCTGTACCACAAGCAATGGGGCATTTAATATCTTGTCCAGCGTGTCCTGTTGTCTGCAAGCTACAGGAGCTGATGGACGCTGCTGAAACTGCCAAGCTCGTAGCCAAATTCTGGGCTGACTGTATTTAGGTTGCTATCGACACGATAAGATGAAGAATTAGGCATACTATTAGTAGGACTGAACGGTGAAGGAAATCTACATGTCTTAGAACCAAAAAAACGAAGACATGTGACATCTTCAAACCTGTGCTGGTCCGCGTGGTGGGTTATGTGCCCACTCCCTCTTACCGAGAGGAGGCATGTGTCCCAGCTGTGGGAAAATTACCTATAGGCTGATCATGTGTGGTAAAAAGAATATCCAGTCAGCAAGGAGGAAGTGGCTGACTGTCCAATGTACGTCAAACGTACATTTTATATATCGCTTGTCGAAGAGGCTATTTTAAAGCATCTATGTATTTCAGTTTCGTTTGCGTCATTTTACCATCCGGGTCAAACATCAGATGGGCCGACTTATGCGAAAAAATAAACAAAATTGCACGACCTCTTTGTCCATGATTATAACCATTAGAGGTTACCGCCCCAGTCGATTGATTTATTAGTTTATGGTCAGGTTTCCGAGGTCAAACCTTATAAAAGTGACAGTTATAGATGTTTAAAAGATGATACATTAAAAAGGCGGTCCTTAAATCAATTAAAAACTAAAAACGATGTCAAAACATCCTGTACTGTTTATAGACCACCCTCTATGTTATTCTATAAAGTTCACTGCACTCCTCACTCAAGTGAGCGCACAGAATTCGAAAGCGAAATCATTTGTTTTTAAAGTAAATCATCACGGATTCACACGAAACATCGTTCGATATTCAAAGTCATGTTTAAAACTAATTCTAAATTATGAGCTAGGAAGGCTTAATAATTACATAAAAACATACACTTATAAAATCATATGTTTTTATTAGTTTTGACAATGTCAATGTCAAATTAGTTATGTCAGGAAATTTATTTGCATTTTGACACCGGATGCAATAATCAATTTATTTATGGAGCTCATGTCGAAATGTCAACGAACTGTCGAAATTACTTATTTATTAACCTGTCTAGATGATCTGGCAACTCAGTTTTGCGGTTTATTTTTTGGAAAAATTATGACAAAAACTAATCTAAAACGTATCAATTTCAAGTTTTGGTTTTTGCAAGTTCTTTAATCATTTCACGATCTGATAATTGAAACCTAATTTAAGTAGTACCTAATGACAAATATTAATAAAAACTGTATATCATTTTGTCTATCTCAAAATAATAAAATCTCTTTAAATGGCTAATGACCAGAGGTCGGAGTAGGTAGATTAATTTTATATACTTGCGTCAAGATATTATAATATGGACATGCCATTTTATCCATAATGTGCGGGAAGTACCGGAAAAAGTTCCGGAATTGGAATTATGGAATAAAATAAAATACTGATTTCTTTCACCATTAGCTAACACTGGTAGCGTAGATTGATATTATTAATACGTTTTTCACCTTAAACATAAATTCGTGCTGATTTCGAAATGAAGTTCCGGTATTTTGGAGGCATATCCATATTATCCTCTACGTTTGACGTCAACGACCTTAAATCAATCTACCTACTCCGACCTCTGCTAATGACAACTGACACATTATTCACACCTGTCAAAGAAAAGAAAGTTTAACAACTAACACGACGTTTTTCAACTGAGACAAAAATAATTTACACCCCATCAATATAAATACTTTAAATCAATTTATTAACGCCCCGATTTTTTTACACCTTTGACTCCTAATCGAATGTGTAAAAAATAGGGGCATTAGGTCATAGTGTCTCGTATTTAATCACTGCTGTTATCTTGTATCAGAATTCTCCTCATTTCTGTTAGGTACCTTCAAACGAGGTTCAGTGGTGAATCGGGACGAAACTTTAAAAAGGATTAATTTAACATTGAAATAATATAGTTTGTGGCCAAAAAGGACTCTATTATAATCAACTATTAAGTACCAATGTTGTTTAAGAAGCCTTCAAATATCATAATTCGTTCTTCATCATCTGCCGAGTCCCAGCTACGTGGATGAAGCTGAAAACCAGTATACGGAAGCAAAAGAAATAATTTCACGCAAAATGTAGGTTTCGACAGGTTTTCGGTGGTTACAGCCAGGTCTATTACGCGTTGCAAATTATTTTTATCATATTGTAATAATATAACTATCTGATAAATAAAAAACACGCTTTAAAAACCAAAATGTTTTATTTTATGATTTTTTAATCTATTATTTATTTTCTATTTTTTAGTTCTGCTAACTAAAACAGCGTGATTTTTCTATATTTTTTTTAACAATAAGGAACAAATTTATAAAATTATTTAATTTTCATCGGTCCTCGATAAGTCTACAAAGTTTAAATGAAATCTGACCGTTTGAAGTGGGTCAAAATCAAGTCCAAAGGAGTCAGTTGCAAACATGCTAATAAAAGCATGTTAAAACATATTGTATATGAAGCAACTACCTGGTTGACCTCCACATGTCAGTTACTGGGTGGTTTTCCCTGTCACAAAACCCCAAACACTTTGCCCGACCTGGGAATCGGACCCAGAACCTCATGTTCCTCAGCACTAGTCCGACGAACCAGTCTAACCAGAAAAGGCTAAATATAATTGATAACAGCTGCGTACCAAAACAAGTCAAGTTAGAGTCTAAACTTCCGGTATGGAAATGATTCCGTTTCAACCAGGAAGCGATTCAATGTTTTCCAAGTATGAATGTAATTATACGTCGGTCATCGTTATGGGGTATCAGAAACCCGAAAGTAGATGTTTGACACTTTTACACATTAATATTTTAAAAACTAGATGGCGCCGGCATTTCCTAGCTGACTGTTCCCTGAGAAGAAATGCAGAAACAAACTCAGGTCAGGGTCTCTTTTAAAAACCAAACATTATTCGTGAACAGCCACCTTCTGGGCACTCTCGGTCAATTATATAGCTCATCAATCGCTTTTCATCAGGCGTGATCGAGGTCAAGAGCAGGGAGGATTTAGTCATAGTAATAAAAAATAAAAAAACGAATTTTATGGACTTTAACAATACAGGGCCATGTCTAGAAGGGCCTTTTGAAGAAAGAGCCATTAGACATACCTGTGACGGACATCTACAATGCTCCACATACGAAACTGCAAATCAAAACTTGTGGAAAACACAAAAAGTGAAGTGGCGCCATCTACAATGCCATATGGGAACTACTCAAGACTTGACGTCACACCGCAACTACATCAGTTACATCGCGCAAGCAGAGTGTACGCCGCGATCTGCATATATACAAAATCCCGACATCGACTGCCGGGCCCCCCCAACCGTCCCTTGCCCGCAGAAGTGCCAGCCCGCGCCGAAGCTGAGCAAGTAAAGTTAAAATCCCCATGATCGAATAATAAAGAAATTATTTGATCCAGCCTGTCCCCGCTTGCTGCCCTCCCTAACAGTGACTCCCTGAGCCGAGGCTCGTACCCCGCAGGGGGTGCCCTCAGTGCGCAGTCACTATAGGTTTAAGTATTAGTTTTGTAAGCCCTGGCTGGAGGCTCTTAGTCAAAAAGCTATTAGTCGCCACAGGAAAGCCCGGTTGAGCAGTTACGGCCTCTCAAGGTCAACTGCGAAATGTCATTAAAAAAAAGAAAAAGAAAAAAAGGACTGTCGGGGCAACACCAGTCTGGTTGGAGGATCCTCCTTTACCAATAAAGTATGAGTGAACTTTACACCCTGTTCCTCATACTTCTATATACACTTCTACTATTGTTTGATGATGACAATTCTACCATAAACTGTAATTAGAAGGCAGTCAATGACTTGCAACTCTACTTACCCGGAAAGTAAATAAGTCAACATGTGAATGATACGAACAACTCATATTTTATCTTCCTCACTATTTAAATTATTTCCTATGTATTTAAAACTAGACCGGTTTACCGTGAACTTGAAAGTGACGTTGCAATGAATAAGACGTTTTAACTGTGACGCCATAAAATACAATTTTCATTGCTTAGTTTAGTTTAGTTTTGAACTATTTTCGACAACCTTCAAGGGAAAACTAACTTTATCATTTTGTAGTAAAGGTAGCTTTTGACCTTTTTGGCCTGGTTGTGATTACTTGTAAACATCACTTCGAAATTCAAACGCTCTCGTTGTGATTCCATAAGATTTACTTTTAAAAACAAATGAGTTTGCATTCGAATTTAGGTAGATAACTTTATCATTTTTATGTTTATTGTTACCAAAAGTGGTTTAGAGATTACAAGTAGACATCACTTCGAAATTCGAACGGTATCTCGTTGTGAATCCGCGATGATTTATTTTAAAAACAAATGAGTTCCATATCAAATTTTGTGCACTCACTTGAATGAGGTGAGCTGTGAACTTTACGTAATGGTACTTCTGTGTTTAACATAAAATAAAAGGCCAGAACGATTTCTAATTAACCATGAACTTGTGAGCAAGGTCTAACCTTCACGCTACAGTTATGGAGGGACTGACAGAGATTCTCATAGTCATTAAAACCTGTCCTGTGTTCGGTGACTAACTGACAGAACATTGATGACATGACCACGTTAAAATGGGTTTCTAGTAATTTATCCCAAGAAAATTGACCAGTCCATTCCTGCTGTGATGGTCAACTTTATGGAAATCTCTAAAACTAATTTTTTATTCGACTGCCAAGAAAGGATTAGGTTTTTCGCGCGTATCTTGTACGTATGTATATTTGTTTGTACATTTCTATATTACTTTGTAGCTTTCAAGCAGCTGGATGCATTTTGATAGATAAGGTATTGATATAAACCCAAGTGTCCTTAGACAGGTGTTTGAAAAAAATAATGGCTGATTTTCGGCGCGAAATATTAATACGTTAATAAAAAAAAAAAATAACCGAACACATCGAGTACGGTATCAAAATAAAGGAAATTATTCATTTATTCTTATTAATCAATAAGGTTCTGCTCGCGACTTCGTTCGCGTCATATTTCTTGCTCCCCGACCCACCCCGTCGCTTGCCTCGCCTGCCCGTGCGAGTACTTCGTATTCGTGACTTTTTCTCTTTGCTCGGCTCCTTAGGGTCTTAGCGTGATGTTATATACCCTTTAGCCTTTCTCAATAAATGGGCTAACCAACACCAAAACAATATTCCAATTCAAACCAGAAGTTCCTGAGATTAGCGCGTTCAACCAAACAAACAAACTCTTCAGCTTTATAATATCACATTATTTTGCTGCGATGTTATTTTAAAACTGCGTTATCTCCTAAGTTATTCATTGCAATCGAATGATGTAAAGGGCAATTTCGTTTTAAATTAAATACTTGTGATGAATAACGTATTTATTTGGAGAAGGATTAATATCATGTTTATAAATACACCTTCGCAAATAATGCATTATTTTAGAACAAATTTGGGTAGCATAAAAAGGTTATAGTGAGCCAACCTTAAAAGATAGATATATGCTGTCGCGGACTTTTTTTTAGAATTTTTATAGGGGAACAATTCTGTGTTCTCAAATACTGCATTTAAAAAAATCGTATCCAAACTAAAATGGTGCAGTAAATAAATTGCGTTCTGGTATCAATAAATGAGGCTAATGCGTATAACTATACCTAAAGGAAATATACATAACATAGATTGATACATAATAACCCACAGTATAATAACATATTAAAACTAAAATAATAATACGGTATAAGAATCAATTTCAGTTTAATAAGAGGAAATATAACTTAATAATGAATGTGATGACAATTTGTGGGAATTGTACAGAGATCGTTGTTGAGAAGTAGACTTTAATAAGTAGATTCTGTAGCTAATTAACTCTTGGTAGATCAAACCTAATTTATTTGATTGTGAAACTATGCCCATGTAGTACCTAGATTCTATAGGATAAGTTATTCACCAGTGCGCAAACTGTAACCATGAATTCAGCATATCATTCTATATTTTACAAAAAAAAAAATCAGCTGTTTCGTAGAAAAAATGCAATACTTACGCGGTCACAATGTATGGAACAGCTGATTTATTTTTGGATTACCGACGAAAAATTTTCTGCGCTGGGGGGGTCTAAAATGAGGTTGTCCCACTATAGGATGGCTATAAAACATCTTTAATCACATTCAAACTGACAAGAGGATTAAGAATCATCTTCATAATTATCTGCCTAGCCTTTTTTCAACTATGTTCGGGTCGGCTTCCAGTCTAACCGTAACCTTTTCAGTTTTTTCGGCGGTTTAATTTTTTTGTTAAAAAGTTTTCATTTTATAATTTTTTGTGTAATTCCTAATCCTTCCCGTGGGTGTCGTAAAAGGCGACTAAGGGGCTCACTAGAGAATGGGCAGCAGCGTTCTCCATGTATTTGTACAACCATACTGCGATCGCCAACCCGCCTGCCAAGCGTGGCGATTATAGCAAAACCCCTCCTTTTCCCCGGCTTCCAACCTAACCGGATGCAGCTGAATACCAGTACTTTACATTGTGTCTGTCCATCTGACCTCCACAACCCAGTTACTGGGTAATACTATACCCCTTGGTAAGACTGGTTGTCAGACTTTAAAGCTTCTGGCTACCCGTTACGACTGTCTAATATAACTATTACTGCAGGCTTAGCATGACAAATTTCTATTTTTACAAAGAATAGACAGTACTTTTTCAATACAAAGTGACATTTCCGATTTACAATCTGTCATTTTGTCTTTCGTTTCTAACGATCTTTGTCTAGGTCCTTATAAATGTTAGACTATTTCAGAAGAATATTTCTTTCCAAACTGTCAAAATAACACTGACAACAAACTTTCTACTCGA
Organism: Polymixis lichenea; assembly: GCA_949091785.1. Classification (NCBI taxonomy): domain Eukaryota; kingdom Metazoa; phylum Arthropoda; class Insecta; order Lepidoptera; family Noctuidae; genus Polymixis; species Polymixis lichenea. The sequence continues at coordinate 9,707,864 of OX420959.1, forward strand.
CGGCCACAAAGTATATACGATTTTATACAAAATCATGGTTCGTTTAGAACGCATAACTGTGATAATTAATAGAAAAACATAGCTATCTTCTCCTATTGTACATCATTTAGTTATTAGTCATGTGTTTTCTTCCGTTGACAAATCGATGCTCGTGCCTGCTGTAGATTAAAACAGATTAAGAAGTGACCTCAGCCATTTTACGCATAATCTTAACAAATCGAACGATCTTTTCGCATACCTATCCTTTTTCGTATCAATTCTGTGGAAGTTTTTAAATTAATATATAATCGATATATAAGTATATATGCGAAGGTCGTTGACTTTGAACGGCTTGTGTTTCTTAGGCGTAGGAATCATTAAGACGAATGGATAAATTAAAATTGTATTATGGCCAAAAACTATCCAATTTTTATCTTTTGTCTGTAATCCCTAATCTCTAATTATATTTTACAGGATAAGTTTTTGTCCAGTGCGCAAATTGTAACCATGAATTCAGCATATCATTCCAGACCCATCAGCATAGACATTTTTCGTGGGTTATACAAAAAAATAATCAGCTGTTTCATAGAAAAGTGCAATACCTACGCGGTCAAAATGTGTGGAACAGCTGATTTTTTTTTGTATAACCGACGAAAAATTTCTGCGCTGTGGGGTCTAGAATGATATACTGAATTAATGGTTACAGTTTGCGCACTGGATAAAAACTTATCCTGTATATACGAAAGTAACTCCGTCTGTCTATCTGTTACGCTTACACGCGTAAACTGCCGTAACAATCGTCATAAAATTTGGCAGAGAAATAGCCTGGGATATTTATAAGGTCATAGGCTACTTTTTTACGCGATAACCGACATCCACGCGGGCGGTGTTATTGCTTTTTAATTCTTTTTTATAAGACTCTCCATGGAGTTTCTTGCCCCTTCCTCTCTATAGGAACCTACTACGTTTTGGATTGGGCCACTAGCTTCAGCTTTCTGTCTGACCGACTCCTTGACGGTTCAAAAGTGTCGGTAAATGGTTTCATTAAAATAAATTGTGTGAGTTTGGTTAGTCCATTACAGCATGAGATTTAAACAGAACTAATTAGAGATGTTCACCCTAATTGCGTATCACACTATTAAAGTTTACCCTAATTGCGTACCACACTATTAATGTTTACCCTAATTGCGTACCACACTCTTAATGTATACCCTAATTGCGTACAACACTATTAATCAGAATCTACATAATTTTTACGGATATTTCTGATCCAATTATCGATAAATTTATCTGCACGACAACGTAAATAACGCAGTGAATGTTGTTTAACTATCAAAATGAAAGCCATTACTACTCTTAGTGTGTTACGCGATTACCGCTGTGATGATATTATTTTATTTATATGGGACACAAAACAGTTGTGCATTACTGCATTTACAAAAAGTAGTTACATTATAGCTGAAACGTATCATTTATTACGTTAACTTAGAAGTTTGATTTTTTCACAGCTTCAAGAGACTATACCTGTTTATATCGTTTTAATTTCATCTCGATACCTCCGCCCGTTCCGGAGATAAAGGGTCTTGACAGACAGACAGACGGACGGACGGACCACAAAGTGATCTTATAAGGATTCCATTTTTTCCTTTTGAGATATGGGACCCTAAAAACGTATTAACTACACTATTTTCTACGAAGTGACAAGTAAAATGAAAACGAAGATCAAAAGAAAGTACTTAATTAACAAAAAAACACTATGAAGCGACGAATCGAAGGAAGCGGATAACAAGAGCATCCGTCTTATAGGCGACTTGCAAGAGATTGTGAAACCATTCTTTTGAATTTAGATTCCGATAGCGTGAAAATAATAAAAACAATGAATTGTTAGTTATAGGTTACAAAATATAATGATGCCGGGGCAAGCGTGGGTTGAATTTGCATTCCATTTTGCTAATACCTTGTCGTGATACTGTTTTAGCATATAAACAGGAATCGTAAATCAATATCTCATGTATAAATGATTAGTAACAGCTAAATACCACAGACTGAGTCGTTGACTCATCATAGAACATCCGAAACTATCACCTTGAGCAATGTTCCTTATGTTAATAATCCTCTAGATCGTATTTCGGCCATGGTGGGAGCGCGGGAGATATTATAGTGCACAAGTATGTGCGCAGAGTGCGCAGACACAGGTACACTCGCTCTTCCCTCAGTCCGACACGACCGGACAGATATCAGGCGCAGGACCAACGGCTTAACGTGTTTTCTGAGGCACGTCGGTATCCGAGCTATAACTGAGAAATTGCCAATGGAAAATCCCGCTTGCGACCACGATACGTAATGTAATGTCCTTTATACGCCGTATAACACGTACATTTGATGAAGAAAACGATGTAATATGTGATACGAATGAAGAAACCACGAACAGGAAGTAAAGATTAAAACGCAAACAGCTAGCAAACCCGAAAACATTTTTTTCGTCGTAAGTGGCGCTCTGTGGTTTCTTAGTTAAGAATGCTCACGCATTTATGGAGGTATATGCAGGTGTAATAGTGACAACGGACATAAATAGATCAATGTGAAACTCCTCATACTGTGTGTCCTCCCACTCACTGGCGAACGGTCTATGGAACGGCTAAGCCTGCGCCGAAATGGTGCTTCCCTACCAAACCCATTCGTTTCACCTTCTGAAAATCTCGCACCTGGACATGAGTTGCTTTGGCTTTCCTGGAAGTATTTGAGTAGACACCAGACTCAGGTAGGCCGAAGTAAAGAAAACTGCTCAGGTGGAGATTCACAGATGACAGCACCACATATACACTATATATGTGGTGCTGTGCCAAAAACAATGGAGCACTTAATATCTTATCCAGCGTGTCCCGCTGTCTGCACGCTACAGGATCTGATGGACACTGCTGGAAGTGCCAAGCTCGAAGTCAAATTCTGGCCTGATTTTATTTAAAGTGATATCGACACGCTAAGAAGAAAAATGTGAAAGTCAAGTTCAAAACTAGTATCTATGTAACGTTGAAGGTGAAGAGATCACAATAAGGTGTAACACAATAAAATAATGAGTCTTTAATTGTGGCAGTGGAGGGCAAAGGCCATCTCTTGTACTGAATTATGTAATTAAAGTAATTACTAGACCAACTTTTATAATTATAGAGTAGAGAAGAGCTCTTCGTGGTGAAGCTTATCCAAGGCAGTTTAACTCCATACATAGGTATTGAAGTAGAATATAAACGAGGAGAAACAATTCTATCGCTGCAGCACCTGACACATGAGAGTGAAAATGACAGTCGTAGCATAAATCGAATAAAAGAGAAAATAATCAGAAAATCACTAGTCTTCAAGATATAGTGACAAAAATTTAAAAGAGTATTTTAGTAGTTAGATGATTTGGTGATGTTGAGAGAATAAAAGAAGGACGGTTAACAAAAGATCAAGGCAGCTGTGAGTGGAAACGACGGGAAGAGGACATATAGTGATCTTATTGCTGCTGTTCTTCAGAAAGGTCCAGTGCGTAGTACTCGCAACCAGCGTGCGCACGAGCACCGATTTGTCAACGGAAGAATAGACATGACTATTAACTAAATGATGTACAATAGGAGAAAATAGCTACGTTTTTCTATAAATTATTACAGTTATGCGTTCTAAACGAATCATAATTTTGTAGATAATCGTTTATACTTTGTGGCCGTTGAGTTGAAAGTTTATTATCAGCGTGATTTTGATAGTTTGGGAAGAAATATTCTTCTGAAATAGTCTCCATTTATAAGGACCTAGACAAAGATCGTTAGAAACGAAAGGCAAAATGCCAGATTGTAGAAGGATATCTACGGTGCGATATCAAAAATGGAGAAACGAAATGTGACTTTGTTTTGAAAAAGCTCTGTATATTCTTCGTAGAATTATAAACCGTCATGCTAAGCCTGCAGATATATGAACGTAAACGCAGCAAAAGGAGTATTTAGGATCGTAGCTACAGGTAGCATTCCGTAGTTTTGGCTACCCCCAAAAGACGTGAGTACCAGTCTTCAATGATGAATTTTAGTTTGTTTGTTATTATCATAGAACTGGACGGAGACGTCCACAGTGCCCATCCTGTTAACAAACAAATTGAGATCCAAATTACGTAAAGCATTAAAAGCGAATTAGTCCTAAAACTATTTTAAGACGACCCAGATGTAAACATTAAGATTAAGACAGTTATTAAATGCCACTGCTGAGTTTGGAGACTCGGGTTGGGCAAAGTTATGTGGGTAACTCTCATAGCAACCCGCACTCTGTATTTGATGCTAGCTAATGGCAAAAGACCATCCTTTATTACATGGGAACGACGTTCAATCAACCAATCTACCTATTCTTTTCCTAAATCTGTTGGGGTCGGCTTTCAATCTTACTTCATGCAGCTGGACACCATTATTTTACATGAAGCGACTGCCTAATCTGACCTCCACAACCCAGTGTCTGGATTATAACCCGATACTCCTTGGTAAGACTGGTTGCACTTTCGAGCTTCTGGCGACCCGTAACTGTTCTACTGTCAAAGACCCACGATCACAGCCAGGACTAACGGCTTAACATTTTAAAATTTCCGAGGCTCGGAGGGCTCTTGGTGCGTCACAATGGTCACCTATCCAGGGACCAACCTAGGCAACCCAATAGATTGACCTGCGCAGCTATTAATACTAAGCCACAACCCACTGTGTATGGGAATAACCTAAACTGGCGAAATGTGGGTGTGCTCAGCCTTCGCCTTCGGCGAATAAATTATGTTATAGACCCGGATATATAGATTCAAGGAGATTTATAGGCGATTATTATTATTCAGACCATTAATGCATTCAGGTAACTAGATAATATGCTAATATGCCTAAAAGGTAAAATTATATTTGAATATGACATAGACTTGTTTTGAATTGAGCCAATAATAGCCCAAGTTTTTTGCTAAGTATCTAATAAATAGTGTGAGTAAGACAGACGTTTGTGGTAACAGCACAGGCTTCTTAAATTAGTTTTGGAAAACGGGTTGGGAATAGGCCTATCTACATAATATAACTATTTAAAATCTTTATGTCTAAAACAAAGGACAACGGATTTTCCGTTGATGGCAAGATTCTAAGAGACTTTAAACAAATCAAGTGCCTAGCCTTTTCCCAACTATGATGGGTTCGGCTTCCAGTCTAACCGGATGTTGCCACACGGAGCGACTGCCTATCTGACCTCTACAGCCCAGTTACTGGGCAATCCGATACCCCTTGGTAAGAGTGTTTGCCAGACTTCTGGTGACCAGTAACGACTATCAAAGATCCACAAATGACAGCTAGGACCTTAACGTGGTTTCCGAGGCATGGAGAACTTAGAAAACTTGAACAAACAATTAATGACAATTGGTATACCTTAATAAGGCGATCTACCCAGCGGGTGCGATGCCCTAAGAAGCGATGCCTTCGGTGTAATAAGAAAAAAAATAATGAAAAATGGCACATCAGCTCCATCGTCACAGAGATTCTGTTAACTGATGGACACTTCTTCTATTCAAGTCGATGGCTAAAATTAAAATATTATATTATGATAGATGAGTTGAGCCCAGTGGCCACGCCAATAGCGGCATCAGTGGCGTGTTGTGTAAAGAAGTGCAAATGTATGCACATTGGACACTCTAACTTAAGGGATATAGTTAGGGTATTGTTTTGTAAACCGATTGACGCCTGATGCAAACTATGGCAGGATACCATTCCCCAACCTACTCGCTATCTACCATCAAACGAGTATCTTCCTGCTGGGTGTATCTTTCCGTAGTCCACTTGGAAGTCTCTGAATCATCTTCGGACCCAAGTGGGAAGGTGTAAGTCGAACGTCGTATGGTGTGGCTACCTCGACGGAACAGCAGCAGGGTATGGCTGTGGAGCTGTTTTACAAACTATACTCCACCTCCTATCTTGCCCTCTGTGCCCCAAAACATGAAGCCAAGGTGACCTCTGCGCTGCCGTCGATGACGTTGTGGAAGTGGCGAAATTTTGGCGGCAAAATTTGGTAATTTCAAGAAGAAGGTTTCTGTTGGCACCGTTTCAGTATATACCTAGAGGTATTAGGAACAAGGTGTGAAGTTCACTCATACTCATATGGAAATGGGAGGATCCTCCGACCAGACTGGTGTTGTGTCTGGTGGGCAACTGCCTGACGGTTGATGTCGTGTTTTTGTATATATATAACAGTCGCGCGGTAAATTCTGATTGAGCGAAGCAGGATTTGTGTGACGTCAGGTCTTTGATGTGTAGTTCACATGTGGCGCTGTAGAGGCCGCCACAAGTAATAAGTTATCTAGAGTTAATTGAGCCAATTACATCATGGTAATCTAAGAAGTACTTGGTATAACTGAGCTGGTAGCAGAAAAGCCAACTAAAACTGATCTTGAGCTAGATGCCTTTTAATAATTATTAGATAATAGTCGCCAACGTTACAATTGACGTGAGCAAAGGTGACTTGAATTATGATTACCTCCACCTATATTCTTAACTAGCATTTATGCCTGCTACTTGGTCATGGCACATACTTACTTCAACCCCTAATGATTTATTAATTTAATTCTCTGACAAAGGTACAATTTTGGTACATGGCATCCAGGTTGCAAGCAGATTCAAACCATTGTGAGAGCTGGAGTATGTACTGGGTTCGGGACCTGTGTGACCGATTTCCAGGCTCACACCCTTAAAATTACAATATTAAATTGCACCTACGTACTACAATATTGTGAAAGCTCCAAGTACTAAAAGGGAGAGAATTAATTTACAAAACAAAAGGAGATGCTATGTGTGGTTTTAGAGAGTGAAACGTTTTAACTTGAATTAAAAAAAAAAACAAATATAATACTAACAGTAACTAAACCGATTCACAAATTATGGCGTCGAAAAATTCATCCGCATCGCTGTCGACTGGTAATGTTCCCAAGAGACTGGCAGCATTGCCACATTGTATGGCAATGCTTAGTCGCTGGCCAAGGTAGAAACCGGTTCGTGGGTCACGGGAAGTGTCAAACAGTCTTTTCTCAAGAAAACAACGCGCGCCTCCCAATTGGTTCCCAAGTGTGCAAACACGCTGTGAATGTGTGCGTAAGCGCAGGAGCACTTAGTACTGTCCCAGACAATGGCTAAGTCGGACGTGTATGTGTGTGTGCGTGTGTGTTATGTGTACTGATGGAACTCATACTCACGCACACATTCACAGAGTGGTATTATACTTAGTTGTCACAAGTAAAGCGCTCCTCGCTTCGTATTGTACTTCATGCCAATACGAGAAAAGCGGAAAATCTCAATAAAAACATAAGAATGTTTTTACACACAGTCAGCATCGCTTTCACAGCAACGTCACCTTAGCCTACAAATTGCTGACTTCACGTAACTTGCTATAGAAACATTATAACAACGTGACATGTTGACATAACATATACTAGTGCCTTCTAATAATTGTATTATTATGTAATTATTGTACGTGTAAGATACTAGGAACGTGTCATTGAATTGAGATGACATAGTATCACGCCTTTTTTTTTCGAAGGGGGTATTGTAGGCAGGTAGTAATCGCTCCTGTATTCCCCGAAGGGTCCCAACCCTGATATATACCACATTTCGAGCCTGTCTACTCTCTGAGCACAAAATCCGTAGTTGCGGGAGAAGTAACGGGCGTTTCCTACTCCGTACCTCCTACAGGCATAAGATGGACCTGAAGTAAGAATGAATGTCAACCCGATTTGACAGCTAGGCGGATTCTTGATGTGTTTTTGCCCGGACGAAAAAGTGAATTATTCGGGAGTATGGTTCATACCGTATCGAACTATTTTTGGATAGGCCCATACCTGATTTTATTTACTTTTTGCAGTGCTATCAAAAGATAGCACTGCCCGCCTGCCTGTCATGAATACTTGAGAAATGCTATACGCTATATTATCATATGTTAACGTCACGCTACGACCCTTAGTTACCGAGCAAAAAGACCGCGGGCGGGCGATGCGATGCCGCGCGGTGGTTCGAGAGCTGAAATACGTACACGAGCGAAGTTGCAGGCAAAGGCACTGGCTTTTGCCTGCAACTGACTGCGTCTACTGAGACATGGCTACACATCAAGCTATAAATTTCCACTTTATACTGGTGACGGAAATCCTATACAATGCGAGATCAGCTTATACTGGAAATGTATAGCATGATGTGTAACCGTGGGTAAATAATACAGCAAAAGCAACTTCTTCCCGACCGGGTGCCCTACCCTATCGACTACGTCATTGGTATTTGATGTAAATAAATTAAAGAAAATACAAGACAAAAATACAAGTTTTGTAGAACTTGAAAAAAAATATAACCGAACTAGAACCACTAGGTCCATTTAAAACAAGTTGATGCTAATTTCGAACTTGATCTTTTATAAAATTCAAAAACAGTATTATTATTATTATGCTAAAATGTTAAAACATGAGTCAAGATTCAAAATAAATGGATACGTTTAAAATCTTCTGTATATAGAACTGATTTTGATTTTGTGAAAGCGGTTTTAGTTTTACGGGTAGTCAAAAGCCCAAAACACTGACAACCAGCACCCTAATACCGTAACACACGATCAATCATAATCTGTTTCATTTTGACAGTTCAACAATATTCATTGCGTTATTTACGTTGTTGAACAGACACATTTTTCGAACATATGAAGCAATGGATTAGCAATCTGTTTCAAAATGATTCAGATTATGATTGATCGTGCGTTACGCAATTAGGGTGCCGAGTCCAAATCAGAGTTCTGAGAGACTGGATAAGTACTAACTGGTCAATAATTGGGTTATCAAGGTGAGACAGGCAGTCACTCCAGTCAGACTGGACGCCAACATAAACATATTTGAGGAAAGGCAGACGTTGACTGTTGAGTTTTTCTAACGATATTTTTCTTTGTTCCAGGTCTTTTCATTCTACTGATGCTGGGATTCTTTGCTTTATCAGCTGGGTGTTTTATACTATTCGTGAAGCCATACGATTTCTTTTTCAAGCAGGTTTGTTTTATTTCATTTTATATTTCACTGAGTTTTTATGTTTCACTAAGTTCTGGAGTTCACTTAGTTTTTTGGATGACAGATATCTTTCAACGAATTCAGCTGATTTTACACATACTATACATGAACTAACGCCTTCTTCAATATGGTGGGTAGAAACTACAGTACGCCACCTGTCGCTACTGCTATTTTTAAACCCACTAAGTTTCTGGTCTTCGTAACACTAAGTTTTTAAAATCATTAATAATTTTAAAATTCACTGTCATTTTATGAGATTCAAAATGAATATTTTAAAATCACTGAATATTAAAAATTTACTATAAAATTCGGATAAAATTCCTAATATCCAATTTATGAAATTCCAGAAAGCGATGTTATCCGATGGCGGCGAAATTTTCGAAATGTGGAGGAAACCAGAAGTGGAACTGTATACCAAAGTATTTCTGTTCAACGTTACAAATGCTGAAGAATACATGGCTGGCATCGATGACAAAATCAAGGTCAAAGAGGTCGGACCATATGTTTACAGGTATGTCCCTACGTGATTAAAAAGTAAAAAAAAAAAACAAATAGGTTATGCCATTCAAAGAGAACGTAATAGTGTGATTCTGTAAAAATAATTTTGAAAATCGAACGGTGTCTCGTTGTGAATCCGCGATGATTTAATTTTAAAAACAAATGTGTTCGTTTTCGAATTGCGTGCGCTCACTTGAGTGAGGTGAGCAATGAACTTTATAGATTAGCATTACCGGAGGATCCTTAGATAAATAATAGCATTTTGCCAAGCAGTCCAACCAGACAGTAGCAAAAAAAAATTACTAAGAAATTTGTTCTTGGTAGCAAGAATAATTTATATTCTTCTTCTTAACTATCCTCAATAATTAAAAAAATAAACATTTCTAGCAGCAATTAAAAACATGATCCTTAACTACATAATTATTCATCATAAAACTATTTACTATCGTACCTTTAATTATTTCCTATTCAGAGAACTAATTACGTCAGTAACTTTAAAATACCTAATTAATTTAATTATTGTCTTGTACTTAAGAAAAAAGGCTTCACAAATACCTACCAACTATATGAAACCTAAATAATAAAGATCTGGCACAACCTGAGGACCTCAACAAGTGACAATCACTTACAAAGCGTTGTGTGTATTCCTGCAACGACTTACAGCAGGATTGACATAAGCTTTTCGGTGGCATATGTCAGTCCAATATAGTATTTTTGACGTTCGTTTTTGGCGATTGAATGTCACTCTGTTGCCCTTGGCTAATACCTGTTTTTAACACGCTTTTATTAGCTTCACCTGTATATTTGTTTGTAACCGACTCCTTTGGACTTGTTTTTGACCCATTTTAGACGGTCTGATTTCATTTAAACTTTGTAGACTTATCGAGGACCGATGACAATTCAATAATAAAAAACGGTTTTGTAGTTGGCTGAACTAAAAATAGAAAATAAATATTATAAAAAAACACGCTTTAAAAACCAAACTAAAAAAGCAGAAAATAATTTCAAAAAAGCGTGGGGTGTTTTTTGAGGTATTTTTATAATCAATTAATATTAAACACCTCACGCTTTTTTTAAATTATTTTCTGCTTTTTTAGTTTGGTTTTTAAAGCGTGTTTTTTAGTTTTTGTAAAAAGTGGGCCCTTTTCTAGACTACCTCTCTAGAGTTCTAGTAATAGCAAATGCCACGCGTGTGTTGGACCCTAATCTGATTTTACTCGGAATAGACTCGGACCCTGTTATAAGTACGGGACTCAAAGAAGGTCCTATTTAAGTGAACGATGAAGATGTGGGAGTATCAAACTCCTCTTACATATAATTTTTCTTTTACAGAGAATTTCTGGAACATGAAGTGGTGAAATTCAACGACAATGCGACGTTGTCTGCGATTCCTAGGCACCCTCTGTCCTGGGTCGAGGAGTTGTCTGAAGGAAACCAAGAGAATGATACCCTCTATCTACCCCACATCGCTTTGTTGGTAAGTTTTTAGAACCTATATTTTTTATGGCGAACGTTTAGTCAGAAGCCCGAAAGTGAGACAAGTAGTCCTTACTGTATCGAGTTACTCACTAACTGAGTTGTGAAGGTAAGATAGGTAGTCAAGTGGTAAATACTAGGTATTCAGCTGCATCCATTAGACTGGAATCTGACCCCAACGTAGTTGGTAAAAGGCATGATGGAGCTGGTGAACCCACCAGTGGTCACCTTTGCCTATTGACTTCTGCAATACCATGGGCATCGCAGGTTGCATGCTTTAAGACTATAGAGATATGAGGAACAGGTTTTAAAGTATAATCAACCTCCAAAGAGATTCGCCGACCCGACGTGCTTAACGTTTGTAGAAATAGGTGTGGTGGTAGAATTTCCTCGGATGAGCTTCACGAAAAGTTCTAATATACTGTCAGTAAAGTCGGTTGCAATAAGGTCTTTGTTTTTAAATTGAAAGATGTCTTCGACTGCATGAGATTGCTTAAAATATTAAGTTTAGTAGTCAACCTCTTTATATATATCATTTTGTAGTTTCCATCTTTTTTACTCACTTTTTTTCTATTTACTAATTATCAAATAACAATAGACTGGTTATAAGACACATAATTACAATAACAATACACGTACAAATATAGGAATGTTAAGTTAAATAGATTATTTTTTTTTTAATTAAATCACTACTGGTCATCAAAAAAAAATAACAATCAATTCAAAATTTAAAAAAAAAAACAAAGAGAACCAGTAATTATAATTTTCTAACTGGAATTAGAAGACATCCATACCGGATATTTAGCATGTTGTATTGTATATTTTAATTTCGCACACCTACTCAATTAAATCCTGTTTCTGTTTAGAAAATATAATTCAAATATAATTACTAATTAGCCTTTTGGACCATAATTGAGACAATAGAATTAATAATATGATCAAAAAAGGCAATTAACTTCTGACATTAATGCAATAATATTGAACAAACTACTACTCTTAGAGTCTAGTTATAAAATGATGGATGACTAGGTGCCTACATATTAATGTAATCATCACTTTGGTGCTAATAATAGATTGATTGATTGATAATGAACAATCAATCAATCTATTATTAGCACTCTCAAGCTCTCTTCAATCAAAACGTGTTATCTATTTTTAAAATGGTTTAATCCCAATTACATTTTACTAAAACAAAAAACAAATATGGAAGCCTTTTCAGGGATATAATAGACATGATCGTATGCAGCCCGGAGTCTGAATTTGTGCTTGGTTGATGGCAATAGGCTTGCCCCCTATTATATGGGACTTAGGAGGAAACCGGCATGATCGAAAAATTCGAAGACATATGACATCTACAAACCAGTATTCGCCCGCGTGGTGTATTACGGCCCACTCCCTCTCACAGAGGAGGACTGTGTCCCAGCAGTGGGAATGTTATAGGCTAATTATGCTTACACTATCGAGTATAAATTCAAACTTCTAGTATTATATAATTGCATAGCATATGTGTGAGCACTATGTTCCTACTACAAAGCTACCATTTACAGGGTACGTCTTTCATTGACTTGAATGTGCCCTGGCAACTGAGAGTATGTCATGCTCCCTCAAATGTCTCGCTGGTGGTGGCGTGTGTGTTGGATTATTAAGTTCCCTTCAAAATGGTTGAGCTGAATGGCGCTGATCCACACGTCATGTTCGTGAACGGGTGCCGCCAGTAGGGAATGATCATCTCCTAGCTCCCACGGCTTATTTTAATTTCTGAATTGTTATTTTATTTTTGTTTTAATTACGGACGCTTTAATATGCACGTCTTTTTACATCGTTCTCACATTGATAATTTCAACATAATGATGTAACCAACTTCTTGTAACAATACCATGATTTTAAAAGAGTGTCCATGGAGTTTCTTGCCCGTTCTTCTCCATAGGTACCTACGCTTTGGAATGGGCAACTAGCTTAATCTTTCTAACTCACCGACCTCGACAATTCAAAAGTGCCTGTAATTGGTTTATTTGAAATAAATGCTTTGAGTTTGAGTTTGAGTAGTCTGTTAGCCTCCAAACTTGTAGAATCCTTTCTAAACCACGCAGTATTGCGGCGTCTAGATTTATTCCAGGCTTTTGGAATGATTGCTTCACCGTGCTGTCCGCGGTAAAAGGTTACTTGAACCTATCGTAATATAAACTAAATACTCATTTTCCATCAATCAACATAAGTAAAGATACAAACAGCACAGACGTCAGAGTTCACATGTAACGGTATAGATTCGCTAAAATCTTGGTCTAATGGCACGGCAACCCAAAACAGCTGGGAAACATGATGCGTAAAACCAAAATCACGGGGCACATTGGGGACAGAATGTTCAAAACTACCTAGAGACCTCAAATATTAACCAAATTAAACCATTTTTGCACAGAAATGTTTGAAATCAAATTCACTCATGAAGCCCGATTTGCGAAATTAGGTTGTAATTTTTTTTTATAAAAAATGCATATGAATTGAATATAAAAAAATATTTTTTTTATATTATGTCTGATTTTATATTATACTCTAGTGATCATGAGATTTTTTCCTGATACGAAATAAACAATGAATATATTAGAGAAATAAATATTTTTTATGAAAAAAAGGGTTGTTCGGTTTATTGCATTTTTGACATCAGATACGTTTTCAGCGACGAAAAATACATCGGAAGCGTATATTTGCACTTCCATACAAGTGCTAGTTGAAATGCGTGACTGAAACGGTTAAAGAACAGGGTAAAACTCGCTTTACCTTGGTTTTAGTGGGTTATGAAGTTTTTAGATTTAAGGAATATTAGAAATCCGGCTTCGTCAGTGTCTTTAGAATTTAATTACAAACATTTCTGTCCAAAAATTGTCTCATTTGGTTTATTTTTGAGATCTCTCGGTGGTTTTGAACAAAAAATTCACTCTATCCACAACATTATCTCCTAAACACAGGGCCCAATAACACTACCCGACCTTGACATCGAACCCAGGGCCCCTTGCTTAGAGTCGCGTGAGTCGAAATAGAAGACGGTGAAATTTGATCGCCCTCATTCAAATTGGTCTTTGATTTTGTATTCGTTCTTAACCGGCGAATAACACCTAACCCGTTTACCGATTGGTTCCATATATTTATAAATATTTAATTAGCTATTTAGATAACAAATGAATAGATTAACAGCCTGGATTCTAAAACTGGTTTGGATATACGCTGTGGAATTCAGTAGAGACTTATGTCTTTTACGATATTTAACACAATTAACTATTTACGGGCGGGTCACGCTAGCCGCATGCACAGTGACCGCTGGGCAAAAGTTATCATACGGTGGGTGCATGAGGATAGACCAGCCCAGGAAGAGGTGGCGAGACGCCTTAGACGCGTACTAAAGGAAGTAGTCAAAGAAGCCTGGAAGGTTGTGGAAGAGGCCTTTGCTGAGCTAAGGACAGTCTAGGTTAATAAAAAAAAAACTAATTACACTAGCTAATAATTTAAACTGTCTAACTAAGTAAACAAATAGATACAAAAACAAAAAAGCGTCAAACTAGAAACGTACCTATCACTAAATCCCTTACTTTAAAATCATAGTAACACTCCGAAAAACCCTGACACGAGACAGTCAAATAGCCAATTTTTGTTTATTCATTTAGAGCATAAATACAAAGAGCTAATATAATGTTATCAAACAAAAATATGACTTTTACTTTTACCTTTTCATACTCTATTTTAGAAGCTATACCTACTTTACATTATGATCTCATTCTCAGAATCAGAATCAGAATCAGAATCAGAACTTTATTTGCTATGAATATAGGTACAGTTATAAGATGTTGTACATAAATTGATGAGATCGGCTACAGTCTACCTTACGGCGTGCAAATTATTAGGTACATAAATTAAACTATTAATACAAATTAAATAATGTCAGCAAAACAAAACAGAAATTGAAGTGATGTCAATTAATATTAATATAGTCGGGTACATAAGACATAATTGGTCAAATTTGTAATTAAATATAACAATCATAATCAGGGTAAGTTTATATCATTTAGAAAGTCTTTCACTGAGTAATAACATTTGTCTAATAGTAGCGCAGTAACCTTAGATTTAGAATAGAATAGAATAGAATAATTATTTATTTGCATAGAAAGTAGGTACAGAAAAAAAAAAAAAATGAAAAATATTTACTGAATAATCCTTAAAACTATGAGGTATTTTATTATAAATGATAGGTCCCATTGTCATAATACTTTTCCTTAACAGTGCTGTTTTGTAATTACCCGAATGTAGCAAGTTCTTATATTGGGATCGCGATCTCATTTTTATTTATTTCAATTTAAAGGTATTGTTTATTTTTTAGTCATAAGTAAGTGGGAAAAATTTCAATAAGTATTGTAAAGTCTTGGAATTTTATTTTCGTTTTTGTAACTACTTCTTGAACTTAAGATTAATAAATCTTAAGTTCAAGAAGTAGTTAGCCGTTTTTATTTTTATTCCAGTCTTTATTTTATTATTATTGTGTGTTATCACTTACTCATAAAATTGCTGGTTAACCTGTAATTGGCAACTGTGTAAGTCCAAAGCTATTAACCGCAATACGTATAATATATTATACACAGAAGCTGTTGCTGTACCTTGATAAATAAATAAATAAATAAATAAATGAACGGACTGTGTCGTTTGTGTGGTCGCTAGCGCTGTACTGCTAAGCATAGAACCTGGATTCAATTCTCAAGTCGGGTAAACTGTTATTAGGTTTCTCTGTCTGGAATTCCTCAGTAGTAGTCATTAGTGCCCAGTTGTTGGGAATAGGCTCGCCCCTATTACATGGGGCTTAAACATAACTGGTGAAATCTGGGTGTAATTTTGTATCGGTACGCCTCTACCTAGCCCTTCAGGGATACAAGGTTATTATAACCGGAAAGCCTTATTTTTTTATTAGTAATGAGACTTTCCGATGATCTTTGCCAACTCACAATTCAAAATCAAAAGTCATTTATTCAAACTAGGCTAAGAGCACGTTTCGAACGTCAAAATTACAAAAGACAATCCCCTAAAATGCCCGCTCTTTATCACTTCCTAGTGCTTTAGCTGAGAAGAAAAAGTGGCGCAACAAACTCCCCAGCAGCACAGCTGTCTGTTAAGTTAGAAGAACTTAATTCTTTACAAATTGGAAGGATATACCTACACCACTTTTGCCAACGAGCTGTTCCTCAAGCAAATCTGTACTCAATATTTCACTATTCTAAATCGGAAGGACGTACCTATATAAGCTTGAGAAAATACTTGAAGAATGTCAATACTTCCACACCAGTCAGTGTGTTGCTCAATGCAAAGGATGGGCCATATTGCAACACCAAGGCTTGCACGGTGGTAGGCATTTGCGTGTGTCGAAATGTTGACATGAGTTGCAAAGATGCATACATACGCGTACAATACACTCTGATAAATATCATAGATGGGTGATAAATAGTTCCTTCGCGATGTTTCTGCTTCCTTCGTAGGAAGTTCGGTTTGACTTTTTTTTTTGAGGGTGGGACATCATCAAATAACTTCTCCCGCTCTGGGTGGAGCAGGAGGGCGTGTCAGACTTTTACTGACTAAAACCCACCCGTGTTCCTTAAGTTGCCTGTGTGCCAAGTTATCATTTTCGAACAACCCACACCCCAGGCAGTTCGGTTTGTCTCAAAATACCTAAGTTAGAAGCACAATGTATTTAGGAGATGCTCAAAATAAACAATATTTGTTGGCAATATTTATTTCTTTGTTTCTTGTTTTGTTAATTTACGCAAAGTAAAGCTACTACCTGGGGTCAAACCTACGATTGACAATGCATTATTATCGTTTGATAAATATAACATAAGATTGTATTACTTTTGATTAAAATCTCCACGGTAGTCCATTTGATTGCCGTCTGCTTGTTTTAACGTGGCAATCTCTTTAAAGTTTTTCTGACTGTCGGTTATTTTTTCCCAAGTTAGATAAAACCTAAAGTTACTTAAATCCTAAAGTGGTATATTTTTGCTGATTTGTCAAGGTCTAAAAGAGTTTCGTAAAAAAACATTGTTTGAAATCCTAGAGCTACTAGTAAAATTCTGATATTATATTCAATCCTAACTTTCCATCCTTTCTTTCAATCATTCTTACAAGAAGTTGATCCTAACATAATTACAAAAAAGAGCATTTATAAATATTCCAAACAGGAATACGATTCGTGTCAAGCGCATCCCAATATTTACTTGTAGGTATACAAATTGCTAATAATATTATTTACACAAGCAGTCAATACTGTTTGAATGTTCGTTATTTACATAGTTATTTAGTAAAGACATAAGCTAATACAAATATTCGTACCTAAGTTTACTATGAATTTCCTAATGCAAAATGCCAAAGAGTTATAGCAATACAACTTCCTCTAAGAATCTTGTGGTGCCATCTTCATCGCCACATGCGAACTAAGCATCATACTGACGTCACGCAAAATCCTGCATTGCGCAAGCAGAGTTTACTGCGCGACTAGAATATATGTCACTGTATGATTGTGAATACCGTTAGTTTATAATCTATCTCGCGAGATTATAAACTGTCGATAAATTGTCAACTGCACCATACTGCTTACAATATAAATAGGTAAGGTTAAGTTAGAACTGCGACCAACCGCGCGCGAGCCGAGCGGGCGCTACTTCCAAGTTAGTGGCAGCTACTTGGCTATTTAGTAATAGCGCAAGGTACTATCCGTCTGCACTTTACAATGTTTCGATACTTTGTAATCTCCCGAGATAGATTATAAACTGAGGATGTTCATAATGTTACGGTGGCGTAGGTACGTCCCGATATTAAAAGTGAGGCGGAAGTCCATCAGGCACAACACCACCCTGTGCCTCATACCCTCTATACTGGCTACCCCAAACATGGACATTGACACAGTCTTCGAGCAGGTAGTTCACCGTGACGTCAACACCACTGTTTTTCGCCACTCTTATCATCATCTACCTAGCCTATTCCCAACTATGTTAGGATCGATTTCCAGTCTAAACGAATGCAGCTGAGTACCAGTATGTTGAATTGAGCGATTGCCTATTTGACCCCCACAACTGCCACCACGATACACGATATATAATTTTTTTATGAAACTGGCGAAATACGTGTATATAAAACTCCTTGAGGAATTCCACCATCATGTTTATACGTCGTTAATAAACGGACACTATTTTTCTCAACAGAGCATTGCCAACGTGGTCTCCCAAAAGGACATGTTTACTCGTTTCGGGCTGAACAACCTGATCACCTTGACGGACACCAAGCCCCTCGCCAAGATGACGGCTAAGGAGTTCATGATGGGGTACAAGTCGGAGCTGATGACCCTGGGCAACACCTTCCTACCGGGCTGGATCTATTTCGATAAGCTTGGCTTGATTGATCGGGTAAGTCTCTTTTCTGATAATTACAAGTCTATTTTCGCGATCGTCACTTGTTACCGGTGAGATTGTATTTAGTTAATGGCCTATCGCATTATTTTGGCAATTCAATTATCAACTTCTACTTTATATAAAATAAATTCAGTGGATAATAACGCACAGCCTAAACCACTGGGTCTAGAAACATGTATTTAGCACCAAGAAAGCACTAAGGCGAGATTTTTTAAAAACAAAAATCTCTAAAGGGGAATGAAACATCGTCATTTTTGCTGGTGGAAAATCCCAATTGGCACACGGTTCGTAGTCTATAAACCAAACTGACAGACCTATTATAAATCCCATGAGACACACTTTTGGAATCAAATAAAACAAACTGGCAGACATTATTCTATTTTAAAACAAATTTGCTTTTGGACAACTCTGACAACCAATAAAAAAAACCCAATACACATGACCAAAGATAAAATGAGCAAAATTATTTGCAAACATTTTTCTGATTCCTGCTGTCAGTTTACCGAAAAGGAACAATTTAATACCCAAGTTACTGCTTGAAGCTATAATATGTTTATGCTGTTACATCACCCTGATTAATGTCATTATATCTAAGAATGTTTTCGAAAGCAGAAAACAGTTTGATTGAAAGCTGAAGCATCTTCCTGGTTGCCAGTTTTTAATCTCTTGGTCACAACAATCACCATCCAAATATAACACCTAAATCTTTCAATAACTTATCCCAAAAAGTAACCTAACTCTTCTCTCCCAGATGTACGACTTCCAAGGTGACTTCGAAACGGTCTTCACGGGCACCGATGATGTCAGGAACTCGGGTCTAATCGACACCTACCGCGGGTCCACCGACCTGCCGCAGTGGGACGGCAAGCATTGCTCTAACGTGCAGTACGCTTCTGATGGTACAAAGTTCAGAGGAGGACTGATGAAGAACGAGACCATTCAGTTCTATAGGAAGAGCTTGTGCAGAGCTGCTCCTTTGGTAAGCACTTATTTTCAATTTATTTTTCTCTCACTCATCTGTTTCTTCTATCCCTTTAAAGGCAGTACTCAAGACATTTTTCGGTTGATTTATAGCAACTTTGATCATGAGACTGTTTTGTAACGCCTGCACGTGCCATTTTCGTTATCTTAGACCAAAAGTCTATTTAAAGACAGATTTGATGCAGGCCGATGGCGCAAACTCCACTCAGAATAGCAATGAACACCTAATCAGTCAAGAAACATAATAATTAAATCGAACAGTGTTTTATGCGCAGAAAATCCTGAAAAATAGGAGTCAGTCTATAGAGGTGATCATGGTCCCCATGGTAGACCTACTCACAATACCAGCTGTGTCTAAGAGTACCTCATTAACTTATAATTTGTCAGTAAATATTTATAATTATACCTTTTTTAAACAGATTCCCGTGGGCGAAGGCGTGAAGAGTGGTCTGAAAGGTTACAAGTACACCTTCCCTGAGAACATGATGGATAACGGCAAATATATCAAGGAGAATGAGTGCTTCTGTAGACATGGTGAGTACATAACAATAATAGTAATCATAATTAGCCTATATAATAATAATATAATCATTTTATTGTCAGGCAACTTAAGGCTCGTAGATGAAACACACAAAATAATCTTAAAAAATAATAACAAACTAGTACATATTAAGGACCTTATTAAAACTATAACTATACACGTAAAGTTGTCGGCGTCATGTTTCGCTGCGAGGGTTCGCGTAACCGTCCTCGGAAACGTCGATATACGACACCTTTCGTTCAAAAGTCTTCTTTCATGCAGTGCTGTAGATGGTGGGTTGGAACTCGTCCAACGAATGACTTAAAGAGTTACACTTAGATAATGTTCCCTCTGTTGGGACGCAGGCCTCCTCTCTGTGAGAGATAGTGCGCTGTAATGCACTACGTGAGCACAGTGCTGAAGGCGGTGCATAGGAACTTACATACAAGATACATGCAAGTTATTATGTCCAGTCTTTGTGTCACCATGCGGGCTCAGTGCGGGTTGGCGGTTGTCACACGTCCTCGAAAGGTTCTAGGACATGCTGGTTTCCTCACGATGTTTTCCTTCGCCGTTTTGAGAGCAGCGGTGACGAAATAATTTACACAAAGTACCTACTTGGGTTCGAACCTACGACCTACAACTCGTTAGTCGCGGTTGTTACCACTGCTCCACCAACGTGTATAAAACTTATTTATTGGACCGCGTGAATAGGTAAAACAATGAAAAAATCTACTAAACGTCGATAGGAATCCATTTTGGAGTAGGCACCCAGCAGCGGGAACATTTTAGGCTGATTGTGATGTAGTGGGTAATACTTTTTTTTTGACGTGAATACGTCTTTAAATTCGCTACCATACGGAAGCAATCCAAAAAAGCTAATGATAACAAAATCGGGGGATACAGTTTGGCGTTGTAGTGTCGAATCTATCCTCAACATCCAAAATTAAATTATACCACTGGATAGCTAAAGGATCAAAAAATGCATTACAATAAACGAGAAAGGAACGCATCGCGCGCGGTGGAGTGGCAAGCGCCGCCATTTTGAGGTTATTTTGCTGCGTATCGAAATTTGCAATTAGGATAACTTTTGACTCGGAGAAGCTACGATGTTCGTTTAAGTTTTAATCGTCAGCTGTCGTCAAAATCTATCGATTGTATATAAAATATTAGTCTAAGGGTGTGTTTAGATCTGGATCAGAAAATATAACCCGTTACATAAAAGAAAAGTTTGTTATGTGCATGCGCTGTTCATGCCAGACTGGTGGGCAAGACGTGAGCCTGAGTGAGCCCATCTAACGATGAGTGAGCCCATCGTTAGATATTTAGTGTCCTTTCCTTTCTTTTTCTTTTCTTTTTGCTTCGACTTTGCGTCCATGTTTATGTTATAAAGTAGTCAATCAGAAAAGTGTATCCACGAGAACACTGCCGACAAACTGTACAGCAGTTTGGCAGAAGACTTATGTATTTTTCTATGTAACTTTTCGTAAATAAAATAAAATAAAAAATAAAATAAAAAGAAATTCACGTACAACACACGGCCGTGTCCATGACACAGCCACACCCCATTTTTTTGGATGAGAAATCATCAAATAACTTCTCCCGCTAGAGGCTCTCCGGTGGAGCGGGAAGCGTGTTCCTTCAGTTGCCAGTGTGCCAGGGGCAACGGTATATCTTTCGAACAACCCGCACCTTGGTATCATAGGCATGAGGGCACGTCTAAAGAAACACCTAATAACGCTTTGTCTGTCCTGGCAATAGTAGCCA
Source organism: Polymixis lichenea (assembly GCA_949091785.1). NCBI lineage: Eukaryota > Metazoa > Arthropoda > Insecta > Lepidoptera > Noctuidae > Polymixis > Polymixis lichenea. The sequence continues at coordinate 9,729,579 of OX420959.1, forward strand.
ATACAACCACTAGTGTGACTGGACCAACGAAGAAGCATTCTATCATAGCCGTTACGTTACATTTCTTACGTCCCCAAAATAATTCCACTCTCTTTATTACAGGTAAATGTCTACCAGAAGGCATGATCGACGTCACAGACTGCTACTACGGCTTCCCCATCGCACTCTCATACCCTCACTTTTGGAAGGGAGATGACGTGTTCTTCAGCAAAGTTGAGGGTCTTACCCCTAACCAAGAACAGCATGAAACTGCGTAAGTATTCATTTCTTCTTCTTCGTCACGCCATAGCAGCTCATCACGCGTAGCATGACCAATTCTATCTCCATTCTACCCAGAATAAACACCAGATGATGCGAATATCTTTTGGCGCGGCTCGACGCCCTCATTTTTTTCGTTGTTATATTTTTTTTTTTCAAATAATTAAGTCATACAGATGTATAGGTAGCAACATCCAGTTATACCTAAATGGCGGTAATATTTTTGTTTTCAAACCAATGCAGTTACTGTTGGATATTACAGTTTTAGCTATACATTATACTATTAATCTTGTTCCGGGCTGTGCCGGACGTAAAGAATGGAACCATCCCATTTCTTCCCGTGGGTGTCGTAGAAGGCGACTAAGTGACTTACTAGAGAATAGGCAGCAGCGTTCTCTATGCATTTTACCACCATACTGCGATCGCCAACCCGCCTGCCAAGCGTGGCGATTATGGCAAATAACTCCAAAAAATGGCAAGCACCAAAGTTGTAGAAGAGACGTATGTCCAGCAGTGGACGTCTTTCGGCTGAAATGATGATGATGATGAATCAAGCTGAAGAGTTTGTTTGAACGCGCTAATTTCGGGAACTACTAGTTGAATTAGATAAAAATGTTTTTGCATTTAATAGCTAAATTATTGAGGAAGGCTATATATTATTTCAATCCAATGCATTACACACACACACACACAACATCACGTTACCTATTTGTTCTTCCTTACAGTTTCTGGATCGAGCCCTATGCAGGTCTACCTCTGGATGTCAGCTCCAAGTTTCAGATCAACTTGGCTTTAGGAGACCTCTCCTCAATCAAGAATGCTGAACGCTTCTCCAATATGTACCTGCCGCTGCTCTGGTTCGATATCGTAAGTACATAACTAACTATTAATTGGATTTTTCTTAACTTGATGTGTCCAGTAAGTAAATTGCAACTTCAGTAGCAATTTAACTGACGTGAGTTTTGACTTTGTTTTGAAAGATGATAACTATGCCAAGTTTTTGCATAAATTCCAAGAGTTAGATGGCACATAAAAGTGATCTGATGTTTTTCTAGAAAATTATTATGTTCTAGATTTTCGAGTTCTTCTAACTTAACAGACAGCTGTGCTACACCAGTACTTCGGCCCAGCTAAAGCACTAGAGGAAATGGTCAAAATTGTGACGTTCAAAAAGCGCTTATTTTTAGCCTAGTTAGAATAAATGACTTTTAATTTTATAGAATTCTAAAATAGTGAATCAGCAACTATGAAGATTTCATATAATACTCGTATTGGATATAATCTTATTTTGCCTCCTGCTACACTACAATATTGGGACCTATTCCAAAAGGCTTTATAATTTACTTAGCTTCCAAATGCTAATTACACATTTTTTTTATCCACAGAGAATGTACACTCTCCCGCCTTCTTTGAAACAACGCTTCGGCCTCTATCTGAACGTTCTCCCCATCGTAGAACAAGGAGCCATGTACCTACTCTTCGCTACGGGAGCCATCTTTATTCTGTCCACCATCTACATCCTCACGTTCAAAGTCATGTTCACGAAACAAAAGGCTTTCGATCACTGGAAGGAAAAGGACATCTACGCTCCTTGTGAAATACCTCTGCATGATACTGACACCGAATCTGACAATAAGCATTCAGTACTTAAAATTCATTCAGAAAAACTTAAAGATCTAAGTTCTAAGCTAAGTGATAGAATGTATGACACTGTAGGAAGTGTAAAGGATAAAGTTGTAGAAGAATTGAATCACGTTAAGAATGTTTTTGAAAGGAGAGGGTCAAAGAATGTCAGCCATGAAGTAGGTCATGATTTAAAAAATGATACTGAATATTCAGCTATTAAGCAAAGTGATTCTGAAGATGAGTATAAGTATTTGGAAATTCTTGATGATGGATCTGATTTAGTTACACCGAAATATGAAACGGAAAGGTCAGAGAAATTGAAAGATTTAGATTCGGATAACAGGAGATAAACGGACCAACAACGAAACTTAAGAGTTTGAAGTTAAGTTACTTCAATTAATTGAAGTACTGAAGATCTTTATACCAACTAAGATAGGGTATGAAGATTAGATCTTGCCATGATTTACGACTGATATACTTTAGATGCATATATAATCGGAACATATTTTCTTACCATCTCAACTGATTTTCCGCTTAGCTCAGAATTTACGACTTCAGAAATTTTTGTTTGATATTTCAAACAAAAATTTCTGAATAATAATGCATATTTTTCTATTACTTTTACTTAATGAATTATGAATGTAAAAGGGTAGGGTCGAGTTAAAGCTCATAGTTTGGCAATATTATTCTAGTTTTATTCCTGGGACTGGATTGTTTAAATTGTGGTACTAAAGTAGGTATTAACTTGTCAAGTCTACATATTAATTTTAATATGGGACTTACGTACAACGTGGGATTCTGTTATGTCAAGCATGATAATATTTTTGTTTTTCATTTTGCTGATTGTCATGTCATAAATATTCTTTCAAACACCTGAATTGATAGAGATTTTGTTGTTCTTAGCCAAATGAAAAACTAAATTTTGTTTGACTTAAGTTCCCATTAAGAAGAGTGAGTGCTCTTTGCTCAGTAATAATAATTAGGTGTATAAAATCTAATGCATTTCTGATATTATTTTAATGGTATGTTGTTATTTAAATTACCTTATTTTATTATTCGTTTTTAATTTGAAATAATCGCTTATACAAATTGTCGACTTAAATGAATCCGTCTAAAATATCTTGCCATTGTATTTGCCAAAAAAACTGTGGAAAGAAATTTTAGAAACGTGAACTTTTTCCGCTTTGCTCACTTTCTGGAAAACTGAGATATTTTTCCGCTCAACTCAATAATTTTTGTTTTATATTTTGGAAAATGTTTATTAAAGCTATTGAAATTAAATTCGAAATTTATTTCAGCTCTTCTAAAGACAAAAATTTATGTAAATTAAATCTACATTCCATATTATTTTTAACTTTCTGCTTGAAATATGACTTTATATTATAATTATGACATTATATTTTAAGAAGAAGAAACAGGGATAGTGCTCTCTATGTGAATAAGTTCCATAATAAGGTATAAACATAATAATTGTACTTTGTTAAACTATTTTCTAGGAGCCTTTTATAAAGCAAGCGTTTGGTAGGCCTCAAGGTCGCAAAGCTTAGGCCTCGAACAGTTTACCAATTAAATGCTTGAGGTCTAAGTTAAAGATCTGAGGCCGCGTTTTCGAATTTACAGTATCACCAGCATTTCTTTTAGATTTAAGGTCTTATTCAGTTTTATTGTAAATAGTCTAAAATGGGAGGCCTTTTCAAGTCCAATTCCAGTACAAAAGTTAACGGATTGCTCAAGTACATTCCACTATATTCATAAACAAAACCATATCTACCTGTAATTCCTTATAGACAGCTAGCTTAGAATAACTAAATGTGTGTGCCCGTTTCATCATGTTTAAATTGTAGAAGCTATATGAATAGAATACCTTCGCTCTATATAAAATAAAGAATATGGACTTTCTTTGGCCTCAGACCATAACATACATATACCGTTCTGAGGCCAAAGTAAGTCTAATTCCATTTTATTATCTACTTTCACAATAATTATCTTAACTATTTATATTTTTAACAAGTGATGGAACAGGGAATTGTGTAAGCCTAAGCCAGACCTAGATTAAAATGGCCTTAAAGTTCTGTTGTGTAAGTAAATTAAGTTTATTAGACCTTAGTAAGGTCATGTATTGGTAATAAAAATTATAGGTACAAGTTAGGCCTCAGCATTTAAGGCCAAATGCCGTATAGGTCTATAGGCCGAGGCCTGAAGAATTACCAACTCATGTTGTGATATTTTAAAATAATTATTGTATTTATAATTGATTAATCGAATTTCTTATTATGTTATTGGTATTATTGAAGAATAACAAAATGATAAATATTATGTAATAAAAATCTATGTTTATTTATTCTAAAGTAACTTAGTTGCTTATTTGATATTCAGCAAAAAATAAATAAAATAATTCTAAATTGTAAGTAATAATAATAATTATTATTTTCAATATTTATGAGCAGAAAAGTATTCTCCCTACATTTGGTACTTTGTCTACTGTTTTGTAAATAGTTATCTATTAATTATTGAAAATAAATGAAATTTTCTTTTTGTAAAGTAACTGTCTTTTTAATTCCACAAAATAACAAAGAACTTTGGTACTTCTGATTTCAACAGAAAAAATAAACCTACCAGAGTATGTCGGAAAAGGGAATTAAAGACTAATAAGTGTGTGTTTTTGATATGTGAGCTTTAACAGCTCAATCTGACAGATGAAGGGGTTCAAAATGTTTCAGATTCCGATTAACAGCGTATTATGCTATTAGAGTGCTGGTCGTGATTACTACAATACTATAACCCCCAATTTTTGATGTCTTGATCAAGTCTCTGATCGTGACCAGTAAAGGAGATGGTATTACAATTTACCCAGAAATCGATACGAACAAACTGTATGCACGATCGATGCTAATTGCTGAATTCATATTTCTGGAATTGTCAATTCACCCACAAATAAATTATATTCGTATGAATCGCCTATAAAAATATTATATCATGTAAAAGTGACAATCGCCCGATTCGTTCGACTTATTTCGTGAGAATCGTCGATAAGCCGAAGTAATAAAGTAAACATATGATTTTACGACAGATTAAAATTGTAGTATTTCAAACACCAGAAGAACTATTTCATACACTATACAGGAAATCAAAATGTAAAAAAAACATAGGTATCTTAGAAGAAATTACTATGTAAATCAAAGTACTGCACCAGCTTGATGCAGACCCACCAGAAGATGAAAGCGTGGAAGATAACCTGGATGGTCTGGTCTAGAATCATCATTCTGAAAATAAAAAGAAAATTATACAGTTTTTAGTAGAAAAAACGCTGCGCTTGATTGAACTGAAATTCATCTATTATAGCCTGACCAATGCCGCAGTACCGCGCCTAAAGGTGCTCTTACATGGGCAATTTTTTGACTAATTATTGCTCGTCAACACTAATGGATCATTATGGATCAATTAAGTGGAGCAATCTGGAGCAACAAAAATAAAATGCGGCAATCGTTTCGTAATATATATCGGGTTTTCCCGACGATTGATGTCGAACCGTTGTATACACCGTGAAATTTTAATGGTTGTTTTCCCGCAGCGAAATGGTTTTGTCTTGGTAATACAATCGTTTTATAAACAAATAAAATATTAGAAACAAAAAATGGCAGATTAACCATTGTGAAAAATCACCACGTGCGAGGGTTTATTTTGCTTTGAACATTTATGCATCGCTGCTCCCTTTGTCGGCGGCGCGTGCGATTCGAGTAGTACCTACAAGTTACTTCTAATGTTACTATTGAGTAGTGTTTTATCGAGTTGATGAATAAGTATTTTTTTTATAATTTCAAAACAAAAATATCTTTTTTTTTTACTTTTACTCTGGGCTTCGAAAGTACTCCTTATGGCAAGTTGTTCTGCCGCGGGAAAACAACCATTAAAATTTCACGGTGTATAAGCTAGTCGCGCAATAAACTCTGCATGCGCGATGCAGGATTTTGCATGACGTCAGAGTGATGCGTAGTTCGCATGTGGCGATGTAGATGTCGCTGGAAAGCTATAGTCAGTTACAAAAAAAAAATCTCAGACAAATCACAATACCTTTTACAGTGCGCTCGAGCCTTCGGAATATCCTCATCTTTTTCCTTCAGCAGATACTTCCTGCCTCCCAAGCAGCATTTAGTGAAATACTCAATCTGGTCCATCTTCTCAATGTCATAGTAGAACTGTTTCTTGTCGCTATTCTGGAGTACTGAGCGCAGTGCAATGAAGTTTGTGTTGTCGAAGGTCCATTGCTGGGTAGTGTAGTATCGGAGCGCGAGGTCGGCTATGTAGATGCGGCGTTGGACTTTTACTAGCCTGTGGTGTACATGTGTCGTTAAGAGGAGTTCATAGATTACGACACATTGAAATTTAATTAAGGGAAAATTTTATAGAAACAAGTCCAATTTCACCAATAAACCTAAACGCGATAAGCACATCTAAACGGCGCAGCATTGTTGTGGTTTTGGCTTCGCACGGTTTGTGCATTTAGCCAATGTCAATGTCATTATTTTTATGGAATACAGACACTGACTTGAACCAGGCGCGGTCCTAGGGCTCATGACCCGCCCCAAAGCCGTAAACGAAAAGCATAAAATAGTGATTATTTGAAATATAATACATTTTCTTATTAATATGTAGGTAGTCTTTGTCTATGAACCCCCCAAAATTTTTTAGCTGCGACCGCGCCTGACTTGAACGCAGTTAAGACGACCTGATCGCGTTTAGTTTCATTGTTGTAATATGGAATATGCATGTTATTCAAAACTTTATAATTAATTAAATATACCTACATTTTATAGGAGTGAGGAACAAATTCCTATATTTTTAAAACATTACTTATTTTACAATTTATTATTTTATGTAACGTTTTTCTGTTGGAACACAGGCCCTAGTGTGAGTTTCATTTAACCATCTACACCAAACGCAGTGAGCGCGTTTGGCGTTCCGCTTGGCTCTGGATTGGTGACGGACCAATCAGAGCGCCGAACGCGCTCACTGCGTTTGGTGTAGATGGTTAAATGAAACTCACACTCAGGGCCTCTGAACGCAAACACACAGTACAGTAGGATATCTAACGGTGTGATGTCACTTCATTGATTTAAGAGAAAAATGAAATAAAATGCCTAGTCCTAATGCTAATGCTGTACATAATGAAGTTTTAATGTGCTTTTCATTTTGGTTCTTTTCTTTTTTCAATTCTCATTTTAATAGCAAAAAACGAAAGAAAATTTGAATTTCACTGTTTACCCTGAAGCCTCCACCTTAATGGCTTGTGGCTTTAAATACTAAAACTAAAAAGCTTGTAATAAGAATAGAATTGGGACTTCGATTTCGCCAATTAAGAAAATAAAAGTAAAATTAAACCTTCTTACATTGGTTTCTTGCCAAACAACCAGAGCAAGGAATCAACCAATATGGCTGGCAGCAAATGCTGGATTAAAACCTGAAAAATATTTTCTTTTAATTTTTATTGTTTTCATCATATTCCTGCTCTTACTCTAATTTATTTCGGGCGGCGAATTGTTGGTCAAGTGTTGCGTTGTTTGTTGCCTAAGTCATTCAGCTCGGTAGACACAACTTTGAGAAGGAAGCCGACGGAAGGGTCCAGTTGGATTGGGCAGCGTTTGGGAAAATTCGTCAAGTATTCTCGTCCCTGGTCTCGCAATGTCTGAAGACTAGGGTAAAACGCACTGGTATCAACCAGTGTCCACCGAAACATGGACACTAACAGTTGGGCTGGTCCACAAATTCAAGGTCGCTCAGCACGCTATGGAGCGGGCTATGCTCGGAATCTCTTTGGAGGATAAAATCAGAAATGAAATTATCCGGGAAAGAACCGTAGTTACCGACATAGCTTGCGGAGTAAACAATCTGAAGTGGCAGTGGGCTAAACAAGGACCGTAGCCGGTGGAGCTGACGAGTCCTGGAGAGAGGTCTCCTCGCCACGCTCGGGCGGCCCCCGAGCTAGATGTACCGATGACCTAAAGAAAGTGGCTGGGACAGACTGGATGCGGAAGGCGGAGAACAGGGTGTTATGGCGCAAAATAGGAGAAGCCTATGTCGAGCAGTGGACTGCGATAGGCTGAACTGATGAATTGTTAGTGTCACCTACCTTTATATAATGATAATTGGCATTGGTAGTGATAGTCCCTCCCATATGCCACAGCATGTTATCAAGAGGGATCTCCTTGCCAACATGTCTGGACATCTCAATCAGATCTCCCATCAACATGTTGTTAAGGTTTCCTGAGCAGCAGTTATAGATTGGTACGTTGTCTGTTGGTTCTATTCTGTAAGTAAAACAAAAGAATTAGAATGGTGTCTTTGGAGAACAGGCTGATAATTTGAGTAAGTGCCTAAAAGGTAGGCAGGTCTGCAACCAAACTCGGTTAACACTTCAGATTTTTTAATTCTTACAGTAATTAGAAAAACGGAACTAGCGAATATGTGAAGGGGAATTATTTACATGAAACCTAATATAATAGGAGCAGTGGTGGCTGTGGTAGTTGCCTCGACTTACAAGGTCGTGACCCAGGCAGGCTCTTTTAATTTATTTCGTCACCACTGCTCAGAAAACGGTGAGCAAATAAACTAAAACCTAGTCCTTTAACTAACTAAATAACAGCCGTACGGTGCGAACGATCAGGTTAAGGTCCTAGTATCTTTAAACATTGTCGTTATGAGCTATAATAGTTCTTATTGTAATCTGTTACGGGTTAAAATCTGTTGTAATAAATTCAAATAACAAATGAGCAAGCGTATGTCGTAAAAATTGAAATAAAATCGTGTAAAATTTGATATTAACTATTTAATAATAAATAATCCATCACTAGATGCAGTTTGGCATTTGAAATTTTATGGCATATTTTTAATTATGTTTATAACTGCTATTGAAGGGATAAACCGATTTTAAAGATAATTAAGAGGTGACTTTGATGATTTTTTTGATGCATTAAAGTATGTTTAATTATGTTTTGAGTTCCATCACTGTATGCAAAAAGACTTAAATATATGATATATTTTTTTACTTTCAAAAGTATTTACGGTTAAAGAGATTTAAAAAACCACCTTTTTGAGCGTTTTCCAGAAATCTCCGCCTTAAGATATGCTTGCCGCTGTTGGTCCGTGGTTGGGTGATCTTTACATTCAACCAGCGTTAAGCCGATGGTCCCGGCTGTCGTAGATCATTGACTGTCGTTACGGGTTTTAAGAAGCTGAAAGTCTGACTACCGGTCTTACCAAGGGGTATCGTATTGACTGGGTAGTGGAGTTCAGATAAGCAGTCGTTCCATGTAAAATAAGCTGCATGCGGTTTTTTTTTTGTTGGTTGAGAAATCTTCAAATAACTTCTCCCGCTCTGGGTGGAGTAGGAGGGCATCAGACTTTTACTGACTAAAACCCACCCGTGTTCCTACAGTCGCAGTGCCGCAGTCGTTTCATGTAAAAAACCGGTTCTAAGATGCATCCATTTAGACTGGAAGCCGACCGAGACATAGTTGGGAAAAAAAGCTAGGCAGATGATGATGTTGGTAACACTTCCAAAATAAAACGGCTGAACGGGTTTGTAGGTATGTTTGGCACATGCGTAGACCATGACCTGTATTAGGAAATAGGATACTTTTTATCCCGATATTCCCACGGTTCTGCGACTCATGCGGGTGAAACCGCGAGGCGCAGCTGTCTATACTATACTTATCATAAAGCTGAAGAGTTTGTTTGTTTGCTTGAACGCGCTAATCTCAGAAACTACTAGTCCGATTTGAAAAATTCTTCCTCTGTTAGAAAGCCCATTTATCGAGGAAGGCTATAGGCTATATAACATCACGCCAACACCCTAAGAAGCCGAGCAAAGAGAAAAAGTCACGAATACGAAGTACTCGCACGGGAAGGCGAGGCGAGCGACGGGGTGGGTCGGGGAGCAGGAGATTTGACGCGAACGAAGTCGCGGGTAGAAGCTAGTTATTTTATAAAAAGGTAGTGCAGTAGCACTTCTACAAATCCTTGCTCTGATATTAAATTCAGGCGCTTTGATGATGAAGAAAAATAGTTTTACTTTTACAAAGACCCCTAAATTAAACGATAATAAGAGTCCTTGTTACTAATTAGGCCATTTATAAATTAGTGCTAATTAAAGTGATAACACTCAGACTCCGTAACTTACTTTGCAGTCCTGCCGATCCAATACTGCACGCGTAGCATGACCATACAAGCCCTGGCTTAGTTTGGGTATCAGTTTCAGTATCTTATGTAATCATTATATTAAGAATACTTATTGTAGCAAATTCTTGTGAATGCTTTTTGTGAAATAAACTTTTTACTGTACTTTTTTTACAATAGAAACGGTTTCATGTCGAATATACATAATGACGGATTGTAGATAGATTTCTATCGACTCAAGGCTGATTTTTCAATAGTAAGATAACTTTTAACAGAATTATAAATCTGACAGTTTGGCATATTTTCTATACAAAAGCTGTCAAAGTGACTATATATATTCCTCAGATAAAAGTTATCTTACTATTGAAAAATCACCCCTTAAACAACAGGTGATGATTAAACTGAAGAGAAGAAATGTTTACATTCTTTGCTCGACAAAAGTCTACGATGTCAAGGATGACGATAATTTTTTTTCTACTTTTAACACTATGGGTAAACTGTCTTTATCTTCTAAAGGCGAGTGTAAACTCGTCGCCCCGTGCTCGGGCAAAAGAGATGTCAAGTTGGATGGAAACAAGTTTTTCTGTTCTTGGTAGACTAGAGATAGAATTCATGGTCATGCTACGCCTGCAGGTCTACGCTCGGCGAACAGCAGAAACCTACAATGAAGCATTCGAACACATACATAGCTATATTTACATTTAGAAAAGGTTTCGTAGCCCTTTGCAGGAGACAGTTTGAGCTCTTAGCCTCTTAGACTAATCAAATCAAAAGGCATTTATTCAAACTAGGCTGAGAGTCAGCTCTTTTTGAACGTCAAAATTACATAAGAAGCCTGCCCTTCACCACTTCCTAGTGCTTTAGCTGGGAAGAAGAAGTGGCGCAACAAACTCCCCAGCAGCACAGCTGTCTGTTAAGTTAAAAGAACTTGATTCTTTACAATAGTAAGTAATTAACATTACGAAACACAAAAAACATTAAATTTGCCATATGTCAGCTAGCACACGCCAATATACCAACAAAACATTGAAAACATAGTACTGAAGTAGAAATAAACTGAATTATACAAGCAAATAAAATAAACATATAGATGAACTAACATAATTATATACCCTGTCAGTAGGCAAGCTAATACTGGTGAAAGAACACAAACATTGTCTTGAATTAATCACAGCGACCAACAATTATTATCGTTTAAGTAGTCGTTGATAGAATAGTATGCCTTTGAACAGAGGGTGGATTTTACTTTAGCTTTAAACGCATTAAAATGCAAATCTAGCAAAGGAGAGGGAAGCTTGTTATAAAAAGTTATACCAAGACCAACAAAAGAGTTATGAACCTTATGAAGCCGGTGAAAGGGAACACGTAGTTTATCCTTATTTCTAGTATTAATATTACGAATATCACTGTTTTCAGTATGCAAGTGTATATTTTACCTAATATATAATATTATTTGCTGTTTAAAAAATACTTTATGCATTATTTTTATTGTTTTTATTATATTCGTGTAAATGTCGTGCATGAACAGTAGGTAAGTAATTCATCTCCTAGTGATAATAAATTTTATTAATTAATGGTAATCTGTGAACAGCGCTGTGGGCTACATTATTAAGTATTTAAGTTACTTACTTATATGTTTTATTTGTGGATTGCAGCTGAAAATCAGCGTCAGGTGGTACAGCACCTTGTGTTGTCATCAGACATTATGCTGAGCTGAAGCCACTTAGAGCGTTCATCCCACGCGGGCTGGCAACAATGCATTTATATTCGTTTTTCGTAATTATTTAATTAAATACAAACAAAAGTACTATTTTTTTTCAACCAAGCACTAGATCGTTGTTATTTATAACTTTTATTAAACATTTTACTCTTTAATAAAAACATTAAATCGTACTAATCAATGCAAATAGAAAATGTAATATCGAAAATAATTGGCGGTATGTCGATTTTTTTGAGTAAGTAAATACCAAAATAACTGTAAAAAAATAGCATACAAACTTGTAAATACCAACGGTATAGTGCTTGGATAAAGAAAATCTTTACTTTTGTTTGTATTTAATGAAATAATTACGAAAACCCGCTATCAAATCGCCGTTGCCAGTCCGCGTGGGATGAACGCTATTAATATCATTGTTTTTTTTTTTAAATAGTTTTACGTTTTTTTTTAATGATATAATGCCAATAAACGCAATCTTCTTTCTTTCTTTATCTGTTTGTAATATTGCATAATGTAGCTGTTTGATGTTCATAATTTCATAAAATAAAACACTTACTTCTTAGTCCCTCTGATCCATGACCCAGCTATAATGTTCTTAACGCACGTGTCCACAGGAATGAAGTCGCTGATGATGTCTGGTTTTGTGTGAAAGGACCTCATTATACCTATCAAAATAGAATTATAATATTAGGTACTGGTCGGTGAAGATGGATTCGAGATCCAGAGTAGATTGGAGAAGTGGCAACAGAAGCTGGAGAATATTGGCTTGAAAATCAGCAGAACCAAAACTGACTACATGTTCTGCGATTTCGGCGGTCTCTCTAGTTCTGGAGCCATAGCACTTGATGGCTTGCTTCTCCCAGTCTGCTCCGACTTTCGGTATCTCGGTTCACTGTCGCAAAGCGATGACGAATTAGATCGGACGGTTAAGCACAGAATTAACACTGGATGGATGAAATGATGGTCACGGGAAAAATCTGCGACTCCCACATTCCCCTTAAACTTAAGGGAAAGATATATACAACCATGGTAAGACCTGCCATCTTGTATGAGTCAGAATGTTGAGCCACAAGAGGGCCAATGAATGAAAGGCAATTGTTAAGATGAGAATCACCACCCACACGTAGGGTAGTTCAGCTCGCTGCGCTCGTTCATCGTGGTAATGGGTCTGCTTCACATGCAGGTCTTGAGAGGGGCTTGCTTCGCTCACTCTTGCCATGTACAAGCGCGCTCGGCTCACTCCTAGCGTCATAGGGCTGGCTTCGCCCGCTCGGAATTACACTGTAGTTCCTTCATTCGCTTTTTTTGTGTGAGAACTCGCTACGCTCGCTCTTGTCGTGTGTGAGCGCGCTCGACTCACTTCTGTAGAGGATGGGCTCTATCCGCTCGCTAGTATTAGGTGCTTGCTCATCTCGTTAGTAAGCGCGCTCTTCTCGTTCGTGTCACTGGCTATCTCTTGTGAGCGCTCACTTCGCTCGCTCTTCTATTGGGTAAGCGCGTTTAACTTACTCCGTTTATAAAAAAATTCACAGTTCAAACATAACCTGCCTTACCGAGGACTGGTACAAGTAAGCTGTAATAATCCCTGGCTGTGCAAGCCTTTCACCAGTAACTGCCGTGTTATGCTCGCTTCTCATATTTAGACCGAGCCCAAATTTTCCAATTCATATCAAACTCTCACCTATATTTATAGAGGAGTCCCCTTATTCTCTTTACTGCTATTGAAACTGAATGTTCTCGAAATACCCACACTAAATGGCGTCACCGATTGATAAATTTGACGGTTTTTTATATATCATAATTTTTTTAAGCTTATTATGATCTTTATGACGCAAACTTTCTTCGATTGTCGTTTATTTCACAATTACGAAAAAATGTACAGCCAATATGAGGCGAAATATGTTTTATATAGGGTTTTGTAACAAATGTTCCTATGGTTCCCGATACTGTTGTAGCCATTGTATTTGCCCGATACCAGATTTAGTGGGCTCATTGCGTTCCTTATGAAGTAAGCTTTCATCAATAAAGATGTGGTTGAGTTCTGAGCAGATTTACAGCTAATATTAAACAACATCTTACACTATTTTGCTATTTGCAGCAGATTTTCTTACGGTTTCAGTCACTGCCGTAGCTATTGTATTTGGTCGGCACTAGAATTTTTAGACTTAATGCATTCCTTTTGATGTAAAGTTTCTTCATTTGGGATTTTTTTTATTTCTGAACATATTTACGGCTGATATGAATCGATATTATGGAATTATTTTGCTATTGTCAAATTCATATTAATTTTTAACCCTTTTTCGGCCAATATTTTTGTTAACTCTCTCTTTGCCCTAGCAATGCTTTGTTAACTCTTGACAACGACACCAGAATCAGTGTTCTAACTAAACACGTTTTTGCGCTACACGAATTGGAATTTTGACTAATATTGAAAAACAGAGGGTCGCGCTCACGCGCATGCACACGCAGTGTGACGTCATAGGCAATATATATCCTTTTTAAAAATTATTATACATATGACCTATCTTTTGAATGCTCAACCATTTCTCTAGTACTAAATCTCTGGTAGTTATTGACGGTTGAAATCTTTCATGTTTTTGTCGGTCAGAAATATTGAACTTACTACCAGTAGGTACTCAGAGCGAAAAGACGTTTGATTTCACGTCAATAATGACAATGACACACATAATAATACATAAACAAAGTGTTTATAACATCAGACTCTAAGAAAGTGGCACGGACTTGTCTAAAGTACAATCATCACTATTCTAAGTTTTCAAATAATTATCACATTAAAAATTATGTTACATTAAAATTCCTTATTAGTCTTATAGGCTAGATTGTTATCAACTATTACGAACTTGGTTCTTTTTAATAAAGCATTTCAAATAAAAATTGATGTCATATTTCTACATTTATATCCTTAATTTATACATGGCGTTCATAATAAACAGTATTCTATCGAAAATAGAAAAAGGTTTAAAAAGGTGGTGAGTAAAGACGTAAAAATTCACGAAAAAACAATTACCGAACAAAGATTTTGTATTGAAAACTTAAATAAAAATGCAAAAAGAATCTCTCCGGCGGGGAATCTAACCCCGGTCTCCCGCGTGACAGGCGGGGATACTTACCACTATACTACCGAAGACTTGAAATCTTGGGCTGAAATACACATTTAAGTGATGTGGTAAGGACACCGTATTTTTAATTATAATTATTATGTTGTTGGTGTTAATTTATACTGTAACCAATGCAATTTTCTGACGCAAAAACCTTAAAAAAATACGACTGTCAAACCATTAATCGAACATACGACTGAGACAATTTACACACAACTTAATTGAAAACAGCGCCATCTAGGTTTGTTATGCAGCCACTGAACGAGTCGTGGAAATATTTACTAAGCAGTAGCTTTTCAATAAAATGGTTTTCATTAAAGCTTAAAACATTTTTAAATTACCTATTTTCCTTTAATAACGTCAGATTTTCATAATTTTAACTCAACTTCATTTATAGTAACAACATATTGAGATCAACGCCATCTATCGCACATAAATGCACTTACATTTACCAACTTGCCTGTGTTCGCAAGGTGACGTCACGCTGATATTCAAAATGGCGAATTGTTTATTATGATGATATTTTTAGTATGGATTCATGAAATATTTCAATTATGTATTTTGCATTCGATTTTTTTTAAAATACGATAAAAATATTTAAGTACATCGGATAAACTTCTTACAGCAGTAGGTACGTAACAAACTGTTTATGTAATCCTGAAAATAAAAATATACCATCCTAACTTACTTAGCTTAGATATATTTTTTATCCACCTGTTATGATGTGGTCGGATCGAAATAATGACATTGTGCCTAAAGTGGAAACGGCAGGGTAGGCCGCGAAATTCAAAATTTCATTCGTTTTTTTTGCAATTTCCAAGTCTCAAGCGTGTGTGTTGAACAAAATACCTATGATTCGCGACTGTAACATGTATTTACTTAAAAATCATCATCAATAGAACCCTCTAAATTCATATAATCCCATTGAATGACTATTTCATGAAGTCAAAGATATATAAGTATGTAGGTACTTACGTGGGTCACACCCACTTAAAGTTTTTAGAAAAAAACATTATCTCGTCAAATCTATTTCGACGCACGACAGGCGTTTTTTAAATTGCCGCCAATTTGTAAAACAAATGACTTATGAATTCATTACACAATATGATCTTCAGATTGTCAAAGAGTTTCTAATTCGAAATTTAAATAAATTTTTCATCGGCTGCTTTTCTTACTGGCCTACCTATTCTAAAAACTTTCAGTGTGACCCCCGTACGAACGCGCCCATAGGCACGCCACGATTGCGGCGGTATTTCCCCTCTTTGAGGAGTGAATTGAGAGCTGGCGACGGCGTCCTCACCTTCCGCCTGACGCAGGTCCTCACCGGACACGGTTGTTTTGGGAGGTTCCTGTTTCGCATAAGGCGGGAGGAAACGCCCAGGTGTTACTACTGCGTAGATCGCCCGTAGGACACGGTGGAACATACGGTGGAGGTCTGCCCGGCTTGGGCGGAGCGCCGCCGTGTCCTCGTAGAGGCGATCGGCGGCGGCGATCTCTCGCGTCCGGCCCTGCTCCAGGCCATGATGGTACGGAGCGCGAGTACATCGGAAGCCGTCACCTTCTGTGAAGCAGTAACGCTCGCGAAGAGGGACACTGACCCGCAAATTGCAAAAAAAAACGGAAGAATGTTTGAATTTTGCGGGCTACCCAATGGCGTAGCGAAGGGGGGGGGGTTGCGGAGCGGGCGCCACCATTAGAAGGGCAAAATTCGGTCACTGGCGGTCTTTGGACTTTGGCTTCAATGCTAAAGCTCAAGACAACACCAAGAAAGGATCGCTCGAGCTTTTAGAATTTATTCAGCAATGCAACTATGGTATCTGTGTATCTAATACCGTAATAATGCTTTGATTTTTTTTTTATATAATGAGTAATTTGGCCATTTTGTCGATACAACATAGTGTGACAGACGATATTAACTTTGACGAAGTTATAAATGATTTCGCTGTGCGTAAGTCGCGAAAAGTAGAATTTTAGACTGTTTAGACTTTATCAAACGTTATTTTATAGTGTAAATTGTTAACGTTTTTAACACAGTCATGTTTCTTACACGTGTAGCACATGTTTTGAAATAAATATTTTCCGCATAATTCTTTCATTTCGTTACGTTTTTTCTCACCAACACCAATATTATTATTATTTTAACGACGTCAAACGGGCGGAAAATTATGACTCCGCCCCGGGCGACAGTGACTCACGCTCCGCCGCTGGGGCTACCTTATTGTTTATCATGAAACCTCAATAGGAAATGTTTCTATAACGACTTACCTTTGCCACAAGCCACAAATATTCCTACTGGACCGTTGAAATTTTCAACCCAACCTGGCATTGGTTCTTCGACGCTGCATATCACTGAAGAATAAAACATAAATAGGTATATAAGGGGAATTGCTCAGTTTATTAGGGTGGACAAGATCTTTATCAATAAAAGACTTGAATTTTATAAACCACATATCGATAAGAAATCAAATATTATAATAAAGTTGTAGCAAGATACAAGAATTTGCTTCATCTGGCACGGGAAAAATTTAAACCTTGCCGGGTTAAATCTTTGTATTATGTATTTTTTTCAGTGTGAAGTATAAGATTCAGTGTCTGAGGGCAAAGGGTCATCATGATTAGCGGTATTGGAGTCCATTATAAGAAAAACAAATGTTTGAAGCAGCGAGTAATCACAATATCATCCACAGTGCACGAAAGAAAAGCGAATATTTTTATCATTGTTGTCAGATGTGACATCCCTAATAACGGTGGGCGGTTATGAGATATACTAATGAAATCATTCGATTGTGAATATGTCTCGAGATATCTCGATTATAACAAGTTAGTGATAACTAATTTAGTTAGTAGTCGCGGTCGCGAGTCGACGCATAACAGAATTAACAGCTCATAATCGCCCAACGCTACTCTCGAGTCTCTCGACTTTTTTACAACACGATTAGTGGTACAAATTAGTAATGTCATTCGATTATGAAAATATATAAGTTACTAATTTCATAATCGATTATCAACATTAGTATTACTAAGTAATAATTCGATTATCAAAATCATTCATAATCGCCCACCGCTAATCCTTATAGTCAAGTCAAGTGACTCAAGATGTCATTTCACTTGACGTTAGGGATGTTCGATATGTATCGATACTCAAGTGTTCGTTATAATGGGATTTGATTGATTTTCACATAGATTCATGTGAGAGAGAGATAAAGGTAGTGAGGATCGGATCAAAAAATCGTATTACTTTAAAATTGTAGTGGTCAGATCTATGTATACATATACATAGGTCTGACCACTACAATTTTAAAGTTACTCAAATGAGAAAAATGAAAATCTTAAGAAAAATATCATTAAGGCAGGCCGTTATTTTACACTACTGACATTGGCAGAGTTGTTCGGCCAAAACCGGGACTCTGTTTGCCATGGAAAGAAATAGAATTGAATTAAAGAGAAATATATTAAAAATTATTAGTTAAAAGCGATTTCAAATCGATACTCGAAGCAGAATATCGATACAAAGCAACCGGATCGACCATCTCTATAAGCAATACAGTAGGAGTGTCCTGGAAAAAAATACGTTAAAATAAAAAAAAAAAAAAAAAAAAAAAAAAGGTTCCGACGAATTGAGAACCTCCTCCTTTTGGAAGTCGGTTAAAAATACTAAAAGCTTTTTTGATTGTTTTGTTATGACACAATTTAAATGAGTATAACCTTCTCATAGTAGTAGACAGAGTAGTGACGCATCGTCGCGTACACTACTAACTAATATAATAAATTGCTTTCTTTCTTTACGCACTACACATTAACGTGATTTATTTAGTCTCATTTATTTCGTTTCAAATAAAACAACTCTCGAGCAGTTTCATAAATCGTTCTTAATTATTTGTCCAGCTTCATTACTATTTGAATTTGTTACTCTAAAGAATAAAGAAAATATGTAAAAAATTGTAAGCGATTTTATTTTATTTTCCTAATCCCGTTTGCTCTATTCATGCGGCTATTTCATAACATAACTAGTTACTTCTAAGATGGAACACATAACTACACATGACATGGTTAAAAATAAATAAAATAAACGAGAACTTCAAATTATTTATAGGACCATAGCTGCAAAAATAATTTATTTTTATTTTTGTGACCGTCTGTTTATCACTCCGAAACGGTTGGACAGATTCTGACAGGACTTTCACTGACATATATCTGGAGTGTTAAGAAGTCATTTATGCTACATTTTGTAGCACGTTCTCGTGGGATAATTTGCGACATCTACCTTAGGCGAGCCGCGGGCTGCAGTTAGTTATTATCATAATATTTTAATGTAATGCGCTATTAAGGGATCCACATGAGCAAAATTAAAAGTTCATAATAGAGTAGGTACTACGAATTTGCTGGATTACAAATAATATGTTGTTGTTAAGTATCAATAAAAATACTCTGATAAGGTTTTTGGTCACCCACTGCATATTTTTAGAGTAGACACGGCTTAGGTCACTTCGTGTGAAGCGTCAGTGCATTTTATATTAAAAAAAAAAAACTAACCAATGGTAAAAAGCTAAGTATGGCTTTAAATCTTTTTTAACCCACAAAGACGTTTTAAAACAATCCCACAATTCTTTATCTTCTTGTAACTCTGACGGTTTAGGCAGCGCACGCCTAGATAGGTCTCAGAATATACTTAGAATCTAGTTATTAAAATTACAAATGATACAATTTAATTAGCAACCAGTATCATTTTGTTCAGTTATCACCCTAAGCTAGAGAGTAACTTTGGTCTGCTTACCTATGGAAGGTCTGACGATAATGACCGGCACCTGTCCTCTGTACTCATTCACCACATGCTCTGCTAGCTGCTTCGTGAAGGTGTATGTATTTGGTAGCTCTCCTAGGTACCTAAGAATTTAAAATTAAAAAGATACTAATTAAAAAAAAACACACTTGGAGAACGCGCTACAGTAGTCCGCAAAGTTTTTTTTTTACATTTACTTATTTTTAACATAATTATAAATGATTAAAATCGCCAATATAGCCCTATTTATAATAATATTTATAAAATAAAATTTTATGAATAAAATTTATAATCTATTATTATTATATTATCATATATTATTATTTGTTACGGTGGCAAATTATACTTTAATCACACAGCCTGAGCTTGCAAATTGCAAAAACCGTCAGAATTAAATGAATAAGTATAGATGTTATATCTACAAATCACATCGCTTAGGGACCGGTACATTATCATCCTATACTGTTCCCACTGCTGGGACACAGGCCTCCTCTCTGTGAGAGGGAGTGGGCCGTAATCCACCACGCGGGCCCAGTGCGGGTTGGTAGATGTCACATGTCCTCGAATTCTGTGTTCTAGTACATGCCGGTTTCCTCACGATGTTTTCCTTCACCGTTTTGAGAGCCATGGTGATGATATAATTTACACAAAGTAAAGCGCCTGTCAGGGTTCGAACCTACGACCTACAACTCGTAAGTCACGGCCATTACAACTGGGCCTGTATAAAGTTCCGACTGCTTGGACACAGACCTCCTCTCTTTTAGATCTAAAGAAGAGTGAAAGAACACTATCTCTCCACTTTATCATAATTGCTTACGTATTTATTATTTAAATTATCTTATAATTATATATAATTTAATCATATTTATTTTAGAAGTTTGTATATATCTATAGTCTCATATTATGTGTGTATATTTAAATTAGAGTTTAATTTGTAATTTCATGTTTTCCCTTCTACTGTTATTACACGCGTTGACTACATCTCTGTGATCTTCTCTCCTATCGTGGGTTTTTTTTTGGGTGGGAAATCATCAAATAAGTTCTCCCGCTCTGGGTGGAGCAGGAGGGCGTATCAGACTTTTACTGACTAAAACCCACCCGTGTTCCCTAAGTTGCCTATGTGCCAGAGGCCGCGGTATCTCTTTCGAACAACCCGCACCCTTGGCCCTATCGCGGGTGTGCTGGAAGAGATTTCTGTAGAAATAAGCATTACATATGTGTGTATTTTTCTGTTCCTTTCTTCTTGTCTGTTTATATGTGTGTGCATAAATGGTTAAATAAATAAAATAGTGAGCCGTAAAGATATGCCCTGGCTGAAGCACAGTTTGCTGGCGAAATGTGCGTGTAAGAATAAATACTAAGCACATTCCCGATCCTTAGGGTAATATAAGCCTGATGGTATGTTCTATCTAGCACAGTTATCATACGTTTTTTTTTTTGTCTTGTTTTTTGTTTCACTTTTAGGGCTTTGTTTTGTTGTAGGTTAAGAATGTTTGTGTTTTATTTTTAAACAGTGTCTGCGATTGGATACGGACACTGTCTTTCTGTTGAGGTTTTTCGCATAAAGGGGTTACCTTTCCTTGTTAGCCGCATAAGTTTTTGTACAGTTGTACAGTACGCGTGTCCGGCCCCCACGTAGCCAGGTGTTCAGCTTGGACGTAAGGTAGGATTTTAGGGGGCTAGTTATCACACGTTACCTATGTATGTTTGTATGTATATTCTCGTAGCGACGGTCCTTACGTATAATCCTCTAACTACAAATGACAAATTTTACAGGAGAGCGCTTCAAAGTTTCAAACACGTGTATATCATGTTCTAGTTAAGGCTGGTAATTTTAAATATTGTCGTTATGAGCGATAATAGTTTTTATTGCAATCAGTTACGGGTTAAAATCTGTTGTAATAAATTCGAATAACAAATGAGCAAGCGTGTGTCGTGAAAATGAAAATAAAATCGTATAAAATTGGATTTTAACTATTTAATAATAAATAATGCATGATTTAAAGTGCATGTCATCTTAGACTTATTTTTGTTAAACTAAACGATAGTATAGACTGGCCTTA
The DNA here is from genome assembly GCA_949091785.1 of Polymixis lichenea. Classification (NCBI taxonomy): domain Eukaryota; kingdom Metazoa; phylum Arthropoda; class Insecta; order Lepidoptera; family Noctuidae; genus Polymixis; species Polymixis lichenea. The sequence continues at coordinate 9,751,314 of OX420959.1, forward strand.
AGGTCACGAAAACAAAACATGCAAATCACGTATCTACCAGTTAGGGGATTGTACGTAGTGACAATCGTTATTTTAAGTGTATGTTTAAATTAGAGTATAATTTGTGAGTTTATGGTTTCTCTTCTACTATAACAGACGTTGGACACATCTCTTTTATTTTCTCTTCTAACGCATGTGTGCTGGAAGAGATTTTTGTAGAAATAAGCATTACCTTTGTACGCATTTTTTCCCCTTTCGTCTTGTTTGTTTATATGAGTGAGCATAAATGGTTAAATAAATAAATAAGTAATTACAAGAAAAATAAAAATTACTTGGGAGTAAGCACCCTCAAGGTATGCTCATCAGCTTTCTCGCAGACCTCCAACGTCTCCCTCCAATCAGCTAGCGGAGGGTATAGGACCTCCGCAATCGGATCTCTGTTCGTGTTGGAGTATGAAGTGGAAACATGAACCAGTGCCTGTATAGAGAAACATCATATGTAATTGGCCTCATCTTCGTCTTTCATGGGAGTGGCTAAACTTCTTGACGCTTGTCATTAAACTCGGTGTCGAGTTGAGTCGTCCGAACCGAAACGAGGCGAATATCGTTACCTCACTTCACATCCTTTTCACTTTTATTGGATCTACGTACAAACTTTTACTGACTAGCCCAGCGAGAGGCCAATTCCACGTCGATGAGAGTAGAAACTCCTTTTATCAGCAACAGATAATGAGATTAGTATTTCAATGGCCAGAGTCTGGACGCCTTTTGAGGGAATACACTCTCCGTATTTCCATGTTATATAATATTGATTGGACCTGTCTCACGGCCGACGAGGAAGCGAGTCAGCAAAGATTTACTCGCTCAAGAAACGTTCAAACGTGCATCCTGTGTAAGTAAAATAGCTACACAAATGTTACTAGTTAATTATTGATTGTTCTACCGCGGGCAAGTACTCGATTGTTGTTTGCTGCAGTGACAAGAACTACCATAGTGAGTACTCGCTCAGCGACGCTCGGCGTGTAGAATACTCGCTGAGATGCTCACGCTTGGTAAATACTACTACCAGAACCTCTCTGGCACAGAGTACTCGCTCGTCGTCACCGCGTACTCGCAACTGGTTACTCGCCAACTCGTTTATAGGTGCTAGCTATACCCATTTCTTCGAGGGCGGTGGGACAGGTGCCTAACTCGGAATTCCTTATAGGACTTTTTATGTAATTACCTGGTAAAATCCCGACAGTATTTAGATACTGTTTGGTCTTTAGAGTGGTGTAAAATTGCCATTGTTACTTACATTATTTTACAACTCTAAAGGTGCACTTACACGAGCAACTAAAATTGCTCCATCTTGGGCAATTCTCGTAAACAATGACGTCACGACTACATCCAGCAATTTAGGGCAATGGCCACCTGTTGTCAGAGATATGGCCACACAATATGGAGCAATATGGAGCAACTTAAAAAACTTGACGAAGAGAGACGAGAGACGTAGTTATACGAACAAACTAGGTAGATAGAAAATTTACTAAAAATTTCCAAACCGATTGGATATTCGGCAACTCATGAAATATATGGAGCAATTAGAAGCAATATTTCCGAAACACAATCGGCAATTTATTGTTGTTGCTCCAGATTGCTCCACTTAATTGATCCAGATTGATCCATTAGTGTTGCCGAGCAATAATTGCTCGAAAAATTGCCCGTGTAAGAGCACCTTTACTGAATTCACTTACAGATAATTCTCTGACGTCTTTGGCCAGCTCCATAACTTCCATGGTTCCTCGTAAATTCATCTGCGCTGCGAATTTTAACGTGTCATCGAACCTGCAAGTAATTCATATGTTTTAGGATCCATAATCAACTTCTAATGTTCCCAGTCCTGGGATACAAATGAAATTAAATGAAATATTTATTTATGTAAGTAGATCTTAAAAGACACTTTTACACGTCAATATTTTGTTGGTCAATATTTTAAAAACTAGATGGCGCCGGCATTTCCTAGCTGACTGTTTCCTGAGAAGAAAAGCCGAAACAAACTCAGAGGTCATGGTCTCTTTTAAAGTCCAAACATTATATTATTTGAATTTTATGTAAGTCTCACAAAAAAAAAATTGGATATGTATTTGAATTTTTTGTCAACGCTTTCCAAAATTAAAGGTATTTTCTTTTTTTTTTTGAAAAATGTTTTTTTATTTTTCACTTTTTAGTTACAGTACCTACCCCACACAATTCGAAATTTAATCATCCTTGGGGTCAAAATAATGCATATTTATGCAATAGCAGCAATCGCGGTTTGTTTGCTGTCATTTTTTGAAGAGTTCCGTTGTCTGTCTCCGCAACGCATCATCAAAACTATATGAAATTTTTATGGGACCATTTCGGAATAAACCCCTTTCGAACAAAAAATAATTTTGCAAATCCATTTAAGTATAAATTAGTTATGCCCGAACATACATTAAAAAAAAAATTATTAACATTCGAATTGATATCCTCCTTCTTATTGAAGTCGGTTAAAAAACGGTGTGATGTAATACTTAATACCTACCCCGAGGAATGTAGCCGTTATGTTATGGCATGTTAATGTTTTCTTTGGAACTATTGGAGTATTTCTCATAAGATAGTGAAGTTAATTTTATTTCTACCAGATCTTACCTGACACTGGCTGCAACATGGAAGATTATGTTAACTCGATTCACGAGAAGAGCTCGGTCTTCTTGTGACAGCCCTGTAAATGGGATAAAACAAAAAATAATTAAGTATCAGGAAATAATAGTAAATTATTGTTAGGTACCGTTCTCTGTAAGATAGGTACCTATTACCGACCGCATTTCATGTTAGGAATTTTGGATAGGTTTTCAACCCCCAACTCGTACGCCAGCATTTGTGTGTGGTAGAATGGGTGCGATTTGATAAGGTTGCCGGCTTGCTTACTGCCAATTCGCTACGCAATCCAATTGGAGGACGAAGGGTGACGGTGGCGCCGTGCTTCCGCGTGTTTTTTTCACTTGAAACTGCTCGGACACGAACTAAAATATGCTCCTCGTGTTAAAACCCTTTTTTTCTCATACGAGATGGCCCTTCTATGATTTTGTGCTAAGCCCCCTTCAAGATACGAACAAGAACATTATCAACGCCTGAGGAAATAAACGTGCAGTGAAATGTTAGCTGGATTTAGGACTACTGACTCAAGCTGCCGAGCCCCTGGAGCGCGAGGCAAGTGGGCAGAAGTTTGCAGGTGATTATACAAATCCACATCCTCACTATCCTTACCAATGATCATTCTATAGGTGAAGCAACCATCCATAAATCAATACTAACTTTAAAAATCTAAGTAGTTAGGTACGAATTTAAAACAATATATATTAATGATGCAAATAATTGAATATTTGTGGAATTTCAAATAGTTGATAGAGGTTAATTAATTGTATCCAAGTAGGGGTCAGTGAAAATGCGACGTAAATGCACACAGTCTTTTGTTTTTTTTCAACTTCCTAAGATCAAAATGTAGGCCAATTGATTTTTGTCATGCAACTACGAAAAGGACTACCAGTAGTGTAGTTGAATGAGAGATTCTCTTTCTCTGGTATCTTCACAAGCTACCTTTTGTTTCGTGAAGAAATCCTCACGGGTACCCTCCGTCTGAGGAGAACGAAGGATTATGACCAAGAAGCTTATAGATAAAAGTGGAGGCTACACTCCAAATAAAAAAGTGAAGACAACCAGCTGTGGGCTAGCGCTCTCTTTCTGAAAACATACATAAGAGAGAGAAAACACGTATCACTGTCTCGTTCTTATGTATATATTTAGAAAGAGAGCGTCACCCCACAGTCGTCTTCACTTAGGTATTTAGAGTGTTGCCTCCACTTTTATTTATAAGCTTCTTGGTTATGACGGACTCTGCACTGTTCAATCCAGCACAGATTACCAGATAAATCACTCCATACAAAATGTTCAGTACCTACTGCTATAATAGCCTACACTTTCGAGTCGCTAGATGTTGCGAACGAAAATGTACCTAACCTTACAAGCGTAAAGTGAATTTTACTTTGTAGCTGCGCGCCGCCGCGTGGTTATTGTGAATTGCCAGGGCAGGCAGCCCTGGCAATCCACAATAACCACGCGGCGATAAAGGTGTCAGTAGGTACTAGTAGTACAGTTTATGAAAAGTAGCATTAGTCGGGCGCCTAGGAGGTGTTGGATGTATATCAGGTCGGTCTCACCACCAATTGCAGTCGATCCCAGGACCGCACGTCCTCCCATTTAAGCTGCTGCCACCTCTTTGGGCCTGACTGCTCGAACGTCGACATGGCCCCAATTTCGCCGCTCGTAGGTCCCTCCTTGATTGGTATTAATCGCACATGTGAGGCCGGTGGCCACCACTAGCTATAGTAGTACTCAACACAGCAGCAAGAGGCGACAGACACTGGTGGTTGTGGCCAGTGGCTTGTTTGCACTTAGGTAGCGACGTAACGTAAGCGGGCACGCCCTTTATGCCTGGAGGCTTTAAATTAGGTTGTAGGTTCTGTTTGTGTTTTTGTTTTATTATTTGTTTCTGCTTGAGTAAATTTTTTTTAATGATTTTTTTTTAGTATATTGGCATGTGCTTGCTGACATATGGCGGATGTTTTCATTTTATGTTTCGTAACGTTAATTACGTACCTACTGTATAGAATCAAGTTCTTCTAACATAACAGACATCTGTGCTGCTGGGGAGTTTGTTGCGCCACTTCTTCTTCTCCGCTAAAGCATTAGGAATCGGCGCAGGGCAGGCGTTTTGGGGGACTATCTTATGTAATTTTGACGTTCAAAAAGTGCTGACACCAGCCTAGTTTGAATAAATGGATTTTGATATGATTTTAGTATCCTAAATTGCAGTATCGCCAATTCACCAGTCGTAGAGGCCATTTTTATGGATTAAAGAGAGAAAACTCTTACCAAGTCCAGCTTCCAGAACATCTCCTGATACGACGAAGACCTTCGACTCGAAGGCGCTAGGTCTCTTTGTTTTAAGTCTCTCGAAACACTAGAATAATAATTGTTATCGATTGGCATCGCACTGTTTTGGAACCAATTATTTAACGGATAACGGCTACAAATTGATTGCTTTCATTTCGACAGTTCCACAACATTCATGGCGTTGTTCACGTTGCTAAGCATAATTTTTTTTCGAACATATGAATGAATGGATTAGGAATAACCTTCAAAATGATTTAGTTTCTGATAATTAGTGTGGTACGCAATTAGGGTGCCAGTGCCGTCATCACAATTATCATCATCTTCATTTAAAAAAAATTGAACAGTTGGTCCTGGCTGTCATTTGTAGATCATTGACAGCGTAGTTTAAGTAGTCAGAGTCTCGAAAGTCTGACAACCAGTCTTACCAGGTGGTTTAGTATTGCAGTAACTGGGTTGTGGAGGCCAGATAAACAGTCACTCCTTATAAAATCCTACAGTCAATATGCAATAATAATGCTACATCCGGTTAGACTGGAAGTTTGGAAAAGGCTAGGTAGATGACCTATGTTGGTACCGTAGAAGTTATGACATGCACAGTTTCTGGCATGCAAACTTTTTAACACGCTTTTATTATCTTCACCTGTATGTTTGTAAGCAAAGATTTCATTGAAAGTTTGTAGATTTATCGAGGACCGATGACAATTCAATAATTTCATAAATTTGTTCCATAACGTTAAAAATATTTAAAAAAACTGATAAATCACGCTTTTGTAGTTAGCAGAACTATAAAATAGTAAATGAATAGTAGACTACAAAAACTAAAAAAGACGCTTTAAAAACCAAACTAAAAAAGCAGAAAATAATTTCAAAAAAGAGTGGGGTGCTTTATGAGGTATTTTTATAATCAATTAATATCAAGCACCCCACGCTTTTTATTTCTGCTTTTTTAGTTTGGTTTTTAAAGCGTGTTTTTGTCTATAATTTTTAGTCATTATAAGATATTGCCATAAAATTATGAGGATATTCGAATTTAGAGTTCAGAAAAAAGAATTAGCGGTCTGTTTTGCCACAGAGTACATTACATTTTTTTAAACTGAGAACTTTAGCTGACAAGCGCATGCCATCATTTGAAATTATAATTTTTGCGCGTTTCTGGCGCGATCGCGTTGGAACATGTCGCACGAATTTCCATTTTCATGAAATTTAGTGAAATAGCGAATTAAATTGTATAATTTTGGTAGTATAGTGTGTTATTCAATTTAGTCGTTACGTGTGACTGACTAACGTGGAATTTTCGTGTTCCCGTCGAAAACTCCTAATAGGTTGTTGTAAAGTTGCTACCCCTTTACAATAACTTTGACTTGACTGATTAAAGACTACTATGACTGTTTTGTAACTTTGTGCCCGATATCGGGCCATTTACTTGATTAAAAAGAAAAATTACTTGACACTGGCTAAATGCACAAACCGTATGAAGCCAAAAACCAAAAAAAAAATTTTTTTTTAATAATTACGAGTATTGATCTGACTCGCACCTTTAATGCGTAACATACTGTCAATCTGACTCAGAAACATTGCGAAGTATATTGATAATACTGCTTCATATGTTCAAAAAATGTGTCTGCTCAATAACATTAGTAACGCAATTAATGTTGTTGAACTGAGGAGTGACGGAACAAAAAATGATAATACCACTTTAAATAAATAAAAAGTTAGCTATGACATTCAACAGAATACCTTAAATTGCACCACATTTTAGGTGTAGATCAAATCATGTTTATTCCTGTAGTAAATAGCATCCAAAGTTGGCACGTTAAAAAAAATCAATGTACAAAATCATGACAGAACAAAATGAAGAATCTGGTGATGACGAAGCATGTATCTGCACTGAGATGGATATAGAAGACGTTAGAATTTTTTTTTTTAATAATTAATATTTTGTCACATTTTCATTACCTAATAAATAAATAAAACCGGAACATAAAATATTATTTCTGAACTGTTCGGTACATAAAAATGTTATTTTTATTGCATTGGATCAAAACATGACATTTCCATTTTTTTTATAAAAGTGACTATTTAATAAAATGAGAAAAATAAAAAAAGTAAATTATATGTAGGTATATTAAGTTTTTTCCATCATTATTTATTAGCACTCCTATTTTTTTTATTCCAAAAAGGCAAAGAAGTTACAGGTTTTTGAGCTTTTGTGAAAAGTTCGACATTATGGAATTGTTATTTTTTGTTCCGTCAGTCCTCAACTGTCAAAATGAAACCCATTGCTACTGTTAGTGTGTTAGACAATTATCCCAAAGTAAAGGAACGAGGTGTTATAACAGTACTTACAGGTGCAGCGTACAGTTGAGCCAGTCTGTCTTCAGACTTGACTCCCTTCTTGTTCCTCATCAGCAGGTATATTCTGTCCAGGCCAGTGCAGGAGTACAGGAGCTTCTCTATTAAGACTTTGCCTATGAATCCTGGAAATTATTAAAGGTAGGTAGGTACATTTGCAAGGTGGTAGAACTTAATCGAGTTACTTAGTAAGGATGCGCTTCAAAATGAAAATCCGAATCGCAAACATTAACATCTATCCTTAAGCAAAGACTCAGCAACAGAAGGTGATGAGTTTAGACATTTTGTAGTTGAAACAAAAGATTGGTGCTGTAAAGACAATACTTAAGCCTCTGGAGGTCGCATACAGAGCTATTCTAAAAGTGGCTACGTTCCGATCGGTACTCTCTTCAAGTTTTTAACTATATCAATCATGTAGCGTACTCAATTTAGGCCAGCAGTATATTTTACATATAGTCCTTCTCCAAAACCAACAAACACGTCTCAAAAAAATCTCCAAACGCCGCAAAGACCTAATCTGCACAATACCATCTACAGGCACAACTTTTATAAAAAATTAGCTCTCTACCTTGGCCCGTTACTTCATAATAAAATTAATGCAAAAATTCAGATTTACGGTTTAACAAATAACCGTTTCAAAGAGACTGTTCGGTCCTTCTTTCTAAACCTTAATTACGACGAAACCGAAGAGTTTCTAAAGAAGTGATCACTCAAACATACACATGCATCACACACTTCATAAATTAGCAAAACACTCACCACACTAACAATATACTCACCACACAAACATACCAATCATTATTTTTTCTTAAATCTGAAATTCTTATTTTTAGATCGTGTTTGGTGATTAAATTTTTTATTTTCATTTAATTTGTTTTAAATTGCCCTAAATTGTATCTTATCTTGTTGCTTACTGTAATGATTATTATACGCATATCATAATAATATACATATTATTACGTGCTATATATAAGTCAACCATTTATGACGAGGATCGGAACTGTTTATCCTAAACATAGGTTATTTGGTAACCTATAAGGAGAACAGTACGGCACCCATTAACTAGATTAAGAAACATATGCTTGTGCTTCATGTTATGTTTTACCTTGCCATTTAATCTGGTCCTAACTGAACAATAAACTTTATTATTATAATTTATGCATCCAATTCACTGTACCGTGTGGTGCCGCACGCAAAAGAATAGCACCATCCCATTTCTTGCCAAGAGTGTCGTAGAAGGCGACTAAGGGACTTACTAGAGAATGGGCAGCTGCGTACTCTATACATTTGACCACCATACTGCGATCGCCAACCGGCCTGCCAAGCGTAGCGATTATGGCAAATCCCCCCTTTTTGTGGGAGGCTTATGTCCAGCAGTAGTAAATAAACCGTGTAACCTTGGCAATAAGTTTTATTATTAGGTTATTAGGGGGTATTGGTGCCCCAGTGAAAACGGCCGAGTTGTTGGTTGACTTACGAGTTGGATTCAAACCCAAGTTAGCACTTTCAATCAACTCAGCCTATCGCAGTCCACTGCTTGACATAGGCCTCTTCCAGGCTGTGCTGCGCTGTTTAAAATTATTTCATCACCACTACCCCCAACACGATGAAGGAAAACATCGTGAGGAAACTGGCATGTCCTAGAACTAAAAACTCGAAGACATTCATGACGTCAACCAACGTGCACCGCTTGGTGGGTTATGTCCCACTCCCTGTCACAAAAAAGAACCCTGTGTCGCTGCAGTGGGAAAATGGTCCCACTGCAACGACACCGGGTTCTTTTCTGTGACAGGGAGTGGGCCTATAATGATAAGCTGATTATTAGGTTACCTATTCACTTACTGAGAAATGAATCAGTAACAGGGCTCAGTCTATCTAAATATACGTGAAGCAAAAACTTTGGCCCCTTTTTGCGAAAATTACGCGGACAGAGGAGTATGTTTGGCACAGTTAAAGTTAATAATGTAGGAGTGCAGAAAGCTAATTTTTTAAAACGCATTAGAAATATATGAATTATGGTCGAATTTCGACCACTAGTATGAAACATCATATATGAATAATCTTACCTGAACCTCCAGTGATGAATATTGTTTTTCCCTTATAATACTCCGGTATAGTTGGTACATCCGATATATCTCGTTCTTCCAGGAAACCCATGATTTAATTTCAATATTCTCTCTGGTTTATAATTTATTAATCTGTTAAAAAAATATTCATAATTTCAAACCTGATTTATTTACACGTGTATAACATGCGAGGGTATTTAATTAACCGACTTCCAAAAGGAGGAGGTTCTCAATTCGTCGGAACCTTTTTTTTTTATTTTTTATTTTTTTTTATGTATGTTCCCCGATTACTCGAAGATGGCTGGACCGATTTGGAATTTTTTTTTTTGTTTGAAAGGGTATACTTCCCAGGTGGTCCCATGATCATCAAGTCAGGATCTGATGATGGGATCCTGGAGAAATAGAGAGAACTCTTCAAATTTTATAGGCACACTTGAAGCAATTTGTGTAGTTTTTGGAAGAGTACTTTCTCGGAGTGGTTCCATTTCAATTTGGTGAAGATCTGATGAAGAACTTCGGAGATAGGCAACGGAACTCCTCAATAAATGATAGCAAATGGACAGGGATTGCTGAAATCTCATGTCTGTCAATTGTTTACACCAGTTAATAACATAACATCACGCCGGTACGCTGTGAAGGGGTAAGCACATGTGAACCACTAAAAAGTGAAAAATAAAAATCTTTTTTCAAAAAAAATAAACAACCGACTTCCAAAAAAACACTAAAAAGTGAAAAATAACTTTAATTTCGGAAGGCGGTGACAAAAAATTAAAATACATACCCAAAGTCACCGACTTCCGAAATTAAAGTTATTTTTCACTTTTTAGTGTTTTTTTGGAAGTCGGTTGTTTATTTTTTTTGAAAAAAGATTTTTTAACTCAAAACATCTTCTATAGATTTTTTATACCTATATATAGAACATATAGAAGTAAGCACATATGCAAGATTTTTTTAGCTATAGCGTGACCGAAACCGCTATACAGCGCCTTAGGTATGCGCGGCGATGCAGGGGATGGGACGCTGTGAGTGGTGACGAATGAGCGGCTTGCACAGCTCCCCTCTCGCACCGCGCTCATACCTAAGGTACGGTATAGTGGTATCGGTCTGGCTATAATTAAATACCATCGAGTTCAGTTTTCCAGGATAAACATGTGGGATGTGGACTCAGCGATCACTGCGCCGACAGTCGTGACAGCCAATGGCTTAAAAGCCAAGAGCCTCGGACAACACCTCAGGAAGCTCTCGTTGAGTAGCTGGATTAAAAGCTTGGTTCAAAAAGTGATACTTCTGGACACGGCTCGCATTGTTAGGAGGTTCCTCCCTCTGGAGCTCTCACAGCCGGTAGCTTGGATCCTGTTCCCGATACCAGTATGCTACTTTTTTATTAATGCTAATATTTAAAAAATAGAGGGGCTTATGGCTAAGTAACAATAGCTGCACGGTTCGATTGATCGGATTAAGCTACGCTTGCCGCGGTTGGTCCGTGGATGGGTGACCATCTTTACATACCAAGACCCCTCCGTGCCTCGGAAAGCACGTTAAGCCGTTGGTCCCGGCTGTCATTTGTGGATCTTTGGCAGTCGTTACGGGTCGTCAGAAGCCCGAAAGTCTGACAACCAGTCTTACCAAGGGGTATCGTGTTACCCAGTTACTGGGTTGTGGAGATCAGATAGGCAGTCGCTCCATGTAAAATACTGGTATTCAGCTGCATCCGGTTAGACTGGAAGCCGACCCCAACATGGTTGGGAAAAGGCTAGTCAGATGATGATGATGATGACTTAAAAAATACGTTCTGTGTATACCTATGTATAATTAACTAGTTTTTTTTTTAATGAAATAAATAATAAAAATAAATAAATTACCTACTCAACTTTTTTAAACTCACAAATAAATTAACAAAGATATTAAAACGAATTAAAATCCGACGACCTCTTAAAATAACGTAATTTTAGATCCAAAAACAAAGTCCGAACACTTTCAACTACCAAGTTTTACGCACAAGTGAAGTTATTAACGATTTCTACATAAAATGGTTAATTACTGTAAAAAATACGTTTTGAATTGCAAATGAGGGAAAAGCAAGCATTGTGTTTTAGGTTCAAGAGTCGCATTACAATTTAATATGTTTCTGTTTAAAATGGGCAGTTGTGAGTTAAGGCGAAGCTCACATACAGCGTGTATAAGAAACTAGCTGCTACCCGCGACTTCGTGCGCGTCAAATTTTTAGCTACCCCGATCCACCCTGTCGCATCGAATCACCTGCCCATACGAGAACTCGCTCTCCTCTTGCTCAGTTCTTAAGGGTTCTAGCGTGATGTTATGTAGCCTATAGCCTTCCTCAATAAATGGGCTATCCAACACTAAAATAATTTTTCACTTCGAACCAGTAGTTCCTTTACTGCGTTCAACCAACCAAACTCTTCAGCTTTATAATATTTTATTACTAGCTTCTAGTCACGACTTCATTCGCGTCAAATTTCTTGGTTTATTCTGAACCTGACCCGAGATCCGAACTTTAAAAAAATTACAATATTTGTTCCGAACGTAACCCTCTTCCTAACCTGACCCGATTTATCGTTCCTATCCTAGATAGGTTTCCCCCTCTCCTCTTTCTTAGAATAAAAATATACGTATGTGTCAAATCAGAGTGTAATATTTATTATACGTACGTAATCAAAATATCACAATAACAATTATTATCGAAAAAAAAAAAGTACCTAGCATAGTCTCTAAAAAATTATAACATTTCTAAAAAGTGTCATACTCTGAACTTACTTTTTAAACATGTGTCAAATTAGAGTTTAATATATACAATAATTATAATATCACAGAATCAACATTATTAATAAGCAATATAATCATTAACTTCTCCTAATTAATGATTAACAAAATAATTAAACAAATACCGTCGAATGCAAAAATCAGTTTAACATTTCTAAACAGTGCCCTACAGTAACTTTTCTTTTCTTAACTTAACCAACAACGGACATACAAAATCCATAAGTCTCTGTTAATGGAATTTTCGCTCCTTTTTTCATTGAAATATTTTTTTTTTCACAAAGTTTAAGTCCGAATCACATTTCAGAGCATTTAAAACTGTCATTTAACTGCAGTTTTCTTTGATTTTTTAATAATCCTATTGTGCCACCCTTCAAGACAATTTGTTGTCCTGTGTCTTTCTTCGTTTACATACCAGACGTCAATAAATTTCTCATCTTTTAACCACTCTTTAGGCATATAAGCAGTGAATGAGTTTAATTTTTCATCTAAGTTCATAACATCCAAAATGTAATTCCAACCGTAATTTATTAAATTTCGGGGTAAAAGAGGCAAAGCAGTGCACAAAGCTACGGTTCGGTATTGTAGCTTAGTATTATCTATTTTTAACTGTTTTGCTCAAACTCAAACTCAAACTCAAAGCATTTATTTCAATTAAACCATTTACAGGCACTTTTGAATTGTCAAAAAATCGATCAGTTGGAAAGTTGAAGCTAGTTGCCCATTCCAAAACGTAGATCTCTATGGAGAAGAACGGGCAAGAAACTCCACGGACACTCTTTTAAAATCAAGTTGAAATATTACAATTTTGGGAACATTATTCTTGTTGCTTCTGTATGTGAGAACAATGTAAAAAAATAATTATAAACAATTCTAAATACACGATAAAAATAAGCCCGGGAAGTAAGGAGATGACCAGTCTCAACCGACAGCGCCCGTTCACGAACTTGACGCGTGGATCAGCTCGTTTCTGCACAGCTCTTGTCATATGAATCTGACAGCCCTTTATCTCGACTTCAGGAAAAATGAATTTAATAGCATTCATGGCTGCTCTTTCAAAATCCGATGTAAACTTGAGAGGTTTCCAGTTCGGTATCACTGTTTTGATTAAATAAAAAACTGACTTATACGAGTCCTCGTTCATTTTGGTCTCGAGCACGTATACCAATGGTATAACACGTGTGTGCTCCATTTCACTGTTGTCGTCCCCGTGTATGGTGTAAATTTATTTGAATGAGGTAGGACAACTTTTAAAAGTGCCGTCACCAAAAAAGTGTTCTAATGTGGACATAAGATTTTTCGCCTCTTTACTAGCAAATATTAATATGCGGTTATTGTCATCACGATAGTCAGCTATCAAAAAATTATTAAACTTTGGTGGAATTTCCACATCTTCGGGTTTATTGAATTTCATCTTTTTAATAATCTCTTTTTTGTATATATTATAATAAAGTGAAGATTTAACACTTTTGAAAGTGGAAACTTTTGTAACTAGCTTTATATCAGTGTCTTTGATTGAAGCTAAAGTTTAATTGAAAATGGTCGGTACAGGCTCAAAATTTTAAGTTACAACAGATTTTTTTAAGTTATCAAATTTTTCAACGGTTATACAAAAAAAATCAGCTGTTCCATAAATTTTGACCGCTTAGGTATTGTATTATTCTATGAAACAGCTGACTTTTTTTGTATAACTGACAAAAAAATTATACACTAGGGGTCTAGAATGATATGCTGAATTCATGGTTACAGTTTGCGCACTGGATAAAAAATTATCCTGTATATCGCAATTCGGGTTAGGTTAAGAACGATATGTCGTGTCAGGTTAAGAATAGGGTTACGTTCGGAACAAATATTATTATTTTTTCAAGTTCCTAACCTAACCCAATACCGGGTTAGGATTTCGGGTCAGGTTCGGAATAAACCAATTTCTTGTTCCCTGACCCAACCCGTCGCTTTGAATCTCCTGCCCGTGCGAGTACTTTGTATTCGTGACTTTTTCTCTTTGCTCGGCGGATAAGGGCCTTAGCGTGATATTATATAGCCTTCCTCGATAATTGGGCTATCCAAACTAAAAGAATATTTCAATTCGAACCAGCAGTTCCTGAGATTAGTGCATTCAACCAACCAAACTCTTCAGCTTTATAATATTAAAATATATAATGTATATTTTATAAAATATATTATATAGTAATATAGTACTAGTATAAAGTATAGATGTGTTGCCATATTTAAGGGTGCGGTACTGACCATCAAACTGAACTACTTTGTCAGTAGGACAAACATCGTAATCGTGGAATAAATTGACTGAAAGATAGAAGTCACTATTTTTTTACACGCTTTATATTAGCTTCGTCTGTATGTTTGTTTGTTTGTTTGTATGTAACCGACTCCTTTGGACGCTATTTTGACCCACTTTAAACGGTCAGATTTCATTTAAACTTTGTAGACTTATCGAGGACCTATGACAATTCAATAATTTAAAAAAATATATAAAAAAACACGCTTTTGTAGTTAGCAAAACTAAAAAATAGAAAATAAATAATAGTTTTAAAAAAACTAAAAAAACACGCTTTAAAAACCAAACTAAAAAGTAGAAAATAATTTAATTCTATTAAAAAGCGTGGGGTGCTTTTTGAGGTATTTTTATAATCAATTAATATCAAGCACCCCACGCTTTTTAATAGAATTAAATTATTTTCTACTTTTTAGTTTGGTTTTTAAAGCGTGTTTTTTTTGTTTTTTTAAACTATTATTTTTTTATGGCATCTCGCAGGTCAACCTTTGAGGTTGGAGACTGCTTAACCAGACTTGCCTGGGATAAACTTAATAAATTAAGGTTACCAGCCAGGGCTTAAAAACTTAAAACTAGAGCGGCTGCTCGTACCCCCTTGTGGGGTAAGAAGCTCGGCTTAGAACATCGCTGGCAGCAAGGGACAGACTGGATAGGACTGAAAAGTCAATTATAACATCATCGTCTTTTTACTTAATTATGGGATCCAACAGTAGCCTGCACACGAATTTTTACCAAAAACTGATTGTTTTTCGTACCTCGGTTTCCTTCGAACTATCCATTTCTTCCCGTGGGTGTCGTAGGAGGCGACTAAGGGATTTACTAGAGAATGGGCAGCAGCGTTCTCTATGCATTTGACCACCATACTGCGATCGCCAACCCGCCTGCCAAGTTTGGCGATTATGGCAAATCCCCCCCTTTTGGGGGAGGCTTTTGTCCAGTAGTGGACGTCTTTCGGCTGATATAATGAAGATGATGATGATGATCCATTGTCCCTGACATAGAAATCACTCTCCATTGTTGATGTTAGAATCGCTTTGAGCACAGTGAGTATGTCTCCTTAAATATTAATCAGCGTGTTAATCAAAGTTAAAGGTGCAGTGTCCGTTTGTATATTGATAAGTAGGAATTCAGGAGGGGAGTGATATGAAAAGAACGTTATTCCGACGCACGCTATAACACCAGACAAATTTAGATTAGAACATACTATTCGCCAGCCCCGGATCTACGATTTTTTCGGACCGGGGCAGAAACTTAATAGTGGTGCCACTCTCTCAAGCGTTTGAGATAAATTAATTACGTGTGGGCTTGTGTGGTGCCTTTTTCAAAGTCGACGGTGAGCCAACCAGGCTTCCGTATGCTAAGCGCTTTGTGGAGCAAGTTCATACTATATTATGATTTTGGTGCCCCTTGAAAATGCCGCCCGGGGCGGGTGCCTCGATTTGCCCCTAGATCCGGGGCTGCTATTCGCAACAGTGGATTTGGATACAAAGACTTTACTCAATGTGTTTTCGAATCGCCGTACCACTTGTAAAGATTTTTTTGAATATGACTCTCGTTGGGACCTAGTATTAGTTCGAAACAACACATTTTATCGAGAAATACATAATCATATTTAATAATAGTCCTCCAGACCGTATTTCGGCCATGGCTGCCAATCTCAAAGGACACAAATCTGACGAAGGTGGAGGTCTCGGTTCACCTTCACAACCCATAAGCGATTACCTATCTGAATAGGTAGTCCATCTCCTTGTAACGTAAAGTTAGACTGAAAGCCGACCCCAACAGAGTTATGAAAAGGCTGAGCAGATTCACTGATTGATCGCCACTCGCAGAGTAGCAACTAATTTTATAGTGAGGCACTAAACTTATACCAAATTTATTGGAAGTGAACGACCGTCACACGTGTGATACTTGTCATCGTAAACAACAGCGGCTTTGAATGTTAATAGACACCTATTTAATCCCTACTATCCCTACTAATATTATAAAGGTGAAAGTAACACTGTCTGTCTATCTGTCTGTTACGCTTTCGCGCGTAAGCCGTGGAACCGATCGTCATGAAATTTGGTAGATATATAGCCTGGGATATAGAGAAGGACAAAGGCTACTTTTTTACGTGATAACCAACATCCACGCGCAGCCGTGGGCAAAAGCTAGTTTAAAATAATTTAAGTTAATTTCCTGACCTAATGAAGAATAGTAAAATAGTACCTTTGTTTAAATCAGGTAGTATATCAGACCTTTCTAATTATAGACATATTTCAGTACTACCTACCATTAATACAATTTTTGAGAAATTACTTTTAGACTAATTGCAAAGCTTTTTTTGCACGTTGTTCTTCACAGGTAAAAATAACCTTGTTCAAGGCATACTGCCAGCCTTTTTACGCGTGCAACCTGTGGACCAACTTCACTCTGCGGGCGTACAACGCGCTTCGTGTTCAATACAACAACGCGTTTAGAATTCTGTTGGGGCGGCCCCGATTTTGTAGCGCATCGGCGATGTTCGCTGATGCTACTACCGATGACTTCTACGGAATAATCCGGAAAAGGAGTGCATCGCTCCTGCGTCGCCGTAGGGGCAGCTCAAACGGGATCCTGAGCGTGTTGTCCGAGCGGTGGGATTCTCCTTTTTTGCGAAGGTGGCTGCAGCTGCATGCCAGCGCCTGCACATATAATTATTTAACTTTGACTTCGGTATTAAATTTTCTTTGGACATAGTGTGACATTTTATATTTTTATATTTTATTTATTTTTTGACATTTTGAAACATTTTGTATTTGACTTATAATTCTAAATTCAATTTAAATTTCCTGAATTATTTTGTATGACTATCTGTAACATTTATAGTGCAAGCATGGCAACTGTAAATTCCTTTTTAATTTTGTATGGGTGAAGGCGTGAAATAAATGAATTTTATTTTTTATTTATTTAATATACATAGTTTATTACATAGCAAACAGTTCGGTTTTACAAGGGGTCGTTAAAGCATACGATTGCGTGCTTCATGAAACTTTAATCAGGAAAATCCGCCACCACGGAATCCGGAACACCGCTCTGGATCTTCTTATCTCATACTTGTGTAATAGGATTCAGTATGTTGATGTAAATGGTAAAAGATCTCCCGGATCAATGGGACTCCCACAAAGCCCAATTCTTGGTCCTTTCTTGTTTCTTATTAATATTAATGACTTGCCTTACCTCATAAAAGATAATCATGATATAGTGTTGTTTGCGGATGACACTTCACTTTTGTTTAAACTTAAACGTCAGCAGCTGGTTAATGACGATGTAAATAGCGCAATCTCAAAAATAGTTCACTGGTTCAATGTTAATAATTTTCTTCTTAAAAGCATTAAGTTTACGCTACCTCGCGTTAGGCAGATGAAAACTAATGTGTTGATAAAGGACGAAGAATTGAATCCTGAAGATAGCACTGTATTCTTGGGCTTAACTTTGGATGTCAAGCTTAAGTGGGGCCCACATATAGATAAATTGCCGAAAAAGCTAAGCTCTGTAGCATACGCTATCAGAAAAATTAATTAACCTGATATAGAGACAGCCCGTTTAGCGTACTTTAGCTATTTTCATAGTGTAATGTCGTATGGTATTGGGGGGGAAATGCCGCCGACATACAGACTATCTTTGTCTTGCAGAAAAGAGCTGTTCGATCAATTTATAAATTAAGTCCGAGACTTTCGCTCAGACAGAAATTTAAGGAGATTAATGTAATGACTGTGCCTTCACAGTATATTTTTGAAAATATTTTATATACCCATAGAAATATTAAATTGTTTAAAAAATACAGTGATATCAATAGTATAAATACTAGGAACAAACACAAATTTTGTTGTACCATCAACAAGGCTCAAGAAAATAGGTGGGTCATTCAGATGTCAATGTATACGCTTTTATAATAAACTTCCAAGCCATGTTTAAGATCTAAGTATCAATAAATTTAAATCATTCATTAAACGTAAGTTGTGCCTGAAAGCCTTTTATACCGTTATTGATTATATGGAGGACAAAAAAGCTTGGGATTGACCTGCTTCAATTTTTACATGCATACTAAATGTTGTTTTTTCTTGTTTTTGCAAACTTATCCTCTTTGATATTTGATAATTATTATATACACTTTGACTTGAATATTTACTTTGAGAAGTATCATATTATTATTGTTTTAATTAATGTGAATGTGAGGACTATGTGGGTCATATTTTGTTTTTTCTTTTGTGTTTCATCTATTACTCAGTTAGTTCTAATATTAATCTGCCAGTATGAGTACTTTATGCGCCCTACCCAAATGTCGTGTCTTTGGTATATGATAGGCTTTAATTAAGTCTAGTTGACAATATATATTTTTATACTTTAGGCCAAAACGGTCAAACAAATCACAAAAGTTAGTTTTACTTAATGGAATTGACATGGTAATTATGAATTACCTTTTAAATGTAATGTACTGTAATGGGCAAGTCCTCATTGGCTAATGACCTCTTTGGGGTAATCACCTCATATGACCAATTACTTATGTACCTAGTACCTAGGTCTATTCAATTTGATAGTTGACGTTAAGACATGCGCCATCTTGCGATCACGCTGACCACCTTATAATAATACTAGCTGACCCGACAGACGTTGTCCTGTCTTAGCTATGGATATTGATTCCGCATTGGTATAATATTAGAATAGTTACTAAGGTCGTTAAGTTTTTTTTAATCTTCTAATGTTTCCCGCAACTTTCTCCTGAACCCTTCTCCTGACAAACTCAACAAAAAAGAATTAGCAAAATTGATCCAGCCGTATACGTGTGATGCCGTGACCAAGGTTTTATATAATATATATAGATATAATATTTTCTATGGGTGAATATGCCATTAAATTGTAGCTTATGTGAAAAAAATTGGTACTTACAACACAGCGCCATCTATTGAATACTTACTCAATCCAGTCAGCAGATACCGCCATCTGTTAGAATCGGAGCTAAAAATATCTTTCGAGTTAGATCAAACTGCACACGGTGTGCAAATTTGATTAAAATCGGTTACGTAGTTTAGGAGTCCATCGCGGACAAACAACGTGACGCGTAATTTATATATATTAAGAGAAGAAGAAAGAAGAAGATTAACTTAAGCGCTATCACAAAATGACAGTTGTGCTGTTTTTGGTTTGAGTCGCATCACATCTATAAACTAACTTCTATTGATTAGAAGTTGTGGTTCTGGCTAGTCGTGACCTAACCAAATAAGAAGATATTGTGACGTACGCAAGTTTGATAAGGTGTATACCTATACGTTTTGACGTTGAGCGAGCACTGGTAGTGCGTTCACGAGCGTTCCAAATTGTTGTCAAAAATTACAGCACAAATGTCAACAACGGGCCTTTTATTTTTTGGCTTTAAGCTGTCTAAATCGGAACGCAAATTACTGATGTGAGCGCTGTGAGCGACTATGGCTTGACTTGGAATGTAGGCCAAATAATACTGACTAAAATGGTTGGTTGGAAAAGTTGTAATGATCGTGGAGCTAGAGCGAGAGTATCAGTTCCTCATAACCTCCTTCTCAAACTATGATTACCCCTTCTCAGACTACGGACTTATTCTGTTGTTCTCTGATTAAATTCACAAGGAATGAATTGTTTGTAATTTGATAGGTAGGTAGAGGAAAAAGGGACAATGAGAGTCAGGGGCAATGGTGGTCAGCGTTCTATTTCCCAGACAAAAGTAACTAAACAAACGAATATCGTCCATAAAGACTCGTTAAGTGACAGCTCGCCGTACCCCGCTCGCCCGTTCAGCACGCGTCCATCGTTTACACGGGAAGGCCGCTGCGCATTTGATGTAATTTTACGTATGTGCAAAATAAGTGGTAAGTACAACAATACATGGATTTTAAATACTTAGAGTAGGTTATTATGTGTATTTAAGCTTAAATTATCGATTTAAAAAATATTTCTAGTATTTTAATAACATTTTAAAGTTTTATTTACATTTTTTTCACATTTAGTACGATCGGGTAATAAGAGTCACTGCAATGAGACTTGACTCCTATTGCGCGCAATCATTGTGACATACCTAAAAAAAATCTCAGTAATTACTATTGCAAAAATGCCGAAAATACGTCACAGGTCCATAAATAAGGCTCAGTGGTCATCTGAAACACTGTCAAAAGCTGAGGTTCTCATGAGTCAAAGCCACTATATGAGAAGTGCCGCTAAAGCCATGAATATACGTTTTTCAAGCCTCCAAAAGCGGTTAAAGAAGAACAATACATCGGAACCACGTCTCGGACGACTTCCTGTATTCACATCACATCTGTTGATGTAGAAAAGGTTTTGTCAGACCGGATAAAATACTTATCTACTATTTTTTATGGAGTCACAGCGATTCAAATAAAGAAAGCAGCATACCAGTATGCAGAAGAATTTCATACAATTTTGACAAGAGTGCCAAAATGGCTGGACGCGATTGGCTAGATGGCTTTTTAAAAAGAAATGACATCTCTGTTCGGAAACCTGAAGCTACAAGTGTCAACAGAATAACGGGTTTCAATAACGAAGAAGTCCAACTGTTCTACAGACTATTAGGAGATCTAATGGACAAGTTTAAACTTATTCCTAATAATATTTATAATTGCGACGAGACAGACGTTTCCACAGTGCAAGATCCTGGAAAAATATTAGCTCCCAAAGGCATGAAAAGAGGTGGCTCCATAACAAGTTGGGAAAGAGGAAAAAATATTACACTCTTGTGTGCCATGAGCGCTGCTGGTGGTTTTGTCCCACCAATGTTCATCTTTCCGAGAAAAAGAATGACTCCTCATCTTGAGAAAGACGGTCCTACAGGAGCTATATACAAATTTTCGGATAATGGGTGGATTAATGAACATCTATTCTTTGAGTGGCTGCAACATTTTGTCATGTATACCAAGCCATCGTCACAGGAGCCTGTTTTATTAATACTTATCACGCCAGTCATACTTCTTTGATGATATATGATTTTTGTAAACAAAATAATATACATATGCTGTCAATTCCTCCACATACATCCCACAGGATGCAGCCGTTAGATCTCAAATTTTTTGGTTCTCTTAAAGCTATTTACAAAAAGGAGTGCGATTTATTTTAAAAATATTGCCTTGCAGAGAAAATAACTCCATACGACGTGGCGGCTATTTTAAATAGAGTATATTCTACCGTGGCATCTATAAATAAAGGTGAATCAGGATTCCGGGCATCAGATATTGTCCGATATAATCCGAATATTTTTTCTGAAGAAGATTTTACCGCAGCTGAAGTCTTAACCCAATCTGAAGTAATTATTCAAGATACCTCAATCGTCATTCCATCTACGTCTACTCCGACAGATCCAATATCATCTATATCATCTGCAACAATACATCCAATGCCGAGTAATTCATCGGTTACAGCAAATTTAACACCATCTACATCGTCTGCAGAAATAGATTCAATACCATCGACATCATCAACAACGTTAGCTCCTGGAATATTGAATTCCAATATTGAAGATCTGCTTCCATTACCTGTCAAAATGGTTCCGGAAAAGCCCATAGGAAAAAGACGAACGAAGCAACACGCAAAAATTTTGACATCAACACCCGTCAAAGATAGTCTTGTTGAAAAAGTAAATAAAAAAGCATCTAGAGCAGCAAAAGGATAAAACCTTATGCCGAAAGCTAGCAAGAAGCAAAAACCTAAGAAAGATATTGCGAATAAGGCCAAAAGACGCGTACTTTAAGATCTAAACACTTCTTCAGAATCAGATATTAGTCCTAATCAGATATGAGACGATGATGAAGACGACGACTTGAATAAATGTTTAGTATGTAATGAATTTGGTCGCAACAACAAGTTATGGTACAGATGCACTTCTTGTGGCTTATGGGCACACGCTAGCTGCACAAGATGGGACTCGCCAAAGGTTTACGTATGTGACAATTTTTAGGCTAAGCTGACTCTCATTGTCTCCATAGTGACTATAATTACCCTCAAAAATGGACAATGGTGGTCAAAGATGTTTTTTTTTTAAGTTTATTGGCAATTTATACATGATTCCAAAGGTAATGAAACTATTTGAGACTGATAATGTAATGATTAAAATAAAGATAAAGTAAAAATTGTGTGTTTTATTTTGTATCTTGCTTAAGTGACTCCCATTACGCCTTTTCCCCCTACATAAATGTTAGTATTTAGGATAATTAAGTTAGGATAAGCGCATTTTCACATTGGGTTACCCTATATTGGTAGATGTAAGAAGAAAAATAAATAAATAATATGATAAATACCAAGTTTAACTTTTGTTGTTTATTTTCGCCAATATGTACTGAGCATGCATGGTGAAAAGTGCTTATTCTTCTCGATCGAACAAGAGATAACTTGACTTAGCAGCGAGTGTATACTTCGATTTTGTTGCTGGGCTATGAGCGAGTGCACGAGTGCGGTCAGTAGAATGACTACCCAGTTAGCTGCTCCCGGAGCTCCACCCGCGCCTGGGGAAAGTTTTCTAAAATCCTTTCTTAGCTGACGTCTCCTACTCATAATCTACCTCTGTGCTAAACATATTTGGTTCGGTCCAGTCGTTTTTGAGATTACGTGATTAATCTGAGTGAGTGAATGCATGACTGAGTGACCTTTCGCTTTCATATATTATATTTATTTATAATTTATAGTTAATTCAGACGATAACACCAATTACATTAATTAACGTAGAAACAATATTATAATGTGACAAATAATTATGTTAAGATATACGATTAAATTAAAAACTAAAATGGAACAGTGTACTCCCTTGCATACTTTCTTTCACTTCTGCGAGGGAAAGTATTCACCAGTTAAATGCTTCTGTTAGTTACCAGACAAATACGCACAATTTTATTCCATTTATCCGCATACTCGTCACATTCAGGGTACGCGGTCAGAACGGCATTCAGCATCTTTGGGGTACGATAGACTGGGGATTCGGCTCTGGCTACAGGTTTATATGGCAATTGCACTAACAGCTTGCCTCGGCGGCTTTGCCGGTATCCGATGTATTTGTCGGGCACAAATAATCGGCAGAAAAGGGCATGGAGCTCTGGGCAGTCAATACGTCCCCGTAATGTCTTATAGGCTACCGTGAGCTGATCAAGACCTCTTCTCACCTCCAATGAGTTAAAACCCAACGTCCCTAAAAGATAGTTGGTAGGGTACATGTAAAGAAAGAAATGATATAACCTTTGGAATAGGCATTTTAGGAAAGTTTTCTGTACCTTTTCTAGCATCAGTATTTGGGTCGCGGCATAGGGATGCCAAACACAGCCACTAGACTCGAGTTTGCTGCGAACCAAAGTAGTGTACAGCAGTCTAATAATATTTGAATAGTGAAAGTCACGAGCATTCCGTAAAATAAATCCCAAGCGCCTGAAAGATTCCTTCGCAAGGATAGAAACGTGGTCTCTAAAAGTCAGACCAGTCAAAAGTCTTTTATGATGGTGGTCCGAGTAATTATTTCACCACCCAAACTATAGTTTCAATGAATTGATCGCAACCCTTTACCGTATGCCATGACATAGCATTTGCTTGTATTGAAAAACAATTTGTTCATATGGTCCATTCATAGATAGCGCCAATATCCCTTTGTAGGAGTTTGCAATCCTCGTCCGTTCGGATTTCTACTAGCTTGAGGTTGGCGGCATATAGTAGACATTTAGCAAACTTAACGTTAGTTTTTAGGTCGTTAATCATGATCAGGAACAGAAGCGGCCCCAATACGGATCCCTGACTTACGCCCGAGCGTGTATTGTTAGGCTTGGACTCGAAGCAGCCATGTCTTACAAACTGTTTGCGATCGTGCAGGTAATGAATGTAAGGAAAAGAAGTCAAGAAGCCTGGACGAGAAACCGATGGTCCCCTTTGTTAAAAGTACATCGTTGTCAACTCTGTCGAATGCTTTCTGGAAATCGAAATATAGAGCGTCAACCTATCCACCGATGTCCCGCCCACGGGAAATGCAGTCCACGTGAACCAGTAAGTTCGAATTTATGGAGCGGCCCGGCTGAAAACCGTGTTGGGCATTAGACAAGGACATATTTCCGCAATTGAAAATAAAAGAGTGGAGTATGTGCTCGAAAACCTTGGCAATAGTTGGCAGGATAGCAATGGATCTGTGTTCCTCCACTGATGTTGTATCATTTGTTTTAGGAATTGCAGTGACTTGGGAAGTTTTCAATTGCTTAGGGTATACGCCGGACTGAAGGGCGAGGTTGAAGAAATTACATAGAGGAACTGCCAAGATATCATGGTATCCCTTGAGGGTAAAAGCTGGAATGTTGTCAGGACCAACCGAGCTACAGGGTTTGAGTTTAGCTATCGCCTTATTCACATCCGATTGAGTTAAAAAAAAAAGAGAAACACTGCGCAAATGCGTCAGCCTCTTTGACACCCGAACAGTTCTCAACATTATACACCACATTTGGCTCAAAGTCATCCTTTGATCGCAGGCTAGACACACGCTGTCGCTAACTGTCGCGGATTTTTACCTATATTATTTTCTAAAATATTGCAATACAACCTGTAGGCATCCTGTCTTCTTGCTTTGAGATCCACGCGTAGATCACTAAATTCCGCATATATAAAATCACAGCGTGAAACTTTTCATTTATGTAATCTGGTTTTACGCTGAGTATCGTTTGCAATATTTTTTGTAAACCAGACTGGATACCGCCTATTTCCAACGATCATTCTTTTATTCTTTAGAATAGAAGAATCAAATAGGTCATTCAAACAGGTCACATTATTTTTTTAAATGCATCAGCTGCGGAGGAGGGTGCATCTTTGCAACGTAAAACGTCTTGCCACGGAGTTGAACGAATTAGATCGCTTAAGAGTGCGTAGTCCCCTTTAATAAAGTTCCAGTCCCTACTACGATCAATGTTGCTGGGGTCCAACTTTTCACTATCCCTAGGCGATACCGCGATATTGCGATTACCGTCGCGGTAATCGCAATATCTAAAAGTGTGTGATACAAGTCGATTCGAACCAGCTCTGTACCTTTGACATGCTCGTAGTTTACTTCAGTGCTCTCCCGCGCCAACACTATGTCTAACTTACTCCCACGCATATTCATCACTTCGTTCATCTCAACCAGACTACAAACGCTTAAGAAATAACAGTGATAATCATTAACATTTGGACCGTGGATTGGTGACTATCTTTACATACCAAGACCCCTCCGTGTCTCGGAAAGCACGTTAAGCCGTTGGTCCCGGCTGTCATTCGTGGATCTTTGACAGTCGTTACGGGTCGTCAGAAGTCCGAAAGTTTGACAACCAGTCTTACCAAGGGGTATCGTATTACCCAGTAACTGGGTTGTGGAGGTCAGATAGGCAGTCACTCCATGTAAAATACTGGTATTCAGCTGCATCCGGTTAGACTGGAAGCCAACCCCAATGTAGCTGCACCTACATCATACATATATAGATCCATTCCTCATACGCGTGCGCCGGTGGCTGGTGTAATACTGTCGGCCCAGGCCCGGCGCAAGCTTTTATATGTGAGCGAGAAATGCAAACATTTTCGTCTTACCGACATATGATTTGTTTATTTTATTATAATGTGCATGTAGGTAGCTGTTAATAATATTGTAACTCTTTTTGTATATAATAGGTGTGCATTGGAATTATAGGGATTAGCATCTCAACCGTCTTTCACTACAGACACTACTAGGGACTCCTACCTCAACAGTGGTGACCCCGACGTGATAACTAAGCTACAATGACATCCAACGTGGATTTGAAGAAAGACGAGCAAGAAGTGTCCGGTGTGTCTGCAACGCTTCGCATTCCACCGATCTGGCGCGACAGACTGCGGTTATGGTTCGCGCAGTTTGAAGCCATAGTTTCTCCACACAAGAAGGGGGACAAGGCAATGTACGAGCTTATCATTGGCCAGCTGGAACGCCAGGATATTGACGAGATAGCCGACATTATCCTCCGACCTCCAGCAACCGACAAATACGAAACTTTGAAGAAACGATTACTGCAAGTGTACGAAGAATCAGAACAAAGACAAGTCCAGCGATTGTTATCTGAAATGGAACTAGGGGATATGAAGCCATCACAATTATTGCGGCGCATGAAAAACCTCGCTGGTGACAATATATCGGACTCGGCGCTACGTATAATGTGGACGAACCACCTGCCACAGTCAGTCCGCGCTGTCCTAGCAGTCAGCGACAACATCGCCAAGAAGTCAGACATCGACGATCTCGCGCAAATGGCTGATAAGATTCTGGAACATTCACATCCACAAACTATCGCTGCCGTCTCCACCTGCACAGGCCAAGCGACAATTAACGAGATGAGCATTACAGAGAAACTTACCGAGAAGATTGATTTGCTGACTCGTGAGATCGCCGAACTGAAAACGAATCAATCATCGTATCGGCACAGACGACCATTTCGAAGATATCGATCCAGGTCACGAACACCCTCCAGATCCCGCTCCAACCGCAATGATTCATCGTTTCGAAATGATAGGACCTGTTACTATCATCGTAAGTTCGGGAAACAAGCTCAACGGTGCACACGTCCTTGCAATTTTGAAGATCCAAAGACGACCTCGGAAAACTAAAACCTGCGTTGGCCGAGGCGGCAACCGGCGCGAAAACACTTTCACGTCGCCTATTTATCACTGACAGGAACTCACGTATGTCGTTCCTGATTGACACCGGCGCCAACATCTCTGTCATTCCAAAGAAAGCCGGTATGAAGGCTGCACCTACAACCTTTTGCCTATATGCGGCCAACAATACTACTATTTCCACATACGGTGAGAAGACACTTGAATTGGATCTCAAACTACGGAGGCCATATCGCTGGAAGTTTGTAATCGCAGCAGTTAGCAAACCAATCATCGGCGCTGATTTTCTGAGGCACCATCGCTTATTAGTCGACATCGCTGGCAAACGACTCATCGATAAAGTCACGAACTTATTCGTAAATGCACCAATGTCATACTCCAGCGAGCCAACGGTACGAAGCATAGACATGGAACATCCGTACCACCAGCTTCTAGCAGAATTCCCCAACATCGCTCGACCGTCATCAATGAAAGAAACACCAAAGCATCGGATCGAACATCACATCGAAACCACCGGTCCGCCATTGTATTGCAAGACTCGACCATTAGCACCGCACCTCTATCCGGCTGTGAAGAAAGAATTCGAAACCATGATGCAACAGGGTCTGTGCCGACCAAGCAAGAGCCCGTGGTCAAGCCCACTACATGTAGTTCCCAAGAAAAATGGTGACATTCGTGTATGTGGAGACTATAGAAGATTAAACGCGGTTACAAAACCCGACCGCTACCCAGTTCCACGACTTAAAGATTTTACATATCTTCTCCACGGAAAAAAAATCTTCACCACATTAGACCTCTGCCGTGCATATCAACAATTGCCCGTGTACGGATCCGATATTGAGAAGACTGCAATTACAACACCGTTCGGGTTATATGAATTTCCTCGCATGTGTCCTGGACTTGTGAACGCTGGACAAACATTTCAGCGGTTCATCCATCAAGTGCTCAGTGGATGCGACAACACTTTCCAATTTATCGATGACGTCATCATTGCTTCTGAAGACAAGGACAAACATTATGTCGACCTACGTGCTGTCTTACAAAGATTAGACGATTACGGGATTACCATAAACCCGTCGAAGTGCGTATTTGGCAAGCAAACTGTCAAGTTCCTCGGCTATGACGTATCAGAAGAAGGAATCAAGCCACCAGTAGAAAAGGTCAAGGCTATCAGCGACTACCCAAAGCCTGAAAACATTCAAGAACTACGACGTTTCCTTGGCATATTGAATTTTTATCGTGACAGTTTACCCAACGCTGCAGGTATTCAAGCACCACTGAATGCATTCCTTCACAACTCGAAAAAACGAGACAAAACCAAGATCAGCTGGACAAAAGAAGCTGAAGAAGCCTTTGAAGCATGCAAAGTGAGCATACAGAACGCTACTATGCTTGCTCATCCATCACCGTCTACGAAAAACGCTTTATCTCTAATGTGCGACGCATCGAACACCTGCGCTGGCGCTGTTATACAACAACAGATCAACAACAATTGGATACCTCTCGGCTACTTCTCAAAGAAGTTTTCTGATGCGCAGCAGCGATACAGCACATTCGATAGAGAGTTGTTGGCAATCTACATGGCTGTGAAATATTTCCGCAACATATTTGAAGGACGTGAACTCATAATCTACACCGATCACAAACCGCTCACATACGCCATTCACAAACCGCCGTCAGCTAGCGACACGCAGCGGCGAACACGGCAACTACTGTTTATCAGCGAGTTCACAACAGATATTCGTCATATTAGCGGAACAGATAACGTAGTGGCGGATGCCCTTTCGCGTGTTGAGACAATCGACGTACCAACTCCAATCGACTACGTACAGCTAGCTACAGCGCAAGAGCGAGACGACACGATACCAACACTTACCAAACAAACCAACATTCAACTAAAGAAAATCACGGTTCCCGGAACAATCAAACCAATTTACTGTGAAACATCGACAGGATGCATAAGACCATATTTGCCTACTGACTATCGTTGCATCGCTTTCAAGGCCGTGCACAATTCAAGTCATCCCGGCATTAGAACGACACGGAAAATGATTCAAGATCGGTACTTCTGGCCATCAATGAACGTTGACATTGGCAACTGGGCAAGAGAATGTACAGCGTGTCAACAATCAAAAGTACAACGTCACACGCGTGGCGTCATCGAAACGTTCCCGGTCAGCGAACGCTTCCAACATATACATATAGACATCGTTGGTCCGCTACCTACGTCAGCACACGGACACCGGTACCTGCTAACAATCATCGACCGCACCACACGCTGGCCCGAAGCTATACCAATGCAAGACGTGACGTCAGAAACTGTAGCAAATAACGTCTATGAAACATGGATATGCCGTTTCGGTTGTCCAACCACCATCACGACAGATCAAGGACGACAGTTTGAGAGTCAGCTGTTTCACGAACTAACAAAACTATTGGGCGCTGAGAAAACCCGTACTACTGCCTACCACCCGCAGAGTAATGGAATCGTCGAACGTTGGCATCGATCACTAAAAGCTGCACTCATGACAAGACTCGCGGACAACAACAAGTGGCTGAATGAACTGCCTACAGTGCTCATGGGACTTCGTGCGGTGGACCGGACCGATACCCATACAAGCCCCGCTCAACTAATATACGGACAAGCACTACGTCTACCCGGCGACTTCATATCACCATCTACGAGCAACACAAGAATGAGTCACGACTACACGGAACAATTACATCGCATTATCACTCAACTTACGCCGTCGTATGTGCCGCATAGCAACAAGCGCAATATGTTCGTGCATAAAGATCTGCAAACATGCAACTCAGTATTTCTACGAGTAGACACCATCTGCAAGTCACTGCAGCGACCGTACGAAGGGCCTTACTTTGTCTTGGAAAGAAACGACAAGCACTTCAAGATACAGATGCCGGGCAGAACTGCAAACGTCTCCATCGACCGCCTTAAACCTGCGTACACAATCAACACAGACATCGAGCTTCGCAGCGCAAACATAACATCAAGCTCATCAACAACATCTTCGACTACAGACCCTAAGACATCAGTAAATGATGAGCGGAGAACCAGATCCGGAAGACTCGTGAAGATGCCCGTACGCTTCGCTTGAGGGGGAGTCCTGTAGCTGCACCTACATCATACATATATAGATCCATTCCTCATACGCGTGCGCCGGTGGCTGGTGTAATACTGTCGGCCCAGGCCCGGCGCAAGCTTTTATATGTGAGCGAGAAATGCAAACATTTTCGTCTTACCGACATATGATTTGTTTATTTTATTATAATGTGCATGTAGGTAGCTGTTAATAATATTGTAACTCTTTTTGTATATAATAGGTGTGCATTGGAATTATAGGGATTAGCATCTCAACCGTCTTTCACTACAGACACTACTAGGGACTCCTACCTCAACACCCAACATAGTCGGAAAAGGGCTAGGCAGATGATGATGATGAATACCTGAGGGGTGTAATTGCAAATCCGCCACTGTCCATTAAAAAAAAAATGGTTTTTTTTTTGCATCTGGTGACACTTAATCACATTATCTATGGTTCTGTATATTCAGTTACGGTCAAAACCGCCTTTAACACGTACAAAAAGACAGAAAAAGTAACAAGTGAGATTCAAAACCTACACTATCCAGTTGCTAAAACGCAAAACCGCCACTGTCCCGTTTCTACCAATCACCGAACAGCAAGTATCATGGCCGTCCTAGTGTTTTTAAACTAATTACGTGCGTAATTTTTATACGACTTCTGTGTGTTTTACTGTCAAAATGGAATTAAATGTTACTCCAGTGCCGGAAAAAAAATGCAAGGAAGCGATCTCGCAACGAAAATCAATGGAAACGCAACAAGAAAAAGGAAGAGAGGTAAGTTTTATGGGCTGCCTAAACGGTTATAATTTGGATAGGCTTATGCAAGACGTAGTTATCTGACGCCGATGCAAAGACATTAGCGCCCCTTTCACAGGGTTTCTTAATGGTGTTCAGTTTTATAAAATTACTACATAGTTACTTTAATTATTATTATACTCTTTGCTTTAATTTTTTTCAATCGACTTCTAGAAACTTCAAAAATGACGAGGTCCTCAATTCGATTGTATTTTTTTGTGTGTGCCTATGTTACGCAATGTCGTCGCCAATTCTGAAACGATTTTAATAATATTTTTAGCTTGAAGAGTATTACCTCTAGCTGATTCCATATCCTGAGGTTATGGGTTCAATGGATGTTTGGACGAATAATGTGTGTGCATTTTATTACATTGCGAAACGCAGTACGTACTAGGAAACCGATGGGGCAGGTTCCAACCTGTCAGGTATGGAACACTCACTACTGCAAAATGTGGGTATGTGGCAATTTTGTATGAAATCTATGATCCTTTTTTTATTATTACAGATATGCTGCAAAACACAACATTTTGGAGACAACTGGAAAAGTGACCATAGCGATGATATGCTTTTGTATTTCAAGAATGTCTTGGAAAAAACCTACGGTGAATTGGCTGAGGAACAAACAGAGCCTTGCGAATATTTAGAAGAAGTAGGCATTAGAATTTAAAGTTTTAGTTATGTATCTACTAATAAAATAAAATCATATCATGAGTGTTTCATTTTTGATCCCTTTTTAGGTCAAATCACACTATTTTATTATAATAATACAATGTAGTAATTAAAAAAAAATTGTTAGGGTTCTTGGTTCAATCCTGCTTATAAATCGAATCATAAAGTTTCGTGCAAAACCGCCTCTGTTCCTATGAATGAAGTTCAAAAACGCCTCTATACAGAGCTGAGGCGCAAAATCGCCACTATCCACTTTTCAATTGAATATTACGTATAAGATATGAATGCTATTGTTATTAAATTTATTATGAGCTGGTAAAAACTATATTTTTGTAAACCCAGAAGATTTCTCTTAAAATTGGAAGGTTTATTAAGCCACAGAACGTTTTTCAACTGCTGTGAACATTTTTAGAAACTGGATAGAGGCGAATTTGCACTTAGAACCCTCCTATAGAATGAATGAATGAATGACATGAATACATCTATGAATATATGTAATTTTTTCCTTCGTTTGTATGTATGTTTGTTTATAACCGACTCCTTAGGGCGCGATTTTGACCCACTTCAAACGGTCAGATTTCATTTAAACTTTGTAGACTTATCGAGGACCGATGACAATTCAAAAATTGAATTAAAAAAATGAAAAAAAGAACTTTTATTTTTGCTGAACCAAGTGTTAGTTATTGAATACTTCAAATATATATTAAATGTTTTTCTTTCTTTTAGGAAATCAGATTTTATTAATATCTCCTATAGTTTGTAAACTATAGTTTTGTATAATTTAGAAGCATTTTGTTTCAATTTCGTAAATGTGAGTACCATGCGCAGCGTTGTCATATCTACTAACTTTGTAGTAGATGTACCTATTTCACCTCCTATCTACCTATCGCCCAATTTCGGCCTCAAATCTACCTATTTTTCAAAATATTACGATTGAAAACATTTTTTAGGAACACACAATTTGAGCCATGCATGCGTCCTACACTTGTAATGGAACGTTACCGTATCGATGGATCGCGATAATAACAAATAAATTTTGACACTTGAAACGGAACTCTTAGCGATTGTGACGGATGGACGACACTGACACTGACAGTTAGCAGCGTTCCAAAACATGAAAACCTAACGGAATTGGACCGAGAATGGAGGATATTAAAAAACACGACACTCCCATTCTCAGAAGACGCGTATCCCGCGCCAGAAATCTTCTGGAAGCAGGTCGCTTTATTATATACTATTTGTAAGACACTTACTTCCACTTCCACATAGGATTACTAATGTTGAGAGACTGTTAATAACATGAAGATATGGCAGAGAAATCGTCCGTGTACTGAAACACAACTGTCTCCGTACTGGTCCTGTCCGTGTACTGGTTTTGCTGCATACTAGAAGGTTTATTGCAAAAAATTAAGACCCAAGTTCAGGACACTTCATGTTGTTTAATAAAAATATGTCCAAACCAATAAGAGAATAAAACCTCTTTCGAACAGAAAACCTTTTTATTTACTCGAATTATTAATTCTGAAAATGTACTAAAATTAGGGTGGTAGATCTACCATTTTTTCATTTAAAATCTACCTTTTTCTACCTATTTTTGACATGTCATCTACCGATTTTCTAAAATCAGGTGTGACAACACTGACCATGCGTATTGTGTTGTTATGATGTACGTTGACTAGAAAAAGCATGCAGCATGGCAGTTGAGAGTATATCATGCTCACTTAAATGTCTCAGTGATGATGGCTGGATGGTGCTGATCCACGCGTCAAGTTCGTGAACGGGCGCTGTCGGTTGAGACTGGTCATCTCCTAACTTCCAGGGCTTTTTTTATCTTCTATTTAGAGTTGATTATAATTCTTTTTTACATTGTTCTAATATACAGGAGCAACAAGAATAATGTTAATAATGTTCCCAAGATTTTGTAATATTCAACTTGATTTTAAAAGAGTGTCCGTGGAGTTTCTTGCCTGTTCTTCTCCATAGAGATCTACGTTTAAGAATGGGCAACTAGCTTCAACTTTCCAACTGATCGACTTTTTGACAATTCAAAACTGCCTATAAATAGTTTAATTGAAATAAATGCTTTAAGTTTTGAGTTTTTTTTAAAGTTAAAATTGCAGATTGTAGAAGGATATCTACGGGGCGATATCAAAAATGGAGAAACGAAATGTCAGTATTGAAAAAGCCCTGTCTATTCTTCGTAGAAATAGAAAGCGTCATGCTAAGCCTGCTGTAGTGTTGTTTATTCTTTTTTACATTAGCTCGACTCCTTTGGGTTGCAGCAACCCAAAGGAGCCGAGCAATACAATCAGAAAGAACTTTGAGCGAAAACGAAATAGGTACCAGCGCGGGCGGGCTATGCATGAAATGGCTATGAAATTTCACACGAAGAAAGCCGCCGGCGAAGTGGTAGTGGTAAATAAACTTTAAAAAGTTTGACTTGTCAAAAATTCCGAATCAGTGAATAGCCTAAACGTACAAAAATATAATAAAAGACCTGCTGACTTGCAATCGACCACCGCTCAGTCTTATAGTAGCCTCGGTAACGAAACCATAGCGACTTCTAATTTGGCCCGTAACGCCATCTATCGAGTTGAGGGTCAAACTTTTATACTCCCTTGTTAAACAATGCTGTGCAGTTTTTTTTGAGGTTTTTACACGCTGTATATTAGCTTCACTTGTATGTTTGTTTGTAACCGACTCCTTAAGGCGCGATTTTGACCCACTTCAAACGGTCAGATTTCATTTCACCGATGACAGTTCAAAAATAAAAATAAAAAATAGAAAAAAAATCATGCTTTTGTCGCTAGCAGAACTAAAAAATAGTAAGTAATTAAATAATAGTTTAAAAAACTAAAAAACACGCTTTAAAAACCAAAGCGTGGGGTGTTTGATATTAATTGATTATAAAAATACCTCAAAAAGCACCCCACGCTTTTTAATAGAATTAAATTATTGTCTACTTTTTTAGTTTGGTTTTAAAGCGCGCGTTGAACACTGCGCTAGCGCTCGACTGTTGTCTGCACGCGTCAACGCGCGCTTTGTGATCATTGGTTTTCATGTTACTGTTCAGTTGAGCACGCGCTTTTAACGCGGATTGACGTATTTCAGGGTTCGCTCAGTTCATTCAAAAATGGAAACGGAAGTTTTTTAATACCGAATTATTTATAGATGAAATAGAGAAACGTCCTGCAACATGGGACATGACAATTAGCGTTTATTCGGATAAGAACTCAAAGAGACGGACTGAAGGAGTTAAAAAATTGTGTTACAATACATTCGTGTTACGGTCGCGAATCATATTTTAATCAACATATAACTGACCTGAAAATTGCAAAAAACTTTGGCAAATTTAAATTTTTCGGGCTACTTAGGCACTCCTACCACCTCAACGTAAACTAAAGCTTTAGGCTGGTATCTAAGTAGTACCTAGGTGTATCTAGAATTTCTCAGTAGCAGTCCGGAGTCTGGATGTGTGCTCGGTTCATGGCAATAGGCTCGTCCCCTACTATATGGGACTTAAACATTACTGGCAATGTGGGTGTACCAGGGTTAAACTAGGATAGTTGCCTAAGGGGTATAATTGCCCTGATTGTAATTAGGTACTCTAGTTTCGCGGCTGAATCGCATGTTATTTTATTAATCTATCGAAATACTCTCGAACTACCACTAAGTTGGCCGTGTCGCATGTCTCTGAGCGATTGCATGGGAAGGCAAAATGCGTTCAAAGTTTTTCCCGTTTCTCGGGATCTGTCCTAAACGTAATTTATATGGATTAGGCAACTTTTCCCTATGTTGCACAGATGTCCCAAAATATACGGGTCGTATGCTAATACTCTGGAAATATTAAGATACGTAATATTTTTCACTTTCATAAAGTAGATAACAAAACCAAAGTATCGGCCAGTTTTACAAATAATGTATTAAGCTTTTTGTACTGAGAGATATAGAGTGATTTCAAAAAGTGTGGCAACTGTCCGGCTTTTACCCTATAGGTACACCTCAACCAACTCTTTTCGGGAAACAAGGCGTAGTGTTATGTTATGTACTAGGTAAAGAAAACAGCAAACTCACTTATAACCTTATTTATTTAAAACTTATACATTAACAGAATTGTATAGAAAAACACGCAGTACAAACTTAGAATATACTGGCAGTGGATGAAATAATGTCCTGCATGAAACCCAGGTTCAGGAACCACCAGAATACGTAGCTGTAGAAGATGATGCGTACCACCGTATCGATGATCAGCATTCTAGAAAAAAAAACAGTATTAAACCACTTCAAATTAGGCTGAGAATCATCTCTTCTTGAACGTCCAAATGACATAATACAGCACTTCTTGAACGTCCAAATGACATATTAAAGCACTTCTTGAACGTCAAAATGACATATCAAAGTACTCGTTGAACGTCACAATGACATATTAAAGCACTTCTTGAACGTCAAAATGACATATTAAAGCACTTCTTGAACGTCAAAATGACATATTAAAGCACTTCTTGAACGTCAAAATGACATATTAAAGCACTTCTTGAACGTCAAAATGACATATTAAAACACTTCTTGAACGTCCAAATGACATAATACAGCACTTCTTGAACGTCAAAATGACATATTAAAGTACTTCTTGAACGTCCAAATGACATAATAAAGTACTTCTTGAACGTCCAAATGACATAAGGCAGTTCCACGATACTCCCGCCCTTCACCACTTCTTACTGTGCTTTAGCTGGGAAGAAGTGGCGCAATAAACTCCACAGCAGCACGACTGTTGAGTTTAGAAGAATTTGATTCTAACTATCATAATCGGCCTATAACGTTCCCACTGCTGGGACACAGGCCTCCTTTAAGTGAGAGGGAGCCGGCCGTAATCAACCACGAGGGCCCAGTGCGGGTTGGTAGATGTCACATCTCTTCGATTTTTGGTTCTAGGACATGCCGGCTTCCTCACGGTGTTTCCTTTCACCGTTTTGGGAGCAGTGGTGATGAAATAATTTACACAAAATATAAGCCTGTCTGGATTCGAACCTACAACTCGTAAATTGCGGCCGGTACCACTACTGTCTCAGATTGACTGATTGCTAGATACATCTATAAAGATATGAGGAACAGGGTATAAAGTTCACTCATAATCTATGGAAAAGGGAGGATCCTCCGACCAGACGGGTGTCGTGTCTGGTGGGAAACTGCCTGACGGTTGAGATTTTTTTTTTGGGATTGGCATCCCGCAGTTGATATAAAGAGGCCGTGACTGCTTAATCGGACTATCCTGTGGTTGCCTTAAGAAAACTCAAAGCCTCCAGCCAAGGGCGTTAAACTACATGCCCGACGGTTGATATTGGGATGTTGTATAGATATATACCAGTCGCGCGGTAAACTCTGATTGCGCGATGCAGGATATGTGTGACGTCAGGTCTTTGATACGTAGTACGCATGTGGCGTTGTAGATGCCGCCACATTTCTTCGAAATCTCACCTTTTATAATGACGCCTAGCCTTGGGAAGATCTTCATCTTTTTCCTTTAGTAAAAACTTCCTTCCTCCAACCACTGAGTTGTAAAAGTATTGGTATTTATCTACATTCTCCATCTCATAGTAGAATTGTTTCCGGTCATTCTCCAAGATTCGTGAACGGAGTAAGACGAAGTTTTTATTATCGAAGGTCCATTGCGTTGTAATGTAGTACTGAAGGGCGAGATTCGCTATGTAGATGCGGCGTTGGATTTTGACCAGCCTGAAAATAATAAAAATAATCGTATTGCAAGCATTATGAGGGGCTTGTGGCTAAGTAATAACAGTTGCACGGGTCTATCAATCAGGTTAAGTTACGTTGGTCTCGGTTGGTCCGTGCTGACCATCTTTACACCCCAAGACCTCTTCGTGCCTCGGAAAGCACGATAAGCTGTTAGTGGGGGTTTACTTTGGGTCCTTGGTTTGGCAGTTGCATAGTGCATACAGGTATAATCGTTGGTTGGTGCCTCATTTCAGTTAAAGCGTCTTAAGGACTTTACGAGTTGGCTTGGCCCCCGTATGCCTTCCAAAACTTTCGAGATTGAGGTAATGATATTGATAGATATTGAAGCATCAATCCAACGAAGTAAAATAATATTTGATATAGGTAGGTACTGACAGCTTCAAAAAGATGTATAGATTGACAAGAATTCATTAATTTGATAGTCTACAGTAAAATTCATGCTTCTTATTACTGTATCAATGAAGTACCCAAAGTATAATAAAATAGCTTCTGCTCGCGACTTCGGTCGCGTGAAATTTCTTGCTCAACCGACCCATATCGTCGCTTCGAATTGCCTGCCCGTGCTAATACTTCGTATTCGTCACTTTTTTTCTCTTTGCTCCGCTCCTAACGGTCTTAGTGTGATATTATATATATATATAACGTATAGCCTTCCTCAATAAATGGGCTATCTAACACTGAAAGATTTTTTCAAATCGGAACAGAAGTTCCTGAGATTAGCGCGTTCAAGCAAACAAACAAACAAAATCTTCAGCTTTATTATTAGTATAGATAATATTGACTCTTCACGCGACCAGTAGGCTGCCCTATTTTTTATTGGCAAAGGAAGCCGTATCATCATAATACCTTTCCTGTTGACAGCAATCCTGACGAATTTTTTGATGCCCTATAATCCTCCCCCCCCCCCTTTTTTATACACTTGTAAGTACATATTATTATCATTTTAAGTCAGCTAGCTTATACAGGTATATTATGTAGTTTGAAAATATTTAAATCACATTTAAAAAAAAAGAATATAAAAAACTAGCTGACCCGTGCCCACTTCGTTGGGCGATAAACATTTTTACTTGTGCTGAAATTATGAGCGTGGTTCGGTTAATACTGAGCGCAATAGATTACGACACGGTCGCGGTTCCATACCTATGTCGTATTATCTCTTTAACCATTCGTCCAAATCATATGCAGTAAAAGGGAAAAGTCTTTTGTTTTAAACAGTTGAGATGATAAATTTACTTATTTTGATAAGAATTCATAATTGTTGATAATATGACCAATAATCATGACCTAACGATTTAAATATATATTTTTTTAATTTAAAAAAAATACTTTTTGTGACTTAAATATGAAAGTTAGACATATACTCTCCATGACTTTTTTATAGGCATTATCAAGTTATACAACTTTTCTCTAGAACTCAATCATATATCTCTCATTGTTAAGGCAGCGTTCGTAAAAAACGTTTTCGTTCGACCGTTTTTTCTCCGACTTACTTTGCAAATCTGACTGCCACAAAAAAAAGTATTTCGATTTTTCGGGTTACTCTATAAAAAATCAGCTGTTCCTTTAATTTATGTTCGTATAATTCATCAAATTGTAAAGAACAGCTGATTTTTTTGTCGCTATTTCAGGTTTGATCCCAGAGTAAAAGTTGTTCATAATGATGAGTAAAATGACCTCATATGAGGTTTTTGGCGTTTTTTCAATAACCCTGTATGATATTAGTGTAGATTACAAAAAATAATATAAAAAAATAAAAATAAAAATTGTTCGTAGTAGGTAAGTCGATTATCAAAATCGTGCGCTAAAACTTAAAACAAAAGTTTCTTACATAGGTTTTCGGCCTAACGCCCACAGAAGTGTGTCCACCAACATTGCAGGCAGTAGATGCAGCAATATGACCTGAAAACAAAACGGTTAGGTTAGGTTAGGTTAGTAAAAAGTAGATAAGTTTATTATCGTGTTGTCATTCATTCTTACTTTGAGCCCCAAATTAAGCTTATATCCATAGGTGAAGAAGACTAGGAAACGCCCGTAACTTAGTTGGGAACATCACATTTCTCGCTTAGTGAGTAGACCCCCTAGTAGAAATTATCCGAAAAAGAACCAGAGTTACCGACATAGCTTGCAGAGTAAGCAAACTGAAGTGGTAGTGGGCTGGCCTTGTCTGTCTAAGGACCGATGGCCGGTGGAGCAGACGAGTCCTGGAGTGGAGATCGCGTATCGGCAAGCATAGTGGGACGCCCCCCAGCTGGATGGACGGACGACCTCAAAAAGGTGGCTTGTACACACTGGGTGCGGAAGGCGGACGACAGGGTGTTGTGGCGCAGCTTGGGAGAGGCTTATGTCCAGCACTGGACTGCGGTAGGCTGAGTTGATTCAGTAGACTCCCTGGTTTCCGTCTATTGTGACTTGTGGTATACTTTAAACCACTTCTTTCATTTGTTTTTTTCGCAGTTACTGTGTTGCGTGTAGCTCGTAGCCACGGGGTTAGTCGGGGCGGCCTTTGGCCCATCATTGTCTCAGTGTAATATTTCCCTTTATCATCATCATCATTTCAGCCGGAACTCGTCCACTGCTGGACATAGGCCTCCCCCAATTTGGAGGGGCTTGCCGTAATCACCACGCTTGGCAGGCGGGTTGGCGATCGCAGTATGGTGGTAAAATGCATAGAGAATGCTGCTGCTCCCTTAGTGCTCCCACGACACCCACGGGAAGAGATGGGATGGTGCTATTCTTTACGTCCGGCACCACACGGAACCCTTATATATTTCTCCTTACCTTAATAAAATGCACAGTCTTCCAAGTGGTGAGGTCTCCTCCAATATGCCACAGGCTATCATTGAGGGGCACAGAGGAGGCTATATGTCTTCCTATGGCGACCATCTCGCCCATTGTTATGTTGTTTAACTTGCCAGCACAACAGTTGTAGATAGGGACGTCGTCTGTTGGAGATAGCCTGTTGAAGAGGAGACGGGTGAGAAAAGTTGTAACGTAGTTTATAAAAAGCTTGGGAGGACACCGTATTACAAAACTGAAGGACAATTCTCGTAATTCGAAACGTTCAAAATCTAGTCGCAGTCTCATCTCGGCGACAATCAAATGTCAAAAATCTTAAGATTGAGACTAAGATCAGACTGTGAACGTTCTTATAATTACGGAAATTACCCCTCAGGCTAGAACCTCCAAGCCAGTTTTTGAATTAAGAACCTTTGGCTAGTCTAGGTCTTAGGCGAGCCTAAGTCTCTCGCTACCGACAGCGTACGGTGACGTCACAACAGACGACCGACACGATGCGAGCCCCAGCGGTTGCTAGTTACGTTCATTGCCGACGTCGCAACTGGGGATCGCGGGCCGCGTGCGTGCAAGACCGTGCCCATATATTTACGAACACAGCTTTCGTTCGTCGTCGGTCGTGGTCGGAGTTTTGTCAGATAGACCGTAGCCTGAGGGCCCTATCACAAGTACACTCCGCCCGAAAAATATGTGTACATGGACAATCAATTAATCAATTAATCTTTATTTATGATCACAGGTATTACATTATAGGTCTTATGTTTATATTTTAGTTGAGCACTATATCCTACCAATGAAATTGGTGTACAAATATATTAGTTTTTTTAGTAGATTATAATTCTGAATCTATACAATACAAAGCCACGTAAGTTAAATGTTTAATAAATGATAAATCAATTATAATTTATTTTTTCATGCATGGCAATGCTAACTTTTAATAAAGGGTTAGTTATGTCATATTATTTCATCATATTGGAGGTAATGTCAATTAAATGTATGAATAAATAATAATTAATCAACTTTAAATTATTTTTTTTACATGCATGTCAATGATAAATTACATTAGAGGGGTGGTAATGTCATATGTTATCGTTTAAAAATTCTTCGATGGAGTAATACGTTTTAACACTAAGAAATTAATATAATTTACTTTTGAATTTGCGGACACTATCTTCACAACTTATATACATTTCGGTAATTTCATATAGACCTTTGGAGCCATTACAAAAATACTGTTTCTGTGCAGTGCAGTACAAGATCCGATTGTTTGTAACCGATCACAACGGCGCTGACTAGTTACTCGGGCCAATTTATGTAAATCTTTTTTGACGAACATAGACGTTTCATAGATGTACATCGACGGCACCTTTTTCTCCTCTTCGATCATAAGCACCTTTTTTAACACTTAAATACCCTATCTTTATCCGTGGCATTGCCCCAAAATGTAATTCCATATCTCAATGTTGAGACTACTAGACCATGATACGCCGTTAAGACTGTTGCTCGATTGGCCGTTTTATTTAACTTGCGCAAAGCATAGGAATGTTACTTTACTGCATACTTTGTCAATATATGTGAATTCCATTTTAAAGTGTTTTCTATGTTTAGTCCAAGAAATTTGGGGCACAGTATCTCTTTCGAACAACCCGCACCCCTGGCAGGCATCGGCTCTTGCGGGCCCACCAGTTGGTGCTGACATCTCTTTGAGGCGCGCGTGGAACACAACGCGCCGTCGACCCATGACATTTACAGGGCTAATTTTCAATTTGAGGTATTCCTTCCATTGCGTAAAAGTGAAACATCTCGTAGGCATATTTGTGAAACCGTTTGTTATGCCGATTTAGATAAATAAATAAATCATACTCTGTCAAATAAATAGACTTGATGTTTTTTGGCTTCTTGTTTACATTCGCAAGGACATTACGAATTTCGTTCGTACGATAGATGATGCT
The DNA here is from genome assembly GCA_949091785.1 of Polymixis lichenea. Classification (NCBI taxonomy): domain Eukaryota; kingdom Metazoa; phylum Arthropoda; class Insecta; order Lepidoptera; family Noctuidae; genus Polymixis; species Polymixis lichenea. Next base: position 9,793,443 of record OX420959.1, read on the forward strand.
GTCCCACAAACAATGGGGCAATTATTATTTTGTCCAGCGTGAGCTGTTGTCTGCACGCTACAGCACCTGATGGACGCTGCTGAACGTGCCGAGCTCGTAGCTAAATTCCGGGCTGACTGTATTTAGATTGTTATCGACACGTTTAGAAGAAATATAAGATAGGTATATACAACGTTTAACAGAAAGGGTATACACATACCAAGGGCACGGGTTCTTTGGATGATATCAAACGATATTGGAAGGGTTTTTTAATCCTATCTCTACATGTTTGGAAGTTATGAGAATTTTTAATACATTGATACCAGAACAAATTGAAACAAACACATCACTTACAAGAGATTTATCGTGATATTGGCAAGTGACGTTAACGAAAGTTACCGTTACCTACGTAGTGCGGCGACACGTTTGTTATGATTTGAATTTAAGAAACATGAATCCGAAAATTTGGTATCAATTCTTAGTGTATTTTGTTTTGAGCTGAAACTATGTATAGTGATTCTATACCAGCTGTTATCTTTAGTGCTTAAGGATAACAATAGGGTTTCTGTTACACTCGGTAAACCCAATGAAATAAATACTAACTCTTTAGTTCCTCGTAGCCAGGATGCCACTATGAAGCTCTTGATAGATATATCTACCGGCATGTAGTCTGCTATCAGATCTGGATCCGTGTATAAACTGCGCATGATACCTGAAATTAATTTAAATTTATTATTTGCTTTTATGGAATGTGGCTAAGTAATATCAACCGCACGAGGCGATCGATCAGGTTAAGCTACGCTTGCCACGGTTGGTCCATGGATTTGGGTAGGTGGTGTATTTCGTCGTTCGTATCGTTAAGCCGGCTGTATCCGCTAGGCTAGCAAAAGGCTAGGCAAATGATGATGCTAGTTCAAATTAATGGAACAAACCTTTTGCACAAGCCACCAGCAAGCCAGCAGGACCGTTGAAGTTCTCTATCCACCCTGGAACTGGCTCTTCTACGCTTGATATCACTGAAAATAATGAAGAAATTGCATTACTCACAAAAGTTAAGGGACATATTTTTGGGTGATTTTGAACAGGCTGTAACTCGGTGGAAATCGGTCGTACAGCAAAAAAAAAGAAAATCTAGCACCAGGTGTCTTTTTATCATAAACGGTTTCAGAGTAATCGTAAGCAAAATACCGAAAAAAAAAAAATACATATTTTGCTTCAAATAAATTTAATTGCGCATTTCATTCGCACTGCGTAGCGCCGACAGCTAAATATACAGTGCGCATTAAAAAAATACAAACCGGTCAAGTGCGAGTCGAACTCGTGCGCCGAGGGTTACGTTACGTTGCCGTACCTACCCATTATACCACCATAATAAAAAAGATATGGGCAGGTTTGGATTTTCGCGAAATCTTGTAAGTACCAAAATTTACCTTAATTTTCAACTTTTTTTGGAATTTTTCCTTTATATGTGCTGTAGGGAGACCTTGCTTTTTGCCTAATTTCGTGATTCTAAGCCAACGGGAACTACCATATAGGTTTACGACCCAAAACCTATAGGGGACTTCCGGTTGACCTACAATTGTAAATTCTGGTTAAAAGCAAGGTCTTATACTTAGCACAAGTAAAGGGAAAATTCCTAAAAATAAAAAACATTCAAAATTAAGCAAAATTTTGGTACTTACAAGTTTTCGAGAAAATCTAAATTTACCCATATCTTTTTTTCATGTTGATTCAGGACCTTAATTTTTATACACCTAATAGCAACTACAGAATTCATTAACTGGTATAAATTTCAACTTGCAAGGTCCACCCGTTCCTGAGGAAATCGGTGATGACACACGGACAGACGGACAAGAGAGTGATCTTATAAGGATTCCTTTTTTACCTTTTGAGGTGCGGAACCCGAATAAAGGATGTTGTGCATTTTTTTTAAACGGTTTTATATAACCATACCATAACCGTTTTCAAACTACAATGTTCCTACTGCTGGGACTCAGGCCTACTCTCAGTGAGAGCTGCGCTATAATCCACCACGCGGGCCCAGTGCGGGTTGGTAGATGTCACATGTCTTCGAATTTTTGGTTCTAGGACATTCCAGTTTCCTCACGATGTTTTCCTTCACCGTTTTTGAGAACAGTGGTGATAAAGATAGTTTACATAAAGTAAACCACCTGCCTGAGTTTGAACTCACGACCTACAACTTGTAAGTCGAAGCCTTACTGCTCCTCCTCCTTACTATTTTTAATCGATTTCAAAAATTAGGAGGTTCTCAATCCGTCGGAACTTTTTTTTTTATGTATGTTCCCCGGTTACTCGAAGATGGCTGGACCGATTTGGATTTTTTTATTTTTTGTTTGAAAGGGAAAATACTTCCCAGGTGGTCCCATGATCATCAAGTCAGGATCTGATGATGGGATCCTGGTGATATAGAGAGAACTCCTCAAATTTTATAGCCACACTTGAAGCGATTTGGGTAGTTTTTGGAAGAGTACTTTCTCGGAGTGGTCTCATTTCAATTTGGGGAAGATTTGATGAAGAACTTCGGAGATAGGCAACGGAACTCCTCAATATATGATAGCAAATGGACTGGAATTGCTGAAATCTCATGTCTGTCTATTGTTTACACCAGTTCATAACATAACATCACGCCGGGTCGCTGTGAAGGGGTAAGCACATGTGAACCACTAAAAAGTGAATAATAACAACTTTTTCCAAAAATAAACAACCGACTTCCAAAAAAACACTAAAAAGTGAAAAGTAACTTTAATTTCGGAAGGTGGTGACAAAAAATTAAAATTCATATCCAAAAAATAAAATACAGTCACCGACTTTTAAAGTAATTTTTCACTTTTTAGTGTTTTTTTTGGAAATCGGTTGTTTAAGTAACTCGTCATAAAGAAGCAGGTTTTCAATGAATATTACCTATGGAAGGTCTGATGATGACTATTGGCAGTATTCCTTTATACTCAGCAACTACATTCTCAGCCAGTTGCTTTGAAAATGTGTAAGTATTCGGCAACTCTCCTAAATACCTGAAATTTATCAGAAAAAATTATTTACATACACATTCCGAAAAAATCAAGACAAATTTTAAGAATTTTACACACTAAGGCACCTACGATTCCATCAACATGTGAACATCGAGGCGATTGAGCTGTTAGACCAAACAAATATAGTGCGCAGACTAAAACGAACAAAACCTTTTGAGTTAGTGTAGTGTAAAAAGTGTAGAAATAATAGTGACAATGACACACATAATAACACATGAACAAAGTGTTTATAATTTCATCATATCAGACTCTAAGAAAGTGGAACGGACTTGTGTAAACTACAAAGGACACTACTGTAAGTTTTAAAATAATCATCATGTATAAAAATTAAGTTAGATTAAAATTACTTATTAGTCTTATAGACTAGATTGTAATGAATTATTAAGAACTGGGTTCTTTTTAATGAAGGATAAAAAAAAAAACGAAGGCACCATATCTGCCGGCGACGAAGAAGCAACTTGCTGTAACGATGTTCTCGATCAAGAAACGTAGGTATAAAAGATTTTAGCTCCCGTGTAAGTAAAAGAAATGTACTTATTAATAGTTTATCGCTGACTGTTCTCACAGTGAGCGAGTACTCGTTTGTCGCAGCGACAAAAGGTATCAAAGAGAGTACCTAATCGCTCAACGACTCGCATTTGGTATACGCTTACCAGCAGGCTTAGCAAGACGCTTTTTATTTCTACGAAGAATAGACAGTGCTTTTACAAAGTGATATTTCGTTTCTCCATTTTTGACGTCGCACCGTAGATATCCTTCTACAATCTGTCATTTTGTCTTTCGTTTCTAACGATCTTTGTCTAAGTCCTTATAAATGTAGACTATTTCAGAAGAATATTTCTTCCCAAACTGTCAAAATCACACTGACAACAAACTTTCTACTCGACGGCCACAAAGTATAAATTACGATTATCTACAAAATCATGATTCGTTTAGAGCGTATAACTGTGATAATTAATAGATAAACATATCTATCTTCTCCTATTTTACATCATTAAGTTAATAGTCATGACTATTCTCCCGTCGACAAATCGGTGCTCGTGCTAAGCCTGCTGCGAGTAATTTTCACTCACTTTTCGTTGTTCACCACTCGTTTTTAGTTGCTAGCTCTACGCGCCGGCGTTGGTACAGGTGCCTCATTTAGTTTCAGAGTCACTCAGATGATGAAAACGATTCAAGATTCTAGATTTTAAAATCAGCCAATTAGTTACAGGTTTTGAATAGAAACCTGTTTCTACAGAATATGCAAGAGCTTCCTTCTACCTGGCATGGTCTCCATGAGTCAGTTCCTATATTAATTAAAATAGTATTTATAAGTGGCGACCATCGATATCACAAAAGGGATGAGTTCAGGACTCATTCCTTTTGTGCCATGCTTCCTCGGTCTGTGCGAGTCTCAACCAAGTCTTTCTTGTGATCTCCTGTAAGTCGTTCACCCACCTGGCCGAGTGGCTACATCGAAATATATTTCTGGCGTATTCTTAGCAGCCAGCTCGGACTAGCTGATCATTCTCTTGACCTTATCCCAATTTATTTTGAGTCACTCCAGTACCTTTTTTTATATTTCTCTAAAAGTTGTCATCTCACTAATATTTCATACAGTCCATTTGTCATTTCTTTGGTCTTCACCTACTATCAATAACTATCCACATTCATACTCAAAACTGCGTGCGACATGAGCACTCAAACTTCGTTAGTAACGTAGAAGTTCAGGACGTTTTATGAAGCAAGTATTACTTACTTTGGAGTCAGCACCTTCAAAGCATGAGGATCAATACTCTCGCAGACCTTCAAGGTGTCTCTCCAGTCGGCATGAGGGGGGTATAGGACCTCCTCTATAGGATCTCTGTTCGTGTTGGAGTAAGATGTTGAAACATGGATGAAGACCTGAAATTAAAAGAACTTATGAATGAGAGGCAGTAATTTTGACTCAATTCCAATATACAGTAATGGTTCTGTTAGAATGGAAAACTCCGGAATCTTTTTAAAAAAGGTTTATTGTAACCTTATAAACTAGGACAGATTAATATTAGGGAAAACTCGGTATACGTCCCGACTCTTTGGATGCCAAACCCGAACTGGCTGGTAGGTAGCCTGTGAGCTATCTGGTTCTAGGAGGTCCGGTGCTGACTAAGCACTAGTGTCAGCGTCTACTGATACAGACTAAGGATGTAACAACCCCCCCAACAAGATGAAACTTATATATTTTTTTTTATACATAAGTTTCAGGAAGATATGCGAAGTCTTGGGACTGGAATTTCTTCTAATTCCTGAACTTCATCTGTTATACTGTTAGGTTCTATTTTAGTTTTGGGAGTTGGACATTTACCGAATTTTTTACAAAGTTTATAGAATATAAAAATTAAAAGTAGGATAATTATAAAATAGGTAATGATAGGATAATGAGATTCATATTTTATGAATGGGCTAGGTTCCTTAATAATATTATCAATATCTGACATTAACTGGTGATTTGAAACAGTTACAAGTTTTTCTAGGTGTACATCATTTAACTTTAAAGGTTTTAATTTAGATTTAATTAACATGAATTTATCTTTGTCACAACAAGGATCATTGATAAGATTAAAATCAGAAATTACAGGTTTAATAACTGAATTATAATAAGGTTTCGATGAAAGTTCCCTGTCCTTACAATAAGCTTTACATTCCGGTTCTAGATTGATAACACCAGTACCTAACAATTTGTACTCTGTTATCTGTGAATTACAATCAAGGGTGAGTTTCGTTGGTTCTGACTTAACAAATAACCATTTATTGTTTTTTAATTCTTGCCAAATATCTACCTTCCCATGAATCAATTTAGTTTCGCATTGTTGAGGTAATTTGTTAATAATTTTACATAACATTTCAGTTTCGCAAGTAGGCATATCTTGAACTGAGTATGCATCGAGATTATTACATACATAAAACTGATTAATACTTTTAACACATTTATTTAGATCCTGAAGGCATACATATGTTGATTTATCTTTACTTATGGCTATATAATTACAATAAGGTATAATCATTGCATATGAATGAGGCTGGTCCACATCATGTGGGATAGGTACTGAGATAGGTTTATATAACACATATTCTGATTTATATACTAAGGGAATCTTAATGACAAACACTACTTTACTATTTATAAAATAACACGAAAGTTGCGCTAAGTCGGTTAGCACATGAATACTATCTAAACTTAAGCTAACAGGTAGTTCACTATTCTTATTTAAATCCTTAATACTACGCATCAACTCTTCATACAGTTGTTTAGGGGTTAGGACAGAGGGGTGTATAGAATGACTTTTCGTAAACATTATAGCGTTAATAATATCATCAAGTCTAAACGATAAAGTTAATAAACTAGAAAACAATTCATTATAGATTTCGTTCATTTTAGATTCTATATATAAGTCTTTAGGTAAGTTAGATACATTGTTTAATACGGCTGATAAATTTTCAATAGCATTGCCTAATCGAGCTTCATTAGTTTTGATTATTTTAAGTGTTTCATTATAATTATTTAATGCCGTATTAGTCATCAAAATATTATCTTTTAGGAGAGATGAAAGTTTCTTATCATTGTTTTCTAGGTGTTCTATTGCGGAATTATACTTGATTGAGTCGTCCTCATCCATTGTGCCAATTACTTGTTTGAAAAAGGAACCGATACCAGCAAACCACGCAGATCTCTTATCTCTATCGGGAATAAGATGAGATATAGCACTATAATCTTTTAAAATACTGTCAAGGCGAGATGTTAAGGGTTGTAAGAAGTTATGGCATTTTGAGACACTTAGTTCGTTCTGTTGGCAAAGAAATCTAGCAGTTCCTAGGGCAGACTTAATATTTTCTATATGAGGTTCTATATACCCAACATCAATCGGGACTAATATATGGAGATAATTATTAGATATTTTCAAGGTTCCCACAGGGTCAAAATATATTCCAGTACTTTCTTTAATGGGTTCTATAACGTCGGCTGATATAACGGAGATACACGCCGAGGCGATCCTGAAATAATATGCTAAGTTATAAAACTAATCTACGTAACTATAATAATATAAACTAAACTAAAACTACTCATTTATTTCGGCAAGTTTAACTTCATCATAGTGATGTTTTACATGCCGACGGTTTATCAATAAGGTAAGTGTGTTATTTCCATTTATTCGAATAACTTTATAGGGACCTTTCCAAATGGGTGATAAAGCTTTACGAAGTCTTAAGTGATTTTTCACGTATACCATATCACCTGCTTTATACTTTGCTGGTTTAGTATGCTTATCATAATAAGCTTTGGAAGTTATTTTTGATTTTAATATATTTTCTACAGCTTTCTCCCTGGAAATTCGTAAACGTTGTTGTAAGATCCTTACGTAATTATTGTATGTAGATTCTAACGCGGAGTCGTAAATGGATGAGGGTATAAGTGCCTTATGACCGAATACTAGTTCATATGGGGTGAAGTTTGTAGTACTATGAACTGTCGTATTATAAGTGAGCATGGCTGTATAAACATACCGAGGCCAGTTGGTTTGATTTTCATCTACAAAGGATTTAAGGTATTCTTTTAAAGTTGAGTGGCTCCTTTCTAGGGCTCCCTGTGTTTGCGGATGATAAGGGGAAGACCAAAGCTGTTTAATTTTTAAAAAGCTACAAGTTTGCTTAAATAGCTCGGCTGTAAAATTCGGGCCTTGATCAGTTAGGATTGTTTTTGGTATGCCAAATTGAGCGATAAAGTGAATCAGACATTCAGAAGTTTCTTCTGCAGTAGCATTAGGGATAGGATAAGCAGCTGAGTATTTCGTCAAGTCGTCTTGCAGTGTTAGAATAAATCTTAATTTAGCATTGCCAACTTCAGGAAGAGGGCCTACGATGTCTAATGCAACGCGTTCAAATGGTTGTGTCGATGTTGTAGTGATCTGCATCGGTGCACGGTTAGTTTGACGTAGCGCTTTATTAGCTTGACATGGTACACATTTACGGACATAATTTTCAATGTCACTGCGCATATTTCGCCAGTAATATTTTTCTTGGATTCTTTTCAACATTCTGTTAGAGCCTAAGTGGCCTGAAATAGGAATATCGTGATTTTCACGCATAATTCTAGCGATTTCGCTCATATTCGGATACATTATAATATTTTTGTAAATATTGATGGTAATATTTGTATTATGAAATAGGTACGTGATTATATTGTGTATCTTTATGAAATTATGGCTATCAAACGGATTTCTGAAATCTGTGATACTAAACTCATTTATATTTGCAGATACAAGGTAATTCTTTAAATTTTTCAGGCTTTTAAAAATATCATCGTAAGTGGTTGTTTCATAATGATACACTTTAATGAATAGTAAATAATAAACGGTATTCCCTTTTTCAGATATCAAGAATGAATATAGAGTTCTTTCTAATGCCAGGAATTCTTTACTTTCAGTCATATTACCGATAATTTCAGATACATAACGGTTTGACTCATCAAGGTCAATTGAAGTAGGTATCACTATATGTTTTGATTTTGTCTTTAAAAGGTTTTCGTTATGTTCAAGGATTTTGGTATCCAATGCCACTAATCTGTTATTTAAAGCTTTAAGGCATTTGGAATAAGTATCGTCATCATTTACTACTTCACTGGATTGTGGTGTAGGTATATTAAAGTCATCAGGGAGTTCCAGGTCTTCAGGGAGGACAAAATCATCAGGTAAGTCTAAGCTTCCAGGATTTGATTGCGGCGAGGACTGTGAAGGAGGTGCATCATCGGTAAGTATTTGATCGGGGCTAGTGGGGACATTTTCAGGATTAGGTATTGGATGATTATCAGGTAATGCTTTATTTGTCTGAGTTTCCTGTATGTTTTGTAGGGGATTTATTGGATATCGCGAAAGAGCATCAGCATTTGTGTTTGTCTTACCTTTCCTATATTGAATTTCATAATTATATTCTTCTAGTTTAAGGCGCCAACGGATTAATCTAGATCCAGGGTCCTTGCAATTAAAAAGCCAATTTAGGGGTTTATGGTCTGTTAATATTTTAAACTGACGGCCGAAAAGGTAAGGACGAAATGTTTTGGTTCCATACACAATGGCTAGACATTCTTTCTCAGTGACACTATAATTACATTCTGCTTTATTAAGTGTCCTTGACGCGAAAGCGATTGGTTGATCTTTTCCAATTACGCCCTGGGATAATATAGCTGAAATGGCGTAATTCGACGCATCGCAAGTTAAAATAAAAGGTTTAGTAAAATCAGGGTAGATAAGGACTGGTGCCGTTACTAATTTCTCTTTTAATTGCTCAAATGCTAATTGTTGATTATTGGTCCAGTTAAAATTGGTATCCTTTTTTAGAAGGGCAGTAAGGGACTTTGCGTATTTTGAGAATTCTGGGATGAATCTTCGATAGTATGACGCTAAACCTAAGAATGATTTTATGTCTTTAACGCATTTTGGTACAGGAAAATTCATGACAGCTTTTATTTTGTCAGGGTTAGGTCTAACGCCTTCACCGCTTATTACATGGCCTAAGTAGGCGACTTCTTTTCGCAGGAACTCGCATTTGTCCGGTTGAAGTTTAAGGCGGAATTTTCTTAATTTTTCAAAGACAAGAATAAGTTTTTTGATATGGGAAGATAAATCATGTGAGTATATGACGATGTCGTCTAAATACACGAAGCAATGAACACCTTGTAGTCCAGACAAGACAGTGTTCATTGTTCTCTGAAAAGTTGCGGGTGCGTTTTTTAAACCAAACGGCATCCGTTTGAATTCGAAGTGACCTTGAGGTACACTGAATGCAGTTTTTGGGGCGTCTTCTGGAGACATCTGAATTTGGTGAAAACCGGAAGCTAGGTCTAGGGTCGTAAAGTATTTACTTTGACCTAATTGGTCTAAGATTTCATTAATTTGGGGAATTGGGTAATTTTCCCCAATAGTAATATCATTTAATTTCCTATAGTCTATTACTATTCTCCACCTCTTTTGTCCGGTGGAGTCATCCTTTTTAGGCACTATCCAAATAGGGGATGACCATGGGGATTTTGATGGTTTAATGATTTGCTGATTTAACATTTTGGTTATTTGAGAGTTAACCTCTCCTTTGTGTATTTCTGGAAATCGGTACGATTTTACATTAATTGGATGTGAGGAATTAGTTTTTATTTCATGTTGAACTACATCCGTACAGGTTAATTGGTCACCCGGTAAGTGAAAAATATCAGAGTACTGATAACAGATTTCATTAAGACAATGTAGTTCTTCCTGATTTAAATGAGATGTTCGCAGTAGTTCAGATAATTGCTGGGACCTTTCAAGGCTATTAATTAGTCTATTATGTTGTATTGTATTACACTGAGTAAGGTCAAGTGAACTTAAGGTAAGCATAAGGTTAGCGTTTAAGTGGACTGGTTTTTCGGATATATTGACAACTGTCAAATTAATTCTGTTATTGTCCTTTACCTTAACAAGGCAATTTGATATAAGAAGGGAATCGGAAATATGTTGATCTAATATCATTCCTTCTTTTAATTCGGGGTTTTTCACGGAACACTCTATTACTGTTTCGACACGGGGCTCAATGACATATGATGGTTCATCGAAGGATAATTTAATGTTACAGTTATTTATTTCTAAACAGTCCGTCTGGTAATTAATGCGACACTTATATTCTGTGAACAGGTCGGTACCTATTATACCATCGTAAGGTAAGTTTATATCTTCAAATACTTGAAAAGGATGGATTATACTTAGTTTTTCATTGAACTGTAGTTGTAGTTTAAAACTTCCTACACTTTTCGTAGTTTCGTTTTTGGAATCTATTCCTTTAATTATGACGACATTATTTTCTAATTGTAAAGTACTTGTTATACTTTTCTTTTTCAGAACACAGAGTGACGCTCCTGAATCTATCAAGAAGGTAAGTGGGTTTTTATTTACAAATGTTTGTAATTTAATAAAAGGTAAGTATCTTTTCCTGGTAAGGATTTCATATATTTTAAGTTCTTTTTCAGGTTTAGAATTGGATTGTGGGTTCAGACCTTCCTTATGGGGCTGGTTACCCTGCGGCGTGGTCCTAATTTTGGAAAGACCGTGAGTTTGGGGCTGATTACCCTGTCCATTGGTCCTAATATTACAATTGGATTGTTGGTTCAGACGTTCCTTATGGGGCTGGTTACCCTGCGGCGTGGTCCTACTTTTGGAAAGACCGTGAGTTTGGGGCTGATTACCCTGTCCATTGGTCCTAATATTACAATTGGATTGTTGGTTCAGACCTTCCTTATGGGGCTGGTTACCCTGCGGCATGGTCCTACTTTTGGAAAGACCGTGAGTTTGGGGCTGGTTACCCTGTCCATTGGTCCTAATATTAATATGGGTAGTATCGGCTTGATTAAAAGGGGTTTGCCCCGTGCGATACTTAAACGGGACATTAATTCGTTTAAATTTGTATCATTGATGGGTTCGTCTATTTCATCTCTACCCTCCTCTTCACAATTGTCAGTGAAGTTTACACGAGATCCTGGCTTAACATCTGTTTGTTTATAATTAAAAGACGAAGGTCTAAATGGACTAAATGGCTGAGGGCCATTTGAAAATCTCTTATTATTGAAATCACGCAGTTTGCAATTTTCAAGATTATGTCCTGTCTTTTTACAGTATCTACAGAAAGAAGAATCATTGAAAGAAATACTGTGTTGACCATTGTTACCTCTAATGAAAACTTTTGCTTGAGGTGTATTATTTGTTTCGCTTCTTTTAACGGATTCGGTACCTTTTTGCCTGTTGAAATTGCGGTAGGAGAACTGCTGTATTTTTTCTTCGGATATCGCAGCATTAATGGCATCATTTAAGGTCTTGTAGTCTCTACATCTCACAATATTAGCGATTCTAGGGTTTAACCCTATAATAAATGTGTGGAGAGCGAGATCTTCCATCGCGGCTAGTCTACCAGGAAGTTCGGTCTTCCTCGTATTAGAAACAGTAACTTCTGTAAGAAGTTTTTGCAAACAGGTTTCTACTCTCAGGGAAAATTGGCTAACAGGTTCCAGGTTTCCTTGCCTACAGTCTTGCAAGTCAGTGAGCAGGTGAGCATAGTGTTTACGTTCACCAAACTGATTTTTCAAAAATTCTTTAAGTGATGGCCATGTTTCAAAATCTTTAATAGAGCACGCGGTCTCGGCTTTGCCTTCTAGTTGACTTAGTACATATTTGAAAACGACGTCTTCCTGTTCAGGAGACGCCAAGGATATTGCGCTATCGCAGTTTCTTAGGATATTGCGCTATCGCAGTTTCTTAGGAAAGCTGTAAGTTTGTCTCTATCACCGTTAAATGGTTTAATAAATTTTAGCACAACACTTAATGGGATTACCTCATCACCCTTGAATTCTTTAATGTCTCTTTTAGCTTCGGATCTAGCCGTCATTTTTGTTTCGTAAATCAATAAAGAATACTAAGACTGCTTAACCCTTCGGGGATTATCGGCGTGATGATAAATTACTGGTATGGACAAAAGATATTTAGTTCTAAGAATTATGTGAGCTACGGATGTTTAAGTTATGCGCAACTGATAAGGACGACTGGGATCGAAGAGTAAGCTTAACAAGTTACCTTGAATATTATTATAGATGTTTTAACATTTATCTTATGATAATTAATAACTTATATTAACACACGGGATTATGACACGATATAGTTACGCACAATTAACGCACAACACACACAAATTTCACAGGGTAGAATAATCTGGACTTACAGGAACAGCTTGTAGGAATTCTTCATTCTGGATCTGCTGGATTACGTCTACCTTAGACGTATGGATGAGAAGCCGACGGTTGCCGTCAGGTCGGCGCTGGATACAGTATGGTTGGGTGCAGCAAGTGCTACCCAACAACGTAATACCACTTACTACGCAGTGGACCCAGGGCGGCGATGTGCAGCTTTGGAACCAGGTCGGATAGTATCGACCTTCGATGTGATGAGTTCGGGTTGGGGTGCTTACTGGGCGACACAATCACTGGGCACTTTTTAGGCACACAGACACACACGGACTTTTGATCACTTTTTATTTTCGGCGACGTAATTCCCGTTAAGGACACTGGGGATGTCTTATCCCACCGCTGCCACCAAATGTTAGAATGGAAAACTCCGGAATCTTTTTAAAAAAGGTTTATTGTAACCTTATAAACTAGGACAGATTAATATTAGGGAAAACTCGGTATACGTCCCGACTCTTTGGATGCCAAACCCGAACTGGCTGGTAGGTAGCCTGTGAGCTATCTGGTTCTAGGAGGTCCGGTGCTGACTAAGCACTAGTGTCAGCGTCTACTGATACAGACTAGGGATGTAACAGTTCGTTAATTTTACCAATCGTAGGGAAATGACGATGGTAATCTTAATCGCCACATACGAACTACGCCGTCACGCAAAATCCTGCATCGCGCAAGCAGAATCTACGGAGCAGCTAGCATATATGTATGTCGCAGCCATCTGGTTAAATTAGCCAGCAGTTCATTAAATGCTGGCATCAAATTAAATAGCTGAAGTACAACTAGCCAAGTAATTGAGCGCAACGTTTAATAAGATGGCTAAATGCCGTGTAGTCATTTAGTTAAATTGAATATTGATGAATTTGTAATGTTTGGACCTGCAGAAAACGTAGTATAATTAGGCACCTCCAAGTTTTCATACTATTTTGACAATATCACACTTTGATTTCACTTAAAATTGCACACAAGAACGAAAAATAACATTCATGGTTTGCGCTATTGACGCCGTATTTGTTTTGGTGACTACTAGCGCCGCAGTGGAAAAACTGAACTAAATTTGAATCACTTGGCGGAGTCTTGGTCAGTCATTTTCAAAGGGCTGACTTTCAATACGCCGAGTTGTTAAACGTTGAATGATTCCAGTTCAATTAATTATAGGCCTAGGCATCCAATTGTATGCGTTTAATGAACGGCCTAGTTGTTCAATTAGCCGGCTAATTTAACCAGATGGCTGCAACATGTATACGGCGTCCCGACATCAATCGTAAAGCAGTCGCCCACCAGACACAACACCCGTCTGGTCGGATGATCATCCTTTTTCTATATAGGATGAGTGATCTTTACTCGTACCTCTAAAATATTGACGAACAGATTTTGAACCTTGAAAAATATGTTCCTTATATTTGAGTTGTTTTAAAAAAATCATTGATCATTATAATAGGAACTTAACCTCAAAATTACTATCTATGTGTAAAATGAAATGAGGATCGTAACTTACATTTAAATTCCTGATATCTGTAGCTAGTTCCACCATCTCCTTGGTGCCTCTAAGGTTCATTCGCACAGCATATTCTAGAGGATCGTCAAATCTGAAAAAGTGGGTAGGTAAGTTTTCTATTTTATTTCAGAGTCATAAGAAATAGATGGCTAATTTATTTAAAAACGAAATACATTGTGTTCATGGGCAACTAGCTTCAACTTTCCAACTGATCGACTTTTTGACAATTCAAAAGTGCCTGTAAATGGTTTAATTGAAATAAATGCTTTGAGTTTGAGTTTGAGTTTGAGTTTGAGTTCAAATTATTACACTGATGATAAATACAATAATTATAAAGGACTAGCTTTTGCCAGCGGCTTCGCCCGCGGGAACGTACTACCGGGATAAAAAGTATCCAATGTGTCAATCCAAGTTATAAACTATCTGTGTGCCAAATTTCATCTAAATCCATTCGGCTGGTTTTGCTTGATTGAGTAACAAACATCCAAACTTTCATATTTATAATATTTAGTAGGATTAACAAAAAGGTTAATGTGGCCTGCAAAATTAAAAGGCTTCACGGAATTATAATCATTAAAATAATTTAATCCCATTGACTGACTTCTAATAAATAAAAAGAAAAATCCTGACCGACTGACTGACTCATTAACGCCCAGCCCAAACCCTTGGACCTAGAAAGCTGAAATTTTGCACAGAGGTTCCCTTTATAATGTAAACAAGGAACAAGGGAGGATTTTTTGAAATTCGATCCCTAAAGGACTTAAATAGGGGATGAAAGTTTGTATGGAAAAACGTAATTTTTGTAGTTTAAACCATGAAAATTTGTATTTACCCTGTTGGTTGATCAGCGTTTTTGAAAAATCATCCCAGAAAAGGGTAAAATAGGGGATGAAAAATTTGTATAGGAAAAATCCGCGCGCCGAACAATGGATACTATAATAAGCAGGGTAAGAAGACTTTGTTTACCTGGATTAACACATAGGGTACTTTTAATCCCGGTAGTTCCACCCATCCCACGTTCCCGTGGGATGTTTTCCGACATCAAGCCGCGGGCAAAAGCTAGTCATGAAATAGTCGGGGTCGAGGGTGGTATTTTTTTTTTAAGATTACAATCAATGATGTATTGTAAATAGACGCGTCATACACGAACATTAGAGCTCTGAAAAACAGCGTCAACCATTAATGTAGCTGCTAGTACATACAATCATACAGTGCTTGAAGAACAGGATAGACCCATACCAATTCCTGTTGTTAGAAAGAGATAAACACATATATTTAGTTACGTCACTAGCGTTGCGCCGCGTCACTGGATGGTACGTGACTAATAACGCGACAGGCAATTACCTTACATTTATCTTGCCAATATTGAGCACCGGTAACGCATCTAAAGGTAATATATATTTGATTATAATTCTGTAAATGTACATCGAAATGTGTTATGGTCGCAAATCATATATTATTCAACAAACAACCTGACGCTGACCTTCAAATTGCTTTCAATTATCAGAGAATTGGTATTAGTTTTTGAAGTGAATTATTACGATGACCACAAAATATTCCACTATAAGAAGAAAGCAATACATACCTAACACTAGCAGCGACGTGGAATACGATGTTCACACGATTCACAATCAGAGCTCGGTCTTCTTCAGATAGTCCTGAAAACATATACAGGAATAAAAAGATACGTCATAGGTTACACAAAGTCGGCGATAATAGTCTCTCAATTAAAATTGTACAGTAAAACTTTCCGGAATTCTTTTTAAATTATATTAAATTAAAATGATTGGATGTTTATTCTCACAAAAACTAACTTAATTAAACCTATTCACAACTTAAAAAATGGCATCAAAAAATTCATCCGCATCGCTGTCGACTGGTAATGTTCCCAAGAGACTGGCAGCATTACCATGTTGTATGGCAATGCTTAGCCGCTGGCCAAGGTACAAACCAGCCCTTGGGTCACGGGAAGTTGCAACCAGCCTTTTTGAGATTTCCCTAAAGAGACCATGAGCACTCGGACCCCACGGCCCAAGAGTTTCAACCCCAAACGGCTCGAAAATTGATTATTTTAGTACCAAGGTGAGTAGAGGGGGCGGCATGTGGGTAGCGTCGAGTGAGGAGAAGTGATTGCAAGACGAGTCAGTCTTGTGCGGACAAAGAACAAATGCAGACCTCCATTTTTACACGCTTTATATTAGCTTCACTTGTATGTTTGTTTGTTTGTATGTAACCGACTCCTTTGGACGCTATTAGGACCCACTTTAAACGGTCAGATTTCATTTAAACTTTGTAGACTTATCGAGGACCTATGACAATTCAATAATTTAAAAAAAAAATAGAAAAAAACACGCTTTTGTAGTTGGCAAAAAAAACAAAAAAAAACACGCTTTAAAAACCAAACTAAAAAGTAGAAAATAATTTAATTCTATTAAAAAGCGTGGGGTGCTTTTTGAGGTATTTTTACAATTAATATCAAGCTCCCCACGCTTTTTTTTGAGTTTTTTAAACTATTATTTTTCCTACACGAAACTGCCGGCTTGCAAATCTATATATCTATTGCAGGATTTTGTGTGACGTCAGTATGATGCGTAGTTCGGCCGTGGCGGTGTAGATGCCGCCACAAATCTATGCCAGTCAACCATGATCAATGACCATAGTAGAGTGACAAGTCTTCAAATCTTATCATCATTAATTCTGCTACTGGACATTTGACATACCAACCGGCCTTAGAGTGAAAACCTCGTAAGTGTAAAAGAAGTAACTTTTCAGGAGGAAGAAAAATATGCCGAATATGCTGACGGATGCCAGTGTTTACAAAGTTGTCGTTTACTTTCATAGGTGGCGTTATGAGTATCGAATGAACATATTAGCGAGATCAGGATGTGCGTTGCAAGGTTTTCTTCCTAGAAACGCAATAAAATAAATTTGGACAAAAATGAATTCCCGAGGTTTTCACTCTAAGGCGACCAACATTTAATTTAAATTCTACTTTGAAACAAACTTACCTAAACCAATTTCGAGTACATCTCCTGCGATGACAAACACTTTTGATTGGAAGTCAGGTCTCTCCTTGCGAAGTCTGTCAAAGCACTGAAAATAAGAAAATACTCGATATTAATGGAACTCCGAGTCAAAATCAAAATTAAAAGTCATTTATTCAAACTAGGCTGCGAGTCAGCACTTTTTGAACATCAAAATGACATAAGACAGTCCCCCACTCACCACTTCCTAGTGCTTTAGCTGGGAAGAAGTGGCGCAACAAACTTCCCGAGTGCCTTGTTGGTCGCAAGCACTACTACTACTGCTGAGCACACGAACCATCCTATTCCCGGACACACAAACCATCCTATTCGACCCGTAAACCATCCTATGGTACTATTTGCTGACGACAGCACTGTAGTAGTTAAACGTGATGGTCCTATGACTTATGAAAATGAAATAAATCTGACTTTAATCATGGTTTGACAAAAATAATCATATTAAAAATCTTAGAAAAGACTAAAATTACGCAGTTTCACCAGAGAGTTCCAAGTAAGATCCCTGATATTCATTATTTAGGGACTCAAATAAAGTCAAATACTGTCACCAAATTCCTTGGCATCACACCGCACAATGGACGACAGAACCAACTTTCAAGGTATGTTTTGCAATGAATACCGCGAACGTTTGCACTGTTATGTTGGTACAAGTGAAAGAGAAATAGCTAGCCTTGTCTATCCTGATCATTTTAATACAAAAACAAAAGAGATAGGTTGCTTAGTTCCACAGAAAAATGCAAAACAGTGCGCCCACAGACTATCTGCCGTACCACAGCAGATGTCAGTCCACTGTAATTTTAAATCTGCCGTGGTACGGCGTATGTCATTGTACGGGTTGATAATAATTTGACCTGGAGATCCCAGACAGACAAAATTTGTAAAAATATTAGTTAATTCGCATATGTGCTTTACAAACTGTCAGACTGTCAGTCTAGAATCGGTACTAATGGCATATCACGGTAGACTGTCGCGCTGTGTGTCACGGCCTGGAAGAGATCGCAGAAAGCGATAAGGCCGCCCATTGTATGTTTTTAGTGTTAATTTTTTTTTGTAATGTATTTTCTGGTGTACAATAAAGCATATATAAATAAATAAATAATAAATATACTGTCAATCTAGAATCGGTACTAATGGCATATCACGGTAGACTGTCTGTCTAGAATCGGTACTAATGGCATATCACAGTATACTGTCAATCTAGAATCGGTACTAATGGCATATCACGGTAGACTGTCCGTCTAGAATCGGTACTAATGGCATATCACGGTAGACTGTCAGTCTAGAAGCGGTACTAATGGCATATCACGGTAGACTGTCAGTCTAGAATCGGTACTAATGGCGTAACACTTAGGTATGGCATAATGTGTTGGGGTAACTGAGTCAATAGAGAATTTGTATTTAGAGCTCAAAAAAAATGTATCAGATCTATGTGTGGCCTAAATAACACCGACAGTTGTCAACCGTTCTTTGAAAGTCTAAACATTCTTACCCTACTATCATTGTATATCTACAAAAGGAATATATTTGTCAAAACACACATCTCGCAATACAAAATTACTTCAAAAAGCTACTCGTACTATAGAAAGTTACGCGACAAAAATAAGTTAGAACTCGAAATAACACATGGCAGAACAGCCCTAATTAATAAAAGTACTTTCTATATGGCGACAAAAAGATTTAACAAGCTGCCTGAAACTTTAAAATCATTAAATCTGGAAAAAACAAAAGTGTACTTAAGAAAATTTTAATTGATAAATGTTACTACTCAATAAAGAACTATTTGGATGACAATTCTATAATCCCTCCTTCAGTTAAGCATTGTTTGGACCTCCTGTATTCATTTGATTAATTGACATTATCCTGTTTTTATTTTTTGACATATCTGTTTTGTCTATTCTTATTTTTGACATATTCGTACTTGTTTTGACATTAAGAGCTCCCTCTTCGCGAGAATTACTGCTTCGCAGCGGCGTACGTGAGGGAGAGGCAGTACATGCGTCCTCACGGCCCTAGCCTCCGCAAGAGACGCCCTGGGCGTCGGGAATCCCAGGCTGATTCCCGGCCACCGCTGGCGCGGGCTTGCGGACGGCGAGTAATGGGTAGCTCACTGTCCGGTAAGGGCCAAGTCCGTGTCGACGGTGCGTTATGTTCCACGCGCGCCTCAAAGAGATGTCAGCAACAACTGATGGGGCCCGCAAGGGCCGATGCCTGCCAGGGGTGCGGGTTGTTCGAAAGAGATACCGCGGCCCCTGGCACACAGGCAACTGAGTGAACACGGGTGGGTTTTAGTCAGTGAAAGTCTGCCACGGCCTCCTGCTCCACCCAGAGCGGGAGAAGTCATTTGATGATTTCCCACCCAGAAAAAAAAAACCGTTTGCTCTTGGTGAAACAGAAACGACCATCCCGAAACAGCCGTGTCCGGTGAGGACCTGTGTCAGGCGTCAGGTGAGGACGCCATGCCGCCACTCAAGCCACTCATCAAAGAGGGGACTTACCGCCGCAATCGTGGCGTGCCCAGCACTGGGTTGCGACAATCGCACTCTCCACGTCACCATGAGATCCACCATGAGTCCACCGTGCCGCGATTTCCCGCGGCAGCGGAGTTACGCCCTGGCGTTTGACCTCTTCGCGCCACTCCCAAGTGTGCGCGAGGACCTTTGCCTCCAGATCTCATGGCGGCAATCCGGCAAGGAGGCCCGCCGCCTCACCGGAGATCGTGTGGTATCCCCGTACCATCTGGATGGCCATGATCCTATGGGCTGCCTTCAACTGGCGTGCTGGTTGGCGCCTCAATGTAGGTGCCCACACCGGTGCTCCGTATAGGGCCATGGCCAGCACGACCCCCGCGAAGAGCCTCCGGCAAGAGGCGTTTGGCCCCCCTAGATTGGGCAGGAGTCGCTTTAAGGCAGCCCCGGCCCACTCCAGTCTGGGAGCCAAACGTCGGAAAATAGCAAGCGGTCAGTTTTAAACATGAAAAGGATGAAAGTGGTCAAAATGTGGGGCCATAAACAGGCACTTACGTAATTGATCCCTCAAGCAACAAAGATGGAAAGTGATTTAATATGAATTTCTTGAAAATGTCTCACGGGTGTGAATCAGTTTTCCTTCAACAATTCAGAAGAATAGAATCGGTTGCGGGAATCCGCTGGATCGTCATAACCTATCTAGCCTTTTAATAACTAGATTGGGACCGGTCCGTTTTTTAGTGTAACCGAATGCAACTGAGTACCAGTATTTAGGGAATCAGCTGGATGCAAGAAGCACATCAGTCGTCGATGGTACGACGTTTGACCTCCAATATTGACCGCAAAACGTTTCCGGTCTATGACCAGCAGTGGACGTCTCCCGGCTGAATGACTGTATAATACTACTGTCACTCAGTCACTGGTGTGACTGCACTACTCTACGAAGACTGAAGACATCGTAGAATACATACGGGTAAAGACCAACTGGACTTTGAGGGTGGAGAAGTTGGAGGCGTGCCATAACACCAACTTCAAGTTGTTCGAGGTGTGCGTTCCGTCTCACCGTTTGGTGACCTTCCTCACGGAGGAGTTTTGGCCGAAAGGTGTGCTACATTAGCGTTTCCGCGGCCAGCTACGCGACACCTCGCAGCGTAAGACGACGCCGTCACTTCGTGTGCAGTAGTTTTTATTAAGATTGTTGTATACAAGATGCATTAGGTTATAGTTATTGTTTTATACTTATGTATGTATTGTGTTTTATGGGCCACAGTTGCCTGAAATAAAGGATAAATAAATAAATAAATATTTCTGACACTAACTTGACTCACGTTACAATACTTCACCTGGAAGTGAGTCGAGTGACTAGAGATTGCTGTTATTATCATGTGCCTAGCATTTTTCGCCTTTGAGATCGGCTCCCAGTCATAACTGGATACGGCTGAATACCATTATTTTATATAGCACGACTGCCTCTGATCTCCACAACCCAGATGCTGGGTGTACCCCTTGGTAAGACTAATAATATGTCAGAACTTTCAGGCTTCTCGACCAGCGTCACTATGTGGAGGTTGAGTCGGTTTCGGGATCCATAACTTCCATGTTTTGATAGTTAAACAGCAGATTTTTTTTAGATAATCTATAATAAATATACTTTAAAATAATATACAGTTTATGGATATAAATAAATATTTAATAGTCATAAAAAAAATGAAATATTGAAAAATGATCAGAAATTTACGACTATCTTTAAATAATGTGACCTAAAATATTATAATGAATACAAAATAAACTCTTAAATTTACTGTTATTAAATTAATAAAATAAAAACTCCAAACTACTAGCTCCAAAGCTTCATCTATAAGTCCCAGAGACTTTTTATTGGTGGGTTTTCTTAAACTTGTTATGTAAGGGTCCGAAGTGTACAAAAGTGTATGTAGAACATCTTCATTTGTTGCTACTCTAGAGCATTTTCTAGCATGACAGTCTTAAATAGTCTTGAATAGTCTTTGTTCCTTGATTCCTGAGCATCTTTGGAGAGCTGTCCAAGAGGTAACACTGAATAATGCCGAATGACGCTTTCCTCGTGAATTAGTACTTTATGGACAGATGATGGCATATAATACCACATATATTTATTAACATATCGTTGTGGAAAGTATGCTGTCCGAATTTCGTAGCATTAATTACTTATCCACTTGACATAACTTGAAGTAAAACATAAAATCGTTTTATCAATTCCTCATCTACACCAGTAATTTCTGCACTGCACTGATAATTTTGAAAACATCGTCTAGTTCTATTACCGTCATTGCTGTTACCAGTACCTTGCTGAGGTTTATCTATATTTAAACCTAGTTCTTCCCTGAACCTTCTTTGTACGTATGTCTTCTTTTGTTTTTTCAAGTCTTTATTTTCTGTTGTTGTAGCAGACCATTTTTCGAAGTCTAGATTATAAGATATATGTAAAATTCGTATAAATCTAATCCAGCAATGCAAAGTCGAAAGTCCATACTGATAAGAATTTTCATCAACCGGTTTATTTTTCACTTTTTCTAAATTGTTCATTTCTGTAGGTCTTGCACCACAAATAGTGCATACAGCACCTGATGAAGTTTCTGACAAAACTTGAGCCACTTTCCCGTCAACCATTGTTAAAAATAATGTATGTTTGGTTTCAATACCTTCACCATTTATATTGATTGAACTTGGTGTAAGAGCGTCTTTTTGAGCTTTAATTTCATTAACTACACTTGTAGTCTTCTCAGGTGTCTCTTTTGAAACTACAAAATCTTACTGATGATGGAGCAGGGTTTTCCCAGGTAGTTTCAGAGGCACTAATGAAAATATAATTTTTTTGTCAAAAATTAACTCACTCTCTTCAGCTAAGACTTGCTTGTATTCACTTTGTCCACTTGAGCCATCACAGCCCCACTTAGAATACAGCATTAAATGTGTTATACCAACTTTGTATACACCATCGATTTGTAAAATTCTTGCAATAGTGTGATCCAGCAGATCTTGAAGTTTTACTTCTGCTTTAATATTATTAATTTCTATGCTTGATCTTGGTGGGTAGCACTTTCCTTTAGCTTCCTGAATTGACATATATGATGGAAATAATAAGCAATTCTTCGTGATTAAGTAATTCCTCATGTTTTCATACTTTGCCATAATAAGGTCTAACTCTATGAAAATACTGAGAGCTT
The DNA here is from genome assembly GCA_949091785.1 of Polymixis lichenea. Classification (NCBI taxonomy): domain Eukaryota; kingdom Metazoa; phylum Arthropoda; class Insecta; order Lepidoptera; family Noctuidae; genus Polymixis; species Polymixis lichenea. Next base: position 9,816,448 of record OX420959.1, read on the forward strand.
CATCTTTAGAGTACGCTGTTAAATGTCCCAAATCAATTTAAAGATTTTGACGTATTTCCCTTTTTTTTCATAGGCAATGCTCGTAAAATTTCGACAGTGAATGCTTCTTCTGTTTCTCCTTCAGATCTCAATCCCTGAAGATATGAATTCAGTATAAAATCAAAGCCACATGTTTCAAGCAACTCCCTGTTTTTTCGTCTTTGTGTTCTATCAGAACTGTCTTCGTAGGTTTTAGAAGGGCGTCCTCGCTTCCCCGTTGATGTCGAAGCCTAGAACGAAGAACCCTATTTTATACAAATTAATTGATTTGAAACGTGTGCAAAATGTGATAGAAAGAAGGAATCATCATTAGGTGGTTATGCGGTTTCCGATATGTTTTATTGATAAGTTATTGTGCGTGTGAACTAAAATATTGTGAGAAATACTCGATACGGTATGTAAACATAAACTGCAACTAAAAAAATATTACAAGTATAACCTGTATCAACTAATAAATCAAATAACATCACCTACGTATTTATAAGAAATTTTTACTATTTCATGTTAAAATAGATTAACAAACGTTGTGCAATGAAGTTGCAACTTTTTTTCTTCCTGAATAACAATATTAAATTTCCTATCAAATAACATCATTTACAGACCTTCGGCAAATTTCGCCAACTGTCAAAACTCTAATTGAAAGTTTCAGATACGCAAAAATGATATGTCATGAAATAAATATTTCTAGTAAATATATTATAAAATATATAGCATATTTATACATACCAGACAAAATTATACATTATAAGCTTTCTGGAATGGTATAATACTTGTATAGTTTTATTCTAAGTGGGGCTGTGATGGCTCAAGTGGACAAAGTGAATACAAGCAAGTCTTAGCTGAAGAGAGTGAGTTAATTTTTGACAAAAAAATTATATTTTCATTAGTGCCTCTGAAACTACCTGGGAAAACCCTGCTCCATCATCAGTAAGATTTTGTAGGCCCATTTTAATAGCATTTTCAAAAGAGACACCTGAGAAGACTACAAGTGTAGTTAATGAAATTAAAGCTCAAAAAGACGCTCTTACACCAAGTTCAATCAATATAAATGGTGAAGGTATTGAAACCAAACATACATTATTTTTAACAATGGTTGACGGGAAAGTGGCTCAAGTTTTGTCAGAAACTTCATCAGGTGCTGTATGCACTATTTGTGGTGCAAGACCTACAGAAATGAACAATTTAGAAAAAGTGAAAAATAAACCGGTTGATACGATGGCTACAAATTAAATGTGTTATACCAACTTTGTATACACCATCGATTTGTAAAATTCTTGCAATAGTGTGATCCAGCAGATCTTGAAGTTTTACTTCTGCTTTAATATTATTAATTTCTATGCTTGATCTTGGTGGGTAGCACTTTCCTTTAGCTTCCTGAATTGACATATATGATGGAAATAATAAGCAATTCTTCGTGATTAAGTAATTCCTCATGTTTTCATACTTTGCCATAATAAGGTCTAACTCTATGAAAATACTGAGAGCTTCATCTTTAGAGTACGCTGTTAAATGTCCCAAATCAATTTAAAGATTTTGACGTATTTCCCCTTTTTTTTCATAGGCAATGCTCGTAAAATTTCGACAGTGAATGCTTCTTCTGTTTCTCCTTCAGATCTCAATCCCTGAAGATATGAATTCAGTATAAAATCAAAGCCACATGTTTCAAGCAACTCCCTGTTTTTTCGTCTTTGTGTTCTATCAGAACTGTCTTCGTAGGTTTTAGAAGGGCGTCCTCGCTTCCCCGTTGATGTCGAAGGTTCAAATTTACAAGTAGGATCTTTCAGATTTACAGGAAATATGACGTTCAACCACACGCTATTCTGATTTAAAAAAATTACCTCGTCTCTGCCAGATTTAGTGTAGCGTTGACGAAAGTTAGTAATAAGATTTTTTTGTACACTAGCGACAATTTTAGCGATGTTTACCTCGGAAACGTTGATAAAATTATTCGGTATATAACGTGTTAAAGCATCAACATAATTCCCGTCACTTTCAATTAAAACAAGACATAGGTCTCGTCTGGTACGGTTTAGGAGAATTCACTCATTGCGAGAAGGTAGTTGGTTAGGTACACATTTAGTAACGACAATGACGAACAAAAACCGTATGTAATTATTGAGTTTTTATACAAATTAATTGATTTGAAACGTGTGCAAAATGTGATAGAAAGAAGGAATCATCATTAGGTGGTTATGCGGTTTCCGATATGTTTTATTGATAAGTTATTGTGCGTGTGAACTAAAATATTGTGAGAAATACTCGATACGGTATGTAAACATAAACTGCAACTAAAAAAATATTACAAGTATAACCTGTATCAACTAATAAATCAAATAACATCACCTACGTATTTATAAGAAATTTTTACTATTTCATGTTAAAATAGATTAACAAACGTTGTGCAATGAAGTTGCAACTTTTTTTCTTCCTGAATAACAATATTAAATTTCCTATCAAATAACATCATTTACAGACCTTCGGCAAATTTCGCCAACTGTCAAAACTCTAATTGAAAGTTTCAGATACGCAAAAATGATATGTCATGAAATAAATATTTCTAGTAAATATATTATAAAATATATAGCATATTTATACATACCAGACAAAATTATACATTATAAGCTTTCTGGAATGGTATAATACTTGTATAGTTTTCATTGCTAGCTCACTAGAAAATAATTCAGAAAAAAATAAAATTAAGATATTCTTGTGATAATTTTTGAATCATCGTATTTAGATGCTTTTTAATATAAACCAGTACCAGCCACATACATAATTTATGTATAATATAGTAGATTAACTTCTAAGCTACAGTTTGAGGTTATAATACAAGTACCTACGCTGATTTTTACAAAATGTATTTATGGCCAGCCTCTCTTAGGCGCCTCCACATAGTGCAGCGGTTTACTGCGGCATGGAGTGGTCTCGATATGTAAATATGGTCACTCATCTACGTGTATCTTTACCAGAGCTATTCTGTAAAAATCTCACGGTGACAACTTAGGTGAAGTGAGCTTGGAGTCGGGTGTTAATAGTGCCAATCCCTAGCAGCAGGTGAAATGACAACTCACTTCACCTAAGTTTTCACGGTGAAATTTTTACAGAATAGCACTACTGATCGATCGACACGCAACAAGCAACTAAATGATAGTATAGGCTGGCCTGAAGGTCACGAAAACAAAACATGCAAATCACGTATCTGCCGCTTAGGAGACTGTACGTAGGGACCGTCGATATGTCACCTCAAAATGACTTGCAAGAGGTCACCTGGTGATAATTATGCTGTATAACTAGACTATCATCATCACAATCCTTCGACATATCGTCATTCATTTGTCATCGACTCACAAACCTTTTGTAACATGATATAAATGCATACAATAGACCGACTTTGACATTTGACATCTACTACGAAATGTATGAATATTTATAAAATTTCACACAAATTTATGCAGTTAGGCACGAAAAAAAGTCATTCGCGTTCTTTTTAAATTTAAATTGGATACATTACAAATGGGTTTTTAGAAAATTTGTGTCTTTTGAAGAAATATTTGTAGGTAGGTACGACCAGTGGCGTTCATTTTTATTTGGACTTCCATTAAAGAGACCGCATACGATTTGAAAGCAAATTCATTTGTTTTTCAAGTTAAAATCCATATTAATCAAATCACGATTCTGGCTGCATGCAGTGTGCGATAATTTTAGCAGTTTTCAGTTTTAGCAGTTATCAAGAGGACATCTTGATCTGCGTGCCTTTGTTCCATAAGGTAAAAGCGGATAGTTGCCACTCTTTTTGAAAACACTCTATTTCTGTCAGTCCTGGCCTATACTTTGGTTTTTTATCTACAAAGTTTTGAAAAGTAAAAAACATTATCTTTAATATTTCCATGGTATTAGCGATTTTTGCGGATCTCTATATTTTGGGACACCTATCCCACATAGAGTTGCCTAATCCATATAAATTACGTTTAGGATAGATGCCCCGCCGAGAAACAGGACATCTATCCCGCATAAACTTTGATTGCATTTTGCCTTCCCATGCAATCGCTCAGAGACATGCGACACGGTCAACTTAGTGGTAGTTGGAGAGTCTTTCGATAGATTAATAAAAGAGGATGCGTTTCATCCGCGAAACTAGAGTAATTACAATCGGGGCTACTATACCACTTGGGCAACTATCCTGGCTTTACCCTAGTAGGTACTTAGAGGCGCGCTATTTTTACACGCTTTATATTAGCTTCACTTGTATGTTTGTTTGCTGGTATGTTTGTATGTAATCGACTCCTTTGGACGCTATTTTGACCCACTTTAAACGGTCAGATTTCATTTAAACTTTGTAGACTTATCGAGGACCTATGAGAATTCAATAATTAAAAAAAAAAATGAAAAAACACGCTTTTGCAGTTAGCAAAACTAAAAAATAGAAAATAAATAATAGTTTAAAAAAACTAAAAAACACGCTTTAAAAACCAAACTAAAAAGTAGAAAATAATTCAATTCTATTAAAAAGCGTGGGGTGCTTGATATTAATTGATTATAAAAATACCTCAAAAAGCACCCCACGCTTTTTAATAGAATTAAATTATTTTCTACTTTTTAGTTTGGTTTTTAAAGCGTGTTTTTTAGTTTTTTTTTTTAACTATTATTTATTTTGGCTCCCATTCTCGCAGCCGTAACGTTATTCATTCACTCCCATTTCCTTCCTTTCAGTATCAGTGTGATAATCTATTCATCTATTTTCCGGTCGGTCAACCTCTATAAATATTTATTAATATTGTACAAAAAACAAATTGTCAATTCTACTGTCTTACATACGAGGTGAATGACCTGCCTGACCCACAGCCTTCACTCCTTACAGACTATGGCATTAGCATTTTTGTTAGTAGTTAAATTGGTTGTTAAATTGGTTGTTAAGATCTGATATGCAACCACTTCATGTGAAATATTGGTATCCAGCTGCATCAGTTAGACCAGTTTCGTGCCTCAGTACGCACGTAAAACTATAAGGTCTATAACAGATGAGATATACCTGCTAATCTCCGTACCCGGCCTTCAAGGTGTTGCTAAATACCTGGTACGAAAACCTGGTTTCAAAATACTTCTAAGTATTTGGGTGTTATGATTTCGATAAGTAAACGTATGCGATAAGTATGGTATGCCTCCAATATAATATAGGTACGACGTTTCAATACATATGCGTTAAGAGATATGGAATATACAACCCACGTAAAAAATCAGAATATTGTCGACCTACGTACGTACTTACACTAAAAATCGTAAATTTACTTCATACACGCAATAATATTGACTAACTTCAACAAACATAAGGAACTCTTTGGTATGACGAAAAAATGTTGCGCAATTATGTTCCATATAAAAACGTAGACATTGGTATGTATAACTTTTTTCTAACTGAATGAGATCGTCCAAACGTTCCTAAAGCATAAATGACGCTTCGGGTCCTGCCGTAAGCTGACGGGTAGCTTCGGGTGGCTTCGGCGTGCCGATGCCGCACGTACTGGCCACTACCTTGTGGTAGCGGTTCGTATCGTACGTTAACTTATACGTATGACCTCATACCTTCAAGGTATTTATCCAGTATTTCGGTCTGTACCCGGGCTGCGTACTGGGAAGCACGTACTTGATTTAAATACCTGTTCCAGTATATACGACTCGCCTCTATATAGGTCCTGTTATTTGTAGTCGTGTGCTGTGCAGCTGTGCTGCTGGACAGTTTGTTGCGCCACTTCTTCTTCCCAGCTGAAGCACTAGGAAGTGGTGAAGACCGGGCGTTTTGGGGGACTGTTTTATGTAATTTCGATGTTGAAAAAGTGCTGACACCAGCCTAGTTTGAATAAATGACTTTTTGATTTTTTTTTTTTGTTGTCAGATAACCAGCCGCTTCATGGGAAATACTGGTATCCAGCTGCATCGGTTAGACTGGAAGCCAACCCCAACGTAGTTGTGAAAATGCTCGGCAGATGACGATGCCATGAGCTATTTTCATTTTAGTTTACTAGCTTTGACCAGCGACTTCGCCCGCGTGGAGGTGGAAAATTAGCCCACGGCAAAGTGCTATACCAGGATAAAAGTATCATGTGTGTTAATCCAGGTATAATCTTAAACGGTGTTATACACGGTGAAATTTTAATGGTTGTTTTCCCGCAGCGAAATGGTTTTGTCTTGGTAATATAATCGTTTTATAAACAAATAAATTTATTAGAAACAAAAAATGTCAGATTAACCATTGTGAAAAATCACCACGTGCGAGAGTTTATGTATTTGCTTTAAACATTTATGCATCGCTGTTCCCTTTGCCAGCGCGGCGCGTGCGATTCGAGTAGTACCTACAAGTTACCTCTAGTGTTACTATTGAGTAGTGTTTTATCGATTTGATGATTATTTTTTTAATTATTTTAAAACAATAAAATCCTTATTTTTTTACTTTTATTCTATGCTTCGAAAGTACTCCTTATGGCAAGTTGTTCTGCCGCGGGAAAACAACCATTAAAATTTCTCGTTGTATACTATCTGTGTGGGCCGTTTTTGCGTGACAAAAACATTCACATAATTATATTCACATATCGTGCTAAAATATTAGTACAATTCCTTTACAGGTAAACATAAAATACTTACAACAGAAGAGAACAATTGAGCTAATCTATCTTCTGATTTCACTCCCTTCTTGTTTCTCAGAAGTAGGTAGATCCTGTCAAGATCTGGGCAGGAGTAAAGCAGCTTCTCTATCAGCACCTTGCCCATAAACCCTGGAAAAAATGGAGATCGAAACTTGAAGTAGTTTACCAAAAATCCAATACAAGAATTCTAATGTAATAAGCAGAGATCGGATGTTCGGATAACCTAACGTGTTGGCTAATATGGAACGCGCTTTTGTATCGAAAAAATCTTCATTTAATATAAAAAAAATGTTTTAATTAACACACACCACCGCCACTCTTACAGACTTTATACACCCTACTTACAGATATTTACATCGCGATTAATTTTACATAAATATGTGTCTGAATAGCTATGCAATCCTAATAATTTAGAAGTCGCTTCCATACTATACACCTGACTAGTTATGCATTCCCGGTGGTCCTAGCATCCCGGGATATTTTTATCAAAAAATATTTTTTAAGCATTCCATACTTTCATAATTAAAAAATAACTTTAGGTAAATATGCATCCGATTATCCGATCTCTAGTAATAAGTAATCATTTGTTAGTGGTAGGGTAAATTCGGACAGAACGGAAAAATCTCGAGCAATTTACTGGTTCCATTGAAAATAAGATCGTATTACCGTAGTCTAAAGTAGAAAATTGTACGATTTTTTTTTTTCAAAGTGACTTTTGGCCCTACTAAGGCGAGTTAATTCGTGCGAGTCGACTAATAAGCAGTCTTTTGTTGACGTGGCAATCGTAATTTCTGGAGTAAATCGCTTTTGATGATGATGATGCTCGTAACCAATGATATTCCTGTTGTTAGAAAGAGATAAACATATATATTTAGTTACGTCACGAGCGTGTCGCCGCGTCACTGGATGGTACGTGACTAATAACACTACCGGCAATTATCTTGCATTTATCTTGCCAATATTGAGCGCTGGTAATGCATTTAAAGATAATATATCATTGGCTATAGCCCGGAATTTGGAAGTTGGCGGTGTGATACCCTGCGTCTGATCTCTCTCCGGTCCTGTCAGATTGCGTGCCGTGCCATCGGACTATGAGAGAGTGAGAAGAGAGAGTCACTTGTGCACTATAATATCTACTGCTGCGAAGGCTAATCTCTGTTGAGATTGGCTGCCATAGCCGAAATACGGTCTGGAGGACTGTTCAATGCGCGAGCAAAAACATCAAAAACGTTTAATGAATCGCACGCAAGCTGTTCGCTAGTCATTCATTTGCGGAAATCAATGTCTGCACAGTTATTATTGTGTCATTGATGATGATTATCTACTAGAGATGGGCCGACTATGACTTTGGCCGACTAGTCGGCTAAGCCGATCGTTGCTTTCAGTTGAGTTTGGGTGACATCGCATCGGCGATGTTCAAAATGGCAAACATATTTATTGCCAATTGTTATAGAGTTTCTCCTTTTTTGTTGGAAGTATTAATTAATTTGATTTTATTTAATTTCTGGATCTAAGTCCAATTAATTAGTGGACCAAACGACGGGTCCCTATTCCTTCCTATCCTACTCTAGATTGCACTAATAGTAAACTGCGAAACTGATTCTGTAATAAAAGATAATATCAGTAACGATTTCAATTTCATTTCAATCACCACCTTTAAAAAATTTAAACATATTAATACGAGTCAAAAATGGGCCGACTAATCGGCAGTTTTAGCCGACTAGTCGCCGACTACAAATTTAATATGGACGACTAGTCGGTACATAACTACACGCATTTGACAGTATTTACACAACGTGTAACATAATTACCTCAAGACCTCATATAATACAAAGAACAAAACTTTTTTTTAAGCAAACTGTTAAGTATTATAAAGAAAAATGTGTTGATCCTAGCATTACTTCATGCATTTAAAATTGAGTGCTATTTGCCTTGAAATAAGATTGAATTTTCTTTGGCTCAATTGGCCGTAGGTACGGCAAAATGCATAAGTTTTGAACCAAACGATACCCATGATAAAAATTATGTTCTGAAATCGATTCAGTAGTCAATTGGGAACAAACTACTTTCAGATCTTGCGTTTATTCTGTTACACGTTGTAAAATTCATTGTAAGTTTCTTGAACAGTATTTCTAACCAACAAAGGGGGTTGAAGTGTTCACGTTGACAATGACGTCTATAATATATTTTATTTGTAGAACTTACCAGAACCGCCAGTAATGAAAATTGTTTTTCCGTTATAAAACTCTGGTATATTTGGCACGCCACTTAAGTCTCGATCTTCTAAGAAACCCATTTTCCAAGTAATTTAGTTAAAAACTTAAAATAATAAAAACTTTTTAATGGAACACTACACTAATTAAACCAAAATTGGGTTCCAATTTTAAACACTGCCAGCGACAACTGTCAATCCCGGACTGTTCGAAAATTAAAAATCATTAAATTCTTCATTTAAATTGTTGATTTTAAATTTGTTTCAGCCAGTTATAAATAGGATAGCATTTTTTTCAACCAATCCCTAGAAAGACAATAATGTTATGCGCCTGAGTTGAAACGTCGACGTCAGTAAAATGATACCTTGATGACGACTGTGGTTCATTAAGGCGAATTAATTGAATAGTAATACTAAGTACGATCGTGACTCCGCCTGCGTGTCATCTTGTAACGATTCATCGACTTCAAAAAAGCTTGTTTTATAGGTATTCGTCCTGAACCTACCTATGTATGAGTATTTTGGATGCTCGAAGATTTTCTCAAAAACTACTGAATATATTTTTTTTTTTTTTTGGAAATAATTTCTTTTTGGACTTTTTTAATCCGAAGAATATAAAACCGGTATCTGTAGTGAACCTTTAAAAATCACGGAATAAAATGTAATAATAACATGTTCGAAAATCGCCGATTATGTCTTTTGTTGTTTCTTTTTTTAAATTTGATTCAAAGAATTTCGAAGATTTTCTTGATTGGCTTTATACAATCTAGTAGCTAATTGCGCAAACACACTATTACTTAGAATGTGAATCATTTTGAAGGCTAACGCTAATCCATTGCTCCATATCTTCGAAAAAAAATTCTGCTCAACAAAGTAAATAACGCATTAAATGTTGTTGAACTTTCAAAATTAAAGCCATTCCTACAGTTATTGTATAAAACAAACCTCCCCGCCGTGTCTGTCTGTCTATTCGCGATAAACTCAAAAAGTACTGAACGGATTTTCTGCCACTGGCACAAGCTAGTAAGTACTAATAATCCCGTCCCAAAAACACAATATTTGTACACTTTTCACAAAACAAGCAGCACCACTGTTTAAATTACGTAAATGCGTCACTCATCACTTTCTGAACAAAACAATACAAATTAAAATATAATACCTCCGCGATGAGTGCTCACCCTTAAATATTAATCAGCACGTTGTTTAAGTGCGGACTACGTTATTCATTAGCTGTTACGGGTAGTATACAATTTACAAATGTGTGGAATTAGAAATATTATCCATGACAATGTGAGGTCAAAATTAACACCTTTATAAGACTTTCAAATCTCGTATCTTAGAGGTTATGGCGGTCATTCCTAGGTCATTGACAGTCGAAACGGGACAGAAGCCCGAAAGTTTGACAGTCAGTCTTACATAAAAACTTAAAAAAAGAAAAACAACCGACTCCCTAAAAAACACTACAAAATGAAGAATAACTTTAATTTCGGAAGTCTTTGGATACGTCTTTTTATTTAATTTTTTGTCACCGCCTTCCGAAATTAAAGTTATTTTTCACTTTGCAGTGTTTTTTTGGAAGTCGGTTGTTTTTTATTTTTCACGTTTTAGTAATAGTACCGACCCCACACAATTCGAAATTTCATCATCCTTGGGGTCAATACAATGCATATTTATGCGATAGCAGCAATCGCGGTTTGTTTGCTGTAATTTTTTGAAGAGTTCCGTTGCCTGCCTCCGAAACGCATCATCAGAACTATATGAATTTTTATGGGACCATTTCGGAATAAACACCTTTCGAACAAAATAAATAATTTTGCAAATCCGTTTATGAAACGTGTAACGAAAAGGGTATATGCATACCAAGGGCACGGCTTCTTTGGATGATATCAAATGATATTGGAAGGGTTTTTTAACCCTATGTCTTCATGTTCGGAAGTTATGAAAATTTTTAGTACATTGGTACCAGAAACCGAACTTTTCAAATTGAAATAAACACATCGCTCGGAAGAGATTTATCGTGATGTTGACAAGTAACGTGGAAAGTTATTGACCTACGTAGTGCGGTGACATGTTTGTTATGATTTGAATTTAAGAAACATATGAAACCGAAAATTTGGTATCAATTCTTAAAGTATTTTATTTTGAGCTGAAACTATGTATAGTGATTCTATACCAGCTGTTATCTTTAGTGCTTAAGTATAGTAATAGAGTTTCTGTTACACCCTGTATATGACGGAGTTATGCCCGAGCATACATACAAAGAGAATATATATATGTTGCAGTCAAAACTCTTAACCAGTCAAAAGTACTATTGACTAGCAAAATCAGTCAAAAGTACTTTCGATTGAACAGGTTGGTCAAAAGTGGTTTTGACTGAAAATTATTGGTTATTAGTACTTTTGACTGCAAATTTGCGGTTAAAAGTACTTTTGACTGACGCTCTTCGTCAAAAGTAGTTTTAACTGCAATAAAGCATCAGTCAAAAGCACTAATATCTCGTTAGATGTTAATAAAAAAGATATTTATTAAATGTGAAATCGTTTAATATGAAAAATTTGCAGCTGTTCGTAATGTAATTGTTACGTTGGGCACCTCATCCTGCCGGATAAATTTTTCTTTGCAGCCATCAAATTCGGATCTGGAAAATAAAATGTTATAACCTGTTTTTACGCACACACGCCACACGCACTCACGCGCATATGCACACAAATTCATTTATATTTACAAATTCACTAAGTAGACGCACATTAAATTTGAAGCTGAATTTGGATTTTGGAGAAATTGTACTGCAGGTACGTACCTACACGTACCTGCAGTACAATTTCTCCAAAATCCCACTCTTTGTCCCAATCCTGTATAACTGCTCACAAGTAACTTCTAATACAACTCCAATTAAATTATGAAGGTCTGCCTTTCCTTTGTCTACGTCTGGGATTGGTATGGTCACATTGTCTCCGACTTTTAGTGGTTGATGAGATTGATCGCTTGCTGTTTTCATTCTCTTTGCTTGTTTTACTAAATTCAAATGCGCTTTTTCTCTTGATTCCAATATCATTGATTCGTTTCTGTTGTGTTCAAATATTTCTTCTTGTGCTTTGTTTTCTCCTTGTTCTTTGTTTTCTTCTTGTTCTTTACCTGTTTTTTTTTGCTTTATTTTTTTCTTGTTTGTCTTGGTTCTCTTCATTATCATCGAAGTTTTGATTCATTTCTGAGATTGCAACTTGCAAGTCTTCTTCATTTTGCAACCTACTTATAATTTCCAAAGGTAGATTAGATGTTGTTAGCCCCACTTTAGGTTCCGTTCCAAACATTGCTTGATACGGAGACTGCTTTATCCCTGAGTGAAATGCTCTGTTCTTCATGAATTGAACAAACTTAAGTTCATTCGACCAGTTAGTGGTTTTATTGTCTTCCATCCAAGATGCTAGCATTTGTTCAACATCTTGATTAGCCCTTTCCACGGAACCTTGACTTTGGCTATGACGTGGTTTCCCAGTTACTAGTTTTAGCTCCGGCCAATATGATGTTAATTCTTTTATAACTGAGTTAACAAACTCTCTGCCATTATCTGAGTGCAAAATACATGGTGCTCCAAAGGTCAAAAAAATATCCATTAATTGATATGCAACTTCAGTAGCCCTTTTTGATGTCAGTGGTTGCAAAATTACAAATTTAGTCAAATGATCCTGATAAACCATAATAAATTTATGCCCACGATCTTCTTGCGACTGCATGTCAATAAGATCGACTTGGCAGCGGCTGTTCATTTCAGTGTGCAGGATTGGTTTCGAAACCAGACCCCTCCTTTTCTTGCTTTTCTTCCTTTGGCATACTTCGCACATTGATAAATATATATTAATCATTTCTTTTGTAACATTAGCGTACTTTTTTGCCGTTTCATTCTTAAGTCTATCGCGACCACCATGCCCTATAGAAATATGAGCAGCATCAATAATGTCGTAGATTTCCTCAGCCGGCAAAAAATATTTGACAGGTTCTGTGTTTGTAACTAATTTTTGTATGCCACAAACTTCAATGATGTTAAAGCGTTTTAGTCAACTGTACTGTATTGGTGTTTTCTTTTCATCAAATTTCGCGTCTTCCACATCCATTGCAATTTTTTCTTTTGTCATCACAATGACTATCTTTCATATCTTCTATCGCTAAAATTCTTTGCAAAAAGCTTTCTTTCTTTTCGTAGTCACCCATTTTTGTTGTAATATCAGTACGTTCTCCACTAATAATGAGTAATATAAAAGTTTATATGTGCGTTTGTCGTTATTTTTATCGACCACCTTAACTTTTTAAGAGTTTTGACTGATACAACTAGTCAAAACCACTTTTGACGGAATCACTTAGTCAAAAGTACTTTTAACCAACTCCATTGGGCAAAAGTACTTTTAACTGTTATTTTAGTCAAAAGTATTATTGACTAAAGCATACGGTCAAAAGTACTTTTGACTGATTTTGCTAGTCAATAGTACTTTTGACTGGTTAAGAGTTTTGACTGCAACATATACCGGCTGACATTTTTTAGCGTCTGGACAACAATATGACGTTTTGTGTAAGTAGAATAGAACTCATATACCCTAATATTTACCTGGTACCATTTATTTAATAAAAGTTCCGAATATCCTTAAAATACATGAAAAAGAATACATCCTACGGCACTCGCGTAAAACGAATATTATCCAAAATAGGTAATAGTAAACGGCGTCAGCTGCGATTGCACATGAATGAAGCATGATGGAAGTGTGAGCGAGACGCTAGCATTAACTTCGCTCTCCTGCGCACAGGACGATACCGCCTGATCCCTACACACTCACGCACACATTTGCGCGTGTACCTACATACGTCACCGTGCTGTATGTAGTTTTAGTAGGCTTATAATTTGATACACTGAGTGACGCGTGTCTTGAAACCGTAAACCAAATAAATTACGTCTCGTAAGATCGGTAAAGCTTTGATAGAAATGTAAACAAACCGCTGATGTTAAATACTTATAACAATCACTCACATTCTTATGTATTTCGAAGGTTTTAACGTGATGTGTAATAAAAAAGGATTCCAACAAGGTTGTTTAATCCAAATCGGATACTACAACTTACTAGGCGTATTTAAAGATCGTAATCAACTTATTTACAAATAATAATACTGATTAATTTTTACAAAATTACAGAAAATGAGTTATTATTTACAAGAAAAAGTACCTTTTCAACGATATTGCAATATTTGTTCTAAATGTCCACCGTTTCTTTCTAAACACAAACTCCCACGTTTTTGCAAATTGGTTGTTAGACTCCTAAGCGTGTCTCTGTCACTTTTCAGAATATTAAAAACGTCTATTATTCGCTGTTTTAACTCATTTACACTACGAGCTTCTTCGGTGTACACTAAGCGTTTTAGTTCAACCCACAAATAAAAGTCTAATGGCGTTAGGTCTGGTGATCTCGCCGGCCAGTTCACAGGTCCACCGGGACCTATCCACTTATCACGGAATTCACTATCTAAATACGCGAGCACAGATCGCTCGTAGTGAGCTGGACACCCGTCGTGCTGAAAGTACATGTCCGGCAGATAGTCCAGAGGAACGTCTTCCAACATTGTGTCGATAACGGACTGTATAATTTCACGATACATTATCCCTGTCAATCGACCTTCGATACAAACTGGACCCATTATGCCAACGTGTATTATCCCGGCCCAAACATTGACACTGAATAGAACTTGATGAGCGTGTTCGTTTATTTTAAGTGAGTTTTGAAACTCCACCATTGCTCGTTGTGTAGGTACGTTGTAGATACCAGCGCGGGTAAATATGGACTCGTCGCTCCATAGAATGTTCGCCTGCGGGTGGAGTTGGAGTATGCGTACGTCATTATGAAAACAATCACTGGCCGGTCGAAGCACACACGGTTCAAACGTAAAAAAACAGCGATCGACGTCACGCTATGGCTAATCGCAGGTGACTAGAGAGAGAGAGCACGAGACGCGGTACTCGGTTTGAAGGGCGCGCGGGCGGGAGGGGATGCGCATGCGGTGACACGTGAGCGGTACGCCTAAGGAAAGATATTTTGCGATAGTAGTTACCTATCCCCGGCCGGCTTCAATCAAAGGATTGAATGTCGCTACGAATTCATTGATAATTTCTGCGCGTAGAGTAGGGTACCTATAAGTTGGGTTTTGATATTATTTGCCGATATTTTTACTCTTTTCTATTTTTATTATTTTTTAAATTTTAGTATGAAAAGTTTACTACAAATAAGTAATAGTATTTATTGATAGGTTCATTTCATGTTAGGATTTTAAAAAAAAAGAAGTGAAATTTCTATGCCATAGGCTTCTACTCCGTTCACCTATTATGCCCTATTTTTTTCCA
This sequence comes from Polymixis lichenea, assembly GCA_949091785.1. Taxonomy (NCBI): domain Eukaryota; kingdom Metazoa; phylum Arthropoda; class Insecta; order Lepidoptera; family Noctuidae; genus Polymixis; species Polymixis lichenea. The sequence continues at coordinate 9,831,716 of OX420959.1, forward strand.
GACGGTAAAAAAAATCATACGGTATAAACATGTCGAATTGTTAACCTGCTTCTTTTTGAAGTCAGTTAAAAAGGGTGTCGGGTGACCCGGTAACTGGGCTGTCGAGTGTGGAGGTAAAATAGGGAGTCGCTTCATTTAAAATACTGGTATTGAGATGCATCTACGAGCAGTGGTGTTAACGGCCGCGACTTACGAGTTGGAGATCGTAGGTTCGAACTCAGACAAGCGCTTTACTTCGTGTAAATTATTTCATCACCGCTGCTCTCAAAACGGTGAAGGAAAACATCGTGAGGAAACCGGCCAGCATGTCTTAGAACCAAAAATTCGATGACATTACACCTATGTATATCTGTGTATCTATTTTAGTATGTTGTATATTTATTATTTGCGCCAACAACATTCCCATTTTATTTCCAGACTTACCGCTGTCCATGCCAAGGTTGCCTGGAAGAGATCGTGGGAAGCGATAAGGCAGCCCATTGTATATTTTGTAGTAAGTATACCTTGTTTTTGTGTTATGTTTTTTTGTGGTTTACAATAAAGTATACAGGATAAGTTTTTATCCAGTGCGCAAACTGTTACCATGAATTCAGCATATCATTCTAGATCCCCCAGCGTAGAAATTTTTCGTCAGTAATACAAAAAAAAAAAATCAACTGTTCCATGCATTTTGACCGCGTAGGTATTGCAATTTTCTATGAAACAGCTGATTTTTTTTGTGTAACCGACGAAAAATTTGTACGCTAGGGGGTCTAGAATGATATGCTGACAATTTGCGCACTGGATAAAAAGTTATCCTGTATATAACTAAATAAATAAATACACCCACCAATCCGTACGGGGCCCGCGTGGTAGATTACGACCCAGATCCTCTCACAAAGAGGATGCGTGTATCCCAACAGTGGGAACATTATAGCTTGATTAATGATTATGAAGAGATATATCTGGTCAGACTAGAAGCCGACCCTACCATAGTTCGCAAGAGGGTAGGCAGATGACCTTGCGTAGTTCTTATCCTAAAAAGAACCGGATATACCGACATAGCTTGCAGGGTAAGCAAGCCCAATTGGCAGTGGGCTGGCTATATCTGACAAAGGACCACTGGCCGGTGGAGCAGAACAATAAATTGATTCAAAAGAGTCTCCATGGAGTTTCTTGTAATTTTACTGACCCACTTCTTGACAAATTTGACCATTCAAGAGCGCCTGAAATTGTTTTAATTAAAATTATGCTTTAAGTTTAAAGGTGCGCTCACACGAGCAACTAAAATTGCTCCATCTTGGGCAATTCTCGTTAACTATGACGTCACGACTACATCCAGCAATTTAAGGCAATGGTAACATGTTGCCAGAGATACGGCCACAAAATATGGAGCAATATGGACCAACTTAAAAACTAGGCAATGCGCCTCCCCCGTGCTTTGCCACCGGCCAGTTCCTCTCGCAAAAACGAGACTTAGTTATTCATACAAACCAGATAGAAAGAAAATTGACTAAAAATTTCCAAGTCGATTGAATATTCGGCAACTCATGAAATATATGGAGTAATCAGAAGCAATATTGCACAAACACATCGGCAGTTTATTGTTGTTGCACTTAACTGATCCAGATAGATCCATTAGTGTTGCCGAGCAATAATTGCTCAAAAAAATGCCCGTGTAAGAGCACCTTTAGTTTGAGAGCGGTGATGAAGGCTCATACCTTCTCTGAAAGAGAAGAAGCCTTTGTCCAACAGTGATTCAGTCGCGGATGGATAATACTTATCATCATCACTGCTGGATATTGCCACTTTGACCAGTTCTGTGCTGCCCGCATCTAGCGCATTCCTGCGGCCTTCACAAGGTCATTAGTCTGGTTACCTATCATAAGTTCGAAAAATATTTGACCGAATTTCATTTCACCTAAAACTTTTCAACTATGGTCGTTTCGTTTTTTTTTAATCATCGAAGTCACGTCTGCCACTGTATCCGTTGATCTATTATCAATTCGTTTTTTTCGTTACTCCGACGTTTCATTTGGTCGAAAAACTTTTTACCGAAGTTACACTTGCCGAAATAACATTTGTTCGAAGTATTATATTTCCGAACATTCATTATTATAATTACCATATTTTAATTTCATAAAACGCATAGAAAAATTTGAGCACACTTTATTTTTATCTTTTATTTTTTTATCAGGCACCATTCTAAGCGTAGGTAGAGAAGCAGGCATACAGCGTGCAAGCAGGCATACAGCAAGCAAGCAGGCATGCAGCATGCAAGCGTGCAGCGTGCAAACAAGCATGCAACATGCAAGCAGGCATACAACATGTAGCAAGCGTTGTTTCTGTCACGGCTCCGGCGCTGCGGGTTTTGGGCGGCCCCACGCGAGCTTATCGTCCCAGATGGTTTTAGCGCTCGCTACCGCATCTTCGGCGTGCTGGCCGGCCAGCCCCAGCCGCGGCGGCGGCCCTTCTAACCTCCTCCTCATCCCACGGTAGTGGTGAGCGTTGAATGAACGAACTGGTTTTTTAGACTGTTTATTCGACCTGAACTGTTCGACTAGTTTACTGTCCACAGATAAACCAGTTTATTCGTGAACGACATTTTACGCATGCGACCGGCGGCGGCGACAACTTGATTTCGCCGTACACGTAGTCGACGGTCGACGGAACGGAACGAGTGAACACGAACACTGCCGAAGGCCGTTTGTTATTGATTCTCTCTCTCTCATGCAGAAATGAACGTTCATCTCACTGAGCGAACGCTGTTAAATGAAAATAGACTCTATTACACAACGATAGATACCGATCTCTATTTATTTCGTTGAATTAGTTTATCATAAATACAAGTTTATTAGTCAGCCTGCCAGTCCTAACCCTGGAAAAAGTATGAAGAGAAGTTCATTTCGATTCCCAAGTACAGTTCATCTATCCGTCGATTAGTAAACTAGTTTCAACTAAACGACCTAATCTGATCGTACAATAAACGGTAGATAAATTCCGTGAACATAAATTCGTTTATATGCTGTTCAGTCTATTATGTAAACTAGTCGAAAATTAAACTGTTTTATCAACTAGTTTATTGTATGCGGTAAACCAGTTTCGTTTCGTCGACGGTAAATACGTGAACGACCCACTCCTATCCCACGGGCCACCTCACCCTTCCGCGCCTACGCGGGCTTAAATTACACTCTAGGGGTAGGGCAGACAAGACTGCGTAAAGTCGGTTTTGCAGCGATTCGTTTCTCACTCATTTTTTTAACACAACATATTGACTTTTATGACACTATTTTAATTTAATATTGAAAATGCTACCACGTAACCAGCTAACCAGACCGCCGACCAAATAATATTTCGTAAAATGTTTTTTCGGTGTGGTGAAAATATGGCAAATAAATCATTTGGCAAATGAAAAAAGTTCAAAAGAGGCTTCGGCCAATAGCAAAAAGTTATTTTGTAAATAGGCGAAATATAGTTAGGCAAAATAATACCTATGACACATGATACTTCCATGATCTAAAAATACGTCAAATAATGCATATAGCAAAAAACACGTCTGTCAATAGTTTTCGGTAAAATGAAATTCGAACAAAAAATATTCGGAAAAGTGATCGGATCCCCATCAGTCCATCTTGTGGGAGGAATTCCAACTCTACATCCTCCGGTTTGCGGTCGCCCCTCCAGAGTATTCCAGTCCTATCGACCATCTGTTCTGAGAGCAATGTGCTTACTGCTTACTGCCACTTAAATTAGGCAATTCTTCGGGCTATGTCGGTTGCCTTGGTTCTCAATGCGGATCTCATCACTCCTGATCCCATCACGTAGGGAAACTCCAAGCATAGCTCTATTGCCCTTTAGGTGACCACGTTTCAGTTCCACAGATCATCACTGGCAACACGCACTGGTCAAAGACTTTCGTCTTGATAATACTTGTACAACCTCGCAATACCCATGACCTTTTACAGACAGACATTAACAATGAAACACCTGGCCTTTGATTTAATTACTGCAATAATTATAGAAGCAGCTAATTATTGCGTGATTGAGGCGTATGATTTGTGGGTTTTATGATCTATGTATTTGTAATTCGCATTTATCATGAAATAAAGTCAACTATATAGGGAACGTGCACGAACTATAGATGGCAGCACAAATCGACCCAAAAGCCACGGTGTGGTCAAAAAAAGAAACTGTTTAGACCTGTCATTGTGTTGCCGCCAATGTTTAAGTTAATATTTACATTATATTTATACCGTTTGTAATGATTAAAATTATAAAATATGGGTTCCAGCTGATTAATAATGATCGTCAGCGTGGTCAAAATATGTCCAAAGACCAAAAACTCTTACGAGTCCGGGCATGTCTTAGATGTAGAAGAAACAGTTATGAATCCTAAAAATGCAATAATAACTGGCAAAATTGTAGCTCAAACGACGATTTCTTACGTTTATATATGATATCAAAATAACTGTAAAGTATTTTTTGAACTCATTTTGCACGTAAATATTCTGTCTATATTATTATTTATGTTCATGTCGCCTTCTTTTCAGCTTGATTGCAATATAAATGTGGGGATGACAGTATTGAGTGAGTGAGAGCGAGAATGTGTGAGAGAGAAAGAGTATTACTTCATGGCCATATTGCGCCACAGTGTAACAAGACGGATACATCCGAACAGGCACCGAACAAATTTCGAAGCGGCGGCGACCAAGCAGTTGCGACTTTTACAAGTCGTCAGCAGCATCCGACCCGGCGAGTTGTTGGTAAAAAACCACCAGGTGGTGTGAGTGCGCTGAGCTACACGAAACGCACGATGTTTAACAAGGAGGCCGACAACGTTAATTTTACGTCCGCGGGTAGCACCGCTGTGTTGTCAACTATGAACGAAAAAGTTTTTAGCACTGATTTGTCAGCCACGAATAAAAAAGAATATGACGTCTTGCTTGACAACGACAACCACAGAGCATTAATATTATTATACTCTTTGCCACAGAGTACTTTTTTAACGATGTAAACAAAGATATCTTGATAAGAAAACCCCGGAAAATCGTGAAATTTTTTGAGAAGGTGACGTGTGCATTGATTGACACCGGCAGTGACGTTAACTTGATTTCTGAAGAATTTTACACACAGAGTACTTTTTTATATACGGAATAGAGGTACAACTCAGCGACAAAAGTGAGAAACGTCAAGTGTCGCCCTCTGGACGCGTGTTAACAAAGATATCTTGATAAGAAAACCCCGGAAAATCGTGAAAATTTTTGAGAAGGTGACGTGTGCATTAATTGACACCGGCAGTGACGTTATGTTAACTTGATTTCTGAAGAATTTTACACACAGAGTACTTCACGATGATTGGATCACCGAAAAGTGATAGTGATTTTCTTTCGTTATATGGTTTTGGACATGTAAAAGTGTGTTCCATGGGGAAAATTACAGTTTTTATTGACGAACAAAGCTATAGTGATGTGTGTTTCCATGTGGTATCTAATGACTCTATGCCGTATGAGATTATAATAGGACATGAGTTTTTAAAAGATGTACATTGTTTATGAATGAAGGAAACATAATGTTTTTACCGTCGGATGAGAATTGGTTGCGTAAACTTTCTTGTTATTTTAGAGACGTTCCGTATGTTATCGGAGGTGAAGTTAGTAAACATATTCAGCAGCAGGTAAAGCATCTTGGCGAGGGATACCAGCCGATGAAGACGAAAGACGCCCCGGTAAGGTTGCATATTATTTTGAAAGACGACATCCCGGTAGCACAGCGGCCACGCCGTTTAGCTATCAGTGAACAAGAAGAGGTTGAAAGACAGGTTGAACAGGGGTTAAAAGAAGGAATAGTGAGGGTGAGTTGGTCAGAGTATGCTAGTCCGTCAGTCTTAGTTCAGAAGAAGGATGGAGCTATCCGAATCTGTGTGGACTACAGATTAATCAACAAGAAGATGTTAAAGGATGAACATCCTTTGCCCATTATTGACGACCACATTGATAGACTAGCAGAACCTGAGGTTTTCTGTACGAATGATTTAAAAAATGCTTATTTTCATTTACCAATACATGAAGACTCGAATAAGTACACTGCTTTTGTCACGCATAATGGACAATATGAGTTTTTAAAGGCACCATTTGGTTTGACGGTCTGTCCAAAAGCATTTACAAGATTTATAACGACTATTTTCCATTAATTGATTTTTAGACGTATAGTACTGATTTTTATAGACGATTTAATAATTACAGCTCAGAATGATCTAGAAGCTGTGGAAAGATTGAAAGAGGTGTTAAACGTAGCGTCACAATACGGGTTGGATATCAACTGGAAGAAATCACAACTTGTGGCAAGACGAGTAGAGTATTTAGGCCACATCATAGAGAATGGTCAAGTAAAACCTTCACCTGATAAGACTGATGCTATTAAAAAGTTCCCGGAACCTAAAACCACCAAACAACTGCAAAGTTTCATTGGCCTGATGTCATATTTTCGTAAATATATACAACAATTTTCACTAATTGCAAAGCCGTTGACCGATTTACTGAAGAAGGATAGTATTTTTAAGTTCAATCAAGAACAAATGATTGCATTCGAGATGTTGAAGGAAAAACTGTCTAATAATCCAGTACTTAAGATTTGTAGTGCTAAGTCGTATACTGAACTACACACAGATGCCTCAACAGTTGCGTATGCTGCTATTCTGATGCAACGGAGTGACGATGATGGAAGTTTGCATCCGATTTACTATATGAGTAGGAAGACGTCAGAGGCAGAACGTCGGTATTTTAGTTATGAGTTAGAGGCACTGGCTGTAATCGAAGGGATTAAAAAGTTTAGGAAATATTTATTTGTTAAAAAATTCAAGATAGTTACGGATTGCCAAACGTTTCAGATGATATTGGAGAAGAAAGATATGGCTTCTTCACCAAGAGTTGCCCGGTGGATAATGCTACTTCAAGAATACGACTTTACCGTCGAGCACAGGAGTGCGACATGCCGATGCATTGAGTAGATATCCGTATGTAGCTCAAATCACATCAGACTTTTACGAAAAATTAAATGATAACCAAGCTAAAGACACTGCTTTGAAAGCGATAATTGAAATTTTGAAAGACAAGCCCTATGACGACTTTTAGCTTGAAAATGAAATTTTATTTAAGGGTTTTGAGAAACATTTGGTAGTACCAAAGAATATGGAGATGGAGTTAATTCGTAGCGCTCATAAGAATGGACGTTTCGGTAAGAAAAAGACTATAGAATTGTTAAAAAAAGATTACTACATTAAGAGTTTAGACAGAAAAGTTGAGGAATACATTCAAACATGTATACCTTGTTTGTTGGCAAGTCGTAAAGCAGAAAAACAAGAAGAATTGTTGTCTCCAATTGAAAAAGGCGAATTACCATTGGATACACTGCTTCTAGATCATATTGGACCTATAACTGCAACGAAAACACAGTACAATCATATTTTGACGGTGATAGATGCATTCACAAAATGCACTTGGATATTTCTTACAAAAAGCACAACAAGCCGAGAGGTAATAGCAAAACTACAGATTCACCAGCAAGTTTTTGGTAACCCCAGGCGTATTATTACTGACAGACGAACTGCTTTTACCAGTGGGGAGTTCACAGGTTATTGCAAAGACGAGAAAATTGAACACATTACTATTACGACGGGCATTCCCAGAGCAAACGGGCAAGTGGAGAGGATTCATAGAGTAATGGTTTCTGTACTAACAAAACTCTGTATAGAGCAACCAGGTAATTGGTACAAACATGTTAGTCGTTTGCAACAAGCGCTGAACGGCACTTATCAGAGAAGTGTCAATGCTGCAACTTATGAGTTACTCATTGGCACAACGATAAGATGGCAAGCAGATCCTGAGATTTTGGATTTAATTGAACAGGAGAATCAAAACGTTTTTATGAATCATCGGGAAGAACTGCGAATGAAGGCGAAAGAGCAGATTTTAAAAGTTCAAAACGAAAATAGACGTGATTTTAATACAGCTAGGAAGAAAAGTCGAGTCTATAAAGTTGGAGATATTGTGGCTATTCGACGCACGCAGTTTGGAGTAGGCATGAAGCTTAGACCAAAGTATTTAGGTCCTTATCGGGTCACCAAAGTGAAGGGTGCCGATAGATACGATGTAGCTTAGCTGGATTCTGCAACCGAAGGGCCGAATAAGACGAGCAGTGCGGCAGGTTCTATGAAGGTATGGCCTAGTGGGCAGGAAAGCGATGCTGCAAATGACTGCGGTTAGAGCTATGCTCTAACTCTATAGTTAGGATTCAATTTTACTTTTTCAGTTCAGACGGTGAAACAGTATGTTCCCCTATACTTTAATGTTAAGATTTGTTTTTGTTTATGTCGTAGTTATTTAAGTTATGTTTTAATGATTTGTTGTTATAATTTAAGTATTTTAAATAACAATGTAAGATTTTTATTGATTTCGATTTAATTTTTTGTGTTTACAGCTTTTATGTGTTTTAAAGATTTCTTATTTGTATTAGTTTAGGGACAGACTAATTGCAGGACGGCCGAATGAGGGGATGACAGTATTGAGTGAGTGAGAACGAGAATGTGTGAGAGAGAAAGGGTATTACTTCAGTAATGTGAAGGAAGTAGAGTTTGACGTAAGACGGAAAAGACGTAAGTAAAGATATTTGCAAAGACTTTATATTTAAATAAAATAGCTCAAAGTTATTAAAAGTGTTTTGATTTCCCACATAAATATTAGAAGAGCAAATTATAAATGTAAGGTAGGCCTATCTGAAAATTGTAGACACTTAAGTGCTTTAATTTACTTTAAAATTCTCCAGATAGTGCTTTATCGAAAACTAACAAAAATTATTTGAGGTTATGTTTACTTAGATTTGTTTGTATTGAATAGTACTACTACAAAGATACGGTCGTCCGAACGTTTGACGGACGCGGTCGCCCTACAAAAACACTAACACCATCTATTAGAACTAGTATGAACTACGATGTCAATCGGCGTGGTCTGCTCCTAGACGTTACCTTGTAAGAGCGGGGTGTGGTATTTTTCGACGTACAAAGAAATAAAAAAAACCTTTTATTTTTCAAAAATAATATTTGTTGCAGTTTGTTTGTGTTATTATATTTTCATTGGCCTTCGAATAAAACATTTTTTTTTAAATTTTTGTCTTTTTGTTATTCTGGACATATTTTCCATTTTGGATCGTAGTGTTTTCTAACGTTGGTATATCTTTCAATTATTGACCGAATTAAATGTAATCTGCCGCAAGGTTAACTCGATGTCGGCCGAACACCGCGCATGCGCACAGCCCGCGCGTCGCCTGCGGCGCCCCTCCGACACGCGGGCGGCGCCGCGGCGGGAGTTTAGTATATTAATCTATGCGCGGTAGTCGTACGACCTCCGCTCCGACGCGCGCACGCAATTTTTTGCTTCCGCGGTTCTCGCTCGCTCCGCCGAAATTACCGAGAAAACTTAATAAATGGTACCTAATGTGTGTTGATTAAACTGTTTAACGTGTCAGAACAATAGTCTTTCATTGATTAACCACTCGCCGCCATGACAGTGACGCCCAACTCGCGGCCATTATTGTGAACAGCAAGAAAAACGAACCCAGGGAAGTGTGGTTAATAGGTATTATTCAGTGAGTACATAGACATTAGTATGCCACGAACAACGCGGGCAACCCGAGCAGCGATCGACCGCAAGGCGGAGGAGCAAGGAAGCGACGGTTACTCAGACGCGGACTGCGACTCAGTGGTGGAGCCGCGCGCCAGTGGCGGCGCCGCTACCACCCATGCACGTGACTCAACCGACGCGGCTGAGGAGATGCGCGCCCAAGCAGGCGCCACCCTCGAGCACACGTCCAGCAGGGCCCTCACCGGCGCACCCGCCGCAGCGCTCAACACCGAGCGGCTGCTGTCTACCATGATGGAGTCCTTCGCCAAGATGCAGGCTGAGAACAACCGCACGCTAGTGGAAACCCTACGATCTCTACACCTTGGCAACCGAGTGTGTTACGTGACCTAGAAAAGTGTAACATCGAATTACACGTCCCCGTAAGTTTACTAACACGAATTACTTAACTACGAATGCACGCTACCACGAATAACTTAACAACGAATGCACGGTACCACGAAAAACTTAACAACGAATGTATGCTACCACGAAGAACTTAATAACGAATGCACATTACCACAATAAACTTAACCCCGTAGCCATGCGATCTCGAATAACAGAACCTCAAAAAGTATCCGTACAAAGTCTTAATTCATATAACAATCAACCAAATCTTAATATTTTAATATTTTAAACGATAGCTAAAATCATATTCTGTTTTTTTTCCTCATAATGCTTTATGAGGAAAAAAAAACAGAATATGATTTTAGCTATCGTTTAAAATAGCACAAGTATGCAAGACCATCTAAAAATGTGGTTAAGTCCATTGTTTCCTTGTTTTCCAAATGTTTTTTTATTTTTGCTTCCCTATTTTCTTTTTTCTTTGCTCTTTTGGTTTCTTGAGACTGTGAATTTAATTTTTCTACCATCAATTCTGTATGTTTTTGTTCCTTGCTTAATTCTTCAATGGTCTTATATAAATTCCATTTCTTTCTGCCCAATAGGCTGTTCCAGCGGTGGTGCCATGATTCCACCTCATTTTGTGTAATTGCAACAGTGGTCCCAATTGAGCTATTTACCGACCAGATGCTAGGTGGAAACAATGCAGGCACTTTTTGCATGTTTGTCTTTAACGTTTTGTGGTTTTGAGTAGTCCTCTTTTTATAAGTACCATTGACATAATATTTGGAAAACCAATCAGTGACATTCACTGCATCCTTGGGTAATACCTTTTCTTTTAGTATTTCAAAAGCCTCAGGTATCTCATCTGGTTTTAAAAAGGCTAACGTGGCCAAATGACGCATTTTGTGAGCAAAAGATGTTGATTCCGAGTATTACCAGCAGATTGGATATGTTTCCAAATACTTTGAGCCAGATGGAAGTAACAACACTTGTGTTTAGCTTCAGGCCACACATGTTTTACCGCATTTATTGACGCCTTCTCGAAGTCAGTAATTATTATATCGGGTTGCAAATCCGTTCCAAATTGAGATGCACGCGACTTGAGAACCTCAAAAAATAAACGATAAATTTTCTCATTTTTGTTAGACAGGAGCCCAAACACCAATGGTACCACCTTTTGCACGGTATCGTGCACTCCAATTAAACCGTGCACCGTATAAATTTGATAGAAAATATTTGGACAGGTACGAAATGTACCATCTAGGATCCAAAATGGTGAAAGCTGGAGAAGTCTGATGTTTTCTGACGTGCCAAACAATAAAATACAGTCTTCTTCAGTACTGTAGTGAGCCAGCAGAAAATTGGTGTATTTATCTGGAATGACTAGATCATCCAGCTTTTTAGGAGATGCAGGAGCACCATTGTTCCTTGCTCTATATACCACCATTCTCATAGCATTTGTACTTGGTAAGTAGGGGGCACTTCCACTAGGAATATCTTGAATCGCCGCCTGTATTACCTGTGCCGGTCCATCCATGCTATGGTTCGCTCGTCTTTTCAATCTAGCTCTCAATTGTAAATCATCTTTTACTTCTGGTTCAGGACTGTGACAATGCTCATTTTTATATTTTGTTATTTCTTCAACCCCGCTGTTGTTTTCCTGCAATTAATTACAAAAAATAAACCAACAAATGATTACAAAATTATAAAACCGGACTGCCTTTACAAAAGACTTATAGTTTATCATTAATTTTAATCGTAAAGTTTATGTAAAAATAAAACATAATTATGCAACTGTTTTGTAACTATACAATACTTAATAAACACTTCTTGCCTGAGTTATTATTCGCGATCCACAACTGTATGCCCACTTTTTTACACACTGCCAATAACATTTTGTATTTAAACGTCTGTCTAAAGTAAACCAATATCCTTCGTGTAGCAATAGTCTTTTATTCTTTTTAAATAATATAAATTGTAAGTGTAAGTGTAGCAAGTCAACACTGACTGCAAATTACCGTAACCTGTATTGTAAGAACGCTTGTTATGCACTTAAAAGTAATATTTGTTCCGTGGAAAAATATAATTATTTGGTTGATTGACACATAACATAGGTATGACATATTTTCTTTCTTTTTCTAGTAGTGTTTGATTTGGTTGATTGTTATATGAATTAAGACTTTGTACAGATACTTTTTGAGGTTCTGTTATTCGAGATCGCATGGCTACGGGGTTAAGTTTTTTGTGGTAATGTGCATTCGTTATTAAGTTCTTCGTGGTAGCATACATTCGTTGTTAAGTTTTTCGTGGTACCGTGCATTCGTTGTTAAGTTATTCGTGGTAGCGTGCATTCGTTGTTAAGTAATTCGTGTTAGTAAACTTACGGGGACGTGTAATTCGATGTTACACTTTTCTAGGTCACGTAACACACTCTTGGCAACCAGTGGAATCCAGTCGCGTCGACACCGGCGGCATCGCCCACGGCGAACGCGCCAGCGACCTCCAGCGGTAACTTTTCAAAATGCACCGCGAGGTTCGACGGGCAGTCACGCGACACCGAGGTACTGGAGGCGTTCATCGATGCAGTGGAGGTGTTCATCGATGCAGTGGAGGTTTACAAGGAGTGCGCCGATGTGACCGACGACCACGCGCTACGCGGCCTCTCCATGTTGCTGAGCGGCGACGCGGCGTCCGGGCCTGCGTCGGCTCGTGGCCGGACGCGCTCGCGCGCCTTCGCGCTACCTACGGCGTGAATAAGCCTGCGTACAGGATACTGCGCGAAGTACCTATTCACGTGTGAACAAAGTGAGTGTGAACGCGCCGAAGTTTTTATATCAAAGGTACGATCTTTATTAGTTCAATTACCCTATGTTGTACCAAGCGCGATGATAGTGGATATTGTGTACGGCTTATTACATCGTCGAATACGTAAACGTTTGTCCCGAGACAACATTAGCGATATTGATAATTTGTTAGAGAGAGCGAGACTCGTGGAAGATTCAATAACGGAATTAAAAAACTCGATCGTTTCCGGGAATAACCCGAATATACCTACCGCTCCCGACCGCGGTACTACGAGTCTGAGCGCAACCGCAGGTTCCAAACTCACCTCTAACTCGAACGAAAGCTCGAAACGTAATCGCATTAGATGTTTGTTTTGCAAAGCGTTCGGTCACGCGGCTAACGAATGTCGTAAGGCTACTAAAGTCGATAGTGACAATAAATCTAATAAAGTAGGTACTAGCGATAATAAAAGTAATCCGATACGTTGTTATGGATGCGGCCAGCCAGGGGTAGTCAAGTCAAAGTGTGAAACTTGTTCAATTAAACCCGCGCCCGCCAAACCGTCCGATTTTAATGTCGTAAAAGGTGACTTCTACGCGACATCGACGTCACATTCTTTGATAGCTATAAGCGTAGTAGGTAAGGAAGGGGTCGCGATAGTCGATACCGGGGCTACGCACAGTGTTGCTAGCCCATCATTGTATTCGTTGTTAGTGAATAACGGCGTTCAATTCCAAGAAACCGAGCGTTATATCGGGCTCGCCGATGGCTCGTGTCATAGAAAAATGGTGAAGACCGCTACCGTACCCGTCACCCTAGATAGTCGAAGAGCCGACACCGAGTTTATGGTATTGCCTGGTGATGACACCAGAACACTTTTAGGCCGGGATTTTATTACTAACGCGGCTATTGTTTTAGACATAGCGCAGGAGTCATGGCATTTTGCAGATAGCCCAGGAGACCGGTTCCCGTTTTTGCAATCTTATGTACTAAACAGCGCGGCCGTGATGCAAGCAGAGATCTGCGACGTATCATTGCGCCAAGATGAAGGTACGAGCTTGTCACCGGAGCACAGGGCCGCACTCAACGAGTTCTTGCAAGGTAGAGTCGCTCAGTTCGCTTCGGCTGGACCTCCTACAGACTTCGCTGTTCATAAGATTAAGGTAAGCGAGACACAGAAACCTTTGGCTTCTCCGCCCTATAGATTGTCGCAGCCTAAGAGAGAGGCACTTGAGAAGGAGCTACACAAACTTGTCAACGCTGACGTCATTGAGGAATGCGAGTCGCCGTGGGCATCGAATGTCGTGCTTGTCAAGAAGAAGGATGGCAGTTACAGACTGTGTATCGACTACCGCAAGCTCAACGCTGTCACCGAGCCTGATCGGTACCCTCTCCCAAGGATCGAGGACATTCTTCACGACGCAAAAACCGCTAAGTACATGACTACCCTTGATCTCCGAGCTGGCTACTTTCAAGTGAACGTCGATCCTAATGACAAAGACAAGACAGCTATCACGACACCGCTCGGCACTTATAGATTTAAACGCATGCCAATGGGTTTGCGCAACTCAGGCGCTACGTTCCAGAGGCTGATTGACAGATTCAAGTCAAACTTGCCAGGTACCACACTTTTAGCGTATTTAGATGACTTGTTGATAATGTCCGATGAAACCTTCGAAAAGCACCTTGCCGACCTAACCTCCGTGTTTGATCGACTCGCCCTGTTCAACCTGCGAGTAAACCGCGAGAAGAGTCACTTCGCGAGGAGTTCGGTAAAGTTCTTAGGGCACATAATCTTACCAGGTGGTATTCACGTCGATCCAGGAAAGACTGCAGCAATCGTGGACATGCCGACACCTCGGAACGTAAAACATCTAAAATGTTTCCTGCAGACCTCCAGCTGGTTCAGGCGCTTTGTTCCTGACTACGCAGAGGTTGCCAAACCGTTGACAACGCTACTAAAAAAGGTAAGTATATGGAAATGGGGCCCGGAACAGCAGGCAGCCTACGAGAAGATTAAGCAGCTGCTAGTATCAGCGCCGATCCTGCGTCAGGCTGACGCAACGTTACCCTTCGTCCTCAGAACCGATAGCAGTGGATATGCTCTTGGGGCGGTTCTCCTCCAGGGGGAGGGGACCGACGAGCGCCCAATAGAATACGCCAGCCGACTCTTGAACGCGGCTGAAAGAAACTACAGTACGACGGAAAGGGAGGCTCTAGCAGTCGTCTGGGCAGTTTCTAAGTTCAGGGGGTATATAGATGGCGCTGAAGTCGTGATCAAGTCAGACCATCAACCGCTTAGGTGGCTGATGAGTATGAAGTCTCCGAGCGGCCGCCTGGCGAGGTGGGCCCTGAGCCTTCAGGAGTATAACCTGAAGATAGAATTCACACCAGGTAAGGCTAATGTCATAGCTGACACCCTGTCGCGTCCGGCATGCGCCGAAGACGCCGATTGCGACCTGTGCTGCGCTGCGGTCAACGTGCCCTCTCGCAGTCTGAAGGATCTGCGCGAGAACCAAATAAAGGACCCGGAGGTAAGTAAGATCGTCGAGGCACTGGAATCCGACGATACCTCTGGGGGGGGGGGGTATGGGCAAATAAAGGGTATGTGCTCGCCGAAGGTGTGTTGTACAGATATTGCCCTGAGAACGAGGAGCACGACGACGCCAGTCTGGTGGTCCCGGAACAGGAACGCGCCAAAATACTGGCCGAATACCATGACGCGCCCACCGCCGGTCACATGGGCGCGGAACGTACTCTGCAACGTTTAGTCGGTAAGTACTACTGGCCAGGAATGCGTTCCTACGTTACGCAGTACGTTAAAAATTGCGTACCTTGTCAGCGTTATAAAGCAGACACTAGGAAACCAGCTGGGTTGTTGCAGACGCCCGCTTCTACACGCCGGTTTGAGGTGTTAGCCGTGGATCTGTTCGGCCCTCTACCTGAAACAGCAAAAGGACGCAAATGGATCCTGATAGTCGAGGACACCTGCACGCGCTGGGTGAAGCTGTTTGCCCTTGCTTCAGCTACCAGTGAGGAATGCGCAAAGGTACTTGTATCAGAAGTATACTTACGGTTCGGGGTCCCCAGGCGCCTTGTCAGTGACAACGGTGTCCAATTTATCAGTGAGGTAATGCAGCAGACCTGCCACGCGATGGGAATTACACAATCACTTACCTCATTTTACCACCCCGTGGCGAACCCGGTGGAACGTAAAAACCGGGACCTCAAGCCACAGCTGGCGATTTTGGTAGGTAAAGACCATGATACGTAGGATAGCCACTTACCTGCAGTCCGCTACGCCATGAACTCGGCAGTCACATCAGGAACGGGCTACTCACCCGCCTATTTGAACTTCGCGCGAGACATGCGCGCACCAGCAGATGTCATGTCAGAGATGCGCACCATTATCGAGAACGATAATTATGTAGGTGACATTACTAATTTTCTTAAGAAAATTTCGTCGGTACTCTTAGACGCTCGTGACGTCTATGAGAGTGCCCAGGCGGCACATAAGAAGTACACCGATGAACATCGTCGACCAGCTCCGGATTATAAGGTTGGTGATCTAGTACTATTGAAAACCCAAGGGGCTAATGACACCGGCAGAGGGCAGACGTCAAAGTTTATCCCTCGCCGTGACGGGCCATACAAGATACAAGCTGTGGTCAGCTCCACTACATACATCCTCGAGCGCCTCAGCGACGGCACGGTGCTAGGTAAGTACCATGCTTCTGTACTGACACCCTTTGTTGGTCGCATCCAAGCTCCAGTACAGGAGAAACGTAAAAGGGGGAGGCCTCGTAGAAACTAACCCAAACACGAGGGCGTTCGTTAGGGTTAGAGGGGGAGACTATCACACGCATTTTACGGGTTGGAACGTGGCATGGTGCGCTGCCACAAGGTTAACTCGATGTCGGCCGAACACCGCGCATGCGCACAGCCCGTGCGTCGCCTGCGGCGGCCCTCCGACACGCGGGAGTCGTACGACGTCCGCTCCGACGCGCGCACGCAATTTTTTGCTTCCGCGGTTCTCGCTCGCTCCGCCGAAATTACCGAGAAAACTTTATAAATGGTACCTAATGTGTGTTGATTAAACTGTATAACGTGTCAGAACAATAGTCTTTCATTGATTAACCACTCGCCGCCATGACAATACTTAAATTATAACAACAAATCATTAAAACATAACTTAAATAACTACGACATAAACAAAAACAAATCTTAACATTAAAGGAATCACTAAGTAACATGGCACTAAGTTAGGAACTTGTTAACCAATAGTTATTTCAGTCTTACTTTTTTACCTATTAGGAACTTTATCCAGTCCTTTGAGTATTATTTATACGTAGTATATAAATAGTTTGTATAAAATATTAAAAGCTTTAAGTATTCATTAATTTTAAACAAAACAATAAACTAAGAGAAAAATAAAAAAAAAGAATACAGGTAAATCTATTCAATTTGCATTCTGTTTTATTTTAAAATATCGTCTATTTTATAAAAATTACAGATTTTTATAGAATGGACGACAATATTCGGAAATAGTTTTCTTATTAACTAATGCTAATAAACCTCGCTTTTTCTGAACGGCAATTTTAATTGGCGCGTTAGGTATATACTGCTTTAAAACGGTAACTATCCCGAAAACCTTTTGCAGCGGTGGGTCCAACCTTTACTATTTTAAAATCTTTTTGACTATTTCCTGTTTTGCTGTTCTGATCAATGAAACATTTATTGAAATATTATTTTATTTATCATTATTCAATTTAGAACTACTGTATTATTCATATATTATCACAAAAACTGTATAATTACATAATTATACAATTTAAAAAGGGAGAATTGATTCAAACTTTGCTACACATTTATAGCAACAAGTGTAAAATTTAGTGGTTGTATAATACTAATGAAATAGAATGCTTCTTAGGGTCAAATTTAAATTTTTGTATACTTTTGAAGAGATACAACACGTGCACTGCTCGGTTGTTTGAACGTAATTAAAAGTTATATAGTATTCCCGCGATACAAGTTCTCACTTCGGCCAATTTAAAACTAACCAATGTGCCATGCCTCAAAGAGATGTCAGCAGCAACAGAGGGGCCCGCAAGGGCCGATGCCTGCCGGGGGTGCGGGTTGTTCGAAAGAGATACCGCCGCCCCTGGCACACAGGCAACTGAGGGAACACGGGTGGGTTTTAGTCAGTAAAAGTCTGACACGCCCTCCCGCTCCACCCAGAGCGGGAGAAGTTATTTGATGATTTCCCACCCAGAAAAAAAAAAAAAAAAAAAACCAATGTGCCATCTAGCGAGTGTTTGTTGAACTACGCTCTTTTGTGAGTATTTAAGAGAAACATACTGGTGATGCCAAACGTTTCCGCATAATAACTCAATTTCGAATACTTTTGGAAATTGTACACTTTTATTGCGAAAAGGTGATTTGATGATCATTGTATGCACTATATGACGTAAATACTATTTTAATTTGAGAAACATAATATTTTATTTTCATTATTGTGAATGCGAGGATTGTGTGGGTCATACAAGTTCTAGTCAATCGCAAGATTCATAAACAGGTTGCTTTTTATTTTTGTTCAGGGATATTTTTTTTAGACTAAGTTACTTAAGTGTTTATGTGTTATAATAGTATTTTTTGTATTTTTGCTTATAGTTTTTCAGGTTTATTTCGGTTTAAATAGACTTGGGCATTTCATTCATTACGGTGGGAATTAAAAGTTTTACTGTTCGCTTGCTATAATAATTTCTAACCTGAGATATTGTTACTTTATTTTGGGTGATACTTCTTGTGATTATTTTATGTGATATAGGTATTTGAGTGCTTTTGATATTAAATTTTTCAATCAAGAGGGCCCTTTTGAGTCTGGTCTGTACTGCCAAAATTTTACAATATTTAAATAGTTCGATAATGTTATCTTTATATTTTTCATATATCATTCTCAGTTAGTTTTAATGGTGATCTGGCAGTTTGAGTACTTTTTACGGCCTACCAAGATGTCCTTACTTTAGTATTGTTCTTCGAATCGTTGCGCTCCTTATGTTTTGTGTTGAGTTGCACGGTTACTGGCAAATGCGTGCACTGACTGGACAGGTCCACTTATGCATGGTTTTTTCCTCAAAAGACTTTCTTCTTCAATTATTTATCATTTACATGCTTTCATTTTCACAATATTAGTAGGATTCACGCGTGTGAAGCCGTGGGCAAAAAGTAGTCGAGATATAAATTTAAATAGTGTAATAGGATTTTTCCTGTTTGTTCCAATGTTGACATCACCCTTTGTGGCCAAGACTGACTAAGCTACTTAATTTTGCCTTTAACGTGAAAACGTCCTTATCCCTCGGTGCACTGAAAGTGAGTTCAATATTTCTTAAAATATGTAAGAAATCAACCACTAATAACTATGACAATTTTACGGAGTGAGAGTGCATGGGTAGCCGTCGCTTCCTTCAGCGAAGCAGTGATGCTCGCGAAGATGGAGGCGGCGCACGTGAGGGAGAGGCAGTATATCCGCCCTCACGGCTCTAGCCGCCGCAGGAGACGCCCTGGGCGTCGGGAATCCCAGGCTGATTCCCGGCCACCGTAGGCGTGGGCTTGTAGACGGCAAGTAATGGGTAGCTCGCTGTCCGGTAAGGACCAAGCCCGGGTCGACGGCGCGTTGTGTTCCACGCGCGTCTCTAAGAGATGTCAGCATCAACTGGTGGGGTCCGCAAGGGCTGATGCCTGCCAGAGGTGCGGGTTGTTCGAAAGATATACCATGTCCCCTGGCACACAAGCAACTGAGGGAACATGGGTGGGTTTTAGTCAGTAAAAGTCTGACAGACCCTCCTGCTCCACCCAGAGCGGGAGTAGTTATTTGAAGATATCCCAGCTTTAAAATAAAACTACGACAATTTCAGTGCTAGAATAATGGTTAAGCATTCAAACGATAGGTCATGTTCATAAGTATTCTCGTCACCAATCCCGCAATGTCTGAAGATCAGTGCGTCCTGCCCGTACTGACATACGTTGGGCTAATCCATAAATTCAAGGTCACTCAGTGCGCTATGGAGCGAGCTATGCTCGGAGTTTCTTTGAAGGATAAAATGGAAAATGAAATTATCCGAAAAACATGCGACATGCTTGCATATTAAGCAAACTGAAGGCCTGGTCATATCTGTCGCAGGACCGATGGCCGTGAAGCAAACTAGTGTTTTATTAATAGGCCCTGGTACCTGGGACCTTTAGCGTCCCCACAGTACTATAGGTAGACCTCTGGATAGCCCGTAGGGGAATACAGCTGTTATGATAAATGATAAATGATAAATGATTTTATTTCTGTAAGTAGGTTTGTACAAACACTTTTACACGTCAATCATATTTTTTTTAAACTAGATGAAGTCGGCGTTTCCTATCTGACTACTCTGAGAAGAAAGGCCGAAACAAACTCAGAGGTCACAGTCTCTTTTAAAGTCCAGACATAATCTTGGTCAGATTATGTGAAGACCATGTGGATCGGTGTCTGAAATGGTCTTTTGAGGAAAGAACCACACAGATTGAGTGGACCTGTCCATTCAGTGCACGCATTTATCAGTAATCATGCAGCTCAACTCAGAACTTGAGGAGCTCAACGATTTGATGAACAATACCAAAGATAGGACATTTGGGTAGGCCGCATAAAGTACTCAAACTGCCAGATTAATACTAAAAACTAACTGAGAAAGAGATGAAAAAAACACAAAAAAACAATTATTAAAAAAAAATGACCCACATAGTCCTCACATTCACAATAATTAAAATAATAATAATATTATACTTCTCAAAGTAAATATTCATGTCAATGTGTATATAATAATTATCAAATGTCAAAGAGTATAAGTTTGCAAAAACAAAAACAACATTTAGTATGCAAAAATTGGAGCAGGTCAATCCCAAGCCTTTGTGTCTTCAACATAATTTTTAACGGTATAAAAGGCTTTCAGGCACAACTTACGTTTAATGAATGATTTAAATTTATTGATACTTAGATCTTGAACATGGCTTGGAAGTTTATTATAAAAGCGTATAGATTGACATCTGAATGACCCACCTATTTTCTTGAGCCTTGTTGATGGTACAACAAATTTGTGTTTGTTCCTAGTATTTATACTATGGATATCACTGTATTTTTTAAACAATTTAATATTTTTATGGGCATACAAAAGATTTTCAAAAATATACTGTGAAGGCACAGTCATTACATTAATTTCCACCGGTCACGCCCCGGACACGTCACCGACACCGACATATTTATGACCGCTCATAAAAAAAGGGTCCACTCGAGTTTTTATCGATGTTTGGGACTGAAGTGACTTTTTGTTTGGGTTTTTGTATAAACAGAGCATACTATAAGTTGTAAACAGTTCTCTTGTTACGTTGTTATTTAATTATATACAATGGAGATAACAGATAATGGCTGACAGTGTGTTTGTTCCCGTGATAAGATGATTTCTGATAAAATTACGATGTTAATTTGCATGAAATTTTGCTTGTTTCTTATTGAATAGACAAGTAATCTAACAGCAGTATTTTTTTTGGAATCCTACTTAACATTTTCATAATATTTGATCTCAAACTTCTTATCGCGCGAAGGTCAACGACCGTTTTGTGCACGCGAACATTCAAAGAACTTATAAAAATAGTTTTGTTATGAAATATACCTAGATTTTTTCGTTAATTACGAGTATGATTTGTGTACATACCATTAAATACACCAGGATACACTTAATTCACTGTGAAACACTCAAAACAAACAAAATTCACAAAACAGTCACGACCTTGAGCAACCGTTTGTTTACGTCACACTTTTTGTCGAAAAAACAGTTTTTGTGATGCTATTTGATGCAAATATTATCTAAAACGATGTAATAACGACTTATAAATGAATATTTATCCACTTAACGTCCAATATGCACAAAAAATAAGAAAATCACAAAAAAAGTTAGCGGGTACGTCACGTTATTACCCCGTTCGCGCGCGAGTTCGAAGCGTCACTGTCAACATTTTTATTCAATTTTACCACAGAATATTTATGAATTTGAATGATTTAGTCGACGAGAATATCTATCTGGCCACAGAATAAAATAATCGCACACGATTTACAACTCTATTCATATTATGAAAAAAGGTAAAAATCGCTTGAAGTCGGCCGAGCCCCCCGGGGGCTCGGCGGGGTTTTAGCGGTTAAATTTCTCTCTGAGAGAATGTCTCGGACTTAATTTATAAATTGATCTAACAGCTCTTTTCTGCAAGACAAAGATAGTCTGAATGTCGGCGGCATTTCCCCACAACAGAATACCATACGACATTACACTATGAAAATAGCTGAAGTACACTAAACGGGCTGTCTCTATATCAGTTAAATTACGAATTTTTCTAACAGCGTATGCTGCAGAGCTTAGTTTTTCGACAATTTATCTATATGTGGACCCCACTGAAGTTTGGCATCCAGAGTTAAGCCCAAGAATACAGTGCTATCTTCAGGATTCAATTCTTCGCCCTTCATCAACACACTAGTTTTCACCTGCCTAACGTGAGGTAGCGTAAACTTAATGCATTTGGTTTTTTTTTCATTGAGAAGTAAATTATTAACATTGAACCAATGAACTACTTTTAAGATTGCACTATTTACATCGTCACTAACCAGCTGCTGACGTTTAAGTTTAAACAAAAGTGAAGTGTCATCCGCAAACAACACTATTTCATGATTATCCTTTATGAGGTAAGGCAAGTCATTAATATAAATAAGAAACAAGAAAGGACCAAGAATTGAGCCCTGTGGGACTCCCATTGATACTATTGATCCGGGAGATCTTTTCCCATTCACATCAACACACTGAATCCTATTACACAAGTATGAAATAAGAAGATCCAGAGCGGTGTTCCGGATCCCATAATGGCGGAGTTTCCTGATTAAAGTTTCATGAAGCACGCAATCGAAAGCTTTAGATAAATCACAAAAAATCCCTAAGGCATCGTATTTATCTTCCCATGCATTGTAAATATGCCCTAAGAGTTCAACACCGGCATCGGTAGTTGAACGACCCCTTGTAAAACCGAACTGTTTGCTATGTAATAAATTATGTTTATTAAAAAATCTTTGCAATTGGTCTAAAATTAATTTCTCAAAAATTTTACTAAAGGTAGGTAGTACTGAAATAGGTCTATAATTAGAGGGGTCTGATGTACTACCTGATTTAAACAAAGGTACTATTTTACTATTCTTCATCAGGTCAGGAAACTCCCCACAGTCGATACAATTATTAAATATAAGAGCTAAAGTAGGTGCTACAATGTCAATAATGGACTTGGCGACTTCTACAGAATTGCCCCACAGATCTGCAGTCTTTTTTACGTTCAGAGTATGAAAGGTTTTAATTATATCTCTACTGCTAACATGTTCAAAATGAAATTCTGAATCACAAACATTAACATTTTCCTTAAGCAAAGACTCAGCAACAGAAGGTGATGAGTTTAGAAATTTTGTAGTTGAAACGGGAATATCTGTAAAGAAATTTTCAAAAGCCGCGGCGACTTGCGATTCTGATGTTATTATGTTGTCATTGATAGACAGGCTGTAGTCAGTATTTCGCTTACTCGACCTTCCCGTTTCATTATTAATAATATTCCAAGTAGTTTTAATTATATCGGTTTATGTTTTTTTATTATATCGGTTCGTGGTCTCCCACTGCTGGCCACAGGCCACCTTCCATTCATTTCACACTCTATTACAATTCGGTATAGGGAACGTGCACGACGAAGGGTCTGCCATCTACTGGCGCAGATCCGAAGTTTTCTCGGAATCATTACTTGAAATTGACACTTCACGTAATAAAATTATCTCATAAAAGAAGTGAACAAAACAGAATTACTAAGTAAAAATGTATTGTCGTGCTTCCATCTAGAAGCACGACAATACATTTTCTCGAACACTTCAAAAGTGTTCAGTTAGTGTTCAGTTATTTTATAGTTTTCTTTATTCCACCGGTTTTTTCTATATGCTATCTCAATGTATTTTGCCTTTTAATTTTGTTATCTTTTCTAATACTTTCGTTTATCTTTTTACTTATTTCAGATATTCTAAAGCGGATGTCTTTTTGTTTCTTTCCTTGTAATAGTTCTTTCCTTTCCTGTAGTAACTGTTGCGTCTTGGTAGATTTTTTTTTCTTTTCTATATTTACTTTCCTTGTTTCAGTTTTTAGTATGTTCATAGCTTTTTCATATTTTTCTTGGGTTCTCATCGTCCTTTCCTATTAGTACTTTTAGTTTAGTCATAAGCTTGTCACTATTTCTAGTACATAGTAGGGCTGGACTGTCTTTATGAAATGTCCTGTTTCTCTTTATAGGCATGCCGTACCATTTTATGGCCCGAATGGAAATTTAAATTGTATAATATGGTGAATACGTCTTTAAAAATATTGGCGTTATTTGACATGATAAAATTGATTTCCGTTTGGGGAAATCCATGTCCATTTCTTTACTTTCTTTTTCTTGTAGAAGCTATTGAGAATTCTGAGTTTGTTTTCTAATGCAAAGTTAACTAACCTTGCTCCATTCTTACTTTTTTCGCCATCTCCGTATTTACCTACTGTAAATTCTTCCCTCACGTTATTGCATATTCCTATCTGTCCATTAAAGTCGTCCATTACTATGATATTCTTGTGCGAGTTTTGGATGGTACTTTGTAAATCATCATAAAATTTTTCAATCTTTACTAAATCCTCCTTTTTATCTGATTCAGTTGGCGAATATGCTTGAATGATAGACCATTTTTCATTTTTATTTACGGGCAGTGTTATGTTCAAGATTGTTATTCGCTCGGAGATGCCTTTAATTTCCTCAATTTTGTTAGCTAGTTCCTTTTTAATTAAAAAGCCCACACCATACTGTCCTGGCGTCTCACCCTTATAGTGCAGGATGTATTTCCCGTGGTCTTCTATCCCTTCTCCAGATCTCTCATTTTGCTGATTCCTATTATATCCCATTTTATTTCTGCTATGGCCAGTTCAAGTTCAAGAAGTTTCTCAGGGGTTCTTAGTGATCTTGTGTTTAATGTAGCTATGTGTATGTTCGCGGTATTTCTACCAATCTTTAGAGAGGTTTGGTCGTTTTCCCCCACGAGGACCAGTCCGTTTGGGGGAGGGTTTTTTGTTGTTGTATTGTTTTGTTATTTTTTATTTCGTTACCGTTCACCGATATCTAGTTGCTATTGTGTTTTGCCGGTTGGGCAGGTTGAAGGAGAGTTAGATCGACCTCGATCGATCATATCAAAAGCGTTTGTTAAAGTCTGTTATTTCTTTGGCTGTAGATCATTTTGCGGAGAGGTAGACAGTTCCCTCTTTCGTTTCTCCTTGCCTTTTATGTTCTCCTTGACTAGGTGTTTATCGTATTTGATATAGGCAATTTTTCCTTTATTTCTTTCTTGAATTAACTTTGGTTGCAAAGCCTTCCTCTTTTCTAAAGTTTCTTTGGTATAATCTTCCGTGACATATAACTCTTTCAATTTCTTTTTATTTTTCATAACTTCACTCTTTTTCCAGCCACTAACGAAAGAAAGAAGCGTAGGCCTGGGTTTCTCACCTTTATGTTTGTTTCCAATACGATAGATTTTGTCCATAGTCTTCCATAGTTAGCTCCTAAGCGCATGCTTGGAGGAGGGTCAGTTCCCACGTCACTGGAAGACAGGGAAACTGGCCCTCATCAAGAAGCCGGGGTGCCCCGCGGTCTCTCCATCCGCTTACAGGCCCATCGTGCTGCTCGACGAGGTGGACAAGCTCTTTTAAATAGTAATTGCAGACCGCCTCGTCGGGCGGCTGGTGCGGGTGAGGCCGGATCTGGCGGAAAGCCAGTTTGGTTTCCGCAGGGCGCGCTCCACGGTGGACGCCATCATGCGCGTGCGAGCCCTCACGACGGGGGATGCAGTGGCCCGGGGTGGGGTCGTCTTGGCGGTGTCTCTAGATATCGCCAATGCCTCCAACACCCTGCCCTGGAGTTACATCAGGGAAGCACTCCGGTATCAACGACTGCCAACCTACCTCTGTCGTGTGGTCGAGGCTTACTTGATGGACAGGGCCGTCATCTACCCGGGTCACCAAGGAGAGTGGAACTAGCGAGAGATGTCGTGCGGTATCCTACAGGGTTCGGTCCTGGGGCCGCATCTGTGGGACATCGGGTACGACTGGGTACTGCGCGCCGACCTCCCTAGCGGCGTCAGTGTAGTTTGCTACGCTGACGACACGCTGGTCCTGGTGCAAGGGAGGTCGTACCAACAATGTCGTACGTACAATCTGACACAGGTCCTCACCAAACACGGCTGTTTCGGGAGGTTCCTGTTTCGGATAGGGCGGGAGGAAACGCCCGGGTGTTTCCATTGCGAAAATCGCCCTGAGGACACGGTGGAGCATACGGTGAAGGTCTGCTCGGCTTGGGCGGAGCACCACCGTGTCCTCGTGGAGGTGATCGGTGGCGGCGATCTCTCGCGTCCGATCCTGGTTCAGGCCATGGTACGGAACGAGAGTGCATAGCTAGCAGTCGCCTCCTTCAGCGAAGCAGTTATGCTCGCAAAGAGGGAGGTGGCGCACTTGAGGGAGATGCAGTACATGCGCCCTCACAGCCGTGGCCTTCGCAGGAGACGCCCTGGGCGTCGGGAATCCCAGGCTGATTCCCGGCCACCGTAGGCACGGGCTTGCGAACGGCGAGTAATGGGTAGCTAGCTGTCCGAAAAGGACTAAGCCCGGGTCGACGGCGCGTTGTGTTCCACGCGTGCCTCAAAATCTCTTTGCAGCAACTCAGCAGCAACTGTTGCGGCTCGCAAGGGCCGATGCCTGCCAGGGGTGCGGGTTGTTCGAAAGAGATACTGCGGCCCCTGGCACATAGGCAACTGCGGGAACACGGGTGGGTTTTAGTCAGTAAAAGTCTGACACGTTCTCAAGTTATTTGATGATTTCCCGCCCAAAAAAAAAAACCTTAAATCTTTCAATATGGTTGAGTATTTTTGCACTAGCCTGCTACAATAAGGGTAGATGACTTTTAAAGATTTACAAGAACATTTAATTTGCTAATCCTTCTTATAGTAGTAATTAACAGGAACTCACAAAAGCAAAATAGTTTTTCAAATTAAAATAGATAGAATTAACGAGGCGCACTAAAAATTGCCATAAAACTTACCCACAATTCTCACAAATCCACTTTTCCACATAAACTTCCAGTACCATATACGAAAAAAGAGCGATGAAGTCAATGTCTATTATTGCAGGCAATTAATATCTCTTATAAATCACGTATTGAGGAAAATGTCGCTTGAATAAATCATGAACTTCTCATGTTCGCATTGCGTTTGCTACAACACGAAAAATTGCCCGCTCCGTATCAGAAGGCCAATCTAGTAAAATACCCTTGTGGGATAAATGACGTTAAACTAAAACGACCTACTAGTAAAACGTCTGAAATTTTAAATCGTCATACTAGTAGACCGTCTGAAATGTATAAACGGCATGTTGGGCAAAAGGACTTGCCTATGTTATAATGTACATTCAAGTGCACAAAATAAAAATTCATTATATTTTATGGGTGTATTGTGTAAGAACTTCTCAGTCCACTAAAAGTACTCCAGATAAATACTCCTTTGTTTTCCTTATTATAAAAGTGACTCGCTTCATTTAGTACGGGCCACTTGTAGAAGTAATCAATCAAGTGTCAATCAAATCATGTCTATCAAATGCACAATTTTAATTATTATTTCATAATAACGGACCCTGATTTTCTTCCATTTTATTTGCAGAAACTTAAAGCATTCCCCTACATCATTGTAGGGGAATGCTTTACGTTTCTGCAAATAAAATGGAAGAAAATCAGGATCCGTTTGTTTTTATATCGAGTCAAAAAGGCAAGAATGTTTTACTCCGAGATGGCTATAGGTACAATCTAGTGTTATAAATAAGGATGGTACGAGTTTTTGGAGATGTTCAAAGAGGACAGAGTGCAGTGCTTTATTGACATTAAACGCGAATAAAACGGAAATCATCTGGGAAAGCAAAAGTTTACATTCATGTAAAAGACAGAATGAAAAAAATGAAATCGGTTATGTAATGGATAAATGCAAAATGGAATGTTGTAAGGAGGCTCTGTGGCGGGCCATCGGCGAAGCGAGGACGCGAGCCAAGGAAGAGATGTTGGAGACTCTCGACGGAGATCCGTGGGGGCGCCCGTATCGTGCGGTTCGAGGAAAACTTCGAGCCGCGGCGCCTCCACTCACGGCGAGTCTCCAACCTGAGCTGCTGGAGGAGGTCGTCGCAGCCCTCTTCCCGGCAAGAGCGGAGCACACTCCGCCTCCGATAGCATTGCTCACAGCCGCAGAGCCTACCGAAGAGAGCGCCATCAGCGTCCCGGAGGTGACACAGGCAGAGATGAGGGCGGCCGTGATGTGGCTCCGGGGCCCGATGATATTCACGGCATCGTGCTAGCCCTCGCTCTGAAGGAACTAGAGCCCCAACTGAGAGGACTCTACACCGCGTGCCTTAAGTCAGGGCCAGTTTCCCACTTTGTGGAAATCTGGTCGTCTGGTTCCGCTCAAGAAGGTGGGGCGTCCCGCGGACTCACCGTCCGCATACAGGCCCATAGTGCTGCTCGACGAGGTGGGTAAGATGTTTGAGCGGATAATCGCTGCCCGCCTCGTCGGCCACTTAAGCAGGGAGGGGCCTGACCTAGCCGAAACCAGTTCGGCTTTCGGCACGGGCGCTCCACCATCCACGCGATATCGCGGGTAAGAGTCCTGGCGGAGGAAGCGGTGTCCCGGGGCGGGGTGATGTTGGCGGTGTCCTTAGACATCTCCAACGCCTTCAACACCCTGCCCTGGAGCTGCATTCGGGAGGCACTGCAGTATCATCGGGTGCCTTCGTACCTCCGCCGCATCGTTGGGGCTTATATGGCGGAAAGGTGTGTTACCTACACGGGACGTGATGGCGGAAACCAGCGTCGCAGGTCGTGCGGTGTTCCACAGGGTTCGGTCGTGGGACCACTCCTGTGGAACATCGGGTACGACTGGGTGCTGAGAGTCGAGCTTCAGCTGGGCGTGGACTTGACGTGTTATGCGCATGACACGCTAGTCACGGCCCGGGGGAGCTCGTACAGGGAGGCAGCGTTGCTGGCGACGGCTGCGGTGTCACAAGTCGTGACCCGTATACGGCGCCTAGGCCTGGAGGTGGCCCTCAACAAGTTGGAGGCCATGGTCTTTCATGACCCCCGGCGGGCGCCGCCGATGGGATCACACATCGTGGTCGGGGGTTCTCGAATCGCTGTTGAGTCCACCATGAAATACCTAGAATTGGTGCTCGACAGCCGATGGGATTTCGGCCCCCACTTCCAGCGGCTGGCGCCCAAGTTGTTGGGCGTGGCTGGAGCGCTGTCAACGCTGCTTCCCAATCTGGGGGGCCCGAGGGCCACCTATAGGCGGCTCTACGTGGGGATCGTGCGATTGATTTATATTTATATATTTATTTATTTATATATTTATTTGCGTAAAACACGGTATAAAAAGGTCTTACAATACAGAAAAAAAAGAGCAGACATGTTTTGCCAAGATTAAACATAGCATGCAAATATTTATAATAACAATTTCCTTAGCAAAATTATTATTTTATTACAACAACACTATTTTTCTTCCAGGAATTGTTTTATACTATAGAAGTTATTATCAATTAACCATTCATACAATTTATTCTTTAAAGCATATCTCGTGTTTAACATTTTCAGATAACTAGGTAATTTGTTATAAATTCGTACACACATAGTTAAGCAGCTTTTATTATACTTAGCAAGTCTGGGAGCACTGTTAAGTACGAGTCTGTGAGGATCTCGTCGGCTTCGAGGATTTACATCGTTTGCTATTTTAAATAACTCCTTATGTTTCCATACAAACATGCATATTTCATTAATGTACAGACAAGGTAGCGGTAACAAGCCTAGTTTCTTGAATACTGGCTGACATGATTCCTCAGGATGAAGGCCCTGTATGAGGCCCCGATCTGGGTGGCTGACCTGACGGCCAGCAGCATCGCTGTCCTGCGAAGGCCACAGCGAGTGATGGCCGTCAGTGTCATTAAGGGGTATCGCACGATCTCCTACGAGGTGGCTTGTGTACTGGCTGGATCCCCGCCCTGGGACCTCGAGGCGAAGGTACTCGCGTCACTGTTACGGTGGCGCGAGGACTCGAGGGCGCGGGGAGAGTGGCTGACGCAGCGACATATGGAGTTGCGTCGGTCACAGCTTCGCGCAGCCCTGGTGGCGGAATGGCGGGACAGGCTTTCACGCCCTACCGCCGGCCCCGCTACCATCGGGGTGGTCCGGCCAGTACTCGAGCGCTGGCTCGGGAGGAGGCACGGCTCCCTGTCGTTTCGAGTGACACAGGTGCTCTCGGGGCATGGTTGCTTCGGGAAGTACCTGTGTCGCATAAACAGAGAGCCGGACGCTCAGTGTCACCACTGCGTCGACTGTCGGGAGGACACTGCTTGGCACACGCTGGCAGAGTGTGCCGCTTGGGAGGAGCCGCACCGTGCCCTCATCTCAGGAGTCACTGCCGGCCGTTGTCGACTCGATGGTCGGCAGCAAGGAGTCCTGGGACGCGGTAGTATCCTTCTGCGAAGCCGTCATGTCGCAGAAGGAGGCTGCGGAGAGGGACCGGAGGATTGCTTCCGCTAACCCGATCCGCAGCAGACTCACTGGGTGTCGGTGGAGGGCGGATAACGACCTCTTCCAGCCCCCCTAAATGGGTCCAGGGGCGACAGATCTGGGGAAATCTGTCACCCCTTACTTTTTAGGACCCGAGATGGCAGCGCGCAGTGTTCCACGCGCGCCTCTGTATGACGTAAAGAGGGAGTTTAACACCTCACTCTCCCCCCCCGTCGCGAGGTGGCCCGCAGAGGCGGGCCGGCACTAGCCGGGGATCGCGGAAGTCACACTAGTTCCCGTGATCCCCGGTGCAAGTGAGAGACGGAACACCGGGGTGGTTTTAGTCAGTAAGAGTCTGACTGACCCCTCCGCCCTCCCCGGGGTGGAGGAAATCCATAAGGAAACGAAATCCATAAGGATTTCCCCCCGTAACCAAAAAAAAACAAGGCGTTATAATGCTAGAGTTGGACGAAAAAAACGGTTTGCCTTTTTAAGTTCATGCATTGCGTAAAGAAGCCATGTGGCAAGAATTAAAATATAAACGCACGTTATTTGAGGCGCAAAAACGTAAAAAGAATGACCGTATCTTTGATAAAAAATAAAAAAGAGAAGTAAAAAAATTAGAAGAAAATTAATTTTTTTAAACGTGTTTCGCACTATAAACGCATTATTTTCGGGGACGAGTGCTAAATCCTCTGAAAATGTAATAAGATAAAACAACGCATTTTAGTTGTCACATACCTATGAAAAAAAGGTTTTTAGTTGTTATGTTATTAAAAAAAAATACTTCAAATTAAAATATTTTACTTATTACCTTTGGTTTATTTTCTGAGTTCAAGTTGGACCGCCGTCGTGAACGGTCGCGTCTGCCCGCGCGCAGCAGATGTTGACTTACTTGCCAGACTTCGAAATCAAACCGAGTTTTTTGTGTGTCACCGTCTGTGTCGCAATTTGTTATATTGGGTAATATAAAACAAGGGAGCAAAAGTGATGTAAGTGCGCTTCAGCCTGCAGCGAAGACTGGCCGCTGGAGGACGAGTGACACGGCTGACCCCTGGCGGCTAAACCTGGTGAGATCGTTCCTAATATTTCAGGGATTTGTTCTATAAAACTGAGAACGACCGGCCTTTCGTTGTGGGCCAGTGTGCTAACACTATATATAATAGGGTGGCACAAACTAATTTACGCTATTATTCTAGCGCAAAATACGGTACCTATCGCTCAAAACGCAGTACCTAAAGATTGTATTATTATAACTTGTAACGCCACGGTTACCGAAATTTGAGTCGGCCCACGGCCCATATGTGCTGAAGTGTACAAAAAAGTTACCCTTAACTCTTAAGTTCGCATAACACGCTTTTGTTCTACAGATTAACCAAAAAAAAAGGTCAAGTCAGCCTCAGCCCCTTTGCACGTGTCCTGGACTTGCACTACAAACAAAAGTGTTTTCAAAATAATTTAATAGGCTTAATACTCGATCATAGGATTGTCAGTCAAGATTTCGACACATATATTTGGAAACATTGACAACACACGACAGGATGATAGAATTTTCCTAGCACTTCTAAATAATATACATGATTTTCTCCCCAACAGCATTGTACAACGTCCCAAAAATATCTCATAGGAATAGAAATAGCAATAAAACAAATATGCCCGAAGTAAGACAATTTATTACATACAAGTACCGCGAAGGTCATGCTTTGACGGAGAATCTGATCACCGAGATTTATAAAAGTGACGTTACGGCACAACGCCATCTGTTATTACAAAGCGGTACTAAGCAAATCAAAATGTTGACTTTCGTCTACGACTGGTTTGTAGTAATTACTTGAACAGATTAGACATTCCGCCCACCATGGACGGCTCTGTCCATCAACCTTACATGACAATATAAACTTAAAGTCTAGGACCTTAACATTAAGGTATAATTTATCAACTACATTTAATATCTAAGTTACAAAATCAACTATTAGGTATATCTAAGGTACAAATTTCAATTTCATTATTTTTACACCGTATGGTTACAACGCGAGTAATATTGTCCAAACCTGGATGTTTATTTGTAATTACCCCGTATAGCCACCTAGCGGGTGGAAGACCATCCTCCTTCACCAGAACCACGTCTCCAATCTTAGGTTAAGGCTTACAATCTGTCCATTTATATCGATGCTGCAATTGAGTTAAGTACTCTAGCGACCACCCACGCCAGAAATTTTGAAGCATTTTTTGCGTAAGATGCCACCGCTTAACATTACTAATGGATGAATTTTCATAATCTGCATCAGGTACAGTTACTAAAGATTCACCCACGAGGAAGTGCCCAGGCGTCAAAGGGCACGAGTCCTCTGGACTGTTAGAGAGCTGCGAGATCGGCCTTGAGTTTAGGCAGGCTTCAATTTGAGCCAACACGGTCGTCATTTCTTCAAATGTCAATGTGCTGGTGCCTATTATTTTCTTCAAATGGTGCTTCGTGGACTTGACACCAGCCTCCCACAATCCTCCAAAATTTGGAGCATGGGGAGGTATGAAATGCCAAGTCGTACCATTCATAGCTAGGAAATCAGCTATTTCCGAAGCTACCAAAGACCTTTCAGCGTTGAAAAGCTGTCGCAATTCCCTTGCACTACCAACAAATGTGGTCTTATTGTCACTCCACAAGTCCAATACTCGACCACGTCTACAAAGCGCTTAAATGACGCAAGAAAACTCTGAGAAGTCATGTCACTGACAACCTCAAGATGAATAGCCCGAGTAGACATACACACAAACAAGCATATATACCCTTTAGTGGAGTGATGACCCCGACATTTTGAGGTTCGGATGCTGATTGGACCTGCGTAACATACGCCACTGCATTGGAAGGGCTTCTGAATGGACACCCTGGCTTTCGGTAATTGGCCCATCATTTGCTGGTGTGTTTGTTTGGAATGACGAATACAAGTTACACACTTATGAACATATTGCCTAACGAGAGTCCTTGCATTGAGTATCCAGTATTTGAGTCTTAAGTAATTGAGCATCAATTGCGGCCCGCCATGCAAAGTTCTCTCGTGAGCCTCCGCAATCAAAAGATTGGTAAAGTGTGATTTATGAGGGATTAAGATGGGGTGCTTCATTTTCTCATCAATAGAAGCCCGGTGCAAGCGACCGCCGACTCTCAAGATCCCGTCATCGTCAACAAAAGGACTCAACGAGGTAAGTCTACTACCCTTATTTTTTTTTCACAGATTCTATTTCATCACTAAACGCCTGCAGTTGACAGAGTTTGATACAGGTAAGTGCGGCTTCATTTAATTCCTTGGTAGTTAGCCAAGTAGTTATTTTATTTTCATTGCGTTCAAAACCGTTCGTAAAAATCTTCTACAGTAAGCTATTACTCTTATCAACCTACCGAACTTAGAATATCTAGTAAATAGACTTTCATCGCATTCTACTGAAGTTGCATGACATTTTGTTTTAACCTTTCTTTCTTCTAGCGTAGTTACTTGCATAATTCCTCTGTCATAGTCTATTTTTTCATTCTGTAACCATACTGGGCCTTTTTTCCAGAGTTGCATATCGTTGCACTCAGAAGGGCTGCTCCCCGAGATGCGCAGTCCGCTGGATTTTCCGACGACGACACGTGTGACCACTGACTTCTCTCCATAATGGTAAGTATTTCGGAAACACGGTTCGCAATAAACGTTTTCCACCGACTAGGGTGGCTGCTTAACCAAACCAAAACGACGGATGAGTCTGTCCATGCATATAAATGCTGTTTGGGAACTTCTAGAGTTGAAGCCACTTCCTGAAGAAGCTTTGCTAGTAATACAGCTCCGCAAAGCTCTAACCACGGGATTGATACCTGCTTAACAGGAGCAACCTTGGTTTTTGAAGTCAGTAAGGTTGTGTAAATATGTCCATCTCCATCAATGATGCGGACGTATACCACCGCGGCGTATGCCACATTGAACGCATCTGAAAAGCCATGCAATTCTAGAACCCTGTTCTCCTTGCTAGAGTTAATCCAACGAGGCAAACGAAACTTGATAAGGTGACAAAGGTTTTTCCGGAAGTCAAACCACTCTGTCAGCAATGGTTCAGGTAGTTCTGCGTCCCATTCGATCCCGGTCATCCATATTCGTTGAATAAACACTTTCGCAGTGATGACTGTGGGTGCTAACCATCCAAGGGGATCGAATAGTCGCGCTATGTCTGAAATAACTTTACGCTTTGTCACTGGTAAATCCAGATCATTAAGCTGAATAGTGTAAACAAACTCGTCATTATCCTTGTCCCATGTTAAACCTAATATTTTTGAAATGGAATCTGTTTTTAGTTCCAGGTTTCCTTGTGTTTGTGATATTTGTTCACCGTCTTCAATCAATCTCAATAATTCTTTGTTGTTACTAGCCCACTTTTGGAGCTGGAAACCTCCACGTTTAAGCAACTCCGATGTCTGCTTACATATTTCAACTCCTTCCTCTATTGTTTGACATACCGTCATAAGGTCATCCATATAGAAATCAGACGCAACACGATTCTTTGCTAAAGGAAATTCATCGCCTTCGTCTTGAGCTAATTGCTGCAGTGATTTTACTGCTAGGTAAGGCGCCGATGATGTTCCAAACGTTACTCGCAAATGACGTAACACCTGAATTTCGTCATCTGGATTCTCACGCCATAATATACGCTGAAAATCTGTGTGATCATCGCATACCCGTATCTGTCTGTACATCTTGACGATGTCCGCTACCAGACAGACTGGTTCACAACGCCAACGCATGATAATATGACGAAGCTCAGGTTGTAGACGAGGCCCCACCATTAAATCATGATTAAGAGATACCCCGTTGCTACCTACACATGATGCATCAAACACGAAACGCAACTTTGTTGTACTTTTGTCGTTACGGATGACGGCATGATGAGGTAAGTACACAGAACCTTCTTTGTCCCTATCTTGTACTATATCCTTATGATTAAGAGCTTTATACTCATTTATAACCTCTGAATACTGAGCCTTAAACTCGGGATTTCTTAGAAATCGTTTTTCTAAGGTTAAAAAGCGTTTAAGAGCAATGTCTTTCGACCTACCATATTTACAAGCAGGATCGCTTGACTTGAAAGGCATATGCACAATATAGCGACCAGATTCGTCTCGTTTAGTCGTGGTCCTAAATATATCTTCACACTTCTGTTCTTCTGGGGTCAAGTAAACTTTATCGTAATCACCTTTGGGCTCAGATTCTAGTTCCCAGAATTTTTTAAGGAGTGTATTTTCATCTATATGAGTAGAATGCAATGTGATCACGGTGTTGTAGCATGTCTAGCTTTGGTTGATTTCACCTACTTGACCAGACAAGATCCATCCTAGTCTAGTATCTTGTGCGATGAGCCGACCAGGTGGATCTCTGATTAAACCCTCTAACAAAATCTGGCCATAAACTTCGGCACCTAAAAGCAAATCAATCTTGTTCGGAATATCGAACGAAGGATCTGCTAAAGCCAAAGACGAGATTGTGGTCAAAACGTTTGCTACAACCTTCCTTTCCGGCAAAATAGTCGTTAGTTTCTTTAAAACATAAGCCTTAACAGTGATAATAAAACTAGGGTCTACGCGTGATTTAACCTTTATGAGAACCGTCGAATTTAATGAAATCATTGATTGGCCTTGATCACAACCTTGAACCTTGAACCTTTAGTTGGTAATCTTTTGAGACCTAAGAGCTGGACTGCGGCTTCCGTCACGAAGGAAGCCTGAGACCCTTGATCTAACAGGGATCTTAATCAAATCAAATCAAATCAAAATCATTTATTTGCATAAATAAGGTACAGAAAGTTCTTAAGATATTACTCGATCACTTATTATGCCATTAATGTCGGCGTGCAAATTTACGTGCTTAAATACTATTTTACGAAATGAATTAATAAAGTAGAATAATGCATGGGATTAGTAAAATAAAATTCAATTCAATTAAATTCGGATACAATTATTGAATTCGGACACAATTATGATTAAATACCACGATTCACACCTTACATTAAATACACACAATTCACAACAATACACACAAATACAGACAAAAAAAATTATACACACAATTCACAACTTATAATCTAAAAACTCAAGTACACTATAAAAGCATTTATCAATATCATTTAATACTATAGCAGTACCGCTCTTTGATTCCGCTTCAATTAGCGCAGTGGCCAATAATATTTGGCTATGACTATTAGCAAAACCACTTACAATATTAGTGGAGTTACTCTGGGTTGAAGTGGTATCAGCAGAAACGCTGCTTTCTGCAACTTGATCGCCCTTGTTACTATCACCAACTGATTTGGAGACATTCTTGAGATGAAGAAGGCTATGATGCTTCCTTTTACAAATATGACACCTTGTGGACTGGCGGCATGCATATACGGAGTGATTTGCCCCTAAACAATTATAGCATTAACCATTTGTTTGGACAAAATTACGACGCTTATCCATATCGAGACCAGCAAACTTTTTACAATTAGCAAGCTTGTGATTATCTTGACAACAAATACACAATGTAGTTGACACATGGAGAGATTTGACTGGCGCATTGCGATTGGACTGATGACATTGACCTTTGTTACCTAAAAATTCCAAAGACCGAAATCTTTGTTCAAGAAAAGATTTGAACTGATTCATTGTAGGCAAGTCGTTTGAACAATCACTAATTTTAAATTCCCATTGTTTACGTGAGTCAGTGTCCAGTTTTAAACTCAACACATAAATTACTATAATATCCCAATGCTCAACCATTATGCCTAAATTTTCCAAAGCATGTAAACATTCGTTAGAAGTATCTAATAACTCCTTAACTGCGCTGGAGGATTCGGCTACAATATTTTTTTGACTCATAAAACGTTTAATTATACAATTCGCTAAACATTTTTTATTATTATATCGATTCTCTAATTGAGTCCAACATGTTGCATAATTACTACTGGTAATAGGAATGTGCCGTAAAAGACCTTCAGCTTCTCCAGACAGATGTGATTTTAAATAATGCAGTTTCTGAACATCGTCTAATAGGCTATTATTGTGTATTAAGGATTTAAATAAATCTCTAAAACTAATCCACTCAGAATAACTTCCAGTAAACATAGGTAACTCAATCTTTGGCAATTTTACAGAACATATTTCTTTAGAATCCTTTGCAGAAGCTTCAGGTGCTTTACATACGTTATCCGAGCATTCAATTTTCTTCAATGCTTCCTTCAACTCTGCTTTATATTCAGTAAATATTTCTTCCGTGGTCTCATATACATTTTTTACATTATAATCCGATTTTTCGAATTCAATAGACTTAACCGATGATACAAGTTTTATATGAGTTTCAGAAAACGCTGACCAGTTAGCTTCTAAATTTTCTAATCTAGTTTCTAGGTATGAACTGGTTACTCGCTCCTTAGGTGATTTCTTGAAGTTAGACCTTGCTTTACTGATAGTAGAACTTAAGTTAAACTGCAAATTGCTCAAAGCTTCCATGTTGAATATAGTCTTTTAAACCGTTCTGGACGGCTATGCTAAGTTCGTGGACAACACGTAAAAATCACAAGTCTTTAAACTTGATATATCTCTCTGCAAAATCGGGCATAGGTTCCCCGTAATTAACTTTTTCTTGAAATTATTCTAAGTCCAAATTCTTACTTTAAATTTTCCAAGTTAATAAGGTCTAAATTTGCTTGTATTGGCTCTGATATTTAAAGTACTCACAGTTTATCCGTATCGTATCACTTCACTCACTTTACGTAGCTCGTCGTAATGATATGCGGGGTACTCTACCCCCGCACCGCAGTTGCTGCTCACGCCAACACGAATTGTTACCACCAGCGTTGATCGTTGTGTACCTATTGTACATATGCTGATGCTGCTCACCACTGGCCGCGTTGACTGACTCCACCACAACAAGACAATGCACACCAGTCCTTTATCCGGCTTCGAAGGACCACTTGTACAACGTCCCAAAAATATCTCATAGGAATAGAAATAGCAATAAAACAAATATGCCCAGAGTAAGACAAGTTATTACATACAAGTACCGCGAAGGTCATGCTTTGACGGAGAATCTTAACACCGAGATTTATAAAAGTGACGTTACGGCACAACGCCATCTATTATTACAAATACTACTGCAACTACTAGTACAACGGTACTAAGCAAATCAAAATGTTGATTTTCGTCTACGACTGGTTTGTAGTAATTACTTGAACAGATTAGACAAGCATTCTCTTCCAGGAATAAAGGATAGCAAAATACTTAACCGCACAATCCCTACTAATTTTATAAATGCGAAAGTGACTTTCTGTATGTATGTTACGCTTTCACGCCTAAACCGCTGAACCAAGTGTCATGAAATTTGGCTGAGATATAGCCTAGAATATGGAGAGAGACATAGGCTACTTTTCATATAGGAACATACGCTATAACCGACATCCACGCGGCCGGAGCCGCGGTCAGGGGCTAGTTTAATATAACATTTTGTGGTGGCGAAGATATCATCATCGCCTTGTCCGAATACTATCTCGTAAATGTGCACAGAAACAACAGAAACACACAAGGGTATTTACCTATTGGCGAACTAGTACCCGCTAACAGCGACATCCTAAGTACAACGCTAAAACACCGCAACATGCCAATCCTTATAACCGGTAAAACACACGAGAAGAGCAAGAAAAATCCACGAAACCCTGGCCTCAAACGAACAGCCCCCAATTAGCGAACTCATTAACACCGTGTGAAGAACAAGAAGCAAGCTACTCACACCGTTAAAAAAAAACTAGCAAATAAAGACATCAGCCCAACGAGTAAAGACATCGAAATACCCTGGAACACAATAACGGAGGTTATTAAAACCGACCGCTGCTCAGGAAACTGATTCTTCAGCCAATTTAATCAAGAGACCATCGCTTAGCTCTTGCTAACCTATAAAGCGGGAAACCGGATAATCCAAATAGGCATAAAAATAATGGCAGACAACACTGCAAAAGGTTAAATATCAAGAAGAACAAAAACACGCAGAGCCCGCTTCACCGGACTGGGGACATTTCACACCGGAAAATGCAGGCAAATGCTCGACACGTTTTACAGGAACAACAAACAAAACGCCGAAGAAGATCCGCGTACATAAAGGTGTCCACCAGGAAAACAAAAAAAAAGGACGGAGGGCCTTTTCAGATACCAAATGTTAAAATAACAAAGCCGAAGAAGTAATGGTAATCATCAATAAAATGCCAAACGAGACAGCTCCCAGAACGGACCAAGTGGTAACCGTGGTAACCGAACTTAACAAAGCGATGCCCCAAATATAATAGGACACCGCAACTATACATAAGAATAAAGCCTGGACACAGAATACAGTACCGGACAAGTGGCTTGAAACCGCGCAGGTACTAATCCCAAAAATAAAAAACTAGAAGACGCGAACGAATATCGCTGCATAATGGTACTACAGAATTTACGCCAGATGCGTAGTAAAAACAAAAAAATAAAAAAATTGACGATGCAATAACGGGACTAGGCAACTACCAAGCGTCCCTTTTAAACAATGGATCAACAGATTACCACATTTTATACACGAAAGGGTCCTAGGCGAGGAAGGATTTGCAGTAAACGAATTTAGGTACTCGCCCTTGTCATAGAAAACACCATTATAATGTCGACTTAAAGACATTAAGGCATTAGGATAATTATTGCAATGAACCAACAAATCGATGACCAACAGGATAATCAAGGTATGCATGAATGTAAGAACATGCATCAAATGGAGTGGCCAGCAAAGCAATTGGATTATAATTATCAAAGGAAAGGGAGTTAAACGGGGTTGCCCTCACTCCTCTCACCTTTTTACATTGGTCTTCGACGAAGTCCTTAGAACCCTTAAAGATGCAACCCATTTAATCAAACTAGATCAGGACCGCGTTTCACTCCCCCTGGTATTATCATTTGCGGACGATCTTATACTCATTGCAGATGATCTAGAAGGACTAGAGCGCATCTTATACCACACAAAACCTTTACTAAATACCACAGGCCTCCAAATAAATGAAACAAAAACAAACATTCTAATTAGGGACCCCATAACATCACAGCAAACGATCAACGTGACCCTCAACGGAATAAGTATACCAACAATGGACGAAATAAAATAGCTAGGCACATACACAAGCAGAAAAAGCACAATTAGAAAACGATGCCAACAGGCCACGAGAAACGCAAATCATTACTACCATTCATACTAAAGGCAAAGATGAACTGGAAGTTAGCTAGACTTATGTATCGAAGAGTTATCGTACCTTGTATGATATATGACTTAAAAGTATCGACCCAAGGTGAACAGATTAAGACTCAGAAGATATGAACGAGTTATCATGAGAGACTTGATTAACCACATCAGGAATAAACTAATAATTAAGAAAATGCACCAAATCTTAGACGAAAAAACCGTTTCAAAACGCATCAAGAACCACAGGATGTGCTACTTAGCACACGTCTT
Source organism: Polymixis lichenea (assembly GCA_949091785.1). Lineage (NCBI taxonomy): Eukaryota > Metazoa > Arthropoda > Insecta > Lepidoptera > Noctuidae > Polymixis > Polymixis lichenea. The sequence continues at coordinate 9,872,706 of OX420959.1, forward strand.
CAGACGGGATAAACCACACCTATTGCAGGTGCAATACAATGCAGTACAAGGCCAAATCTAAGAACCTCGGACGACCGACATATTTACCCAAGGAATGACAATCTAAAACAAGCAATGAAATACTTTGACATGGGAATCAAGTTTTGAAAGGACATGGCTGGAGACAAAAATAAGATCAAGAAAGCGGCTAGCGATATCTACAAAAAACCAGAAACTGTTAGCTGCAAGAACTTAGAATATTACTACGAAAACAAAAAAACAGAACATAGCGAAGCAACGGCATAGAAAAGAGCTAATAAAACAATTGAACGTACAAGAAGCCCGTCCTGAATCAACATGCCGGCGACGTCGTGAAAAAATGCCCTCCTATAAATAAATACCACCCGTCTCTCCACTAGTCCAATGCTTACTCAAGGATGCATATCCGGTAGGCTCGCAATCCTTTCCTATCCTATGGGCACGTCTACCTGACCATTGCCGCGCCCCCCGGTCTACTTCTTGATATGCAATGGCCTTTGTAACACCATGAAGCATGAGGCTCCAGAGGCTAGTGCAAATCTTGGGGTTCATTCGATTTATCGAGTCTGGTCAAGCCACGCTGGGATCGGTGCATTTCATTTCATTTCATATTACCTTTGGTTTATTTTCTGCGTCAGTGTACCAGTCCTTTTGCCCAACATGCCGTTTATACATTTCAGACGTTCTACTAGTATGACGATTTAAAATTTCAGACGTTGTACTAGTAGGCCGTTTTACTTTAACGTCATTTATCCCACAAGCCCTCATTTTACTAGATTAGCCTTCTGATACGGAGCGGACAAATATAGCCGAAATTTGTTAGCGGTTATAAGGGTAATTTGTTACATAGAAGCAAATGTCTTGCTAGTTAATCAGCCATATAATATGCCTTTACATGACGAATTTAAGGGGATTTAGCTTATTATATGGTAACTATTAAATTTCTACAAGGTTTTATTCCTTATAATTTGTGCCCAAATGCAATCTTATTAGCATTTTTTTTTTTTGGGTGGGAAATCATCAAATAACTTCTCCCGCTCTGGGTGGAGCGGGAGGGCGTGTCAGACTTTTACTGACTAAAACCCACCCGTGTTCCCTCAGTTGCCTGTGTGCCAGGGGCGGCGGTATCTCTTTCGAACAACCCGCACCCCTGGCAGGCATCGGCCCTTGCGGGCCCAATCTGTTGCTGCTGACATCTCTTTTTTTTTTTTTTTTTTTTTTTTTTTCTGGGTGGGAAATCATCAAATAACTTCTCCCGCTCTGGGTGGAGCGGGAGGGCGTGTCAGACTTTTACTGACTAAAACCCACCCGTGTTCCCTCTGTTGCCTGTGTGCCAGGGGCGGCGGTATCTCTTTCGAACAACCCGCACCCCCGGCAGGCATCGGCCCTTGCGGGCCCCTCTGTTGCTGCTGACATCTCTTTGAGGCGCGCGTGGAACACAACGCGCCGTCGACCCGGGCTTGGTCCTTACCGGACAGCGAGCTACCCATAACTCGCCGTCCGCAAGCCCGCGCCTACGGTGGCCGGGAATCAGCCTGGGATTCCCGACGCCCAGGGCGTCTCCTGCGAAGGCCACGGCTGTGAGGGCGCATGTACTGCATCTCCCTCACGTGCGCCGCCTCCCTCTTTGCGAGCATAACTGCTTCGCTGAAGGAGGCGACTGCCAGCCATGCCCTCTCGCTCCGTACCATGGCCTGGACCAGGGTCAGACGCGAGAGATCGCCGCCGCCGATCACCTGCACGAGGACACGGCGTTGCTCCGCCCAAGCTGGGCAGACCTCCACCGTATGCTCCACCGTGTCCTCTGGGCGATCTTCGCAATGGAAACACCCGGGCGTTTCCTCCCGCCCTATCCGAAACAGGAACCTCCCGAAACAGCCATGTCCAGTGAGGACCTGTGTCAGGCGGAAGGTGAGGACGCCATGCCGCCTCTCAAGCCACTCCTCAAAGAGGGGACATACCGCCGCAATCGCAGCGTGCCCTGCTGACATCTCTTTGAGGCGCGCGTGGAACACAACGCGCCGTCGACATCTTATTAGCATTAAATGGCCTTTATAAAATATATATTTTTGGCTATAATGACATTTATAGATCAACTTTTTGTTACTTGGGATATCTTCCTCATTATCAACAAGTATGGTTGGTTGATCATCACTTTTATTCAAGTAGATTTTGCCATAAGAATGCCAGCGACCGTGGAAGAGTTTTTTAGCATGTTGACAAGCCATGTTTCTTAGCATATGGCGTAGGAGACTGAGATATTTCTCAGTCTCCTACGCCATCCATTATCCAACTTATCTGTAAAAGTTAGCGAATGCAATAACCCGATGTCAAAAGTAGATTTATATCACCCTCCCCTAGAAATTGTTATCACTCATACTTCACCAGTACCGTTAAAAACCAAAATAACTCCTCAGTATAACTTCAAACGCGCTGACTATACGTCGATTAAGGCGAAATTTAGAGTAATAGATTGGACTAAGATATTTTCTGAAATGACTAACGTAGACGAATTGGTTGGCGTGTTGTACGAACAAATTAATACTTTAATTAAAGAACACGTGTCTCTGTCCAAACTACCCAATAATAAATTTCCGCGATGGTTTTCTAGGCCGTTATTTAAGCTTTTAAACGAAAAGGAAAAAATTAGAATTCGCAATAAAAAATACAAAAATCCTAGAGATAATTACGAATACAAAATGCTAGACGGACGCGCAAGAATTATGATTAAAAATTGTTACGAAACATATTTAAACAATGCTGAAAAAAACATAGCGCTAAACCCAAAACTATTCCTACGATTACTACGTAGGCATTCAAAGCATACAGACGTGTACATCAATGCATTTAATGAAATTAAATAAATTAACGTTTGCATAAGTAGTGACCTAGTTTTTGTGTATTTGCGTGCTATACAAAGAATCATTTTAAAGTGATAAGTTAAAGTAATGAAATGACTTGATAATTTATAAGTTTTGTGATATATAGAAGGCAGCCCCTTTAATCGGAGCGCGATGATGCGACGCAGCCCTCCACCGACACCGACCCCTATCCCGGTACCAACCCCGGCTCCGACAGCACCCCGACAAGTAAGAAAGGAACAAGAAGAGATTTTTGAAGTAGTGTCCACTCCGGAGATCCAGAACTGGATGGTATCCATTGAGCAGTGCCTCGGTGAAGTCTGTGCTATTGCTACTGACGGAAAGCTTAACGCTGAGCAGAAGCTAAAAATTAGCAATCTTTGCCGAAAAATTGGACATGGAGCTTCGCAAATGGCTGTTCAATACCAGTCGCTTAAGCAAAAAGCCATACAGACCCATACCTCTCTTAAAACAATGACCGAAGCAAGAGACCTATCAGACTGTCTAACAGAGATGAACCGAACAATCCAGGAGTCCTGTACAGAACGGAATGCGGCCACCACATCTTTTGCAGATATGCTGAAGAACGGGTCCAACAGCTTTCTTCGCCCAAATACTTTTAGCTCCGTGGCGATCTATCCCTGTGATAACTCGAAGACCAGTGATGAAACTAAAAACATGGTCCAACAAATCATAAGCCCTGGAGAAATGAAGCTGAAGGTACGAGGCGTACGGAAAATCGGAAAAGGAGGACTGATAATCAGCACTGAGACCAAAGATGACCTAGAAAAGCTAAGGCAAACAGTCCAACTCGCTTCGTCAGGGCTTACCGTCGACGAACCTAAAAAGCGCAAACCTCGCATTATAGTTATAGGAGTTCCTACAGCAATGGCTGAAAATGAGGTTTTTAAATGTATATATGAGCAAAACTTGACTGACAAACTGCCAACTCTGACCAAAGATATATTTTTGACCTCCATAAAACTGAGCCACAAGTCTGGCAGGAAAGACGCCGAGAATTGCAACTACATAATAGAAGTTCCAGCCGTCATTCGTAAGGCCCTCATCACACAGGACAGATTATTTATTAATTGGACGTCCTGCCCGTTACGAGATTTCACACTTGTAACTAGATGTTACAAGTGCCAGCAGTACGGTCATGCAGCGAAGACTTGCAAAATACCTGTCCCCACTTGTGGACATTGCGGTGAGGAAGGGCACTTAACCCAGGACTGCGAGAAGAAAGCCAATCCACCTAAATGTGCTACATGTACGCGCTTTAAAAAACAAGCCAACCACAAGACAGGAAACACAGATTGCCCAGCTAAAAAAGCTGCCGAATACAGGTATATAAATTCGATTGATTATGAAGGCGCCTAAGAGCGCCGCACACTTGAGTATATTTTAGGCTTAATTTTTATTTTTATTGTTATCTTTAGTTTAATATGGATGATAACTTAATTACAGATATAGATAACACATTTGTAACTGTGTCAAAGACATGTAACGTTGAGGACTGCACAAAATATCTTTCAGACTTTCAAAATCCACTAACCGTACTGACCCAAAATATTCGTAGTATTTTTAAGAACATAGATAGCTTTAACATTTTTGTTCATAGACTGAACTTTGATTGTGATATAATGGTACTTACCGAGTGCTGGCTAGCTAACCGCTACGATAATCTACCAGTAATACCAGGGTACACCTTATTCCATACCAAAATAAATCACAATCAAAATGGTGTCGTAGTCTTTGCTAAGGAAACGTTAAAGGTCACGGTCGAGGAACATAATCTACAAGACTGTATGAGTAATTGTTTAGTCACCAAAATTGGTACTACTACAGCGATTATCGCTATGTACAGATCTCCTTCCTCTAGAAACTTAGATCCTTTTAACAGATCCTTAAACCAGCTTCGCCAAGCACTTAGCCCATTTAAGAACGTCATACTAACAGGTGATTTAAATATAAACATTGGTTCTGAAAACTGCGATGCAGGGACCCAAGATTACCTTAACATCTGCTTATACCATGGTTTTCTTCCCGCTCACACATTGCCTACACATCAGAGTGACTCTTGCCTAGATCATATGATGATCAAAACTAGCCTGACTTATATTACGCTTGTTACTAACTCAACAATTACTGACCATCACGCAGTCCTAGAGTCCTACTAACAGTAAATTTATCGCTGCCTAAGCTAAATCGTCCTCTGACTATTAGCAAATTAAACATAAACAAACTCGAATATGATTTGTGCAACATTGATTTTGGCCTAGTTTACAATACTGCTGACGCTAATTCAGCTTTATCGTATTTAATTGAACAAGTCAAACAAGCAATATTACGTAATACGACAGTTTCTACAGTAAACAAGAAACTTTATAATATTAAGCCATGGATTACTTCTGGATTAATTCGGTGTATAAGACACAGAGACAAACTTCATCAGAGAACAAAGAGATACCCTGATAATGTAATAATCCGAACTACCTATAAAAGATATAGGAATTTTTGCAAGAATCTCCTAAAGAATATAAAAAATAATTACGATAAAAGTCAATTAAATAGAGCAGGTAAAAATAGCAAACAACTTTGGAAACAAATTAAAAACGTCACCAATATGTCAAAACAGCGTGAATCAAGTTCGAGTTTACTGCTTGCAAATCCTTCACCACTCATATCAGCTAACAATGTACGAGTAAATAACTTTTTTATAAATGTTGGGAAAACTCTTGCCGAGCAGATTCCGAAATATTGCGACCAACCTCCTTTCCAAAAATCAAGCGATAACTGTAACCCAAAATCTTTTGCTATGTTGGACACTGATGAAGATGAAATAACCCGAATAATTTCTGGGCTAAAAGATGATTGTGCAGCTGGATGGGATAACATAAGCAATAAGATCCTTAAACGCTTCAAGCATATTTTGATACCTCCTTTAACGCATATTTTTCGAATCTGTCTTGCCGAAGGAATTTTCCCTAGTTATCTAAAAAAGGCAGTTGTAATCCCTATCTTTAAATCCGGAAGTAAAGACGCAGTTAATAATTATAGGCCGATATCCTTACTCCCATCGATTTCAAAAATACTAGAGAAAATTATAAACAGTAGACTTGTTAATTACCTAGAGAAAAACAACATTTTATCCCCTGCGCAATTTGGTTTTAGACCCAAACTATCGACAGCCGATGCAGTGCATAGCTTGACTGATTACATTTCAGAAAACCTCGGCAAAGGAAACCAGACCCTAGGAGTCTTTCTCGATTTAGCCAAGGCCTTCGACACGGTGTCTGTTTCTGTTCTTCTGGATAAATTAGAGGCCATAGGATTATGAGGAATGCCGCTGAAACTTTTTACTGACTATTTACACGGCCGATACCAGTATGTTAGAATAGATAATATTACGAGTGATGAGCAGAAAAATACTGGTTTTGGTGTTCCGCAAGGGAGTATTTTGGGACCCACAATTTTCCTGATTTATATTAATGATTTGTGTAATCTAAATATTAAAGGTGGTAAAATTATATCATATGCCGACGACACGGCGTTAATATTTACCGCTAAGACCAGTAGTGAACTGTTTGAAATCGCTCAATTAGGTTTAAATTCTGTGACTAATTGGCTTCAAAGCAATTTACTAACATTAAATGCCGACAAGACTAAATATATTCACTTCTCCATGCGCAAGCCTCAACTTAACATTACTAACCCTAATCTATATGCCCATCAATGTGGAAACCGTGAAAATGTCAGCATGTGTAATTGCCCTTCTATCTTCAAAACGAGCTACATTAAATACCTGGGGGTAATAATGGACGACACACTTTCAAATCTCATTCAAAATTAATCACACAAGTTTATTTGGCCCTATGTCAATCAATTATTCAATACTCTATCACTTCTTGGGGTGGTGCACCTAAAACTAATTTGCTTCCTCTTGAAAGAGCTCAGAGAGCAATTTTAAAGGTAGCAAACTTCCATCCCTTCTTCTTTCCTACAGATCTGCTATATAAATCCTGCAACGTACTCACTGTTCGCCAGCTTTTCATTTTGTACTTAGTATTAAAACAGCACACCATGCTTACCTACAATGCTGACAATACTAACAAGAGAAGGAATGATATAGTATGCATAACTAATGCAACCTCAAAACATGTCTTTGTAGAAAGATTTTATACACTTTTAGGCCCATTTCTGTACAATAGATTAAATAGAAAACTAAGTATCTATAAATTAAATTACTATAGCTGTAAAAAAAGTTTACTGAAACATTTACTATCCATTGATTATGCACAGACAGAAGATCTACTTGTTGTCTGCAAATAAAACCACTAACATGCAGTTTTACTTTTGTTGACCTAATTTATATTTTAGTTATTACTTAATACAAATTGTTAATTTATTTCTTTAGGTATTTTTGCATTTTTGTAGCCTGAAACACAGGTTCAACCTAGTTCAGGCAAATTAGCAATTGTGCTCTATTTTAGTGGTTAAGGTATTTATTAAACGAGCCTCTTTTATAAATAAACGATTTTATTATTATTCGTTTATTCATTTTGTATCTTATTTTATTACATTTTAAATATTTTTATAAAAGTAACTTAAAAAAAACATTTAAAAATATAAAAAATAGCGGTCCGCCGGTAACGGGAGTAGGGTCCAAGCTACCGGTGGTTAGGGCTCCAGAGACAGGAACCTCCTCACGATGCGAGCCGTATCGAGGAGTACTGCCTTCTGAATCAGGCCTTTGATCCAACCGCCTAACGAGAGCCTCGAGAGATGTTGATCGAGGCTTTCGGCCACCAGTCCATTGGCTGATACGACAATCGGCACAATTACAGCTGAGTTCACATTCCACATGTCAACAACCTCGTGTGCTAAGTCAAGATATTTAATTTGTTTCTCTTTCTCAGCTTTCACGAGGTTCCCGTCATGCGGAATGGTAACATCCACTATCATTGTGCGGCGCGCTAACCGATCTATCACCACTATATCAGGCTTATTGGCTACAATAGTCCTGTCAGTAATGATAGACCGGTCCCAGTACAACGTGACATGGTCATTTTCAAGAACTGGGTCGGGCACATACTAGGGCATGCAAAAACCGGGTTGCTTTTAAAAACCGATTTTTTCGGGTTTAATATTTACAAAACCGTTGAAACCGGTTAAATCGGTTTTTTCGGTTTTTTTTTTCAATTTTAATAAAGAAATGAGAAATATGTATGTAAAGAAATAAAAATGCTAAAGTCTAATCAAATAGGTTTTTTTTTTACTTTATCTCACTTATTTTAATACTAATGAGCATTTGTTTGCACTGAAATAAGCTGCAACTACTAAATAACAATACAAAAAGTTTATTTTCTCTAAACATAACATAGAATCAAGATTATTATTTAGGAAAACAACATATACTTCAATACTAGGTACACAAAGGTCAAAAAGAAAAAAATATTTAATAGGATATTAAATAATTCAAACGAAAATTAATAAAGCGCTCTTTCTCGCTCTAGTTATTATAGTTATTTAAAAATTTGCTGTGCCCGACAGGGTCCATAATTGTTTCTATTTTTTGTACCACCTGTAAGTGTAGATTATGGATTGCAATAAACGATTTGATTTGATTTGTCAAAAATCACAGAATATTAAATAACAATTTAACTGTCATAAAATACAAACAGGCAAAATCAACAGTACGTAAAATGCGATCAAAATTATTTAAATAACACAAGAAATAGAAGTCTTATTCCTAATTTACCAAAACAAAATAAATCACTCATACTTAAAGATATAGATTGAAAAGGCGCTCTCTGATTCCACACTTGTTGGAGGTATAGATTTCAAAGCTTTATATACTTTTGATATACATTATATATACTTTAAATACTATTCTTCCGTTTTTCCTCCACCGTCGTAAAGTGTCATTTCCACCCTGATTTTAGTTTCTAAATCAAGTTCTGTAGATGGGCTTGAACCAGAGGTATGTTGTTTGAGCGCCTCAGGGCGATCTTCGCAATGGAAACACCCGGGCGTTTCCTCCCGCCCTATTCGAAACAGGAACCTCCCGAAACAGCCGTGTCCGGTGAGGACCTGTGTCAGGCGGAAGGTGAGGACGCCATGCCGCCTCTCAAGCCACTCCTCAAAGAGGGGACTTACCGCCGCAATGGTGGCGTGCCCATTCTGTAAATGTTAAGTGCCATTGTAGCAAAAGTTCATGATCATAAATCTTAAAATAATAACGGACAACTGGAAGGAAGTTTTACGCCACGTAGTCTAGTTAAATGCACTTTAGGTGCAGAAACTCAACGACAGAAGATTTCGATTTTGAAGACAAATAAACAAATAATATGCCACATTTGTGCCATATTACCTACTGTACAAAACTTACTAAAAAACGCACTCTTTGTAAGTCTACTTAGCTAGGTATTTATTTTATATTTTTAACATTCACATTATCCAAAAACCATTAAAAATTACTTCGTTGTTAATATACGTAATCAGAACATTAAAGTTTAAATGTAACAACGTGCTGTGATCAGCTCAAACTACTTCAAATAAAAACAGGCTCTTATTAATTATAGGTACGTTACATATTTACAAAAATGAGAACGTGCCGGCTGCCATAACCTAATTAATTATAGCTATTACTTATATGCATAACATCTCTGCTGTGATTAAATTTCAGTATTTGGTCATACACTTCATGTAATATTAGCAATGCATAATATACGAGTGATATAAAAGAATGTGATCAAACTTACCTACGCCAAACACAACACGTGCACTCGTCTCACTCACTCTTAACACTATACACAGACTGACCGAAAACCAAAATGGCGGCAGCGTGGCATAGTAGTGCGACAAGGAACTAAATTAACGTAGCCGAAATAGAAACTAAACTAACGCCACCTCGCCGTCCTGTTCACATTTTTCGGTTTCGAAAAACCCGGTTTTGTTATCCTAAAAAACCCGGGTTTAAAATCAGTCGGTTATCCGGTTTTTACGGTTATCCGGGTATCCGGTTTGCATGCCCTAGCACATACTTGTAATACGGTACCTCAGAATCCACAAGTTTATATTGCAAAGCAAGTTGTTGGTGAATAATCCTGGCTACTTGGTTATGTCTGTGCAAGTACTCGCCGTTAGCCAGCCGAGAACAACCAGAGAAAATATGTCTGATGGACTCACCCGGATGGTTACATGCCCCACACACGTCAACCGTCCCGTCCTTCATAATATGTCTCCGGTAGTTATTCGTCAGGATAACTTCATCCATAATTGCACAGACGAAACCTTCAGTTTCCCCGAAAGGTCACCAAAACGTAGCCAGGATACGGACGCCAAGAAATCAACACCGGGATCATGGAGAGCCCGATAGAAGCGCCCGTGAAGCTCCTTGTTTCGCCATATTTCGTTGCGGTCATCGATAGTTAGTATAACAGGTTTGCGCCAGTTCTCTTTAGCCATGGACAGCGGGGTGAGCCCCTTGTCCACTGCGATCACATCACGGTGCATACCCACTTCGGTTTTTAAAAAATATTCCCTGAGACTGCACACCTCGCGGTTGTGGAGGGTCTTCGCATTTAAAAAGCCTCGACCCCCGCACTTCCGCGGGATATACAGTCTCATCACCGATGATCGTAAGTGATGCATCCGGTTTGCAGTCAGCAGTGTACGGACCCGTCGATCCAGGGCGTCGAGTTCAGTTTGAGTCCATTTGAGTATGCCGAAAGAGTACATCAAAACCGGCATGACCCAACCGTTGAAGGCGCGTACCTTGTTTCCGCCTGAAAGAAGACTAATTAATACCTTCTTCAGGCGACCAAAGAAGCGCTCCCTCAACGATTGCTTCATGTCAGCAGTGTTGATGCCTAACGCTTCCGACATACCCAAATACTTATAGCTTTCGGATGAAGAGAGGGATCTGAGGTGTATGGAATCTGAGAGTTAAATTCCCTCGGATTCCATAATCTCACCTCGCTTTACATGCATGACTGCACATTTGTCCACACCAAATTCCATCCTGATGGCGCTACTAAAAGTTGCAGTGACCTTCAGTAGTTCCATCAGTTGCAATTTATTGGGGGCAAAGAGTTTAAGGTCATCCATGTATAGGAGGTGAGATATAACCTCACCACCTCTCCTCAGCCGAAAGCCTAGACCTGAATCCTCCAGCAGTGTGCTTAGAGGATTCAGGGCTAAGCAAAACCAAAGTGGACTCAAGCTGTCGCCCTGAAATATTCCCCGTTTGATCCATACAGGCTCATCATTCCCTTGGATCTGTGGACATCCTGGATAGCGAAGGACTGTTCTCCATTGCCCCATGCACGACTCAAGGAAGGTGCGTAGAGTTGCATTAATTTTGTACAACTCCAGCACTTTCATGAGCCATGCATGTGGCACCGAGTCGTAGGCCTTCTTATAATCTATCCAGCATGTCGACAGATCTTTGCGGGATCGACGAACCTGTTGGCTTATGGCCATGTCGATGAGAAGTAGCTCCTTAGTACCGCGGGACCCGTTCCTACATCCATTTTGAGACGGAGACATAATCGAGTTATTCTCAATATGCGTATTAATATTCACTCTCAAAATGGATGTAAGAAGTTTATAAATCGTCGACAAACATGTGATTGGTCTATAATTCTTGGGTTCCGCGGGACTACCTGACTTATGGAGCAGGTGGGTAACGCCTGCTGTTAGAAACCGTGGTAGCGACCCAGACTCTAAGGATGACTGGAATTGAGATGCCAGTCGACTGTGTGAACTATTAAGCCATTTTAACCAAAAGTTATGCAGTCCGTCCGGTCCCGGTGATTTCCAATTCAGTAACGGATGGACTGCTCTGGCCACATCTTTTGGCGTAATGAACACGGGTTCCATTTCTGGTATTGGTTCACACAATCGCTCGACATCCTGCATCCAGTCTGCCTCAACGTGACAGACGGGCACCGACCAAATGCTCCGCCAAAATGCACTCGTGGCGGCATCATCCGGGCGGCACACGTCCGTCACATTTTGTTCGGGTCGCTCAGTCTAGTGACATACCCACTACTATGCGTTTGGGAAACAATACTGCTTCTTCTGGAGAGGAAATAAACAATCAATTTGCCACACATTTCTCATCCACCTTCATACCATCCAATAAGTCGAATGTTCCTGATACTTGCTCGCATAACTATTTTCAATTCGTTCTGAGCAGAATTGCGTTCACAGAAGTAGAAGTATTACAAGAATTAAAGAAACTTGATACCTCCAAAGGCCCGGGACCTGATGGCCTTCCCCCGCTATTTGTCCAAAAATGTGCATCCAATCTGTGTCTTCCACTCAAACTTATATTCAACCGCTCTATCGAAACATCTAAATTCCCTACAGAGTGGAAAACCGCTAACGTGGTACCTATTTTAACCCAGCGATACTTCAAATTATCGTCCCATATCTCTCCTTTCTATCTTTGCTAAGCTGTTTGAAGCGTTGGTTTGTCCTGTACTATCGTCGCATACTAATGTGCAATTGGCCTCTGAACAGCATGGCTTCCGAGCTCGTAAATCTACTACCACTAATTTGGTTCACTACATCATCGGCATTGCTAAATCTCTGGACTCCCGTGTACAGGTTGATTCCATCTACACAGATTTCAGCAGTGCTTTTGATAAGGTTAATCACAATATACTTTTAATGAAGCTGGAACATTTTGGCATAGCCAGTCAACTGCTCAGGTGGTTCGCTTCCTACCTGACGGGGCGGAAGCAGAGAATGGTTGTGAGAGGATACGAATCACTGTTCTACTCTTCCACTTCCGGAGTACCACAAGGATCGCACCTGGGGCCGATCTTATTTCTTATATTTGTGAACGACATTGTTTCCTCGGTACGACACAGCAAATGTTCCATGTTTGCAGATGATTTAAAACTGTACAAAGAAATTAAAACAGATTTGGACGTGTCACTTCTTCAGAAGGATCTGGATGCGATACATGAATGGTGTCGGTTAAACATGATGACCCTCAACGTAAATAAGTGCTACCACATGACGTTTACGCGTAAGAAAAATATAGTACCTTCGTCTTATAAACTTAATGGAGTTTCTCTGCAAAAGGTTGACACCATCCGTGACTTAGGAGTTCAGCTCGACAGTAAACTCACTTTCATAAACCACATTGACCTAATCGTGTCCAAAGCGACAAAAATGTCAGGTTTTGTGAAGAGAACTTGCTCGGAGTTTCGTTCCATATCGACCCTTAAACTTCTTTTCTGTTAGAAGTATACTAGATTACGCATCTCCAGCATGGAATCCTACATATCGGGTCCATGTCAATAGGATAGAACGTATTCAGAGGGCCTTCACCAGGTATCTGCGCTTCAGATGTTCTAGTTGCGATCAAGACGCCAGTTATCCTCAGAGACTCGACCATTTCAATATGATATCTCTGGAACAACGTAGAAGTATCTCCGATCAGATATTTCTCTACAAAATTATCCGTAATTGGTCCGATGTTCCAGAGCTATTATCTGAACTTAATATCACTGTACCTAGGCGCACTATAACTAGATCTGTACGCAGTAAAAACATACTTGCTATGTCCTCATCAAGAACCAACCTTGGTCGCAGTGCCCCTATCAACCGATTTATGGCTAAATAAAATATAATGCATAATACCAGCAACATTGACATCTTTGCTGACACTTTTTACCAATTCTGTAAAAATATTATGTCCCCCAACCATCCATAACATTTTGTTCACGTTTATTGCAGTCGTTTTACGTATAATAATCACACATTAATAATATTAAATTATAGTATCTATTATTAATTATTTAATTAAGTAAATCTCATGTATTTTCTTTAATATTGTCTTTCTATAGTAAAGTAGGTCTTATTTATTTTATGAATGTAATCTTTTTTTTAAATTATTCGCACTTTGAAATAAGTCTCACAATTTGTATGCACTTTTTGATTTATGTTTAAGCTGTGTACTTCTTTAAGTGACAAATTCACCATACTAATAGATATATAAGTTCTGTTATGTAATATGTTATTAGTGAATAAGTCGTTGGAGTACCTTATATAAATAAATAAATTAAAAAAAAATATTTAAACAGGTTGCGTTGGACCATTAATGAGAACTAATAAGTTGATTCTCTTTGTTGCTCTTATTAAACAGCTTAGCCTTCTGTATGTTAAAACGATTTTATTTTAAATTCAAACACTGTATCTTTGTATGAAATAACTTTATTATACACACGGAATCCTGACTACAATGTCGACCGAATTGCTTCGTAGTTCCACGATCACTGCCCTGCATAACCTTTTACCATATAAAAATGACTTTTGCCCCACCCAGAAATAACGACAATATTTTATCAGTCATTTCTAAGTGTTGCCAAATTGAAAACAATACGTTCAGTTGCCATAGTGATAATACATTTCAAAGTTTGTTACAATATTAATAATTTGTTCTTTGACAGTGTTGCCACAGTGGATATTATACATCGATATTAAAATACTGAATTTTTCTTAAAATTTAATCTAAACTTTCGTAACAATCGATAAAGTTTAGTAGAATTCACAACTTATTTACAATGAATGAGGTAAATGTATCTATGAAAAGTGCAATATTTATTTAGAATTAACCCATGAATTTGAACAAAGCTAACAATTCGTCCATCCTGATAAATTTCGCGTCCCCGCGAACCACATAATTTAGCAAAAAGTTAGTCTAAAAATTACGCAAACATTTATCTCATTTCATTGATAATATTTACATTAAATGCGATAAACATGATTACGTGCACATAGCACTTCAAGTAATTCTGTCTCTTCACTCACGCACATAGCGGTGTATCCATTAACATAACTACGTGCACATAGCACTTCGAGTAGTTCTGTCTCTACACTCACGCACATAGCAGTGTATATATTAACATGACTACGTGCACATAGCACTTCGAGTAGTTCTGTCTCTACACTCACGCACATAGCAGTGTATATATTAACATGACTACGTGCACATAGCACTTCGAGTAGTTCTGTCTCTACACTCACGCACATAGCAGTGTATATATTAACATGACCACGTGCACATAGCACTTCCAGTAGTAGTGTCTCTACACTCGCGCACATAGCAGTGTAGGTGTACAATGTGCGCTCTTCGCATTTTTAACTTAAGAAAGAAAAGTATAAAAACTCAATCATTGTTCTAAACAAAAACATATATTATCTAATAAACTCAAATCATTTCTCATACATTGTTTCATTACATTTTTGCTTAAAAAATATGTATTATAAAATCACGTCAATCATATAAACTCAATCATTGTTCTAAATAAACATAATTATATCAAATAAACTCAAATCATTTGTTTCATAACATTTTGACATAAAAAGCATGTTCTATCCTTTATAACATGTAGTTTTATTATTATACTATTTACTAATTACTACACACACAATAAATATTCCAGTTAAATAGGTTCATGTAAATACATAATATTTTATTCACCATCTGTACTCTCGCTAGTAGATGATTCATTATCATTATTATCAAAACAAAGCCAAGGATGTATTTTATCGATAGAAAATATACCCTTATACTTTGACGCCCCCTTCTTTTTTGTAATAGGAGTATCTTCCACTTCATACCTATCGTGATCTAAAACATTAGTTACTTTGTACGGTCCTGAACATTTCGATAATAATTTTCTACTTTTACCTACAGTGTGTGCTGCTCTTTGCACTCTAACCAAGTCCCCTACTTTGAACTCTAACGGTTTTTTTCTTTTTTTATCATATCTATTCTTCTGTTTTTCTTGCGATTTTTTTGTATGTTCATCTACTTCATCCCTAATCCTATGTAATTTTTCATAACCGGTTGTACTTTCATTTTCATTAGGTGTGTTTTCAACTATATCATCATTTGTTTCCAAAACTAGGCTACCTTCAGTAATTCCAGTAAGCCTTAACCCAAACAAAACCTCAGAGGGTGTTTTACCCGTACCTTTATTTAGAGTATTATTTAATCCCCATTGTACTTGTAATAGTCGGTCATCCCAAAGTCTTTCGTCTTTACCATGATTTTGCGAAGCTAACGATTCTAAAATTGTTCTATTATACCGTTCCACCTGGCCATTCGCTCTAGGTGAAGCAACTGCATTCTTTATGTGATGAACTCCTACTTCAGTCAAAAAACTTTTAAACTTCGAACTCGTAAACGACGTGCCTCTATCGCTAATTAGTCGTTTTGGCAAACCAAACGTCCCAAAATAGTCCCTAAGAACCGTGATTGTAGAAGTGGATTTCGTATTTTTAACCGCCTTCAAAACAATAAACTTTGTGAACGATTCTACAATAACCAAAATGTAACAATTTTTCCTTTTTGACTTTACAAATGGACCAACATGATCAACATGAATGGTGTGAAAAGGCGCAATATCCTTAGGAATAGGATGTAAGAAACCCTGTTTTTTTCCCGCTGGCAATTTATTATGAGCACACTCTAAACAGGCATTCACGTACTTTTTGGTAAACTTACGCATACGAGGAAACCAATAATGTTGCTTTATTTTATCCAATGTCTTATCAAATGCAAAGTGCCCTATCTCATCATGATTTTTCTGGAGTATTTGCCACCTACAGCCCTTCGGCACCACCCATTTTAATCCGTCCTCAGTAATTTTATACACTCTGTCGCGCTTAAGGACGAAATTTTTACGTATCTCTACTAAGTCATCAAATTCTTTATCAGAAAGGATTTTCTTAATGCGTTGTATTTTAGAGTCCTCTAACTGTACCGTCGTTAACCAATCATCGTTTATCGTCATAATGTCGAAAGTGTCAATGGCCTGAATTATCCCTGCATTTTCTGTTGTGGGATTCCTACTCAACGCATCAACGTGAATCATGCCTTTGCCAGATTTATAAACAACGTTACAGTCATACTCCTGAATCAAGCTCCACCATCGCGCAACTCTTGGTATCATGTCTCGTTTTAAAAACGTTGCTCTAAGCGAGTTACAGTCGGTTACAATAGTGAAGCTTAACCCAAGCACGTACGTTCTGAACTTCACTAACGCTGCAATGACTGCGAGAGTCTCCAACTCATACGATGAAAAATGGGACTCTTCAGGGGAAGTCTGTCTACTGTAATAAGCTACCGGTTTGAAAACTCCATCGATTTGTTTTTGTAGTAAAACGCTTCCTATGCCGTGTTTGCTTGCATCTGTATGTATTTGTGTTTCAAGCTTGGGATTATATATCGCTAGTACGGGCCTTGAAACAAGTGCACTTTTTAATTTATCAAACGCGTCTTCTTGGTCTTGTGACCAAACCCAATTAGAGTTTTTCTTAAGTAATTTCGTAAGGGGACGAGCTATTTCACCGAAGCCTCTTATAAAACGTCGAAAAAAACTAGCTAGACCAATAAACTGTCGGACATTGTGTACGTCTTTAGGCTTAGGAAAGTTTTTGACACAATCAATTTTTTTTTTACCCGGTCTTACACCTTCGCTGGAAATTTGAAACCCTAGGTAATCAACGTGATTTTGAAAGAAGTAACATTTTTGTGGTTTTAACGTTAAGCCCGCCTCCCTAAACTTTTGAAGTACGATTTCTAATCTTGTGATACCTTCTTCAATTGAACTACTGGGTATCAAGATATCATCCATGTAAGCTAATGCAATATTATAGCGTAAATTGCCTAAGACCAAATTGATAGTTCGCTGGAAAACGGCTGGTGCGTTAGCAAGCCCGAAGGGCATTCTATTGAACTCAAATTGTCCGTCAGGTGTTACAAACGAGCTTTTACTCCTACTCTCTTCAGTCAGTGAAATTTGATAATAGCCAGAGGCTAGATCTAAAGCACAAAAATACTTATTCCCTGACAAACGATCAATTTGGTCCTCAATACGAGGCAACGGGTAATGCTGCTTAATTGTTTTCCTATTCAGGGCGCGATAGTCTACACAGAGCCGTTTATCACCAGTTTTCTTTTTCACCAACAAAACAGGGCTTGCGTATGGAGATTGAGACTCTCTTATGATGTCGTATTTGAGGAGTTCTTCAACCATAATTCTAACTTCTTCCCGTTCTGAATGACTCAACTTGTATGGTCGATAAACTACTGGCTCTGTGTCTCCTAATAGAATATCCATTTCCGCAACCGTGGTCTGACCTAGTTCAGACAAGTCCTTGGCAAAACAATCACGGTACTGGTTTAAAGTATCTAATAATTTAAGTTTGTGACTGTTGTCTAAATTTTTATCGATATTGAGATCATCCAATGTAAATTGAGGTTTACCGCCGTGGTTTTGAACCTTTTGTATTCTATTAATGCCTTTAACGTTATTATTAATTTGAATAGCACGAGCCAAGACTTGGCCCTTTTTAAATTGAATTGACCTATTGTCATAGTTAAGAATAGTTAAATGACCACTACCGTTTTTGATATTATAAGTACCAATTTCTACACGGTAGTGTAAACGATGACCATTTTCAACGTAAACAATTCCACTGAAGTTTGTATTGGTAAACACCTTGACAGAAACACAACCTTCAGCCCTGACAGTTTCGACAGATTTTAAAGTCAGTCGTGAGTCATTATTCATTTGTTTAACAGTAATCGTCAAATCTTTATCAGATTTAAACACCCATATGTGGGGTTGCTCCGTAGCAGTCTGTCCAATAAGTAGATCATAGTTTAAATAACTATCTGAAACGACAACTACCTCAACATACATTTTAGCGTTGTCAATCATTAATGAAATCTTATTTTTACCTAAAGCACTCACGTATGTATTACCAAAACCTTTTAGAGATGGCAAATTATTCAGTTGCCATTTTTCGCGCGGTACAATTACTTCCATGACGGATTCTTTTATCAACGTGCAATGACTACCAAAATCTACGTATCCTGTCAACTGTACACCATTAACATTAACAATCTTGATAAATTTTTTATCGACTCCTAAGTCAATACTGTTATCTAGTCATAATGTCTTAACTTCGGCTCTATCTACCCAAACGCTCCTATCGCATTTGGGATTGTCATGACCAATGCGTTTACACTTTTGGCACTTAACAATAGGTTTTTTACATCCCGATACGTAATGGCCCGTTTCATGACAGTTATAACAAGTCAAAACTCTACCCACATTATGTTTCACAGGTTTACGCGTTTCGTTTACAGAACGTACCGGTTTTTTATTGAACCTATCTAGTCGCTCATGTTTGACACCCCTTAGATAACCCAGTAATTTATCCACATCCCCAAAACCTACTGCGTCTGCTCCGAACCGAACTGATCTATCATCTATTCCATAAACAATGCAGTCAACAGCATTCCTACCCACTATATTACACCGATTTAAGGCTATCAACTTTTCATAATAGTACTCTTCTAAATCATCTCCAAATTTTGCCCTTATAGCTAACATTTCCGTAAGCAAATTACCATAATTTTCATGTGACGGAAAAGCAGACTTAAGTTTTTCGACCCATTCTTCCCATGAAAGCAATACTGATGGCTGTCCTTCGTACCACTTTTTTGCAGTACCAACTAGCTTTGGAAGAGCATAGTGAGCAGTCTGTTGACTATCCCAGCCATAGATCTTAGAGCATTCTTTGACTTTGATCAACCAAGTAAGAATTGTTTGGTTTTTCGATTTAGGATCAAATTCTGGAATTACGTTATTATTAGCAAATCTTTCTTTACTCTGTGGATTTACGGCTAAGATAGATTGTAAGGACTCTTTGATACATTTAAGTAATTCATTATTAACATCGATAGATGCAGGCTGCGGCGTAACAGATGTAATTCTATCATTTATACCAGAGCGGACTGGACTTCGTGATCTACTAACGCTTTCTCTACGAGGAGTTTGCAATCTGTGACGCCTCTGCCTACTTTGCCTACTATGTTCTAGAAATCTATTCGTTCGTTCATATATTTGCGTGTCCGTTGATGGCGTTCGCAATGTGCGACGCTGCAGTGGATGTTTTACGAATGACCTGCTTCTTGCCTGCGTTTCAACCCTTGAAGGTGATCTTCTGGACCTGCGCCGCCCGGAGCCACGATGCGGCGATACTGGTGAATGACGACTTTGCCTGGACGTTCCTGACGAGCGATGACTTTTCCTTGAGTCTCCAACACGTGTCCGAGACCGGTTGCGTCTCGATGGCCCTCCTAGCACAATGCTGCGATGACTCTCGGTTGACTTTTCTGACCTTTCACTTTCTGACATCTTCATTCAATTGCACAATAAAACTGTCCAATGGTCTGAAAAAAATATTAAAACAACGAGTACCTGTTTCATTGAATATAACATATTATTAAAATTAAAGTAAGTAATTAATGTGATAAATGAGATTATTAACTCCCTTCTATGTTTCATCAAATTAAATAAGTTTTAGGATAAAAAAATATATCCATCACATCTAATGATAAGTTTCGGGGATTCACCAAATAGCGTGTAAGCACGGATATTTCTTCTTTGAGATTAACCTTATATCAATAACATAGAGTTTATAGTTTATTAGAGATTATACAACTATGAGGTATTCTCCTATAATTCATTTAGTAAGGCTGATAATTTTTTTAATTTTTATTTCATTACATATGTATATTTAATAATATACAAAATATACTTTGATATTTACTATAGATAAAAAAAAATCCAATCCATATTTAGGGATCGTAAAACGAACCCTGCACGAAACACTACTTATATAAAAAAAACATTAATTGTCATTTGGCGTTATAAATATCATGACAACCATTATTCTTGCCATAGGATATTCTAGGTCGTTACCTAGAATATCCTATGGCTATCAATGATTTAAAAAAATGTACCCACAGTATTGTCAAATCAATGCGGACAGATTTCTACTATAGTACCATACTATCAAAGAAAATTACATAATCATAAATCACAATGAATAATCAATTTAACTATATTAACATACCTTACTGTGGACGTATGATGATCACACCAGGGTGGTAGCAATAGCTACACCAGAATTTCCTGGTGCTATCCCTGCTTCTGAATTGTTAAAACGATTTTATTTTAAATTCAAACACTGTATCTTTGTATGAAATAACTTTATTATACACACGGAATCCTGACTACAATGTCGACCGAATTGCTTCGTAGTTCCACGATCACTGCCCTGCATAACCTTTTACCATATAAAAATGACTTTTGCCCCACCCAGAAATAACGACAATATTTTATCAGTCATTTCTAAGTGTTGCCAAATTGAAAACAATACGTTCAGTTGCCATAGTGATAATACATTTCAAAGTTTGTTACAATATTAATAATTTGTTCTTTGACAGTGTTGCCACAGTGGATATTATACATCGATATTAAAATACTGAATTTTTCTTAAAATTTAATCTAAACTTTCGTAACAATCGATAAAGTTTAGTAGAATTCACAACTTATTTACAATGAATGAGGTAAATGTATCTATGAAAAGTGCAATATTTATTTAGAATTAACCCATGAATTTGAACAAAGCTAACATGTATAATATTTACTTTTACCGATGTCGATGCAAATTCAACTATAATTGGAGAATTAGCATTACTTTTGGTTTTCATTCTGTATGTATACCGAATATCAGAAAAGCTGCATGGATTCCTGAAGCAATTCGCCGACTTTGCATATTATTTGGGTGATATTATCCTTGGTTTCAGTCGGTGACTGTGGCATATTTCTCAGCTCAATAGTGGTGGACCTAGCTTTTCTTTACAAAAAATCAATCCTCAGTTCAAGTAATTCAACCTGAACTATAAAGGTAGAATTTTCCTTCTGCATTATACCCAAGCTTGCCAGTACTTCATCATACTTCTCTGACATGAAGTTTACGGACTTTCTCAACTCCGCAGTCTCTAGCCGCGGCGGCGGCCGTGGCTCGTGGCTTCAGTAAAAGCATCAAATTTTGTAGTTTGTCTTGGAGAATTCAGCAAATAGTTCCCTTATTTCAGCCATACGCAAGTCACCTTGTTTACCCTGCGGGAGTCATGCGGTCCATGGCCCTATATGGGGCACCGGTATGGGCGCCTACATTGAGGCGCTAACCAGCCCACCGGTTGAAGGCGTTCCATAGGGTCATGGACACCCAGATGGTCCAGGGATACCACACGATCTCCGGTGAGGCGGCGGGCCTCCTTGCCGCATTGCAAAGGTCCTGACGCACACTTGATAGTGGCGCGAGGAGGCTAACCGCCGAGACGTAACGCCGCTCCCGCGGCGTGCTCCGATTCCTACCGAGCTCGCCGCGGAGATCCCTCTCATGGCGACGTGGAGAGTGCGATTGTCGCAACCCGGTGCTGGGTACGCCACGGTTGCGGTGGTAAGACCCCTCTTTGAGGAGTGGCTTGAGAGGCGCCATGGCGTCCTCACTTTCCGCCTGACACAGGTCGTCACCGGTCACATTTGTTTCGGGAGGTTCCTGTTTCGGATAAGGCGGGAGAAAACACCCAGGTGCTTCCACTGAGAAGATCGCCCTGAGGACACGGTGGAGCATACGGTGGAAGTCTGCCCGGATTAGACGGAGCACCATCGTGTCCTTGTGGAGGCGATCGGTGGCGGCGATATCTCGCGTCCGGCCCTAGTCCAGGTCATGGCACGGAGTGAGAGTGCATGGGTAGCCGTCGCCTCCTTTTGCGAAGCAGTGATGCTCACGGCGCATGTGAGGGAGAGGCAATACTGCCTCACACGCATACATGCGCTCTCACGGCCTTAAGGCGCTGTGACGGCCGCAAGTAATATGACCACCGTTGTAATATAACGGTGGTCAACGGTGGCTTGTGGTATAGTTAACTATACTGACCCGAAACATTCGTAGTATTTATAAGAACATAGATAGCTTTAAAATTTTCCTTAACTTATTTTTCTTTAACTTTGATTGTGATATACTTGTACTAACTGAGTGTTGGCTAGCAAACCGCATAGATAACCTCCCAGTAAAACCTGAGTATAACTTACTGCATACCACAATAAATCGCAATCAAAATGATGGTGTGGTAGTTTTTACCAGAGACTGTGTAAATTACCTTAATATTTGCTCATACCATGGTTTTCTCCCCGCTCACACTTTGCCTACTCATCAGAGCGGTTCCTGTCTCGATCATATGATGATAAAAAACCTGCTTAACATACATTACACTTGTTACTAACTCAACAATTACTGACCATCACGTTGTGCTACTTACCGTAAATTTAACGCTGCCTAAGCAAAATCGTCCCCTGACCAAAAGCAAATAAACAAAAACAAACTCGAATATGATTTATGCAACCTCGATTTTAGCTTAGTTTACAATACAGCAGACGCTAACTTGGCTTTATCGTACTTAATAAAACATGCCCACCAAGCAATATTACGTAACACGACAGTTTCTACTGTGGATAAAAAACGTTATAATTTTAAACCTTGGATTACTCCTGGACTAATTCGATGTATAAGACATAGAGATAAACTTCATCAGAGAACATAGAAATACCCGATAATCGAATAATTCAAACCACCTATAAAAGATACAGGAATTACTGCAACAATTTGCTAAAGAATTTAAAAAATAATTACGATAAAAACGAATTACTAGAGCACTAGAGCAGGTAACAATAGCAAGCAACTTTGGAAACATTAAAAACATCATCAATATGTCTAAACAGAGTGAATCAAATTCGAGTTTACTGCCTACTAATGCCTCACCACTCCATTCAGCTAACAACGTTAATAACTTTTTGTCAATGTTGGGAAAACTCTTGCGGAACAGATTCCGAAACATTATTTTGACCAATCTTATCAAAAACCAACAAATAGCAGTAACCTGAAATCTTTTGCTATGCTCGACATTGACGAAGACGAAGTAACCCGAATTATTTCTGGGCAGTTGGATGGGATAACATAAGCAATAAGATCCTTAAACTCTTCAAGCATGTTCTGGTACCTCCCTTAACGCATATATTTCGAATCTGTCTTTCCAATGGAATTTTCCTTAGATGTCTAAAAAAGTCATTTGTAATAAATACCAGTCTTGAAATCTGGAAGTAAAGACCTAGTTAATAATTATGGGCCAATATCGTTACTCCCTCAATCTCAAAAATATTAGAGAGAACAGTAGGCTAGTTAACTATCTAGAAAACAATAACTTCTTATCCCGTGCGCAATTTGGTTTTAGAGCCAAATTATCCACAGCCGATTATTTAGCCCTATGTCAATCAATAACTCAATACTGCATCACATCATGGGGTGGCGCACTAAAAACTAATCTGCTTCCTCTTGAATGAGCTCAGAGAGCAATTTTAAAGGTAGCAAACTTCCATCCCTTTTTCTTTCCCACAGATCTGCTATATAAATCCTGCAACGTGTTGACTGTTCGCCAAATTTTCATTTTGCACTTAGTATTAAAACAGCACACCATGCTTACCTACACTGCTGACAATACTAACAAAAGACGGAATGATAATTATAGTATGCACATCTAATGCAACCTCAAAACATGTCTTTGTAGAAAAGTTTTTTACATTCTTAGGCCCATTTCTGTACAATAGGTAGTATAGTTGTAAAAAAAATATTATTAAATATTTACTGACCATCGCTTATGCACAGACAGAAGATCTACTTGTTGTCTGCAAATAGACCGACTAACATGCTATTTTAACCGACTTCCAAAAGGAGGAGGTTCTCAATTCGTCAGAACCTTTTTTTATTTCTATTTGTTTTATGTATGTTCCCCGATTACTCGAAGATGGCTGGACCGATTTGGATTATTATTTTTTTGTTTGAAAGGGTATACTTCCCAGGTGGTCCCATGATCATCAAGTCAGGATCTGATGATGGAATCCTGGAGAAATAGAGAGAACTCTTCAAATTTCATAGGCACACTTGAAGCGATTTGGATAGTTTTTGAAAGAGTACTTTCTAGGAGTGGTCCTATTTCAATTTGGTGAAGATGTGATGAAGAACTTCGGAGATAGGCAACGGAACTCCTCAATAAATTATAGCAAATGGACTGGAATTGCAGAAATCTCATGTCTGTCTATTGTTTACACCAGTTCATAACATAACATCACGCCGGGACGCTGCGAAGGGGTAAGCACATGTGAATGACTGAAAAGTGAAAAAAAAAACTTTTTCAAAAAAAAACAACCGACTTCCAAAAAAAACACTAAAATGTGAAAAATAACTTTAATTTCGGAAGGCGGTGACAAAAAATTAAAATACATACTTATCCAAAGTCAAAGTTCCTTCCGAAATTAAAGTTATTTTTCATATTTTAGTGTTTTTTTTGGAAGTCGGTTGTTTTTTTTTAGCTTACTTTTATTTTCCTAATTTTAATTTAGTTATTACTTTATACACTTCGCTAATTTTAAATCTTTGTTGGCTCCTAACTTTTTTATGGCTTTTTATTTCAGTATTCTGTTTCCGCACAGACAATATTAATAATGGAACAAAACCATACCATATTTAATTTTTGATGTAAATTGTCGAGCAGTAGAGTAATACACTCCCGAAGTTTGTACTTATGATGGTTTTGCCATTCACCTAGCTTACAAATACACATGCAGCTAGCGCCCTCTGAATTGATTCCCGCAAAAATATTAGAAAACCAATTTAAACAAGCGTCAGTTTTCTGCTATTAACAAAATTTGTTAAGCAGTCAGACAATGAGCTACAGGAAAACGTCAACAAAATTGTAATTTCTAGCTAACCAAGGGCAAACCAAAATGAAGAGGACAGCTATTAAATAAGGCACTGACTGTCATTGTAATTGACATATACTCGTTTGTAGGTACATTGTCATAAAATCAGAAACGAATTTATGCAGAAAGGAACCCGAGTTACTGACATAGCTTGAGAGTAAACAAAGCCGAAGTGGTGTCCATGTGTGTCGAAGGAACGATGGCCGGTGGAGCAGACGATTTAGGAGTGGAGACCGCGTATCGGCAAGCGTAGCGTGGGACACCCCCCAACTAGATGGCCCGACGACCTAAACAAAGTGGCTGGGACAGACTGGATGCGGAAGGCGGAGAACAGAATATTGTGGCGCAGCCTGGGAGAGGCCTATCGCCAGCAGTGGACTGCGATAGGCTGAGTTGGTTGTCATTGTTGAATCGCGAAATACATACCAATGCCTAAACGTCTGCGATGTCTAGACACAAACAAAAAATAAAGTCTAGCTACTTCAAATGATGCTACGATTAATTAAAACAGGCATAGTATCTATGGCAGCTTGCCATAGATACTAAAACGCTTATTGACATAGAATGGAATGTTCTTACTGCTTATACTTAGGCTCTCGCACTGTGGGATCATCATGGCTTTGTGGACATAACATAGGCGTTTCTGCACCGTTTTCAAAATGTGGTAATGATTCAAATTGCACAAAGCAAGTTGACTAACATCCGAGCCGGTGTGATGAACTTAAAAAAAACCGGGGGATACATTTTATAGTGATATTGGTCAAGTACAGTCATCCTATTGCATGCAGTCGGAGGTACAAACTAGGAGTCAATATTTGGGAGTATCAAACGAGAAGTAGGCATGTTGTTACCAAATTCGGGTCTGTAATAAGTAGCTGATTATTGTTTGGTAAGTATTTAGCTCGGACGGGCCGGAAGGGACAGGTTCTACTAGTGATGGCTGGCTATTGGTGTTGCTCTTATGGTTACTGGTAGTATGTGATAGATGATAGATCACAATAATAACGACATCTGAAAAAACCGTGTTAAAAACACAAACATCACGTCTTGTTTTCCCGATTGTTTGTGAATAGGTAGGTACCTATAGAATACCCAAATTTCGCTAGTTATGTTATGTCTCATGTAATAAGATATGTAATACGATAAATCCAGACTCCAGGAGGCTACTGAGAAATTCCAGATAGAAAAACCCAATGACACTTTGCCTGACCTGGGAATCGGACCCAGAACCTCGTGCTCAGCAGTAGAGTTGAGAACCACTAGGCCAACCGAGCCAGCACTCGGAAAACAAAAAAAAAAACAGAGTTTTACGCCAACGCAGTCACGAGCTAGCTCTAATGTTACACGTAGTTACGGTAATTACTTATACATAATGCCACCAAAAATAGTACGAAACATATTACACTATACTTTTATGCTATTTTGAATACAGGAAAACACACAAGGAAAAAGGATAAAACAATTAGTCAACACCGAATTAAAAGAATTGAATAATGCACTTACTGTTTGAAATGTCCTCCTATTCGAATAACTCGATTGATAGTTCGTAACAAATGAACTCGATTAAATTTACGTTAGCCGAGTACGATCCCAAAACGAATAGTGTCGATCGATAGTGAACTTTAGCAGCTCTACCAATCAATCATCATCATCATCATCATGGTGGCCCTTTGGTTATCCAATCTTGGATGTAGACTTCTTCCCTCTTCTTCCACTCCTATCGATCTTGTGCCCGACTCATCCAGTCTCGACCTCCGTGTAATCGGATGTCGTCCACCCAGCGCTGTGATAGTCTTCCGCGCCCTCGGGTGTTCCCTCTGGGGCTCCATTCTAGGACTCGTCTTGTCCAGTGGCTCTATATCGGCCATAATGTCTCTAACTTTGGTGGTACTTCGAATCCAATCATTCTGTTTCCGGTCTCGTAGGGTGATCCCAAGCAATAGCTCTCTCCATGCCCCTTTGCACGACTCGGAACTTCTCAGCGGACTCCTACGTAAGAGTTATGGTTTCCGTACCATAGGCTAGTACGGGTATGACACACTGTTCGAAAACCTTGACTCTAAGCCGTAGGGGTATTTTTCCACACAGTAGTTGTTTGTTGGCACCGAATACAGCCCACGCCTGCGCTATTCGTCGTTTCACTTCCACTACTTCAAAATCAAAAGTCATTTATTCAAATTAGACTGAGAATCAGCACTTTTCGAACGTCAAAGTACATGATACAGTCCCCCAAAACGCCCGCCCTTCACCACTCCTAGTGCTTTAGCTGGGAAGAAGAAGTGTGAAGCGCAACAAACTCCCCAGCAGCACAGCTGTCTGTTTAGTCGGATAGACTTGATTCTATACATACATAGGCAAAGTAATCAACATTACGAGACACAGAACTTAAAAATATGTCATTTATGTCAGCTAGCCATGCCAATATACCAACAAATAAAATGAAAAATTAAATCAAGCAGTCTCCTGGTATAAATGGCGTGATAGCTTACATAAGCAATGCTGGATTATGTTTACAAATGATAACCTAGGACCATCGACGTAAAATAAATAAACAAGTAGGCAATTATTAGCAACAATAACAAAATCATGGTCAGCAAGACGACCAGTCACCACAAGCAGCACCCCTTCTCAGCCATTACCCTTGATTTTCAAAGGCGAGTGTTACCTTATGCCCGAAATATTTATACTCAATCACTCTCACCACTGGAAGCTGGCAGTTTGTGACTTCAGGAATGTTGGTCATTATTTTGCTTTTCCCAATGTTAATTTTAAGGCCAGTCTTCTCGAATTCCACCTTTAAATCCTCTAGCATCATCACCATGTCCTCGACGCTCTCCGAAACTTGGACCAGATCGTCATAAAATCTCAGATTTGTCAGTCTCTCTCCATCAATCATCAGCCCTTTCCCAGTCCACTGCATCTGTTGGAATATGCATTCTAGTGCCAGGTTAAATCATTTTGGTGATATTGTGTCTTCTTGCCCGGGGATGCCAGGCAAGGAGACACTATATCACCAAAATTCTAAAGATGGAATTTCATCATCTGTAGATGGAATTTCTCGGTTTTCTCGTGAAAGGAGACACAGGCAGTAGCGTTTCGATGGAGGTGATTGAGGACTTGTATGTACCT
Source organism: Polymixis lichenea (assembly GCA_949091785.1). Taxonomy (NCBI): domain Eukaryota; kingdom Metazoa; phylum Arthropoda; class Insecta; order Lepidoptera; family Noctuidae; genus Polymixis; species Polymixis lichenea. The sequence continues at coordinate 9,901,426 of OX420959.1, forward strand.
TTCATCGATGCGGCATCTGGCTAGGGCTCGTTCTATGAACTACCACTCTATCGAGTCAAATTCTTTCTCGTAGTCGATGAAGGCGAGGATAAGTGGTTTCCTGTACCCGTTACATTTCTCTATGACTGTTTAAGGGTTTGTAGGTGGTCATTGATACTGAAGCCTCAGGCTTCAGTATCAATGACCTCCTGCCTATTCTCTTGGTTGGAAAATTTCTAGTCTCCCGTCGAGTCTGTTAACTAGTACTCTCGAGAAGATCTTATAAATAAGTGACAGCAGGCCAGTGGGTCTATAGTTTTCCAGCTTCTTGATGTCCCCTTTTTTGTGGATCAGTTTGATTATTGCGTTGTGCCATGATGCAGGTACTTTAGTTTCCACGATGCATTTTGTAAATAATACTGCGAGCACATTGCTGACGACCCTTCCGTTGATTTTAATTATTTTATCATCATCTCTAGTAACATGCCGTCTTCCCCTGGTGCGCTCCTATTTTTAAATTGTTGTATAGCCAGCCTTACTTCATCTGGGATGACATCAGGAATTTCTTCGGAGCCTACATTCTGGATTAGTAATCGGGGTTGCCCTAGAGTTGCTATTGTCTGGCTCGGTACTGCTCTGCTCTTGTAAAGAATTTGAAGTACTTTTTTGCTATTGCAAGTAGCTGCTCCTTATTTGTGACTTCTTCCCCATTTTCGTTAAGAAACTTGAAGATTTGTTTCCTGCCCCCGTTTAGCTTTAATTTAAGAACCTTTCGGCTGCTGTTCTTCTCTAACGCTTCCTGTATGAGCTTGGTGTTATAGTCAGCCAAGTCCTTCCGAGTCTGTTTACGAATGCACTTCTGTAGGTCTCTGTATTCCTGACTATCCACGTTTCCCTCACTGCAAAGCAGCCTTCTTTGGTCCATTATCTTTAAAGTACCTGGTGTTTATTTAGTTGGCCTATTTGGTAGGACACTTGGGGTGATTTCATCAAGGCTGTGAGTTAATGCTGTTGTTAGTTGATCGTTAATCTCATCTATGGTCATGGTGGTAAACCGTTTGCAGTTGAGCTTTGCCGCGACAACATTCTTATACATATTTTCGTTAGCTTGCAGCATCTTGAGTTTGGTATCGGTTGGAAGATGTTTCCTCACAACAAGATTCCTTCGGGATGTTCGAAGGTTTACGTATATCTCTGCTCTTACCAAGCGATGATCGCTGCCTGTAGAGAACCTATTTAGCACATTGACATCTTCGACCATAGGTTTATAGTCTGTGATGATGCCGCCAGGGTGCCTCCATGTCCACTTACGCTGCTCTTGTTTTTTTGAAGAAGGTTCAGGAGGCGCGATGGCAACATGGCCCGGCCCAACGAACATTCGCTTCCACCGACTCCACCGCGACGGACGAATCTCCTCTTTAACCTCATTTATTTATTGTTTGTCCGGGAAAGTTTACCTTTGTAATAAGCACGTCAATAAACCATTGCCTATTTAATACAGTTCACTCTTTTATTGCTCCCCGTGCTAACATTGGTGCTTCAAGGATCTCGCCGTCTTATTTACAAAAAGTAACGGTCTCGGAGAAAAATACTTCAAACTTGAAGCTTTTTAGTTGCGGCCTTCAGCGGTGACAATTCCAGCAGGAGTCATCACATTCCTGGTGAAGAAACTTCGCATAGCACCCGCACACTCCTAGAGAAAGAAGTCATCGAAGAAGAGGTCGACTGGCGTCGGACTTTGGACCCTTCTAATATTTGAGGCATCGTCAAGGACAAAGGGGAACGAAAATTGGAAAATCATCGTCTATCCTGTGGATAGTTTAGACATTCTGTGAGTTCGTTCCAATTTATCACTTATTTATTACTTTTCTTTATCTTATTTCATGTTTTAAACAGATATATTTAAGTTACTGCTTTCATTTATATTCAATTTAAGTCGTTTAGTGACAATAATTCTTATTCTTAGCCTTACATTTCTCTTTAATCACTATTTCTGCATAGAAAGCAAAAAAAAACCTTTATATTACTCATTAGTTTACGCAAATCCTTCGCTTCTTATCTATAACAGCTGATTGCTTGCCGACGTACCTACTTGTTACCTTTGCATCAGCTGTTCTTTTGTTCCCACCGTCCAGTCAATCATAAGTTCATAACTAATTAGCTAGTTACATATTTCTATTGCCTTTGAAAACTAGTTTATTATCTCATTACTTCATTTGTGAGTTTGTTACTGTTATTTCTATCGCTATGGCTGACGAAAAGATTGCAAAACGCATAATTAAACTTAGCTATATGAAATAAACGCTCACAATTTTTTGCAACTACCTTAACATGCTTGAAAGCTGCACCTAACTTAGCAGCTTACAACTTTTAGACATAGAGACCAGATTTAATAAATTTGATCGTTTTTATGTGGACTTCGACAAATTACAGTGCGACATGGAGGTGTTGCTGGACAACCCCGACGACGAGAGCGAGCAACGTGAGCAGTTCGAGAACCAGTATTATAAGTTGGTGGCAACGCACTATGTGGAAATTGAGTCGGTTTAGAGTCATAATTCCATGTTGTTATAGATATACAGCTAGTTTGTTTTCATGTTAATAAATGTATGTGGTATATGCCATGATCTGTCCATAAGGTCCTTAATTCACGAAGAAATGGTAATTCGGCATTATTCAATGTAACCTCTTGGACAGCTCACCGAAGATGCCCAAGAATCAAGGAACAATGGCTATAAACGATTCAGACTTCATGCTAGAAAATACCCTAGAGTAGTCACAAATGTAGATGTTCTGCATACACTTTTTTACACTTCGCAAAACAAAAACCTTCCAGTAAAAACTCTATGGAACTTTTAGATGAAGCTTTGGAGCTAGTAGAATAATACACTTAAATGTAATTGGGCGGCGGCGATCTCTCGCGTCCGGCCCTGGTCCAGGCCATGGTACGGCGCGAGAGTGCATGGTTAGCCGTCACCTCCTTCTGCGAAGCAGTGATGCTCGCAAAGAGGGAGGCGGCGCACGTGAGGGAGCGGCAGTACATGCGCCCTCACGGCCGTAGCCTTTGCAGGAGACGCCCTGGGCGTCGGGAATCCCAGGCTGATTCTCGGCCACCGTAGGCGCGGACTTGCGGACGGCGAGTAATGGGTGGCTCGCTGTCCGGTAAGGACCAAGCCCGGGTCGACGGCGCGTTGTGTTCCACGCGCGCCTCAAAGAGATGTCAGCACTAACTGATGGGACCCGCAATGCCTGCCAGGGGTGCGGGTTGTTCGAAAGAGATACCGCGGCCCCTGGCACACAGGCAACTGAGGGAACACGGGTGGGTTTTAGTCAGTAAAAGTCTGACACGCCCTCCCGCTCCATCCAGAGCGGGAGAAGTTATTTGATGATTCCCACCCAAAAAAAAAAAAAAAAAAATTTATTGTTTTCTTATTTTATTTTATCAATATTTCCAATTTTATGAGTTCATTTTGTATTAATTATAAAATTTTAGGCCACATTATATAAAGATAGTCGTAAAATTCTGATAATTTTTCAATATTTCATATTTTGTATTTTATATATTTTATAGCCATAAACTGTTTATTGTTTTAAAGTATATTTATTTTAGATTATCCTTTTATTGTTCTTCGCACTAACACATGTCTCCGCGAAGACCATGGCCCAGCTTTCATCTTGCGTCGCATGCTCTAATGTCTGCGTCTTCGAATGGTGCTAGCGTTGCTGAGTTCTGAGCCAACGAAAAAGTTAACTTCTTTTCAAACAATTAATGCCATCGACATGCTAAGGGGACATCCATTTATTACGTGAGGGATTTTTTAGATTTTTCGACCCCCACCCCCGCTCTGGTGAGATGTCGTGAGATTTGGCTCGACCCTCCTCATAATGTAAAACTCACTGTGAAATAATATACGGGATGCCACACTCCAGTATACGCCTGTTCCCTTGATCTGAGCAAGGCTTTTGACTTGGTTTCCTACGACATTTTATGGAGGAAGATGGAGGAGGTAAATTTGCCGCCAGTGGTGACAAATACTTTAAAATACTGGTATGGAAACCAAGTCAATAATGTGAGGTGGGCGGGCTGTCGGGGCCGTATGGGTTGGAGTGCGGAGTGAGGCAAAGGGAGTTTGCTTGCCTATGCTATTCAACCTATACGTGAATTATCTGATTGGAGCGCTTAGCAGCATGCTTGTCGGGTGTCATATTGATGGAGTGTGTGTTAATAACGTAAGCTATGCCGATGACACGGTGCTGCTGAGCGCGTCAGTCTGCGAGCTTAGGACACTCGTGGCCACTTGCTTATATGCCAGACTGCACGGTCTGGCATATAATGTTAAGAAGAAAAGAAAGTGTTGACAAGAAGTGTAGCCATGGTTTTCGGGGCCAGGGGTAGGTACCCAGAAGCTGTACCTTCATTGAAGTTGAGCGGTACGCCCCCTGTGAGGGTGGACCAATTTAAGTATCTGGGTCACATATTGGCCACTGGCTTCAAAGATGATGAGGATATTGACAGGCAGCGGAGGGCGCTGTGTGTGAGAGCTAACATGATTGCCTGCAGATTCAGGCGTGCCTCTAAGGAGGTCAGGCGCACTATATTTAATGCTTACTGCACGTCTTTTTACTCTTGCAGTTTGTGGGCTCATTATATTAGAAAATCTTACGGCACCCCATTAGCATCTTGAATGCGTTATTGTACTGAACGCGAATGTTCAGTACAATAACGCATTCAAGATGCTAATGGGGTTGCCTCAATACTGCAGCGCGTCAGGGATGTTTGCTGAAGCACGCGTTGACTGCTTGTAGACTGTTATGCGGAAGCGGTGCGCATCTTTGTGCGCGGTGAGTATTTTTAGTATAAAAAGGCAGTGACTTTGGGTAAGTGATCCAAAGTCACCGACTTCCGAAATTAAAGTTATTTTTCATTTAGTAGTGTTTTTGTGGAAGTCGGTTGTTTTTTTTAAGTTTTTTTTTTGCACTTATTAGTGGTTCACATGTGCTTACCCCTTCACACCGTACTGACGTGATGTTATGTTATGAACTGGTGTGAATAATAGACACACATGAGATTTCAGCAATTCCAGTCCATTTGCTATCATTTATTGAGGAGTTCCGTTGCCTATCTCCGAGGTTCTTCATCAGATCTTCACCAAATTGAAATGGGACCACCCCGAGAAAATACGCTTCCTAAAACTACCCAAATTGCTTTAAGTGGGCCTATAAAATTTGAAGAGTTCTCTTTATTTCTCCTGGATCCCATTATCAGATCTTGACTTGATTATCATGGGATCACCTGGGAAGTATACCCTTGTATAGAAAAAAATCCAAATCGGTCCAGCCATCTTCGAGTAATCGGGGAACATACATAAAAAAAAGGTTCCGACGAATTGAGAACCTCCTCCTTTTTGAAGTCGGTTAGAAACGTTAATCTGTGCTTATTTGCGTTGGATTTGTGCATTGCGTTTGGCTGGCTCGGCTGGCCGGTGGCAATATAATAATCGAGAAGCTACTGTGCTACTTTGTGGCTTTCGCATAACCGCGACAATTATTATTTTGTAGGATTTAGCCATATTAGCGGATAAATTATGTTACTTTATTTAACACAGTTTACTAGCAATTTTACATTGTTTCTTTGCGGAAAAAAATATCTGTTGAACTGGGTAAGTTCCTACAACTTTCAATTATTTAAATACATAAAGCAAGATACTCGTAAGTGAAACATCAACCATTTATAATTAGCGGATATTTAACATAAAATTCTTATTTTCCTTAATGGGTGGCTTGTCAAAGCTACTAAAATTATTGTTTTTCGTGAGTCCTGTTGTGTAATACGAGCAAGACTTTTAAGAGCATCTTGCTACTTGCCTGCGTCTTGGCGCTCCTTGCGTGGCTCTGCATCGCTGCCAATGCGGTAAAGTTGTCGACCGCCTCGGACACCATGCCTTATCCTGCAGTATGAGCGCGGGCCGGATAGCACGGCGCGCCAGCATCAATGACATCATCCGTCGTGCTCTATTAGCAATTCTATAACCCAAGCTTGGCATACGACGATGTGTCCGTTGCGATTGCTCGGCCACAAAGTCGTAGAAGATAAACGACTACATCAACATTACGAAGGAATTTGTAAAACACTAAAAGTGAAAGTCGCAAATTCGTAGATCCAATATTCAGAAAGTTATAAAGGTTTAACCATGGCCGCGCGGTCGAAACATGGAGAACCGCGCGGCCACGCAGTTCTCTATAACGGAGCTTAGTAGAGGTCCCATTCTTTTTGCTAACCACTGATACGATTTCGAAGAAAATGTAGATAATATGAATAAAGTCCTCATATTTAGACTTCACGACCTACAGAACTTAAATGCTATGGCCGCGCGGTCGAAACACGGAGAACCGCGCGGCCACGCAGATCTCTAAAACGGAGCTTATTACAGGTCCCATTCTTTTTGCTAACCACTGATACGATTTCGAAGAAAATGTAGACAGTATGGATATAGTCTTCAAGTTAGGACTTCACGACCTACAGAACTTAAAACCTGTAATGCATATTAGAAGAAGGGTGACAAGATTTATGGTGCGTCAAGAGACATTTCCAAAAGCGTCGTTTTTATATCACGTAATTACCTATTATTGAAATGAGGGAATAGGTGTGGTTGATTGGGTGAAGTGTTTATACGAAATAATTAACACCGTATTCGTAAATACGAATTTTAAAATTTTGCTAAAGAAAACACATAATATAATCATACACTCTTTTATATTAATGTGAATTAAGTACATATGCAGCCACATAATCTTATGTAAAATAATAAAAAAAAAAAATGTGTCTTAAAATAATTGTATACAAATCTTTGTATACAATTATTTTGTTATATGTATATATATTATTAAGTACATACCTATAGTGTAGGTATCAGAGTTGAAGTGAAAGTTGAATTTTAATAGAATATTTTTTCTGATTTCAGAATGCTTTCGCATTGCGATACTGTATGCGATATCTTCATCACTGATCTCAACTCTGGCACCGAAACGTACTTAAACTAACAAAAGGTGATAGGGAAAATATAAATAAGCCAAATAAATGTAGCTTCTTTCAAAGCTAAAACCTAAAATTAAACAAAAACAACAAAACACATAATTTAAAACTACACAACGACAACAACACCAACATTTTTAAACATAAAATTACGTATTAATAGACAGAGAGTTTTATTAAAATATTAATTTTTATAACTTAACAATCACAGTTCGTTTTCATATTTGTAACTACAATTATACATTAACAAGCATAAGGTACCTACCTACGTTGTATTGATTGAAATCATAATGCAAGCATAAGAATATCTATATTCTTTCACAGACATCTAAAATCACGAGTTTCGTCGGTTATACAAAAAATATCAGCTGTTCCTTACATTTTAACCGCGTAAGTATTGATCTTTTTTATGAAACAGCTGATTTTTTTTGTATAACCGTCGAAAAATTTCTGCGCTGGGGGGTTATATTATAGAATGAAATGCTGAGTTCATGGTTACAGTTTGCGCACTGGATAAAAACTTATCCTGTATATGTAAGTAAATGAATACTAAAAAGATAATGCAATATTTATTCTAAATGAGTAACAAATCCTTATACAGGGTTATTTGTAAAACACCGGTAACCTCTCAGGACTACGTTACTAACATCATAATCAACAACTTTTGTTCTATGACTTTTAAAAATTCATCATATTTTAATTCATCAGATTTACATACAAAAATAAAAATATTTAAATTCAACGCTCTAAATGTTACGAAGTCTATGCGAAGCAAAAGAAAGCGATAGGTAGTACCGACAATAGCGAGGGGAGCAGGGTAGGGGGCGGCGGGGGCGCTTGAACTTGACCTATTTACGGGCGGCCTTCAGTCATTCGTTTGCTTTGATGCGCTTGCGTCGCGTCATTACGGGTCCTTGTAGTGAAATTCGGCAGTGCAGACGTATACGTAATTATCTTTACATGATGGCGTATCAATATTCCAATGTCGAGTACACGGAAATGGTGCGAATGCTAGTTAGGTGTGATGACAATGTTTCGGAAGCGTGTCGCCAATACGCCATACGATTCCCAAACGTACGTATACAAAATACTTTTATCAAGTGCTATACCGTTGTAACTTTACAGAAAATGTGAGATGTCATTGTTAGTTTGTTTTCATTACGGTGTTTAGTGCATAGGTACCGAGAAATATCAAGGTTATTTCCATGTCAAATGTTCGATTGTAGGTATAATTTGGCTTTTGCGTAAAAAGGCGGGAACCGTAGCGTAGCGAGTTACTAACCCAAAAGTATTACTACGAGGACAGTGCGCGGCAATGTATGTAGGTACAGCAAAATACAGAGTTGAAATGTGTTACATAGGACAACGAAATATTTAAGGTTTGTTTTTGGTAAATGTATTATGTTTTGTAAAAAGTCGTAGAACAAAAGTTGTTGTTGATGATGTTAGTAATATAGTCCTGAGAGGTTACCGGTGTTTTACAAATAACCCTGTATAATAAATAAATAAACAAGATACGTACATGCAAAAAAACATACACAACCCTTCCTTGGCAGTTGGGTAAAAATAAATTAAGTATCGAAAAAGCATTTAATAAAACATAAATAACAATAAATAAATAATTTTATGGACTAACGTATTAACAACATGTTGAATCGCATTCAAATACTTATCGCACTTCGTCCTCTCTCCTACTAAACTGTGTTTTGCCCGACAGGGTACCTACATAATTAATGCCATCTTAAGACCACCAATTTGCAACACATTATGGAATGCAAAAAAGAATTGAGAATTGGTTGCACATTACTTTTTCATGAGGTCGCTCGGTCGGTCGCGAAAAATTGACAGGAAAAATATTGTTTTTTCTTAATTGAAATAAAAAAGAGATTCTCAAGAGGATCGAATACTATTTAGGCAGCATAGAAAAAACAATCAACGAATTAATGTCACAATCTAATGAAAATAAAAACTTTATGAGAAAAAAAATACATTTATTAAAGGAGTTAAAAACACCAAAAAGTGGTAAATAGCCTTTTTGCTATAATTGACGCTTTACAATTTTAAAGAGTTTGTATTGATATGACATCTTAAACCTTAGTGTGCATAGTGTGAGAAGGAACCAAAATTGATCTTTGATAAACATTTTGAGACATTTTAAATACTTACAGTTTGGTATGTTTCCTTCTTTGATAATGACCAGCAGCACAGATAATATGTGTTCAAATGACGCAACCCCCGCCCCACTCCAGTCTTTTGTTTTGTTTTGGGTGTCGATACGTCTGACTCAGAGTGCAAGAATGGAGACAAACAAACGCACGCGCACAATGACATTTTTGGGAGGTTATTTAAAACGGGTTACCCCACGGATATCGATCGGATATCTATGGCTTACCCGCAAAGCAAGCACACTGACATACAAATGCGTATTGCATTTGCAAAAACGTGTGTAATTTTTTTAAATACTAAAAGTGCCTACTCTTGACCTCGATCATGCCTAATGAAAAACGATTGATGAGGTCCATTGCACTACTGCAATATTGCAGCAGGTAATTTAAGTGTAATCATTAAAAATCATAGGTGGGTAAATCAGTTTTTTAAACGAGCGCTTAATTTATTAAAATAGCAGTGTCTACGTTGAAAGGAGGTATAGTTTTTTGTATAGGTACTAATCAAATAGACAATCATTAATCCTTTTTACAATAAAAAGTGCTTACCTATCTATCTTAATAAAATTGAAAATTCCTGATTGACGCACCATAAATCTTGGTCACCCTTCTTCTAACATGCATTACAGGTTTTAAGTTCTGTAGGTCGTGAAGTCCTAACTTGAAGACTATATCCATACTGTCTACATTTTCTTCGAAATCGTATCAGTGGTTAGCAAAAAGAATGGGACCTGTAACAAGCTCCGTTTTAGAGAACTGCGTGGCCGCGCGGTTCTCCGTGTTTCGACCGCGCGGCCATAGCATTTAAGTTCTGTAGGTCGTGAAGTCTAAATATGAGGACTTTATTCATATTATCTACATTTTCTTCGAAATCGTATCAGTGATTAGCAAAAAGAAAGGGACCTCTACTAAGCTCCGTTTTAGAGATCTGCGTGGCCGCGCGGTTCTCCGTGTTTCGACCGCGCGGCCATAGCATTTAAGTTCTGTAGGTCGTGAAGTCTAAATATGAGGACTTTATTCATATTATCTACATTTTCTTCGAAATCGTATCAGTGGTTAGCAAAAAGAATGGGACCTCTACTAAGCTCCGTTATAGAGAACTGCGTGGCCGCGCGGTTCTCCATGTTTCGACCGCGCGGCCATGGTTAAACCTTTATAACTTTCTGAATATTGGATCTACGAATTTGCGACTTTCACTTTTAGTGTTTTACAAATTCCTTCGTAATGTTGATGTAGTCGTTTATCTTCTACGACTTTGTGGCCGAGCAATCGAAACGGACACTACGACGATGGGAAGATATTAGACGGAATGACCATAATGCCTTGGAAGTTAGGTAGGCCTTTGGTGTGGGATACAACAAGTGTCAACACCCTTGCGCAATCCCATCTTTCAAGTGCGGCGGGTTGTGCTGGGGTGGCTGTTGCAGGTGCGGAAAACCTCAAACGGCGCAAATATTCCAATCTTATTGGAACCTGTTTGTTCGAGTCGTTTGGGGTTGAAACTCTAGGACCATGGGGTCCGAGTGCCCACTTAGTTTACCGTGATATTTCCAAGCGGCTGGTCGACTCTTCACGTAACCAAAGGGCTGGCCTATTTTTCGGCCAAATAATCAGCATTGCCATACAACGTGGCAATGCTGCCAGCCTTTTAGGCACTTTTCCTATTGACAACGATGCGGACGTATTTTTTGATGACTTATAATTATTTTCTTTTTTGTGACTTGATAATTTGAACTTGTGGAATTGGTAACACTGATTCTACTGTCAATGTCAATGCCACTAGCCACTAGAGGTGGTCAAAGTGTATCATTTTTGCGATTGGAACATTTGCACCTCGATCACTGAAATGATCCGAAACGCAGATATGTTGCATTTGGCTCATTTGGATCATCGGCTCAAAGAATATAATTTAACATTATATGCAAAAAACAACCGTATTTGATACGTAAGCGCCTTAGTGGTCATTTTTACGTGCATGGATAACGACAACGATAATCTGTGGGAGTATGAGTGATACACATCTCATTTGGTATCTCTTTCTGACTTGTATAGATTGTGATTCGCCCGCTCACTCACGACTCGCGAGTCAATAGTTAAATAACTCAGTGTCTCCCTCTCTCGCTCGCTCACTGCTCCGTCGCCTCGCGAGCGACGCGTCGCGCGTACCGAATGAGCACAGAGCAAAGTAAGGTTTCAGATCCAAATGATGCGTTTGAAACGCTTTTACTGAACCAATCTTTTGAATCACTTCAATAATTCGGACCAGTGAGTCGTTTCCGTAAAGAGTTACACACCTCTACTAGCCACTGTAGTTGCTTGAAGTTAGCTTACGTTATTATTTTTTACATATTTTATTAGCTATCATTGCAATAAAATAGAGCATCTAAAAGTTAAGTTAGTTGGAGAATTTGTAGGTACGGCAGCCAAGAGTTTAAGGCTAATTTGGGTGGACTTTACTATATACACCGTGACATTTTAGTCGTCTTACAAAGGTGGTCCACTCAATGTATCCGTCATAAAATACCTCTAGGCGCGATTAAAAAATTGTTACCATTAATTAAGATAATAGGTACAAAGAAAAATAAATAAGCTTTAGAATTATGAAACACCCTTCCTGTTAATAATGTTTACTTATCAAACGGTAGAAGATATCTACCTACCTACCATTACATTTCATTATTAATTCCATCTCCATAACAGGGTGTTTCAAGCTACGTCATGCGTCTTAGTGAACGATATTTTCATTTTTTTAATTATTCAAATGTTCAAAAATATCTTTTTTTTTAAATAAATGATTAATAGTCATTGGATACATGAAGTGGGCTGCCGTTGTAAGACGACTAAAAAGTCACGGTGTATATTGCCAGCTGTCAAAGAACGTCGATGGCAATGCATGCGCCACGCAATAGCACTGTCGGAATTTACGACGAATTTATAGAGCATCGCTTACTTATATGATGCACTTAGTGTAGTGCCAATATCCTTGTGGAAAGTAATAATAATAATAATTAATTAGTCCTTTATTTCAGGCAACGAAGGCCCATAAAACACAATACATATATTATAAGTATAAAAACAATAACTATAAACTAATACATATTTTTAAACAAATTTTAAAATTACTGCACACGAAGTGACGGCGTCGTGTTACGCTGCGAGGTGTCGCGTAGCTGGCTGCGGAAACGCCGATACAGCACACCTTTCGGCCAAAACTCTTCCTTGAGGAAGGTCATCAAATGGTGAGTCGGAACGCGCACCACGAACGACTTGAAGTTGGTGTTATGACGCGCTTCCAACTTATCTCCACCCTCAAGGTCTAGTTGGTCTTCACCCGTATGTACTCTACGATGTCCTCAGTCTTCATAGAGTGGTTCAATCGGGACACGTATAGCAGCGTCGTCGGTATTGCAGGACGAAGCAGCATGTTAGAACCAGCATGTAATGATTACGTTACTCCGGTCAGAAATACCTGCTATTCTCACTACTATGTACTTTCCTTATTTGTATGGAACAGCCTGGGTGACTAAAACTAACAACAAATAACACAGGGCCTACTAATAGTGTACTGAGTAGTAGTGTAGTGTTCATGGTACGAGTTTTCGTTACGATGTATTCCACGGTCTATAGCGCCGCAAAGAGAATCAACAAAACATGGTACAAGTTTGCTTAAACGTCTCTCACCAGTTCATTGTTTTGCATTGCTGACTGTACTGTCCCGCAGTGCTTTTTTAAGGGACGAGTTTAAGCATCTAGAAAATTTGAGAACACGATTGTAGTTCTGCTACTCTATAATATATGGCGGTTGCGTGGCGTTTTCTGTCGTACCTTACATACATATAGACCTTCCAGAATAAATTAAACCGAATAAAAAGCTTTTGTGTAGTTTGGATGATCTAATCGCTTCTCGCTTTAGAAGAAGCGTATTAAATTTATACTATGCACCTTTATAGGAAATGCAATGCGCTAGTCGAGATTGGCAACTCGAGATCTCGCGTGTTAAGTCTGGTGTCGAGATTAGCCAATCGAGATCTCGCTCAGCCATCACTCCATCAGGCGAGATCTCGTATTCGAGATTTCGCCTACTTTTTGAAATAATGCTTTAAGGCGAATCTCCACTGTTCGACAATTTACATCAAAAATTAAACATGGTATGGTTTTGTCTCATTATTAATATTGTCTGTACGGAAACAGAATACTAAAATAAAAAGCCATTAAAAAGGTAAGAGCCAACAAATATTCGTTTTTCTTGCTAATTTAACCTAACTTAGGGCATGTTTAAATAATAAAAGAAGTGTAAAATCTCTAAAAAACGTCGGTACCGACAAAGCTCAAACATCGAAAAGTTCAATAAACTTTATTGTTCATTGATTTATGTAGTAGTTGTTTCATAAAACCTGATCTTCCGAAGGCCATTTAAGTTTTTAAAGCGCCTGTTTTAGTATAAATGATTCTGCATCTCACTCAATAACGTTGTACGTGTAGACTAGCGTCTAACAGCTCATCATTGATATTAGCTCTGTCGGACACGATGCCTGGTGAGACAGCGTGCTATTTAGCCAAGCCCACCAGTGACTTCGAGCCCGCGATTAGGTTTCCCTTAATTCTGAAACTTAATTCAAACGAAAACAAAAACGACCACTTTCAGAAATCTTGTTATATTTTGTACCTAAATAAAAAACTTTGGCCAAATCTCGAATCAAAAAATGTTTATTTAAGTAATAATCAACTGCACTACGCAGACAAATAAATATACGATAATAACGCGAAAAATCAGCTTAATTACGCTTTACATCCATTAAATATTAAGTTGAAAATGGTTTTTCAAGAAGCATAGTGTGCCATGCTAAGTTTCGAAACATTTAGATTATGGAGATTTAGAAGAACGAGATTGGGTTACCACGCCATTAAATCTCGAAAAAAAGGCTCGAACGGTCGCAAAATCGAGATTGCATTCTCTATTAGTAGAGATATTTTATGCAAGATAGACATAAGCGCTACTTTTGGCGCCTGAACGATGTTCACGGGGAGGTTGTTTTGAACATTTGTGAATTTAATTCTTTCAGTGTCACAGAAATTGTCTTGATAAAACAAGATTGCGGTGTAAGTTCCAATTTCAGACTCACGCCAAAATATAACCTTCTAGCGTTGTACATAAAAGCAATTTTTGTTTCTTAACAGGCCCGCCGGAAATCACATTTGAAATCAATCAGATTATAAAGCCCACGGAAGATAAACGTGACGTTACAGAACTTAGTTGTGATCACAATGCTGATGTAATGCTACAAAACATATACACGGTTCGCGAAGGAGAAAAGTTCAAAATAATTACGAAATATAATTTCTTTATCGATCATTTCATGTAAGTATATGATAAACACTCAACTTTCTCACCGAACTAACTGTAACAAGGAGCTCTAGACTTTTTCATATTCAGGATCCTAACTAAAAAAATAAAGTAAATAATCTAACAAAATCTGTAAGTTTTGTCAACATTTATCATGCAAGTGTTTTATAAGATTTTGAAATTATATAAATCTGTTACAGCTGTAGTGAGTACAATAATGGCAAAGAGTTTTATAAGATCGAAAAAGATGGTAGATATAAAAATTGGGCCACTGTAAGTAATTTAACTACTTATTCAAATCAAATCAAAGTCAAAATATTTTATTTCACATAAACCTGCAAGGGCACTTATGAAACGTCAGAAGCTAGGTGCACGGTTCCAATTTGTCGCTTCCTATGGAGAAGAGCCGGCAAGAAACTCCACGGTTACTCTTTTAAAAATAATTGGATTTTATAATGTTTTCAAATTACAGTGATATTAGGTATGGGAGGACAGTGCAACATTCACTGAGCAATGCGCTGCCTATCGCTTCGGGGAATACAGATTTTATGTGTAGGTGATCCGTTGAGATGGATTCAATCTGAAACTATTAGAGATTGAAAAAAAATGAAGTCATAATTGCTTATGTATTTGTTTTTTAGATTACATTGTAATCCTATTATTATTATAAACGAGAAAGTTTGTAAGTATGGATGGATGGATGGATGTTTGTTACTCTTTCACGCAAAAACGGCTGAACGGATTTGGATGAAATTTGGCACACAGATAGCTTATAGCCTGGATTAACATATAGGATACTTTTTATCCCGGTAGTACGTTCCCGTGTGATAGTTTACGACTCCACACGGGTGGAGCCGCTGGCAAAAGCTAGTTATACACAGTGACATTTTAGTCGTCTTACAAAGATAGTCCACTCAATGTATCCGTCATAACATACTTCTAGGCGCGATTAAAACATTGTTATCATTAATTAAGATAATAGATACAAACGAAAATAATGAATGCTTTAGAATTATGAAACATCCTCCCTGTTATTAATGTTTACGTATCAAACGGTAGAAGATATCTACCTACCTACCATTACATTCCATCATTAATTTCATCTCCATAACAGGGTGTTTCAAACTACGTCACGCGTCTTAGTGACATATTCATGTTTTTGATTATGCAAATGGTCAAAAAAAAATTTTTTAATGAATGGTAATAGATAGCGGTCATTGGGTACATGAAGTGGGCTGCCGTTGTAAGACGACTAAAATGTCACGGTGTATATATTTTAATGACATAATATATGACAGGTATACCTATATATTTCAGAAGTAAGTATGTATTGTATATTTTCACATTGTATGTTTATATTTAAACTACAGAATTGTTTTTAACTTATGTTATTTATTTATTTATTTACGCAAATCTTACCGACTACTACCATTACAGATCTGCGATCCAATGCGACAGAGTGGCCTTACATGCTAATCCTTAATCTACATCCTATAAAAATACATAGTACATCCTAAATCTCAACCTACATCGAAATAACATATTATATATAATGCAACTTTTGCGAATTCACTTAAGCTGCAACACAATACATCAAGCCTCTCGTGAACCTTGTTCACCACACGGATGGCTCTAGTGAGAGGAGTCCTCTCCAGTAGGTTGGTTCTGGCTGCAGGCACAGCAAGTAGGGGTGGGTGTCGCCGCCTCCACACGTACCGGTCAGGCACGCAAAGTTCCAGGTGCCGCAGCACTCCCGGGTTATGCGCCCCGCCACGCAGTAGCTTCACTACATACGCTGCGAGTGCAAATTCCCGTCGCACCTTTAACGCGTTGTACCCTACTGCACCCAGTACAAAGAGTGTAGGGTACATCAATGGGTAAAATGGATATACCCCATACAGCTTGAAATACAAGTGTCTAGTGAACTTATTTTGAAAACGTTCCAACATGACACTATATTTCACCTCGTGAGGAGCCCATATGACTGCACTATGTTCAAGGTGACTCCTGACTAGCGCGTCATACAACACCTTGAGCGTCGTGATGTTGGTAAACCCCTGAGCTTGCCTGAGTACGAAACCTAGGTTTCGGTATGCCTTCTTGCATGTCGTAATGATATGCTCACGGAAGGTTAGTTCCTGAGTGAAGACTACCCCTAAGTCTCGTACCTGCGACACCCGTTGCATCGGCGCATCCTCTACCTTGTATTGATAATACAAAGGAACCCGGACGCGAGTGAAAGACATCACCGAGCATTTGGATACATTAAACTGAAGTTTGTTGCCAATGCTCCACTCGACCACTCACTCCACTTGCTTAAATCTCTTTTTTATCTTCTTCCCTATTGCAGGTATGCTGGAAGAGATTTCCTTATAAATAAGCATCATCTTTGTTCGTATTTTTCCCTGAATGGGACAGTCAGTAATATCTAAGACAGCAATAAAACAACCAATCTACCAATCTCTGAACTGAGTAGTACACAAAAACCTTTTACATTATTTATTTACGTATTTTTAAACATTTCTTATTACTAATTTTCAAGTATGTATCTTTTTTATTTACCTACGTCCGTGTGTCACCGCAGGGTGCCAACTGAAAACCAGCGCTGGGTATCTGACGCCCAGCAAATGCTGAGATGGCAACCCTTTCGGTGTGAGCACGCTCAGCACATTTTTCCTGCAATTTTATTGTGTCATGTTTATTGTTCTTTTTTTATGTGTTCGTTGCTGTTGTGTTGTCTGTGTCGAATAAATGCTTTCTATTATATTCTATTCTATTTTAACCATTCGTATTTTTGCGGACAATAAATAGGTTCGATTGCTAAGTTAATAAGGTGTGTGTATAAGGTTTTTAGGAACTCTTTGAATGCCGTTTTTCTTGTCTATAACAACGAGTACCTACATACTTCCTTAAAATTTTCTTAGATCCAGATTTCGACGATGCTTACCCATCTCATCGGATTGCCATGGTTAATAATATCTATAAAAATAATTGTATACCCTTTATCAGTTTAAGGTAGACAAAACAATGGGTACTCTATGGAACTGTACGGTGTTGGCCCATCGTAATAGTCCAATAATGCTCCCCGTGCTCCTATATAAAGACGCAAACTATTTAGCGGCCAATTGCTTTATGAGAATTCACGTGAGGCAAACAAGTATGTATGCTATGTATCGTTGTCACTAATATTTATTATAGATATCACTGATTATAAGTCTTGATGTTTGGTACTCACATTCTGATTGGAGGATATGAGTGAAATCGCGGGCAACAGTTTGTAGATTAAAATGTTAAAATACCTGGAATTTCCGGTGTAAATCACAACAAGTAACTCCACAGCGCCGCCTCAGACAATCCTCGTGAACAACATGGTACTGCAAGCTGATCGTACAGACCTGTCCGAGAAGGACGTCGACTTCACTGCCGAGTACCAATACGTAGACGGCGATGTAGTCAACGTCGCTTGCATCAACTTCTTGGACTTAGCGGCGCTGCTCAATGTGCGATATGAAATGGCAGGCACAATTAGCGGTGAGTTTATTAGCTATATTCCTTTGGTAGGTTCCTTCTTTTCGTAAAAGAGACCCACTAAAAACATTTTCATGTAGAATGTTGCCAAGACGAGACCATATATGACACACGCTGTCAAAAAGTTTTCCAGTGATATCAAAAATCATTACACGACACTCTCGGCGATCTATCACCACAATATCAGGCTTATTGGCTACAATAGTCCTGTCAGTGATGATAGATCGAGCCCAGTACTATGTGGCGTGACTCTTCTCGAGAACTGGGTCGGGCACATACCCATACCTGTAGGTACCTAGATCTTCATTATTATAAATATTATCTCAAGTTTTTGTTGGCATCGACTTCATTCTATCTATGTTTGATCTGAAAATCCCGTATATCAGTAGCATTGGTAGCTTACTGCAGAAGAAAAACCTTTCGTTGTGGATTGTGGAAGCCTGTGGCAGGCTAGTGGTGGGGGTGCTTTCGGTAAGCTGTCCGACGTACTCAAGTCGAAGCGGGTGCCCATAAACCTAAAGCGTCGCATGTTTGAACAGTGTGTCCTCCCAGTCATGACGTACGGGGCTGAAACTTGGACGCTCACCAAACACACTATCCACCGCATGCAAGTCACCCAGAGAGCTATGGAACGAGCCATGTTGGGCATCTCCCGCTATGATCGGGTGAAAAATGCCGAAATACGGAGACGAACGAGACTCACGGACATAGCGGAAGTGATATCAAAAAGAAAGTGGAAGTGGGCGGGCCATATATGCCGTAGACTGGATGGAAGATGGGGGAATAAAATGCTGGAGTGGAGACCACGGACAGGATGGAGCAATGGGGGAAGACAACCGACTAGGTGGACAGACGATCTAATTAAAGTGGCCGGAAGAAACTGGATAGCCATGACACAAAACCGCCAAAAGCGGAGAGATTTGGAAGAGACCTACACTCAGCATTGGGTGGCCAAGGGTTGAAGAGAGAGAAAAGAGAGAGAGTGGCAGGCTGGGTTATTATTCCGTCCTTAAAATAACTGTGATAGGAGTAATGTTGGATGGGGAGTTTGTTGCGCCACTTCTTCTTCACAGCTAAAGCACTAGGAAGTGGTGAAGGGCGGGCAATTTGGGGGACTGTCTTATGTAATTTTGACATTCGAAAAGTGCTGATTCTCAGCCTAATTTGAATAAATGATTTTTGATTTTGATTTTGAATCTAAACATTTCGTATTATTTCAGATAATTCTATCATGAAAGATCTAGAATCAGGCAGAGCGATCACTCTTGTTGCGACACTACATTCTGGACACAACAATAGTTATATGATATGTACTAATACGGAACCATCTGACTATACCAAAGTTATAGTAAGATTAGTTATGCTGGAAGAATTCAGTAAGTTGATTTAGTTTTCTATTTTATTAGGTAATATGTATATAATATACAGTCACAAACAACTATATTTTATGTGATGTTAGCCTTGGCTAGCCTAGCCTATGCCGCTTATATCGAGTCCAGCCTAGTCATCATTCCCACTTTAATACCTCTTTAATGTCCGTTTGGATTAAAGTTGGCACACGGATAGTTTGTAAAATAGATTAACATATAGGATACCTTTTATCCCGGTCGTAAGTTCCCGTGGGATAGTTACTGAAACCACGCGGGCGGGGCCGCTGGCAAAAGCTAGTATATCATAATATATTACTCATACAGAATTTTCCAGAAAGAAACTGAACCACTTTCTCGATGAGACCAACATCGTAATCGTGAAAAAAAATCCACTGTTCCTAACTTCAATCCACTCGACTATACACTTATATGGTCACAAGTATGTGGGACAGCCATGGGACGGCTGATATTTTTTTCGCGATTATTATGATCACAATTTTCTGATATACACCGTGAAATTTAAATGGTTGTTTTCCCGCGGCAGAACAACTTGCCATAAGGAGTACTTTCGAAGCATAGAGTAAAAGTAAAAAAATAAGATTTTTTTGTTTTAAAATAGTTAAAAAATATTCATCAACTCGATAAAACAATACTCAATAGTAACACTAGAGGTAACTGGTAGATACTACTCGAATCGCACGCACCGCTGACAAAGGGAACAGCGATGCATAAATGATTAAAGCAAAATAAACTCTCGCACGTGGTGATTTTTCACAATGGTTAATCTGCCATTTTTTGTTTCTAATATTTTATTTGTTTATAAAACTATTGTATGACTAAGACAAAACCATTTCGCTGCGGGAAAACAACAATTAAAATTTCACGGTGTATATTGTAGAAATAATTGTACCGTAGCAAATCATGAAGTGGTTCATGAATAACCTTCTTACAAAGTATTTAATAATGATTTTGTTTTATAGATCATATTGTAAGTATTAACATTAATGGGATGACTATACAACCAAAATGCAAGTTTCCTGAAAACCATTATTATTGTGAAATTGAATACAAATATCTACATACCCAACCCATACAAGTGGTATGTGAAGTACAGTTAACAAACTTCATATTGTATATGATGGAAGGATTCAGTTTCCGTGATAAAGTAAAGAATTACAAAAAGACAGGTAATTAGAACACGAATTGTTGTCGGCGAATCTTTTACCTTTAAATGTTCTGTCGATGAAACTCTCTTAAGTTACCATTCATCCGGACATGTTCAGCTGCCAGTTAAGTTGAAATTTTTCTGACTGTTTGACTTATGACGATTTCTTTAAAACAAAATAAAAATAAAAAAAAGTTACGAAGAGCTGGGAGATTATGTTGAAATGGAGGGGGAGCGCAGGGCATTGTCAGTCCGGGCTAGTATGCTAGCCCGCAGGTTCGCTCTATGTACAGACGCGGTGAAAGTAACTTTATTCAAAGCATATTACACATCTCTGTACTCAGCGAGCATGTGGTTCAGATATACACAAAGTCTGCCGCGCTTCTGCAGTGCGTCAACAAATTTCGCTGAGTCGCGTACAGACGGCTTTGATGCCATCTAGCGCAAAAATACAGCCTCACTGCTAAGCAGATTGCGTGGCAGCAGTAATAGCATCCTGTAAGTAATAGGTAATAAGATAGACAGCCGACTGGTGTGGCGCCTCACACAGAGGACTAAGTCTCTCTTAGTTGTTAGATACTAACATAACATAGTTTTTAAGTTCATACTAACAATATAAATCTAAATCTAAATGTAATGGATCAAAGGTTGTCTGAATAAATATATTATAATTAATGAATAGTCCTATAAATATTGTGAAAAAAATATTTTAAAGTAAAGGCTTTTTTGCAAATGTATTTTTGCCTGGACTTAGATTTTTCCAAATGTATTTTTACTTGGACTTCCATTTTTTGCAAATGTATTTTTGCCTGGACTTCTATTTTTTCGAAAAAGTAATTCTTTAACTAAGGGCCGGTTCACACCGAGACGCGACGCTGCGCGCACTTTTTAAGATGAAGATACAAAATAGATCTTATTTACTTCACAATAAGGTATACGGGCTGCACAACACGGTTTACTCAGCGTTCTTCGACACGTTTTCGTGGTCGTAGTGAAATTATAACTATTCGTGTTGTAAATAAGTTAAATAAAATATTCTGTTACTATCTTAAAAAATGTGCACAGCGTCGCGTCTCGGTGTGAACTGACCCTTATAATATTCGTTCAGTCGGTAGAACTATCTGCTTATTCTGTAAAAATGATGTATGAAGTTGGTATAACTTTACATCTTTAACGACTGGGTAAGAGTATAACTGTTGATTTTTTTTAAATTACAGATATAATACCAAATAAGAAGGCTAAGATATCATTTAATCTCGACCCAATGGATGAAGAAAAATTGAAGTGTAGGTCTGATCGTATTAATGGTCCAATTGCTGAAAAAGTCGATATTCATTTTACTGCAGGCAATTTCCCTATTGGTAAGTAGAATGTGGAAGTCTCAGAGCTGTCAGGTCACCGACCTTAAAATAATGTCAGTCCTTCCAAAGTTATTTCACTTCTGACAGCAGTATCCCAATATCAACCATATAGTAACAAGAATAAAGATCATTGTGATTTTGACAGATTTCTCAGTGACAGTAACCCAACAGCAACATTCAATCGAGGAAAATAAAGATTACTATAACTTTGACAGGGATACAAAATCAGGGGTATAAAAACTGTGTAAACACTGGAGCGATCACATTATTCCTATCCAGTTTGTCTCTTGCTGCCCTCTACCAGCGATGCCCTAAGCCGGGTCCGTACCCCACAGGGGGTGCCCTTCGCGGGCAGGACTCGCTCTAGTTTAAAGTTTTTTAAGCCCTGGCTGGTAATCTTAGATCACTTAGATCATAGAGACCCTTAATCGGGCCAGCCCGCGCTGCTGAGCCTGTAGCTTTAAATTCGTCCCTAAATAAGAACAACTCGGATCTAAACCGACCCTTGTTGCCCCCCCCCCTCAGCGAAGCCCTAAACTGAGGTCTGTACCTCACGTAAGGTTGTTTTTTTTGGTTGGGAAATCATCAAATAACTTCTCCTGCTCTGGGTGGAGCAGGAGGGCGTGTCAGACTTTTACTGACTAAACCCACCTTCACTGACATCTCTTTGAGGCGCGCGTGGAACACAACGCGCCGTCGACCCGGGCTTGGTCCTTATCGGACAGCGAGCTACCCATTACTCGCCGTCCGCAAGCCCGCTCCTATGGTGGCCGGGATTCAGCCTGGGATTCCCGACACCCAGGGCGTCTCCTGACTAAGGCCGTGAGGGTGCATATAGTGCATCTCCCTCACATGCGCCGCCTCCCTCTTCGCGAGCATTACTGCTTTGCAGAAGGAGGTGCCGGCTACCCATGCACTTACGCTCCGTACCATGGCCTGGACCAGGGCCGGACGCGAGAGATCGCCGCCGCCAATTGCCTCCACGAGGACACGGCGCGCAGCACCCAGTCGTACACTAGTCCCACAGATGCAGCCCCAGGACTGATCCCTGTGGGATACCGCACGACATTTCTCGCCAGTTCCACTCTCCTTGGTGACCGGGGTAGATGACGGCCCTGTCCGTCGAGTAGGCCTCGACCACACGACAGAGGTAGGTCAGCATCCGGTTATACCGGAGTGGCCACACATAGGGTGACCTTAGCATATAGACGCTAGGCCTTAATTGATTGAGGCAGCCACAAGCAAAGTCTGGTTAAGCAACCGACAACCTCAAATCAAGAAAAAAAGTAGTCATCACTAAACTTCTGTCCGTACTCGTAAGTGTAGGTGCAGTTCTTCAAGACGTGCTCACCCATCGTTTGTCTCAAGTTACCAACTTTATTTCGACAGGTCTTGTTAAAGACTTGTCGGGTATCATACTTATATTGACGTTGTTTCAGACGTGTTATGTGAACTATTTTGTCAGCTTTCTACAAGTTTTGTATGCAATTATGAAAACGGTGAACGATTAGTAGGTACGGTTACGGTACACGATATCATAGAATACATGTTTTATTATAGTCAGTCAGAACGCTAGGAAATGCTAGCGCGATCTGGTTTTAAAATATTGACCAACAAAATATTGACGTCTATCTGTCATAAAAGATCTACTGACAATAATACTTCTTATGCATTTCATTTTAAACATTTATATAAACGCGGGGTAACGAGGTATTATGGTATCGAGAATGTCATTCTGTAGGTATTTTAACGTTTATTTTTTAACCATCTGAGCTTATTCTAACTTATATAATTCTGGTGTTCTGAACTTATGCAGTTTTGGCTTATAATGCCTTATAAGTACCTACATTTAGATGACAAATAGTAAAAAAGCTTTTAGATTTTGCAAGAAACATGAGATCTTTCATTTTAATGGCATCAAAAATTTCGTCCGCATCGTTGTCAATGGGAAAAGCGCCCAAAAAACTGGCAGCGTTGCCACGTTGGATGGCAATGCTGATTCTTTGGCCCAAAAATAGGCCAGCCCTCTGGTGCCGTGAAGAGTCGACCAATCTCTTGAAAATGTCCCGAAATACTCGATGAGCACTCGGGCCCATCTGGCCTAGTGTTTTAACGGCTGAAACATATAGCTCACAATAAGGTTATGCTATATTTGTGCCGTTTGACGTTTTTCACCTGCAGTAGTCGCCCGAGCACAGTCCGCCGTGCTAGGATGATGGGATGGCGCGAGGGTGTAGACACGGGTTGCATTGCACACATAAGTATTCACCAAAACAAAATCTTAAGTTGTCGGTACAGTATTTACCCTATCAGTTTCTTACAAAGGCTACATTATGTTATATTCAAAAGTAAAAAAAAGCTCTCGACAACCTATTCAACGTCTGTTTATACGTCGTCCAAACGTCTTTTCAGATCAATATTCATTGAACATGGAGTTACCATCAAACGGTACAGTGATGCAACTTTATAATGGCGAGAACAAGGTCAAGGTGATTTTCCATGAGTTTGAAGATAACGAGACATTGCAGTTGAAATGTGGGCCTCTTCGCTTTTCCAAGAAGCCAGGACCAGCTGTATATCTACAATTTGATGATTCTGGTAAGTTATTACAATACTTGGGCGTACTCATAGTCATAAAATACTGTCAAAGTAAATGACACAAAAAATAAAAAATAAAACTATACTTGGGACAATATTCACAGATCGTATTTTGGCTTTGCTCAGCAAAATTAACGTTGCAAACAAATATCAACCCCATTTTTAATATAGTATATTTTATATCGAGGGACTAAACGAAGCCATAATATACCAGAGGTGGTTTGACTCCCGAGCGTGCGCGGGAGTCAATGAAACCGAAGGTATAGCGGTTAGTCTCGAGGTGCAAACTGTACTTTTCACTTTGAGTGCGAGAAAAATAGTCAATTTAGTACAAAAACCTTTAATAAATATTACGTAAAAAAAAAAAAAATTCTTCTAAACCAGTCACAGATTACATGGCGCCACCTTCTTTGCGGAAAAACCATGGAACTAAAACTCTCAACATTTTCGCAATGAAAATGGTCCACACTCCACAGATAATAGTATATTTACTGGCTGTTTGAGTTTGCCTATGCCACATGAAGGAAATTAAAAAACTAATTACTTCTTTTCAGCTTGCCCTGTTTGCTTTTTTTTTATTTCTATCAATAGTCATCCGCTCATAATGCTATTTACATATTTACTCAGGTTACGCTACGCCCCACGCTTTTATTTTTTTGTCTGATCAATGCCCTAAATGGATGAGGAAAGTGGTGTGATGAGTTATGACTGGTACCTAGGACCTACCGAATTATTTTTTAGCTTTTAGTACATTAACTACATCATTCTTTCATTAAGAGCTGGATCTATGCCGTTGACCTTGCTCGATAGGGCGTTACCGACGAAAATGCCCCGCGCTGTCCCCGCAAGCCCCTGGCAACAATTACGCGCTGCACGAGTGATTTTCTCGCTTCGCACTAAGCGGAGTGGCATACGTGTCTACCAGCGGCGAGGTGTACATTTTTCTAAGAGAGAAGCCGTTTTTAGGCTTTAACTTACTAACTTATCAATAAAGAATACTGACTATCATTCTAAAATTAATATAGGAATGTAAAGAACCAAAAACAATGTGCAATATTGCCCCATCTCGTTCTCGCTGACGCATTTTTCTATATCTGTCTCTACCATAACCCTTTCTACAGGGACTTGCTCTCGTACATATCAAGCGGTGCCACGTGACCTAAAGTGACATCATTATGGGATCGCTGTTGTATGAATTTTTAGTTCCCGATTATGACGTTTTGGCGCCGGGTTATTTTATTTATTTTTGTTGTAATGCAAAGCTAAAACTAACCGTTTTTGTTATTTTAATGTTACGGTGAATTAAATACCCGTAGTGTAACTATATTTTTTGACAATAGTAGCCACCTATTGACGTGCCATTTTTTAATAACAATAGAGTTGCCAATGCGATGCGAATCCCCGAGGGGAAGCCAGTAGGAATCGTGCGATATTGTGCTTTCGCCACTGGAACCTACCTATGCCCACGGCCAGAGTAGAGGCAAGCAAAGCAGTATTAGTTAAAATCGAAGTCATCTTCAAAAGGCGAACAAAAACAAGAAATTCGGTAAAATAATAGTTGTTAACCGATGTATATAAGTATTTACAATACTCGAACAAAAAAAAAAGTGCATAATAGTGTAAAAACCTATATCTTAAAAAACAAAAACAAAGTGACCAGTGTTTGACAGTAAAAAAATTCCAATCGCATGAGTCATTCCAACCGTTTTTGTTTCGTTCAAATATCGGACTATCAATGCGATGCATAATTTCAACACATTTTCCTAAGTTCATTTGGATCGATGGCATACAAGGCGACACCTCGTCACTAATCGAATGATCGCGGGTTCAAACATCAGCAGCAGTCCCCGTCTCTTTTTGTGAATTCTAAAATTCTAATTATTTCACAAAATAACGCTCAGACCACCTACACAAATTATCGATCAATTTGAAGATTTATTTCTCCGATAATAATTTCACACCAGAGGGCGCTTCTATAGTTTGATTTAAAGATGGACTCCAGCAGTAACAACATTACCTACCGTAAACCTTGTAGAACAAGCTCGCTAACCGACCTGACTAACAACAGCGACAAAACGATACTCGACACAACAATGATGAGCATTCCTGATAGTTTCCATGACACAATTGACGACGTTCGTGAGTTAACTGAAGAAAACAAAATTCTTAAAAACCAATTATTAAGCGCACATAAAGAAATAGAAGATCTAAATACGGAGAACTTTCGTCTCAAATCAGAGTTACAAAATATGATTAAGACTGCTGACACTTTTAAGAAAATATGCTCGACTCCTGAGAAAAAAAGTGCGACTCCGACACGGAAAAACAAATCTTTGCATCGAATAAGCTCACCACAGTACAATGTCAAGGAACATGAACAACAACCACATTGTATTGAGCGCGCGACTAGCAAACAAAATAAAGAGACGCAAACCATAAGTACTTATACACCAAATAAAGTAAAAGATATTTTGCCTTCCCAAAAAGCAAGATCAAATGAAATATCAAAGCCTACGCAAATTAATAAGATTACTAGAGAGGATACCAAAAATAGAAAACTCTGCGTACTCAGTAACTACACACAACGAGGCATGTTACAAGCTATTGATGAAAATTTTGCAAGGGTCTTTAATTATTGTAGCTACACTTCACCAAATTCAAACATTAAAATATTATTAGCCGGTATAAAAACAAAGTTAGAACATTTTACAATTAATGATTACTGTGTAATTGTATTAGGGGCGGATGATATTAAAGCCAACGATAACCTTATTGACCTAGTAAAATTAATAAGAGAATGCTTAATTAATGTAACACACACTAACATAATAATATGCGCACCCACATATATCTGTGGGGCACTCATTTATAATTATAAGGTTGAAATGTTTAACAACCTTCTCTGTATGGACATCCAAAATAATAAGTATGCATATTTTTTTGATTCCAACTATGGTTTAAAATTTGACATGTTCTCAAATATATCAGGCAAATTAAATAAAAATGGAATACAATGCATATTTAGGGACATTATGAATAGAATTAAAATTGACATGGAATTATTTCCTGATGACTTGACCAGTGACGCAAATGGACAAAACTCACAGTTTTTTCTTTTATAATAATATACGTATTCTCCACCAAAACATAGCAGGTCTCATTAACAAATCTGATATCTTGACGGTACATTTGGAGGAATTAGCACAAAATAATAAACCCATAGACGTTATCTGCATAACCGAACACTTTATGACAAGCGACCAGGAAAACATACTTGACATACCCAACTTTCGCCTAGCAACAAGTTATTCCAGAGACGTAAAAAGGGGAGGGGCATGTATACTAACTAGAATTGGACATGAATATACACCACTTAAAACTAACTGTTCTATTAAAGGTGTTATAGAATGTAGCGCCATAGAACTAAGTGAACATGGACTCATAATTGTTTGTTTATACAGAGTACCAAATTCATGTATAAACGTATTTTACGATAATTTAGAGAATTTATTACGCCAGATATGTGACAATACTAACAAGAAAATTGTTCTATGCGGAGATTTTAACATAAATATACTCAAACGAAACCGCCATGTACTAGACTTTGAATATCTTTTGGAAAGCCACAATTTAAAATTAGAAATTAGACATCCTACCAGGCTCAGCAGTAAGTCCTGTATTGACAACTTTGCACACAACATTCCTAGATGCAAAAGTGAAATAATTGAATTTGGTATATCTGACCACACTGCGCAACTATTACAATGCCCCGTCAAAAAAACCTGTATGATAAAATCTTGGCGTATTAGAAGACGGGACTATAGTACTGAAAATATGACTAAATTTAAAAAATGCATAAACAGCTTGTCGTTTACTGACGTTTACGATACAGATGACCCGAACGAAGCTTATAATTATTTTCTAGACCTTTTCTTATGTTTTTATAATTTATGTTTCCCTTACAAAGTTATAACAAAATCGCTTACCAAAAAATCTAAATGGTTATCCTAAGGTCTTAGAAACTGTAGTAAAATTAAAAGAAAAATGTTATGGCAATATAGGATACATCCAACAAAAAAAAATAAAAACTTATTTAAGCGATACGCAGCTAGATTAAAAAAAGTAATATCACTAACTCAGAAGTCACAAAACAATTATTACATAAATACATCACAAAACAAAGCAAAAGCGACATGGTCAATTATAAACAAGTCTAAATGTAACTTTCCCAAAGAACCTATTACAGAAATACGTAAAGATGACATCAAGATTACAGATCCTAAATCTATTGCGAATAATTTTAACGACTTCTTCATTGATCAAGCTTCAGAATTGGACCAAACCAATAATTTCAGAAATGACACTCAGAACAAAACCCGAACCTCAAAGCATAAAATCAACACAAAAATTAATTCAATTTTTCTTACTCCCACAACACCTATGGAAGTAGACAGAGAAATACAGCAACTGAAAAATACCCATAGCGTGGGCAACGATGGTGTCTGCACCAAAGTCATAAAATATGTATCCACGAATATTTCAGCTCATCTATGCTACATAATTAACTTATGCATCTCTAACGGAATATACCCAGAAAAACTGAAAACGGCCATTGTCATTCCACTACACAAAAAAGAAGACAAACGAAAAATGGGGAACTATAGACCCATAGCGCTGATCCCCATTTTTTCAAAATTATTTGAAAAAATCATTTATAGCCGACTATACAGTTATCTAGAAAAATATAATATTTTAGTAGACGAACAGAAAGGCTTTCGCAAGGGGAAATCAATAAATATGGCCATTTATGACCTACTGAAAACAATTCTGGTCGCCATGGACAAAAAAATACCAACATGTGCCATCTTCATGGATATGAGTAAAGCCTTTGACCGAGTTGACCATAGGATACTAATGCAAAAATTAAGCATGTATGGCATAAGAGGTAAAGCGTTAGATCTCATCTTTTCATACTTGCATAATAGAAAACAAATTGTAGAAATAACAGAAATATGTCAGAAAACACGAACCGAGATTAAACATAAGTCAAACTCGAAAACTATAAAATTTGGAGTTCCACAAGGAAGTGTCCTAGGCCCTCCATTGTTCTTGATATATATCAATGATCTTCCTAACCATATCAATCATCCAATGGTACTATTTGCAGATGATAGCACAGTTATTATAAAAAGCGACAACGAAAATGATTATGAGCACGTAGTAAACCAAACATTAAATACGATAGTACAATGGTTAACCGAAAATAATCTAAAAATAAATATTGACAAAACGAAAATTATACACTTTCACCAGAGAACTCAACTGACAAATATAAACGTTAGTTACCAAGGTAAAATAGTACATCCTGTCACACATACAAAGTTTTTAGGAATTATTATTGACAATAAACTGACATGGAAATCACATTTAGAATATGTCTGCAAAAGAATTAATACATCCTCATTTGCTCTGTATAAACTCACAAAAATTGTCAATAAAGAAGCCGTATTAGCTGCTTATCACGGACTTGTTGCACCTGTCCTAAGATATGGTATTATAGCTTGGGGCAACTCAGTCGATAAGGAATATGCATTTAAAGCTCAAAAGAAATGTATTCGAGCAATTTGTAATATCGACAACACTACCAGCTGTCAACCCTACTTTAAAAGCTTAAAAATTCTGACACTGCCTTCGCTCTATATATATGAACTTAATGTTTTTGTGAAATTAAATCCTAATTATTATAAGACTGCTTTTAAAAGCTACTACAGACAATTACGTGACAAAAAAAGATTAGAAATTGACATACCGTATGGGAAAACAGCACTAATTAATAAAAGTATTCTTTGTATGGCATCATTGATTTACAACAAGTTGCCTGATGATGTCAAAACGTTACCTGTTCACCAATTCAAGTCGAAGCTGAACAAATTACTGGTCAATAAATGTTATTATAACGTCGAGGAGTACCTACAGGATAAAAATATAGATAGATACCTCTAGTAAGAGAAAATTGACGTGAAATAGTATAACAATAATAAAAATAGTGTGACGTACAGTAATAATTTTATTTGACATTTATGTAATTTTATTTTAATGACATGAATTATAATTCATCCGACAATTTGTATCTTTAATCTGTTGACATTTGTAGTACTTATTCTTAATTTATTTTATTATTATTTCTAATTTTTAATTTTATTTGATTATAATAATTTTGAAATGTTATTTTAATAATTATACAACTAGATTATCGATAATGTAATAATTTGCACATCTTATTAGGTAATGATACAGTGTACTTTATATTTATTTGTAACATCTCACCTACCTGTATTATGCAAATAAATAATTTGATTTGATTGATTTGATTTGATTACGTCTCAATAATAAAAAACGGCGTTCTGTGAACCAATTATGATTTAGTTTTTGTTTTGTTTGTAAGGTGACGTAGTCTACAGTTTTCTTAGCTTTATTAGATGAAAATCGTTTCATACAAATAATTTGGATTAAGTAATTTTTTTTTATGAATACAGGAAAGGAAGATAAAAAATCATTTTACACAACAGAGACATTTGTTATCAATTATACACTAGTGAATATTTTTGTTTCCTCATAAGTGTCGTTACACATACGAGAAAACAAAAATATTTACTATTGTGAAGAGTCCAAAAATATGTATTCTCTCGTGTAGTTTACAGCCCTCGCTTACGGCTGGGCTGGGGCTGTAAATGCACAATCGTGGACCTTTGGCCTCTTAGCGAGACGACGAGACGGGGGACGCGACGGACGAATGACCGGCTTGCACTGACGAAGAAGCCCACACTTCAATCTATCCCAAACTGTCAAATTTTCTCAATTGAACATGAACATTCTTTTGAAAATCTTTAAAAGAAATTTGACATATTAGGGTAGCTTGATATGCTGGCGTCTGTACTATTAAATGAGGACACCAACGAACAATGTTGTGAACCAGAAATATAGCGACTATTTTAAAATTTAACTCCTTAATCACATTCGCTTTGGTTCTGGTTCACAATGTGTTTTTTTTTAAACGTTGCCCCACGTTAGGAATTTCACCTATGTTGTGGGTGCGTTAACAAACATTTAAACTCA
Organism: Polymixis lichenea; assembly: GCA_949091785.1. Lineage (NCBI taxonomy): Eukaryota > Metazoa > Arthropoda > Insecta > Lepidoptera > Noctuidae > Polymixis > Polymixis lichenea. The sequence continues at coordinate 9,933,085 of OX420959.1, forward strand.
CACACACACAACAGCCAGACCCGGAACAAATACTTGAAGTTCATAGAAATTTTTGTTCCGTGCGGGAATCGAACTCGCAACACGCAGTGCAGCAGTCAATCGCTTAACCACTGCGCCAACCGCGCCGTCATATTGTGAACAGCCATTTCACGCACGAAATTAAAATCGAATAAAATTACGTTATTTTTGCTCAGAGCGTCAGCGTCTATCCATGACAGTGGTCAGCGATGCACTGCCGCCCGTCGCCCGCAAGAGCCCCCCGCCACAACGCGCATCAAGTTTTTTTCGAAAAACAACCCATCTTGATTTATCAAACACAACAAATAAAAGCCGTATACTAAAATTTGGATGATTAAATTGTCTTTTAGATGGTGAAAATTTCATGGAAATACGCCCGATAGTTTTTTCGTGATTATCGTTTTTATGTCCGCGAAAGACCCTACTTTACCAATTAATTACATTATGTTATAAAAATAGGATTTAAAATATTCACATATCAAACGACGAAAAAAATTGTATAATTTAACATATAATTTTTCCAAATACATAAGACAAGCCGTTTAGACGTGATTTTAAATTTAAAGTCCCTAAAAGTCATCTATCTCCGCCTTAAAACCGGATAACTTTTAAAAACATTGTACTTAGTTTTTTTATCTGATAAGGCTTACATTTGAATAAAACACTTGTTTCCATTCGCAATATAAACATTATTCACTTAGAATAAGGTTACATACAAGGTTACATATTTCACAAGAAACTATTAATGTTGGCCTCAAACCAATATGCATATTTAAGTCTCAAATGTGAGGCAGTTCTTCCTTGTTTGGCTCAAACTTGGGAGCATATTCTCTTTTGTGAGGCGGTTTGTCACTATTGTCAAGTCTTCTTCCAGTTTCAGATACATGCAATACAGATGGTTGCAGTATTTCTAAAACATTACACGTAACTGATCAAGCCATGGAAACTGTATGTTATTTAAAAATTCAACTTATGCAAACTCGACAAACGAAACACGACAAAGTGTTTAGAGAGATAAGAGTGATTCTCCGCAAGAGAGTTCGGTCTACTACTACCACTACCACTACCACCACCACCACCCCCACAACTTCTACTACGGTATACCGAACAGATGGCAAGTATTCAAATTTTAATACTATCGTACTTTTAGTCTAGGGCCCGTACAGAACCTAATCATCATCTGTCTAGCCTTTTCCCAACTATGTTCAGGTCGGTATATATTTTAACCGGATGCAACCGAATACCAGTATTTTATATAGAGCTACTGACTAACCTCCACCAATTACTGGGCAATACGATACCCCTTACTCCCCTAGGAATAACTATTATGCTTTGCTTTTATGATTTATGATCATCATCATAACAACCATAATTGGCTGCCCTGTTCCACTCATTGCTTTGTGCCATGCTTACCTGATCTTTGCGAGCGACAACCAGGTATTTCCCGCGATCTTCATCGACGAAAATAATGTCGCAGCCGCTTTATTAACCGCGATTAACAAAACAAGCAAGCGAACAACATGGATGCCATCTTATATAGTTTAGTTGTTTTGAATCACATCGTCTTCATACCATTATACAGTAGACCCCACGTCGATGGTAACGTGTTGACGTGGAGCTGGTCTAGTAGTACCTACGGAGTTTCAATAGAATGCGAAGTTAGTTTATACTGCGGGATAATCGCGTAACACACCAATAGTAGCAATGGCTTTCATTTTGACAGTTCAACTATATTCATTTCGTTATAAACGTGGTTGAGCAGACAAACTTTTCGAAAATATGAAGCAATGGATTAGCAATAAAAAAGTATGGGCAGCTCCCACATATCAATAAGTACATATATTCACATATACATATATAAAACATAAACACTCAACACACATTCATCAAGACAGTACATTATCAAGGGTTGTGAATTTGCGCGTCGTCCCGTGGACACGTACCATGGCTAGTGACGTCAGTAACTTATCGGTTCGGCCGGCGAGCGCAACGCGTACGCAACACCGCGCCCGCGCCCCCTACCGGCCAGTCAGTCGATGCACCGCCTTGGCTAGCGTCACAGATTACTTTTTTAGCTAGCGTCACCCGCTCTCTGCGCGATATATACGTGTCTAACGCTGCTAAGAATATCCGCTTGGCTTTCTCCTGAGCTTCTCCTTCTTTCCAACTCTAAGACTTTGTAGTGTGTAGTGTGTCAATAATAAAGGATCGTCTTAGTATAACCTACCGAAGTGTTCGTTATTCCGCTCGGACTTTATCTCCACCTACCTTCTTTGACGCATACACTGTGAGTACTCATAAACTACTAAAAAAGTAAAATAAATGGTTTACTGCAGAAACCTGTGCAACTTTTACAGTAAATCTTACATAGGGACCTCCTTTTAAGTAAAAGATAAACCTGGACTAAGAGATCCTTCTCTCCAATGAGAAAATTTGTGCGAAACGAATCGCTGCAAAACCGACTTCACGCAGTCTTCTCTGCCCTACCCCTAGAGTGTAATTTAAGCCAGCGTAGGCGCGGAGGGTTGGGACGGCCCGCGAACTGAAGAGCAGGTGAATGAGGCACGCTTTCACATACGTAGAGCGAGCGAAGCGAGCCCCTATTAGAAAAAAAAAAGAGTTTAGCGAGCCTACTTTAACTACGAGCGAATGAAGCGTGCACACTTTAGAAAATAGTGAACGCCATCTACTGCGCTTTGCGCACTTATGGCAACGGTAAGCTTACTCAGCACGTTGGTTATAAGAGAAATATTTCTCCTCTCGCTCTTTGTGGAGAAGACTCGTTCCGTTCGCTTGTCTGGTTTGAAATCTGACACTTGGAGTAGGTGGGCTCGCTTCAACCGGTCGATTTAAGAATATTCTTGTGTGTTGCAAGCGCTTGTCTTGTCTGAGGCTCGATTCGCTCGCTCATAGCTTAAATAAGTACTCTGCTCAGTCGTGTTATCCCTGGGGGTTGGTGCGCTCGCACGCCACAAAACTGTGTTCGCTACACTGAGCTAGAGAAACCCATCGTTAAGTCAGATTAGTTTGATGTCAATGTGACCTTTCATTTATAGTTGGCTTAGAGCAAGCGTGGCATGATTGTGTCTGGCAAAACTGACTGTGGATTATTATGGGAACTTCTCTCACTAGATTTGGTCAGGTTGCAGTTGTGACCAAAAGTTTTCTCGAAATCAAACGGCGCGGACTTGAACTGCGTCTATGAATTTTTTTGTTTCGCACTTAAATAGATCAATCCATGTTTTGTTTTTCAGGTCAATTGTCTACTGGCACTCTTGGATACTGTTTGTCAGCTGTGGGTGGTGCATTAGTTGTAGTATTGGTGATAATATTATATTTGTCAGTAAAGAATCGTTGCTGCTGTAAAAAATCGAGTTCGCAAGAATTGCCACCAGTACCACCGGCAAAACCTGACGTAAGTTTTTAGTAATACATTTCTATAAAATGTTATTACTGTATACTTATAAGAAACTGTTAACTAATTGTCCATTTTTACTTTCAGCCAAATACGGTGTTCTACCTGAACCTCTTGTCCGTATTTCGCTCTATAAATGAGCGAGAGGCCACCGAGTCGGAAAACCAATACGAGGAGATACAATAGTCAAGTGATGGCTGTCGCACTCCTTAAAGACTCAACACCAACTCAACTCAAAGCAAACCATTGACAAGTGTCCTGTATATCGCGACACGTACAACAACATCTCCGGTATCATCAACAACGCGTCGACAACTACTATCACATGCTTTTGGAAATGTCTCTGTACGTGACTTGATATAGGTAAGCTTCACATTCGAATGATTTACTTTGAGACGAGTTAGTGATGAGTTGTTTGAGTGCAACGGCCATTCGTCAAACATATGTAGGTACAGACAATAATACGTTATTGCTGTCTTTGTATGTTTGACTACTTGAATTATTGTATTATCATCTCCCACGGCTTCTACTTCAACAATCGTGCTGCGGTGAGGAAGAAAAGCGGACGACGAGGCGATTCTCTGCAGTCTGGGTCGAGTCTGGTCAGGAAAGCGAGAAATAAAGACTATTTTTAGTTCTTTTATTCGAATTGTGTCAAATCAGTGAAATTTAAGTTAATCTAAGTATAAAAATAAAATAGTATACACGAAATGCAATAGTTTATTACCTTCTTCAATCCAAGTTTTGCTGAATTTGACCCCAACACAATCTTCGTATAATCGAAGTTACAACGATTCCTAACGGTTGTCAAGCGTGGAATTTTTACAGTTCAAACCACGCCAACTTCGCATTTATTTCGTGCGATTTCGTTAATTGTGTCACAGAGAAAACGTTATTAGCACATTTCGCGTGTGATCTGAAGAATCGTTAAGTCTACAAACTGGAGTGTATTCACGGTAAACCTCTCGTACTCTTCAAGGATTATCTACAAAACGGAAAATGGCTACAAAAATCTACTCATACCTAAATGATGAAGAAACTGTCATATACGGCATCCCACAAGGTACCGTGATAGGATCCACACTCTTTCAAATCTACATATATGACCTATGCACGTTGTCCTTACATAAATCACAGATCTTTACATACGCTGATGACACTGTGATTGTCGTTTATGGTAATACGTGGAGCGATGTCAAGCATACTGCGGAACAGTCCTTGAACAATGTTGGGAGGTGGCTGCGATAGAACTTTCTCACGCTAAACGTGGCTAAAACTAACTTTATTCCGTTTTTTTAATAATTATACGAACAAAGCACCACAGGATTTTGAAATTACTTCACACACTTGTTCTGATCACAACCACTGCTCATACGCAGCGCTTACTCGCGTCAATCAAACGAAGTACCTAGGTAAAGTGATTGAAGACAGACTGAAATGGTACAATCAAATAGACTAAATTACTTCAAAAGCCAGAAGACTCAGCTATATTATCAAATCTCTGAGATTCGGCGCAGACAAATACATATTAAAAATGGTTTACCTAGCACTCTGTCAGTCCGTTATCACTTACTGCATCCCGGTTTGGAGAGGGGCCGCTAAAACCATGTTCAATGAAATGGAGTGGACACAGAGATCTGTACTTAAGACTGGTGAGCATATAGATTTCCCACTATTGAATTGTAGGCTAATTGTAAGTTACTTACGGTGAGACAGTTCTTTGTCATCCGAGTCACAGAACGACCCAGAGTCCAGATAACACTAAGTGGAAAGCTAAAATGATATTCCCAACAATAAGCCACTAGACCGCATTCGCCAGGTGCCAGTTCTACGTTGCGACCTCTTTCATTTACAGAAAAAATGCTAAATTTATTCAAATCCCTGGGCTAAACTATGAAGTCAGGTTAAGGTACAAAGTTGGCTTCAGAATCAGGACTACGATCGAACAGAAGAACTACAACTCCGGCAGTAGTTGTAAAAACTTCTTCTCTCCGTTTTCATCAATTGCAATCTCAACAATTTCAGCAAGATACATAAATACTAACACTAGAACACATATACACCGTGACATTTTAGTCGTCTTACAACGGAAGCCCACTTCATGTATCCAATGACTACTAATAATATAATAATAATATAAGCCTTTATTCAGACACAACAATTTTTACATAGTTTGAATCTTAACCTAACGACTCTGGCGAGTCGGTTACACCGACAACCCGGTCTGTTTGCCCAACTTTGACAAAGGCCTCCTCCATCTCTTTCCACTCTGTTCTATTTTGCGCTCTCCTAGTCCATATTTTCCCTGCAGTGATCTTTATTTCGTCTTCCCATCTTCGAAACTGTCTACCTCGATTCCTTTTCCTATTTCTTGGGTACCAAAATATTATGCTTTTGTTCCACTTTTCAATGCCTCTTATTATGTGACCAGTCCATTTCCACTTAAGTTTCTTTATTCTCATTGTTACGTCTTCAATTTTCGTGCGTCTTCTGATAATTTTGTTCTTAATCCTGTCTGACTTCCTTATATTCAGCATGCTTCTTTCCATTGCTGTCTGGCATGTTTCCAGTTTCTTGTACTGCGCTTTAGTGAGGGCCCAAGTCTGGCAACCATATGTTAAAACTTTTTTTTTTTTTTTTTTTGATAAGGGCATCTCGTAGTTGACCTTGAGAGGCCGTAACTACTTAACCGGGCTTTCCTGTGGGGACTAATAGTTTTTAGGCTAAGAGCCTCCAGCCAGGGCTTACAAACTAAAAATTAAACCTACAGCAACTGCGCACTGAGGGCACCCCCTGCGGGGTACGAGCCTCGGCTCAGGGAGTCACTTTCAGGGAGGGCGGCAAGTGGGGACAGGCTGGATCAATAATTTCTTTATTATTAATCATGGGGATTTTAACGCTACTTGCACAGCTTCGGCGCGGGCTGGCTCTTCTGCGGGCAAGGGACGGTTGGGGGAGGATTCGTTTACTCGGGGTCTTCGCGAGGCGCGAGGACCTCGGCGGCGAGGTCGGAAACACGGTCTGTTTTTGTGTGCTGTGCTGGTGGCCCTACTGCTTTCTTGAAGAAGAGTGATGGGGTCATCAGGGTCGAAGAGGACATGTCGCGGCCGGCGAATACGACTGATTCTACTGGGGACATAACTGGCGGCCTTCGCAATCAGTGGATTGCGGTGTTGCGCGGCGGATTCAAAGAAACGCTTTGAATTACGTTTTAGGAATTGGGCTATCGTTGGGATTTTAAGGTCGAGATGGAGGATCTCGTTCCTAACATACCAGGGCGAGCCTGTGGCTTGACGGAGGAAACGGTTTTGCAATGTCTGCATCCTATGGATGTATCGGGGCTTCGTGTGTGCAAAGACTGCACTAGCGTAAGTCATGATTGGCCTTATGCACGCCGTGTATATTCGCAACTTGCACTTGAGTGACAACTTGCTACGGGCGTTCAGAACAGAATGCAGCCTTCCAAGAGCGAAGGCGGTGCGTGAGCGTGCCTTCATAATGTGCTTATAGAAGGAGAGGTGCTGATCCATGATCACTCCTAGATATTTGGCTTGCTTCTCCCAAGGGATAGGCTTGCCAAACATGGAGATGGGCCGGGGGGGGTCGGGTCTGTGTCGCGGTTTCGAGAAGAGAACCGCTTGACTTTTGTCTGGGTTTACTTCGATCCTCCATTTTCTAAACCACGCGCCAAGAACATTGACTGCGGTCTGGAGTCTGGTGGATATCGCTTCCTGACTGACCCCAGCGTAGTAAATGGCTGTGTCGTCTGCGAACAGTGCCAACTTTGCCAGTCTACGCTTGGGGATATCGCTAGTAAATAGCGTGAAAATGAGGGGGGATAGCACGGCGCCTTGAGGGACGCCGGCGCGTATGGGGTGGGGGGAGGAAATCGCTCCCTCTATGCGATAGCGAAAGGTGCGGTTCGACAAAAAGTCTCGAAGGATGAGTACGAGACGGTCAGGCACACCGAGTTTGTACAGCTTATATAATAAGCCGTTGTGCCAGACTTTGTCGAAAGCTTTCGCTATATCGAAGAATACTGCACCGGTCATAGAGCCGCGCTGGAAACCAGCGCTTATGTCTTCTACGATGCGGTGGACCTGTTGCACGCACGAGTGTTGGGTTCTAAAACCAAACTGCTCGTCGGGAATGAGGCCTTTCGTCTCGGCAAAATTTCTGAGTCGCTTATAAATAAGTCTCTCGTAGATTTTACCGAGCGAATTCAGTAAACTGATGGGGCGGTAGCTCGTGGGCTCGGACTTGGGTTTACCAAGTTTTGGAATGCCGATGACCGTGGCTTGCTTCCACGCCTGCGGGAAGATGTTGTTGCTCAGGGCACCATTGAAGATGGTGGTCAAGAGCATGATCATGTGGGCGGGCAGCATCTGGAGCACCCTATTGGTGATTCCGTCAGCGCCGGGGGCCTTGCGGGGTTTCAGACCTTTGATGATCTCGTGAACTTCGTCCGGGGTGACGAGAGGTATTGGATCATCAGGGTCTTCGACGGGCGGGAGGGAGGCTCTGCGTTCGACTTCGGCGTGCACCTCATCGAGGTGTGCCTGATCTACTGGCAGAGAACTGGGCGTGCACTGGGCTTCGAGGCTCTCGGCAAGGCATTCGGCCTTGTCGATGTCGTCGAACGCGACTGTGCCGTCGGGCCTGGTCAGGGGGGGCATGGAGGAGACTTCTCGGGATTTGAGATTCCTCTGAAGTGGCCAGAAGGCTAGGTGAGTCGGCTCTAACTCGCTCAGCATCTTGTCCCAGCCAGCGTCACGAAGCTCTTGCATGCGCGTCTTCACAGATCTCTGCAAATAGCGCATGTGAGCCTTGTTCGCATCGCAAGGAAAGTTGCTGTCCGGACATGGCTGTTTCGGGAGGTTCCTGTTTCGGATAGGGCGGGAGGAAACGCCCGGGTGTTTCCATTGCGAAGATCGCCCAGAGGACACGGTGGAGCATACGGTGGAGGTCTGCCCAGCTTGGGTGGAGCAACGCCGTGTCCTCGTGGAGGTGATCGGCGGCGGCGATCTCTCGCGTCCGACCCTGGTCCAGGCCATGGTACGGAGCGAGAGGGCATGGCTGGCAGTCGCCTCCTTCAGCGAAGCAATTATGCTCGCAAAGAGGGAGGCGGCGCACGTGAGGGAGATGCAGTACATGCGCCCTCACAGCCGTGGCCTTCGCAGGAGACGCCCTGGGCGTCGGGAATCCCAGGCTGATTCCCGGCCACCGTAGGCACGGGCTTCCGGACGGCGAGTAATGGGTAGCTCGCTGTCCGGTAAGGACCAAGCCCGGGTCGACGGCGCGTTGTGTTCCACGCGCGCCTCAAAGAGATGTCAGCAGCAACAGAGGGGCCCGCAAGGGCCGATGCCTGCCGGGGGTGCGGGTTGTTCGAAAGAGATACCGCCGCCCCTGGCACACAGGCAACTGAGGGAACACGGGTGGGTTTTAGTCAGTAAAAGTCTGACACGCCCTCCCGCTCCACCCAGAGCGGGAGAAGTTATTTGATGATTTCCCACCCAGAAAAAAAAAAAAAAAAAAAACCTCTGTTCCTCTTTAGTCTTTGATGTCGTCGCCCCGACGACTCCAACGACAGGTCGCGTTGTCATAAGGGTGGAAACCCTTATGACAACGCGACCTGTCGTTGCGCACTATACGATAGTTTGCAATTTTCGGGTCGCGGTTGTAGGGTTTTAAGAATGACTCTTGTACTAATAATATGTCAATTTGATGGTCGCGGAGGAACTGGGCGATCTCATCACGTTGGGTTAATAAACCATTGGCGTTAAACGTTCCTAGCTTTAGGGATCGGGGTTTTAGTCTCGCGGGGGCCGTATTATTCATTTTGCGTTATTGAATTGGACAAGGGCTTGCGTAACGTCGGGATACGCTTCGTAGATGAAAAAGACCTTCGCGATGTCTTTTTCGTTAACGGCTGCTTGCACCTCCTGTGCCATGCGGTAGGCACGGGGGGTACAGAAACGGAGAAAGATACTATTCAGTGTGTTGAACACTGAGGCGCCGTTTATGCTGGTCGCGGGGCCAGCGGTTTGCCTAGCTGCGGCTGCGGGGAGCGCGTCTGGGAGCGTCGCGGGGGTCGCGACGGCGGCGGGTACGGAAACGCGGGGGGGCGAGGTAGAGGGCGCGGGGGCGCCGGTACGCGGGTCCCTGAGCGGAGGGATGGGGGCGGGAGTGGGCCTAGCGGATGCCAACGCAGGGAATGCCTGCTGGTGGTTCAGCTGGTTCCAGGGGCTCGGCCTCTGTGGGCTGTGCCTGTCTGGGAGTTTGGACGACGGGGCTTCCCTCTGCTGGCAGGCGTCGGCACGCTTCGCCAGTTTGGGAGAAGAAGATTTGGGTGCTTTCGAGCACCCTCTGTAGTTCGCGGGGTGACCGGATTCACCACAAAGTACGCACGCCGGAGGTTCCGTGCAGAGGGCACGGTCCTTTGGCCGGGCACAGTCGGCTGTGCCGTGATCCCCTAGGCACTTGACGCACCTGGGTTTCGCATTACAGTGCGACTGTGCGTGACCGTACAACTGGCAACGGTGACATTGCCCGATTATCCCGGATTTACGCGGTTTCTCTATTTTTAATCCAGACAAGTGGCAAACCGTCTTGATCTGGAAGATCGGGTTGTGTCCCTCAGAAGGAGGGCACACTACGAGCACCATGTCAAAGGGTACTCCGCGACGGGCTCGGTGCATGCGGTGCACCTCTAGGATTGGGACTCCTTGGAGCTCAAGGTCGGCCTTGATTTCCTCGGTTGCAATTTCGGTTGGAATTCTTTTTATGACAACCCGTAATTGCCTGTCCTCTGGTAACGCGTAGGTGTGAAAGGACACACCTCTATATCTTAGCATTTTTGTGAGGTCCCTGTAATCGCGCGACGTAGGGACCGTCACTTTAATTCCCTGAAGGGTCGATCGAGCGCTGGTGTAGGCTATGCGAGCCTCCGAACACCATTTGGACACATCGGTCCACTTCCCCTTGTCTTGGATAAACACCGGGGGCGGCGGGGGCACCTTTTTCCCCGCAGCGGTGTGGGGCGCGACGGTGGGTGCAGACGCGGGCGGGGATGCGATCGGGGTGGGGGCCGCGGCGGGGGTCGGCGACGGCGGGGTGGGGGGGCGCGAGAGAAGGGACGCCGAGACGTCCGTCAGCGCGATCTTAGCAGCTTGGGTATTACCGCAAGTCTTCTTCTTGCGTTTCTTCCCCTTGCCCTCGACAGTGGTGAAGCCACTCTCTTCTGTGGACGATGGGGAAGAATCGGAAGCAGAGATGGCTGCTTGGTCCGAATTCGAGTCCGAATCACCGGTAAGGGTGTCGGTGTCAGAGGGCGCGTCTTCGGCGTCCATTTCTTCGGCGGGCTCTTCCGAGAAGGCCGGAGAGGGAGGGCAGGCCGGGGCGGCCGGAGATGGAGACCTAGAATAGGTCACGGGCGCAAACGTGGGCGCGGTCGGGATAGCGGTCGCGAGAGTGATCGCGGGAGGATTCGCGGGCGAGTTCGCGGAGGTCGCGGGAATCGCGGAGGCGAGTAAAGCGGGCGCGGGAGGCATTGCGCGGAACGCCTGGATGGTTCGCTCGATGTCATCGGGCAACTCGGGATGCGTGGACAGGAGTAACCTCATTTCGGCCAAAAAGGCCGATTTTGAGGTTACCATGATCGCGGTGGGGAGCCTACTGATTGCTCATAGGGAGCGGCCTACTTCCCTAAGAAACTCCTAACAATCCTAACGTCTACTTCCCCGGGAGGATAGCCCGGGGATGTGTGGCCCTCCCTGCCGGGTGTAGGCAGGGGGGTGTGTACCTATTGGTGAGCCCTAAGCTTGTAAACCTGTTGCCAATCTTAATGTGCAACAGGGCCCTGACGTCCAATGCGAGGGGTGTTTGTCACCCCAAAGACACTGGGTGAGTAGCTGGGGAGGCAAAACTGTCACCAATACCGACTAGGAGATCCCCCAAGGCCGGTGGTCTGGGACCCGTCCGATTGATGCCTAGCCCTGAAGGGGTTCGGCGGGTGAGTCGGGTCAACACCCCCTCGGATTCGTTGACACCATGAGGTTTCAACCGAGGACCACAAAAACAGTGGATTTTACCCGGAGAGGGCCAAGTGAATTTACACGAAGCTTTCTCCGACAAAGAAATAGTATGTCTTGAAAAAGACAGTTTTTGATTATATTAATCAGTGAAATAAATTTCACCAACTAATGAAATCGTCCGTAGCCGGGGCGGCTACAATGTTTGCAGCGGGGCGCGGCGAATCTGGATAGCGGCAAAAATCACGCAGCAGGCAGGAGCACTTCACACACGTCCGTCCGGGTCGAGCGTCGCGCGTAGAGTCGTGTTAAAACTGGTAGTATGCAGGTGTTATATAGTTTTCTTTTGACAGTCATCTTGGTTTCTTTGTTCTTCATTACTTCCTTAAACCCCCAGTAACATTTCCATGCTTTCCCGATTCTTGTGTCTATTTCTTTTGACATGATATCTGTGATTGAGATTTGTTGGCCTAGGTAGGTGTACTCTTTCACAAACTCAACTGGCTCGTCGTTAAGAATGATGGTGTCTTCTAATGTGTTTGTCATGGCTTTAGTTTTGGAAGTGTTCATCGTTAGACCTACCTTGCGACTTTCTGTATCCAGGTCTATGAGCATGTTTTGTAGATGGTCTTTTGTCGTGGCGAATAATATGATGTCGTCAGCGAATCGTAACTTGTGTGAAAGTAGTTCGCCGTTTAGGTTTAGTCCATACTCGTCCCACTTTAACTTTCGAAAAATCTCTTCTAACACAGCTGTGAATAATTTAGGTGATAGCGGGTCTCCTTGACGTACACCTTTCTTTATTTTTATTAGTTTGCCCTCTTTTTCCAATTTTATTCTAGCTGTACTGTTGGTGTACACGTTCTTTAAAATTCGAATGTACTTGTGTTCGACTTCGTGGTTTTTTAGACAGTGCCAGATACAGTCATGCTCTATTGAGTCGAATGCCTTGTTGTAGTCGATGAAGCAGCAGTAGAATGGCACGTTAAATTCTTTGGTCTTCTCGATAATTTGTCTTACAGTAAGGATGTGGTCTAATGTTGAGTAGCCCGCCCTAAACCCAGCTTGCTCTTTGGGCTGATTTTCGTCCAAAGTTCTTGTTATTCGCCATAAAATTATTTTTGAAAAAACTTTGTAAATATTGGACATTAGGCTTATGGGTCTATACTTATTCATTTCGTCTCTGTCGCCCTTTTTGTGGAGAAGGATGATCGTTGATGTGGTCCATTGTGTTGGTATTTCTTCGGTGTACAATATATCGTTGAAAATGCGTTTGAGTAGTGGTGCAATATCGTTTTTGCAGTCTGCAAGCAATTCATTATTGATTTCGTCGGGGCCGGGAGCTTTGTCTTTCTTTTGTGTTTCTATTGCCTTGTTTATTTCTTCTATTAATATAGGTGGTACATTATCGCTGTTATTTAAGTCGATATTGTCTATTTGTTTCTTGCTGGAATAAAGGTTTTCGTAGAATTTTGTTGCTATTGATAGTATATCAGATCTTTTTGTTTTTGTTTTGCAGAATCGGTCTTTCATTTTAGGTATCCAGTTTGTCATTTCAGATAAATACTTGAGGGCCTTTTTTATACCTCCAGTTTTCTTGATGTGTTTTTCAAAAGTGTCCAATCTAAAGTGTTCTCTGTCTCTTCTAATTTGGATTTTAATATCTTTGCTTATTTTTCCTATTTGTTTCCTGATAGTTTTTGTTTTGTTTATCGTATTGAGTAATTTTGATCTTTTTTCTAGGAGTGTGATCGTTTTTCCTGATAGCTGTCCTTTATTCTTTGATTGGTCTTTAATGCTGGTTTCCGATCTTGCTGTCAGTATTTCGTGTATTATGTTGTATTTTTGTTGAGTGTTTAAGTCCTGAAGACATGGTTCCGTCACGGATTTCAGATTTTCTTTGATGTTGGCTATTCTTGCTTTGTGGTTTGGTATTGATGTTTTGACTTTGAAGGGGCGACTTAATTTTGAACTAGATGATGTGTTCAGAGAAGCTCTGAGCATTCTATGGTTACTATTGTAGTTTAAATTGGCGATTGTGCCACAATCATCAAATGATTTTGGTCTATTCGTTAGAAAATAATCTATTTCATTTATATAGCGGCCATCTAGCGATACCCATGTCCATCTTCTAGAAGCCCTTTTTTTGAACAGGCTGTTCATTATTGTCATGTTGTTTTCAAAAGTCATTTCCATCAGTTTTTGCCCGTTTCTTGTTCTTTTTCCGCTGCTATAAGGACCTAGTACAACATCTTCTCCATTCCGTGGCGTTCCAACTTGTGCGTTGAAATCACCCATTACTATGCAGTTTTTGTGTGTGTGTTCTTTTAGGGCGGTGTTAAGGGATGAGTAAAAGGATTCAATTTCTAATTTACTTGACAGCTCAGTTGGTGAGTATATTTGTACTATTGACCATATTTCTTTGCTTGGAGGGATCTCAATATTCAGTATAGCGATTCTATCCGATATACCTATTATTTCTACAATAAAGTTCTTGAGTTCTTTCTTAATTAAAAATCCTACTCCATGTCTTCCTGGGGTTTCGCCTTTATGATATAATATGACTTGACGGTATTCTTCAATAGCTTCGCCATTCCTTCTTACTTCACTCAAGCCAATGATGTCCCACCTAATATCTTCTATAGAATATAACAATTCTTGTAAGCTCTCTGCGGTCCTTAAGGAAAGTGTGTTGTATGTAGCTATAAATATTTGTTTGGTATTTCGTTGTTTCTTAGTTACAAATGTATCAGTTTGAGGTAAAGAGGTAGTACTTGGAGGGTAGTGGTCGCCATTCCCCACGGTGACCAGCCGGCTTGGGGTGGGATCCTCCCTGTTAATAAACATTATTAACAGGGAGGGTGTTTTATAATTCTAAAGCATTAATTATTTTTCCTAAGTCCCTTGTGAGCAACATTGTGAAGATCGAGAGGGTGTCGACCAGGGTGGCGTACCTTATACTCAGAACATCCAGAAGATATTCACTGAAGGTCATACAGGTCTACGCCCCGACCTCGTCACACCCCGACCTCGTCACACCCCAACGATGAGGTCGAGACTATGTATGAGGACATATCCAAAGCCATGCATAGCTCTAAAACTCATTTCACCGTTGTCGTGGGGGACTTCAACGCGAAACTGGGCAAACGGGACGATGATGAGCTGAGAGTGGGGGCAATTCGGAGTTGGACGTTGGAACCATCGTGGTCACTTACTGCCACAGTTTTATGGAGATAAAGGCCTCTTTATGATGAACTCTTTCTTCAGAAAACGTGAGCACAGAAAGTGGACGTGGCAGAGCCTTCATGGTTCAACTAAAAACGGAATTGACTTCATTTTGTCGACGAAGAAGCAAATATTCAATGATGTCTCTGTGATCAACACGGTGAAAACCAGAAGCGATCACCGCATGATAAGAGGCACATTGAATATCAACATCAAGCTAGAAAGATGTTTGCTCATGAAGTCTACGCTCCGTCCAGCACAAATCCAAGTCCAAAACCCCGAGAGCTTTCAGCTGAAACTCCAGAATCGTTTCAAGTGCCTTGGAAGCTCCGTGGATGATTATAACGATGGGTTCGTAGAAACTGTCCATACGGTCGGGTCTAAGGTCTTCAAGACCCGTGATACTAAAGGCATAAAAAACTCTCTGATCCTACTCTGCAACTAATGGAGGAGAGGTATGAAATAACCCTGCAGTCTTCAGACTACGCGCTAAAGTACCGACAGCTCAATAGACGGATCTCTAAGTCCTTGAAAAGCGACCTTCGCTGTTTTAACCCTTAGCCAGGCAGTGATCACATAGCGACCACATGGATTTTTATTTTTTTGTGACGAGCCGATGTCGTATAGGAACCACAAAATGTCATTATTATATTGTCTATGAAACGCAGTCAATTTCTGAACGAAAAAAAGAACGTCTAAAGCAACATTTTTTTTGACGTTTTGAATGTCAAATACTAATTTTGCTAAAAACGGTTGTTTTCTTGGGTTTGTGTTAATTATAAATGTGAATATGCCGAAAATAAATATGGTAAGTGCTATTTATGACTACTTTATGATAGTATACAAGTTTATTCATCTGTAATATTATTTGATTTATCACAATATTTGTTTTTTTTGTGAAATATTTACTCCCAAAGTTTGTGGCCCACATATAACCTCTGCCCATAAAGAACAAAGAAATGTGGTCTTTATATGGCCACTGTCCTGTAAATTGTCTACATAATTATTAAGGGTTATACTCTCTGGCTCAGGGCCAGCCCCATAAGAAGATAAGATAAGATAAGAAGGGTTATACTAGTAGATCACGGTAAATTAATCATTCATATGCTAAAACCATACAAAAATCTCCTAACAAACACTGTTTGATTATTTCAGAACACGCAAAAACCACATAAAAATCGAACCAGGAAGCGATGTCGCTACTGCAGCACAAGACAAAAACCCCAAAGGTCGAAAATAATGTGCAAGATCTGCCAAGTACCATTGTGTGCAGCACCTTGTTTTGATGATTTTCACCATTAAAACTAATAAACATTATTTTTCTTAGTTAAAGTGTGGTTTTATTCATTTTTGGGATTCATTTACAGTGAGTAGTCTAACCCTTAAAAGCTGCGTAGATAACATGTAGGACAGTGGCCACATACAGACCACATGTCTGCATGGGCAGCAGGCAGTGGTCATATAGAGACCACAGGGTTTTTTTTTTTTTTCAGGAACAGAAAAAAAAAATCAAGAAATTATATTTTTTATAACCCTGTAATCTACCAAAATCAGTATTCAAAAGAAAAAAAATGGCTAGGCCTGGTTAAGGGTTAATACGGACCTTATCAAGGACGCGATAGAGCGGAACAAGGGTTCCAAGGTCTTTGCACGAGATCTGTCTATTAAGCAGAGTCAGCTTGCACAACTGAAGACCGATGATGGCAATATCGTGTCTGCCAAGCTTGAGCTGTTGAGAGAGATCGAGAGGTTCTATGGACAGTTATACACGTCAGCAAGCAGCCCCGTTACGAATCTGGCAAATGACCCAAGAGCCAGTCTGACCTGACACTACACCGAAAACATACCGGATGTTAGCTTCTAAAAGATTAGGACGGCTCTGAAGCACCTTAAAAACAACAAGGCACCGGGTGATGACGGAATTACGGTCGGACTCCTGAGGGCCAGCGGGAAACTCGTTCTTAAAGCCCTCCAGAAGCTGTTTGATTCCAGCATACTTGAGGGCAAAACGCCACAGGCATGGAACAGAGGTGTGGTGGTACTTTAAGAAGGGTGACAATACCCTTCTTATGAATTACAGGCCCATCTCAATTCTGAGCCATGTCAACAAGCTGTTTTCGAAAGTCATCACGAACCGTCTCGCGCGCAAGTTTGACGACTTACAGCCTCCCGAACAAGCCGGATTCTGTAAAGACTTTAGCACCGTAGACCATATACATACGCTGCGGCAGGTTATACAGAAGACCGAAGAGTATAACCTGCCTCTCTGCTTAGTGTTTGTGGACTATGAAAAAGCCTGTGATTCGATCAAGACATGGGCTGTACTGCAGTCTCTTCAACGGTGCCAGATTGACTATCGATACATCGAGGTGCTGAAGTGTCTGTTTGAAAACGCCACTATGTCAGTTCGACTCCAGGATCAGACTTCGAAACCTATCCTTCTGCAGCGAGGTGTGAGGCAGGGAGACGTTATCTCTCCGAAACTATTCACCGCTGCACTGGAGGATGTCTTCAAGGTTCAGGACTGGAAAGGGGCTGGCATCAACATCAATGGCGAGTATATAACTCACCTTCGGTCTGCCGATGACATAGTTGTCTTGGCTGAGACCATGGAGGACCTCAGTGCAATGCTCGATGACCTCAGTAGAGCTTCCGAAAGAGTGGTTCTTAAAATGAGCATGGACAAGACAAAGCTTATGTCAAATGCCCATGTAACACCCACTCTCATGACGATCGGAGGCGTTACACTTGAAGTTGTGGACGAGTACATTCACCTAGGACAAACTGTCCATAGGTATACGGTGTCTATAGGTAGGTCCAACTACGAAAAAGCGGTCAATCGTCGAATCTGAATCGGTTGGTCAGCGTTCGGGCTTCGCAATATCTTCTCGTCCCAAATACCGCAGCGTCTCAGAACAAGTCTTTGATCAGTGTGTGTTGCCAGTGACCTATGGCATAGAAACGTGGCCGCTCACAATGGGCTTTATCAGAAGGTTTAAAGTCACCCAAAGGGCAATAAAGAGGGCTATGCTCGGAGTTTCCCTACATGAGCGAATCAGGAATAAAGAGATCCGCAGGAGAACCAAGGCAACCGACATAGCCCGAAGGATTACCAAACTTAAGTGGCTGTGGGCTGGGCACATTGCTTGCAGAACAGATGGCCGATGGGGCCGAAAGGCTCTGGAGTGGCGACCGCGTACTGGAAGACGTAGACTGGGAAGGCCTCCCACAAGATGGACCGATGACCTGGTGAAGGCCGTGGGATCCGCTGGATCTGGGAAGCACAAGACCGGTCGAAGTGTAAGAGCCTGAGGGTGGCCTATGTTCAGCAGTGGACGTCTTTCGGCTGTTTAAAAATATTTCACTATTACTACCTAGTTACTTAGTGGTAGGCATTAGTAAAAACTAGTCGTACATCATTTGTGAACTCATGTTAACCCTAACCAAACATCACAAATTCATCAATTTCGAATTTAACTAAAATATGACTACTTACTTCTTACTAACTTACTTGAAATTCAGCCATCTAGTTAAACGTAGCGCCCAATCACTTGACTCGTTGTTCTTCAGCTATATAGTTGAATGCCGGCGTTTAATAAACGGCCTAGGAGTCCAATTAGCTCGCTGATTTTACCAGATGGCTGCAACATATACAAACTCAATCATATACACACGCTTATGCACTCTTAGACCCCCTCATACACACGCTCACTATCACATACACACCTCCACGCCCACACCCACAATTACACAAATACACGCACATTACAACTCCGTTTAATAAATTTCTTTACTCTTAGTTTAATTTTTTTAAATAATTTCATTGTACTTTCAAACCTCTGTTTTTGCCATTATTTTGTATACCGATATAACAGACTTTTTAGTTGAAGGTTTTTGGTATCATAGTGACAGCAGGACAGGGTTTACTGTATCTGTATAACCTTTATTCACTGTAATTCATGCGACCTAGTTTTTAAGCATTATTGAAGGTATTTGTATAAATAAAGATTTTTATTTTTTATTTATTTATTCTTTAAGTGGTCATATAGTGAATTGGCACTGAAATTTAAAAAAAAAACATCGAAGTAAGCTCGTCTTTTAATGGTGCTACACTGCAAGTCTCATACATAATTATTTAGTTTTCAATTAATTTGTGTTCGAAACCAAAATAAACTTAAACAAAACAATGGTGATTTGTGGACATTGGACTGTGCTGCCACCTATGACGACCTTTCAGTTTTTAACCCCATTACACTGGTGTAAAATGGATGGAAAAGACGGATAAATTGTGAGAGGAATGATATGAAAGAGAAGAGAGTGAATGATTGACATGGAAGAATGGAAGGAGAATACGTAAGTAACAAGTAGGGCAAGACCAAGGGCAGGAAGATGACGATAGTGGTTACGAAAGGAAGACGTTTAGGGTTTTAAAGCGTTAGAAATTTGCTCTTACACGGGCAATTTTTTGAGCAATTATTGCGCGGCAACACTAATGGATCAATCTAGAGCAATCTGGAGCAACAACAATAAATTGCCGATGTGTTTAGGCAATATTGCTTCTGATTGCTCCACATATTTCATGAGTTGCCGAATATCCAATCGGTTTGGAAATTTTTTGTCAATTTTCTTTCTATCTCGTTTGTACGTTTAAAGTTTATTTATTTTGTTCAAAATATACAACATTTTATTATAGGTGATACATTTTATGACACTTTTTACTATATACAGATTGGTACATCTGTGTCTGAACTAGATAAAAAATATCTGTATTTCAGACATCAGCGCTCATCCCCTGTTGAAGGCGACACTTAGCATATAACTTTGTTTGACCTCTATACGTATTAATAAGCACAAACAAAAAATTTGATCAAGTTAAATATCAAAATAAAATAATAATAACAAAAGAAGTAACAAAAAGTAGGAGAATAATCTTACATAAGTTGTGTAGTGATGGCCTCCGGTGAGTAGAGTGTAAATGAGTGGATATGTGTAGGAGGGTGAGTAATATTATGAGCTACTTTGTTATAGACAACAGGTCTTCGGTATCATTGTAGTCTAGCTTGCAAATGTAGTCTACTACCGTAATTTTACATCCGTTCCTATTTAAGGGGTATATATCTACAAGCTTATTTATTTTTTCATAAAGAAAAGAGCCTAGGTAACAATAGAACTTGCGAGCGTATGGGTGTTTAAAGGTCGGCAGATCATTGTATGTGATAACCTTTCGTCTGCGCTTAGAAAAATAAGCGGACTTGTCATACTTTGTACTAGCATGGTGTTTCATGATTGCGTTTAATACAAACAACTGGCGGACTGTGAGGACTTCACAAGACTGATACAAAAGATATGTTGGGAATAGGTAGGGCCGGAAAGTGCTGACTTTAAGTATTGCTCTCTGTGCAACTTCCAAAGGTTTGAGTATAGTTTTTGACGTGCCTCCCCATACAGAGATACAGTACTGCAACACTGATTGACCAAGCGCTAGGTACACTTGCTTCATTAATTTGGGTTCAGCTGCATGTCTTAGATTTTTGAAAACGAATATTAGTTTTCTTAACCTAGAAGTAACCATGTCTATATGAGGTCGAAAAGATAGATTATTATCAATAATTATTCCCAAATATTTTACTTTTGTCACTTTATTTAGGGCAGGACAAGAACAGCATACCTTGTTACAGCAATTGTGAGCTATTATAGAGAGAGTTGAGGAAGGGGGATTACAGTTGCGCATAGAGAAGGTAAGATATTGCGTTTTATCTGCATTGAGGGTTAGGAAATTTTTTTGTAACCAGTGGCTTACGATATTGAATCCATGCTGCGCATATTTATGGACATTTTCCCAAGTATCAGCAGAGAACAGAAGCACCGTATCGTCCGCATACGATATTATTTTACCTCCAGCAAGTTTTAGGTTACAAAGGTCATTTAAATAGACAAGAAATAGACTTGGACCCAATATACTACACTGAGGGACACCATAGGTGACAGTAAGTCTCTACTTATGTTATCGCCTATTTTAACACATTGTGTGCGATCAGAGAGATAGTCATTAAATATTTTGAGTTGATTTCCTCTAACGCCTATTCGTTCCAGTTTTTGTAAATGCAATGGCACAGAGACCGTGTCAAAGGCTTTGGCCAAATCTAATAATATGCCCATAGTCTTTTTGCCCGCATCCAAATTTCCTACGATATAATCAACAAGCTCATGGACTGCATCACTTGTTGACTTGCCAGCTCGAAAACCATATTGATTGCTAGAAAGTTCGTTATTTGTTTCTAGGTAGTTTAAGAGTCTTTTATTGAGAATGCGTTCCAGGAGCTTAGAGATAGAGGGCAGAATAGAAATAGGCCTATAGTTGGTGATCCGGTGTTTATCTCCGGATTTATGTATCGGATGCACGGCTGACTTCTTTAGGACTGTAGGAAAAACACCTTGTGATAAACAAGTATTAAAAATATGTGTTAAAATCGGTACAAGTATATGTTTGTTTTGTTTAAGAAGGCTATTTGGTATACAGTCCCAACCAACGGAACATTTATTTTTCAGACCCATGATCAAACTCTCTACCTCCTCCTCATCTGTGTCTATTAAAACTAGAGATTTTAGACAGTGCTTTGTGTTTTCAGTTACGAAATGAAGGTGCTCTGGATTTGCACAGTTTGTAGTACTATCAGCCAAGTGTTTACCAACACTGACAAAGAAATCATTTGCTTTTCCCACCGATTCCCATGCATTAGATGTATTAATTAATTCTGTCGCGGTATTCTTAGTCTGTTTCGTGTTCGTTATAGTTTTAATCGCATCCCATATTTTTTTGTTATTACCGCCCGCAGTTTTCAATAGGCTCTTTTCATACGAAGCTTTGACTTTCTTTAGCAGACGGTTGCAGAAATTTTGGTACCTTGTATATATTACTTTTAGTGTGCTGTTTATCTACGTCTCGTTTTTGCGAGAAGAACCGGCCGGCGGCGGAGGCGGCGGAGAAGGCGCATTGCCTAGTTTTTTAAGTTGATCCATATTGCTCCATATTGTGTGGCCGTATCTCTGGCAACAGTTGGCTACATGTTACCATTGCCCTAAATTGCTGGATGTAGCCATGACGTCATAGTTAACGAGAATTGCCCAAGATGGAGCAATTTTAGTTGCTCGTGTAAGTGCACCTTTAGGTTTTTGCAGGTAAGAAGTAGATATTCATGGAATTAAAATCATAATTTGTCAACGAATGCATATTAAATTCAATAGTCGTATGTGAATTAATGGCTCAGAATGTTGGGCCACAAAAGAGATGAATAAAAGGCAATTGCATGCAGCTGAGATGAGAATGTTAAGACGGATGTGCGCTGTTACACGAATAGATAGAATAAGGAATGAGTATCAACATAAGGGGAAGTCTTAAAGTGGCATCTATAACGTTACGTATGAAAAATTATGTTGAAATCGGTTGTCATGATATGTGATACGAAGGAACGAGAAAAATGTCGTGAAGAAAGTTTTGGGTATGAATGTCGATGGCTATAACAGTAAGGGGCACCAAAGACATGATGGACTGTGTGAATGATGATATGGTTAGAAAGGGTGTGACTACGGAAATGACGACTGATAGAGAAGTGTGGACGAAAAGATATGTTGCGCTAACATATACTCCAATATATATTTAATTAATGAAACAGTTTTGAATTACATGCATCTTCGAAGCTCTGACCAAAGGGGTAATTGCTTAATGCACTATCAGTAGGAATCGCTTTCATTTTGACAGTTCCACATCATGAATGGCGCTGTTACGTTTCGCATACAATTTTTTCGAAAATAAGGAAATAATGGATTACCTTCAAAATGCTTCAGCGTGTCTATTCTGTAAAAATGTCACCATGAAAGGATAGGTGAAGTGAGCTTAAAGTGAGCTGTCATTCTCTGATGCTATCAACTCAGATGTAGAGATAGCTTAGGAATTTGAAAACTTTTTCGCTAATATTCCTGTTAAAACTACTGAAGCTTTAAATTCCTCAACCACGCGTTCTGCTGCCTTACTCAGAAAGAACGTAAGTGCATGCTCTTTGGAGCTTATTTTTCAGCATACAAAAGCACATACATATAAAAGCTTTTAAAGATCTTAAAATTTAATCAACAAAAGATCTCTGAAGATGTCAGTAAAAGCCTGTAGTGCTATTATCGAAAACTTTGTGTAGACCAAGGAGTCTTCCCGTCATGAAATACAGCAAAGTAGTTTCTTTATTCAAATCCGATGATACTAAAGAACCCAACAATTACAGGCCTGTGTCAATCCTGCCAGTTCTCAGTAAGGTGTTTGAAAAGTTGATTCTCAATCAAAGTCCCATCTTTCATGAACAACAGTACGGTTTCACCAAAGGGCGTTATACTACTGATGCTGGTGTCACCCTAATAAAGAACATTTTTAACGCCTGGGAAGAAGCAAAATGCCATTGGAATCTTTTGCGACCTCTCCAAGGCGTTCGATTGCGTAAACCATGAGACACTTCTGCTGAAACTGGAGCACTATTGGATTAGGAATACAGCTCTTGATT
Source organism: Polymixis lichenea (assembly GCA_949091785.1). Taxonomy (NCBI): domain Eukaryota; kingdom Metazoa; phylum Arthropoda; class Insecta; order Lepidoptera; family Noctuidae; genus Polymixis; species Polymixis lichenea. The sequence goes on from OX420959.1 coordinate 9,956,319, forward strand.
TACTAAGATCATACCAGAAAAGTTCAAGTTCAAGTAAACGGCATAAACTCATCAGGGTCTGAAATGGCAATGGGCGTTCCTCAAGGTTCAATATTGGGTCCATTCCTCTTTTTAGTTTACATCAATGATTTACCCTATTTACTTCTAAATCAACCGAAGATAATGATAATTGCAAATGACACATCATTGATATTTATAATAGAGTGACGGTCACAAAATCTTGACAACGTGAATAACTCTATTCTTCAGGTCCAAAATTGGTTTACTGTAAATAATTTGATACTAAATGGCACAAAAACCAAATGCATTAGATTTACATTACCAAATGTTAAAAGTAGCGAATGTTACATCATTTTGAATGGAGCAAAACTGGAATTTGTAAATCAAACGTTGTTCCTAGGAATCAGATGTAGAAACCGCACGTTTAGTCTATTTTAGCGACTTCCATAGCATTATTTCGTATGGCATTTTACTGTGGGGTCGGGCTGTTGACATTGAATCATCTTTATTTTGCAAAAGAGAGCTGTCAGAGCCATTTATAATCTATGTTGCCGCGAATCCCTCAGGGAACTATTTAAAAGGATTAATATTATGATGGTACCTTGCCAATTTATTTATGAGAATATCATGTATTGAGAAAAAATCTACATCTTTCTAATAAAACAAGTGATAGGCATAATTTCAATACTAGAAACATTTTTCAGATTAGCTAAAGTACATACATCTTTTATGGGGTACTGTCTTAAATGGTATAACAAAATACCTTGTGAAATATTGCAATTAAATTAAAGGATATTTAAAACTCATATTAAAAGCAAACTTTGTAAAAAAGCATATTACAAATTAGAGGAGTATATACAAGATAAGAATGCTTAGAAACATGCTGGTTCTGCTTCATAGGACAATCTAGAGTCTAGACAAAATCAACCTGGTTGCTAATTGAATATTGTATAATTCATTTTATTTATACTTACTTTTACAATGTTAGTAAATATGTGAGCACCATGAATCTAACATAAAATTAATTTATCTGTAATTGCTTCACTTTCATTCTTTTTACCTTTTTACTTTGGTATGGTAATTTTATTCTGGGTGCATCGTATTCACACATAATTATATAATGGATGTATGTTAAATATTGTGCTTAAAACATTATAAAAGAGTAACGGTGGAGTTTCTTGCCCATTCTTCTCCCTACGAAACTACATTTAGGAAGGGGCGTCTAGAATCAATTTTATATTTTTAATGTAAATGTTAACGTGCAAAAGTGCCTTTTATGTGCCTATTTGAAATAAATGCTTTGACTTTGACTTTGCTAGAAATTGACACGATTGACAGCTCACTGCAAGCTCACTTCACCTTAGTTTACATGGTGAGATTTTACAGAATAGTACTACTGATTCTGACCTTAGAGCATTTAACCTAGGTTAAATTCTCTAAGATTGTGACCGATACTGTATCCCACAATTAAGGTGAAAGTCCCTAACCTTACGATCTTAAAGGACCGGCTGAATGTACTAAACTGCCTTATATTAGATTTAAAAAAGCAATTTCCTAATTGTCAGTGACAAGTCAGAATTGTGACACTACTTACTGCATTTTATAAACAAATATACCATTTATTTTTATTTTTTCTTCATTTATTTTTTCGCATAACCGTTCGTCCACTACCAAAATGGCTAAGAAAAAAGAGGAAAAAAATAAAAAAGTTGATAAAAAGAAAAAGGATAAAAAGAAAAAAGTAAGTACACAAAAACCAACGTAGTCTAGCGTGGAATAGTCTACTGCTGGATTGAAGCTTCTCCTCATAAAAAGCCTATAACGTTCCCACTGCTGGGACACAGCTCTTTGTGAGGAGTGGGCCGTGATCCACGCACCATGTGGGAACACTGCGTTATGATGTATGTCATATGCCGGTTTCTTCACGATGTTTTCCTTCACCGTTTTAAGAGCATAGTGCACAATGTAATGGACCAGTCTTACCAAAGGGTAACGTATTACCCAGTAACTGGATTGTGGAGGTCAAATAGGCAGTCCCTCCATGTAAAATACTGGTATTCAGCTGCATCCGGTTAGACTGGAAGCCAACCCCAACATAGTTGGGAAAAGGCTAGGCAGATTGATTGACTTTGTCCTCTAGAGGGCGCCATATTCATTTAAATGTGACGTCACATGCTCACATACCCAAATACCGCTCTAAATCATTACCCTCCTTTTGGTTTCACTGTAGCCGGGTAAAAGATGTTTAAGCTTCGATTTCTTTTCTGTTTTCAGGATTCGGAACCAACAGGTAAACTATAACATTATAAATGACATTTATACTTAAATGAAAATGGATGAACGTGGCTTTACTTAGATATAACTTCTGCAGATTGCTCTGTTTTTGGAACGAATATCCTTATCACGGCTTGCGGTAGGTGAAGCCTGGTCATCGACTGTCGGGAGGACACGGCGTGGCACACGCTGGCAGAGTATGCCGCTTGGAAGGAGCCGCGCCGTGCCCTCATCTCAGGAGTCGGCAGTGACCTGTCGCTGCCAGCCGTTGTCAACTCGATGGTCGGCAGCCAAGAGTCCTGGGACGCGGTGGTATCCTTCTGCGAAACAGTCATGTCGCAGAAGGAGGCTGCGGAGAGGGAGCGGGAGATTGCTTCCGCTAACCCGATCCGCAGCAGACGCACCGGGCGTCGGCGGAGGGCGGATAACGCCTTCTTCCAGCCCCCCTAAATGGGTCCAGGGGTGACAGATCTGGGGAAATCTGTCACCCCCTACTTCTTAGGGCCCGAGATGGCGGCGCATAGTGTTCCACGCGCGCCTCTCTATGACGTAAGGGGCGAGTTTAACACCTCACTCCCCCCCAGTTGCGAGGTGGCCCGCAGAGGCGGGCCGGCACTAGCCGGGGATCGCGGAAGTCACACTAGTTCCCGTGATCCCCGGTGCAAGTGAGAGACGCAACACCGGAGTGGTTTTAGTCAGTAAGAGTCTGACAGACCCCTCGCCCTCCCCGGGGCGGGAGACATCCATGAGAATTACCCCCCGTAATCAAAAAAAAAAAAAAAGGTGAAGCCTGGTAGAAGTCGGTGACTTGTGAAAAGACAGGCACATGATGACGTAAAGAGCGTCAAATTAAATTAGCTGACAAAACTTGTCACAAAAAAAAACCGTTTCGCGATCACGCGCGCCCAGCCGACGCGGTTCGCTGACTAATTACGCCTTTTCGGCCACGTTCGCCCATCGAATGATGATTTTTTAAATGTTTTTCTTTCGTTATCGATATCTATACCTAAAACGTGGATAAAGTAATGCCAGCTTATTTAATCCCCCCCTTTTTGGGGCAGGCTTATATCCAGCAGTGGACGTTTTTCGGCTGATATGATGGTGATTTAATATGACCCTGTTTAAATCCCACAACTTGCTGCTGACACAGGACTTCTCCATAATGGCACGTATTCCATCATGCACCCACAGTACAGGTTGGGGAATATCACAATGCCCTCGATCTTTGGTTTTATGACACGACAATCTGTTTTGTGCCTGCAAGCCTGGTTATCAGTGCTCTTGCTTCTTAGTCGATTGAGAAGCCAGGTGGGCCGCTGTCGGTACAACTAAGTCAGGTGGGAGTACTCCGATGAGATGCAATGCAACTGTGGAGAGTGTGGAGCCACATCGCAAACTATGCCTTACCTCTTGACGTGCTCTGTTTGCACTGTGGCAGACCTTTACGAGGCCAAAGATAACGCTGTCGAAGTGGCGAATTCTGGTCGAAACTTGTTCAAAATCAACAATTGGAATCATCGAGACGACAAAGAAGAAGATTGCTCCTCCCTTCTCTGTATGAGAATAGGTCTCGGAGATACAATAATATAAGACTGGTATTGTTATAAAAGGCATGTTCTACTAATGCTTATTATTTCAGAGTCCGTCCAAGAAGAGATGTTGTTAACCACGACAGACCTAGAGCCTGAACCAGAGGAGGTCCAGTTTACTGACACGTCTTACACCAGCGCCTCTTTCGAGTCCTTACCTCCTCCTCCTGAAGGTGACCTCCGTAAATAGACATCATCTATTCATATTATAAACCAGTCTCGGCTTTTCCCGCGTGGACGTCGCAAAATATCCCATAGGAACGTATGATCCCGGTCATACGTTCCTATGATATATTTTATGGAATAAGTATTCTATGTGTTATTTTTTTTTTGATTTTATTGAGTTTATTTCTGTATTTTTGTAATTTTTAGTTTTGCAGTCTCGAAGAAGCTAGTCTACTAGTTTAACTGTCGCCAATTTCAACTTTTATTTAAAAATAACCAAAATGTTTTATAGGTATAATGGTGCCCAAGATACAGGCTGTGCCTAGTTTGGGACCAACGATATCTCAATACTGTGATTTTTGTATGTTGAAATAAACGATTTTACTTTACTTTAGGTTACAAACTGTGTGCCAAATTTTATCCAAATCGCTGGGCCGTTTTGGCGTGACTGAGTAACAAATATCCAAACATTCTCACAACCTTTCACATTTTTAATATTATACTAGCTTTTGCCAGCGGCTTCGCCCGCGTGGAGCTCGAAAATTATACCACAGGAAGTTATTACCAGGATAAAAAGGATCCTATGTGTTAATCCAGGTTGTAATCTATCTGTATGGAAATTTTTATCCAAATCTGTTCAGCCGTTGTTGCGTGATTGAGAACAAACATCCAAATATCGAAACACACATACTTTCACATTTATAATAATGATTGGTAGGATAGTAGGATATAAGTAGGATAGTAGTATATAAGTAGGATAGTAGTATATAAGTAGGATAGTAGGATATAAGTAGGATAGTAGTATATAAGTAGGATAGTAGTATATAAGTAGGATAGTAGGATATAAGTAGGATAGTAGTATATAAGTAGGATAGTAGGATATAAGTAGGATAGTAGTATATAAGTAGGATAGTAGGATATAAGTGGGATAGTAGGATATAAGTAGGATAGTAGGATATAAGTAGGATGGTAGGATATAAGAAGGATTGTAGGATTAATCAACTATCCACATTAACGTTACATACATAAACTAAATAATTTGATATTTTTTATTGTTTGGAATAAAAAGGTATAAAATCGGTTGCATAAGAGTCGGACCTTTACCTTATACAGCATTGGGTTTGCATTCCCAAAACCTGATTAAAATATATTTCCTTATATTATTGGTGACGTTGACGATGATTTTGACATGAGACGGTGAAGGCCGCAGGAATCCACTGGATGCAGGAAGCACAGAACCGCTCGAAGTGGAGGAGTTTGGGGGAGGCCTATGTCCAGCAGTGGATGTCTTTCGGCTGGAACGATAATGATGATATTGTAGCAGCATCACACTAACGTAACGTAAAATCCTGCACCGCGCAAGTAGAATTTACCGAGCAACAAATATACATGTCACCGTAAAATTTTAAATACCGTTAGATTATACCTAATCTGTCTCACGAGAAACTGTCGATAAATTGTGAACTGCACCATACTGCTTACCGACCGAATAGGTTAGGTTAGGTTAGCATTGCAACCAACCGCACCTGAGCCGAGTGAGCGAAGCGAGCGGTGCCGCGGCAGCGGCTGGCGAGCGCTACTTCCAAGTTAGTGGCAGTTGCTTGACTATTTAGTAATAGAGCAAGGTACTATCCGTCTTGATACCAGTTCACAATTTGACGGTTTCACTTCGATAGATTATAATCTACCGAAAAATAATGCGTTTAAATTGTAAGCAGTATGTCACGGTTCACAATCTTTCGACAGTTCACAATCTCGCGAGATAGATTATAATCTAACGGTATTTACAATTTTACGGTGACACACATACAACGTCCCGACATCAGTCGTAGGGCAGTTGCCCACCAGACAGAACACCTGTCTGTTCGGAAGATCCTCCCTTTTCCATGAAAGATGAGTGAACTTTCCACCCTGCTGTTCATACCTCTACCTATAGTATTACTGGTACACAAGACGAAATATCAAACTAAACATTCCAGTGGAAAACAATCTCGCATTGTTTTTTCTTTAATTCGATTTGATATTTGGCCCCATGGCAAAATCCTTTTTTAATTATGACAATTTGGACCCCTTTTTAACTGACTTCAAAAAAAGGAGGAGGTTCTCAATTCGTCTGTTTTTTTTTTATGTTTGTTACCTCAGAACTTTCGACTGGGTGAACCGATTTTGATGATTCTTTTTTTATTTGAAAGCTAGTGCTTCACGTGTGGTCCCATTTTCATCTAGATCTGATGATGCGTTTCGGAGACAGACAACGGAACTCTTCAAAATATAACAGTAAATCAACCGCGATTGCTGCTATCGCGTAAATATGCATTGTTTTGACCCCAAGGGTGAAGAAATTTCGAATTAGTGGGGTAGGTACTATAACTAAAAATGTGAAAAATAAAAACTTTTACCAAAAAAAAAAACAACCGACTTCCGAAAAAACACTACAAAGTGAAAAATAACTTTAATTTCGGAAGGCGGTGACAAAAACTTAAAATACATATCCAAAGTCACCGACTTACGAAATTAAAGTTATTTTTCACTTTGTAGTGTTTTTTCGGAAGTCGGTTGTTCAGGTTTCCTGTTATTTAAATGACATCTTGTTAATACAAATCTCACATACCAACATCACACTTAACAACTATCTACATTATCATAATGCTTCCCTATGACGTCAGATTTATCAATAACACGTTGCCACGGCAACCGACAGGACTAGTCGTGACTGACTGTGACTTGTGAGAGAGTAACAAATAACAATAAAAAAAAAGAATTGACAGTATTTCATTATAAATTGCTTTTCAATCGGCAGAGGGGTAAGTAAGAATTTTATGTTTTTATTATGCAGGAAAGACTTAAACAAACTTGTTTTTCGCTGTAGAAAGAATTTATAGGTCAATTGGAAATTGGGGTCGTATTTTTTTGTTTGCTCGTTTTTTGTGTACATACATCCAACTTCTTTTTAGAATCTTCAAAACTTCAGTTTTAGAAAGATTAACAAAGATAAAGTATGCTAACAAACTGAAAGATGACTTATCACGCTCCAAAAAGCATAAAACAAGAAAATATTCTCATCTGAAAGCCGTGGTCGTATGTCACTTTGCCCTAAAGTTTATGATTGCTTGCTAATGTTAGAATGTATTGTTTTGTTAGGGTAGATGGCATACGAGAAATCATTCCACTTTGCCCCACCGAGCTGCCCCACGGGTGGGGCAAAGTGGAATGCTTAAAATTTTGCACTACTTTAAAATCTTGTGGGATCATGCCCCACTGGGGTTGGCACCTTAGAGATAAAAGCTTTTTTTTTTTCTTATTGTTTCTGCAGGCTTAACATGACGTTTTCTATTTCTACGAAGAATAGACACAGCTTTTTCTTTACAAAGTGACATTTCGTTTCTCCATTTTTGACATCACACCATAGAAATCCTACAATCTGTCAATTTGTCTTTCGTTTCCAACGATCTTTGTATAGGTCTTTTTAAAAATAGACTATTAAGAAAGTTTTCTTCCCAAACTGTTAAAACCACACTGACAACAAAGTATCTACTCGACGGCCACAGAGTGTTTACGGTTATATACAAAATCATGGTTCGTTTTGAACGCATAACTGTGATAATTAATAGAAGAACAAAGCTATCTTATCCTATTTAACATCATTTAGTTAATAAGACATTACCAAGTATATGGTTAGGGGCAATATTATTCTAAAATGTTTCGTTCCAAAATACGGTACTTAGACACTTGGTAAAACTTGGTGTAGTTTATATAAATACGTGACATAATATCTAGAAGCAAACAGAAAAAAAATCTTATGCAAAATGAAGAATTCTGAGTCGAATAACATAATGTTAAAGAGTGAATTTCATAAGAAGTGCAAATTAGTCTTACTACTTTGCTGCCGTCATCGCACTGTTTAAACGGAACGTCGTTTTTGTCTATTCTTCCGTTGACAAACCGGTGCTCGTGCTAAGCCTGCTGGAAGGTTTTTATTTTGTAGATCAGATTAATTAATTACACGATTTGTTACAAATAAAATATAACTGCACTAAACTTTTAAAATCACTGATATACCTAGTACCTGCTTTGTTAGCTCATGAGTAATACACTCCCGAAGTTTGTATGGAAAAAAATGTGGACTAGATTCACCATAAGGTAATCATAAGACTGTATGTAGTATACATTTATGCCATGCCAAATGATGATTAATATGCATTATCAGTCTATAACGTTCCCACTGCTGGAACACAGGCCTCCTCATTGTGTGAGGACGTGGGCCGTAATAAACCACGTGGGCCCAGTGCGGATTGATAAATGTCACACGTCTTCGCATTTTTGGTTCTAGTACATGCTGGTTTCCTCACGATGTAATCCTGCACCGGTTTGAGAGCAGGGAGCACCCACGACCTTACAGGTCGTAAGTCGCGGCTGTTACCACTGGGCCACCACTGCTCACTAATTAATATCTGATTTTGAATAGTTAAGTTGTTATAGTAAATATCATTTCATTTTCTATTTACGGGGACAAATCATACCCAATTTATGATTTTGAACTTAGTGTGAAAAGCTTTAATGAACCAGTAACAACAAATCGTTTATCTGTGATTTCAAAAGTTTAGGGTATTTCATTTGTAACAAATGTGTTAATTTATTCATCTGTGATTTACAACCCGTTTCCTTCTAGATACAAATTATTCTAAGGTGCCAACCCTAGTGGAGCAGAATCCAGTTTAGCAGATAGCAATACTCTTATTTAAGTTTTGGTCGTAAACAAAAGAATTGGTACCACTATCTGAACCTTATTGTTAGCTCTTGTTCAACTTCAATATCTCCAAGCTTTTTGATACATACGAATAGTTCACAGGTAATTAGCTGCTAGTGTGTGTGTGTAACCAAATATTCTCTACTAATATCCCTACCAATATCTTTACTAATCCCTACTAATATTATAAATGCGAAAGTAAGTCTATCTATTACGATTTCACGCCTAAACCGCTGTACCGATCGTCATGAAATTTGACAAAGATATAGCCTGGGATATGGAAAAGGGCATAGACTACTTTTGTACGCGATTACTGACATCCACGCGGGCGGAGCCTCGGGCAAATGCTAGTTATAAATGCGAAAGTAACTCTTTCTGTCTGTTTTTCTTTCACGCCTGTGTTGAACCGATCGTCATGAAATTTGGCAGAGATATAGCCTGGGTTATGGAGAATGCCATAGACTACGACGTTTTTTATACGATAACCGACATCCACGCGGGCGGAGCCGCGGGCAAAAACTAGTAAATAATAATAAAAAGCTTTTTTTTTACAGATATCAAAGTCAAAAAGAAGAAAAAAAGGAAACTTGGAGTAAGTAAGAATAATTATTTCATACAACAATAAAGTGCCAACGGATCAATACAAAAAAAAATCAAATAAAATGTTGGACCCAAAATTCAGCTGCGCGAACTCCGACACGCAGTCGTAAGATCATCAAGTGTACAGATGACGGGGCATGCAGCATAAGACGAAAAATCACTGTCTGTGGGACCTATTAATGTTCTTTCTGCTAGGACACAGGCATCCTCTCTTCGAAAGGGAGTGGACTGTAATCCTCCACGCGGGCCTAGGGGGGCATTCAAGTATTATGTAAGCACTACAGGGGGGCGAGGGGGTCTTTGCTTTGCTTATTTTTTATGAATTGGGGGATGGGGGACTCTGGATTGTGATTACGTCAGCAGTAGTTATTTTTACTTTTTTGGATTTTCTACAAAATTTTGTCGATTTTGGTTTGAACACTTATGGGCAACCCTATTTATCTATGAATGGCTCGAAGCAAACGATAACGATATTCCAAAATCACACCAAAGTGAGCATACACACAATATTGAGCACTAAACATCCAATCTCATCGAAGACTTAGAGACACGGATTATGTGACTGAAGACTGTTAATTTGAATGAATAAACCAAAATTTTAAAAGAAGTTTGATTTATTAGTTAATATTTTAGACTTTTAACTGCTGCTCATCATTTAATGAATAAACCAGAACACATTGACAAATGCATCTACCAATGTTTACGTGAGCATGGGAGGAGGGGTAAGAGCTTTGCTTACTTTTGCTGGCGAGGAAATCTGCTTAAGTAATACTTGAATGGCCCCTAGGGCGGGTTGGTAGATGACACATATCTTCAAATTGTTGATTCTAGGATAGCAGGTTTTCTCACGATGTTTTCCTTCACCGTTTTGAGAGCAGCGGTGATGACCCACGACCTACAACTGGTAACTCTGAGGCAATACCACTGGGCCACCACTGCTCTTATTGTATCTGGCATTATTTACATTAATACATTATTTATAAAAATAATGCCAGATGCAATAAGAGCAATGGTGTAGTGGTGTGTGTAGTGGTGTACCACTGCTCTTATTGCATCTGGCACTATCAGCATCATTATTTATATAAATAATGCCAGATGCAATAAGAGCAATGTTGTAGTGGTGTACCACTGCTCTTATTGCATCTGGCATTATCATCATCATCTGACGAGCAGTGGTGTACTGGTGTGTGTAGTGGTGTACCGCTCCTATTAAGGCATCTGGCATTATTTATATAAATAATGCCAGATGCAATAAGAGCAGTGGTGTATAATACTTTATTGTACACCAAAAAATCCATTCCCAAAAAATCAATATTATGATTATTAGTCACACTGCTCACACACAATCTAAACAATGATATTTCTTCTTCTACCGGTAACCAATTCTTCAAACATTTATATCTTTCTTAGGAACTAGATTCTTCTATAATTTCCACGAAAATCAGCAGCGAGGTGTTCCGGTGGTCAGAAGAATCTCTGAAGCCTCCCTATGGTTTGTACTCTTACTTTTTAACTTCATTTTCATTATCATAGATATTAATTGTCATTCATACGCTTGGGCATTAGGAGCTCTATTCGTAGGCATGAAATTTGGGGTTATGGTCTCGCTATGCCATCAAAATCTATAAATTATTCTCCACACGACAATATTATAACACAACATAACGAAGCTGAGGAGCAGACTGAAGAGCCATAAGTCTGTAACGGCTTTCTCAAGTTGACGACCCCATTACCTGACGGTAGCTCTATTGCGATTGAATCTGTGGCTTCTCCAACACCCCCTCCAGCTGACTATGTTGAGCCTGCACAAAGACTTCCAGCGGGCCACCAACAGCCATGGCTCACCTGGAAATGTCGTAATCGACTAAAAAGCCTGGTGGGCCACTCCCGGCACAACTTAGTCAGGTGGGGGTACTCCGTTGAGATGCAATGCGACTACGGAGCCACATCGCAAACTATACCCACCGCTTGTCATGCTCTCTTTGCACTAACGCCTGCACGACGGAAGACCTTTGCGAGGCCAACAATACCGCTGTTGAAGTAGCAGGATCCTGGCCGAAGCTGGTGATAAACCAACAGTTGGAATCATCAACGTCACGAGTATGAAGATTACGGCGGTCATTTGTAGGCACGGCGACACTAACGCTGCGATTCTCTGGTCCTTGGAGACGATGCCTTAGGTTGAGTACGTGACACATTAGAGTCTAGCTTGTGTGCATCATTTTCATGTTATGTGGCACATTCCTTGGAGGCTTATGGCTAAGAAAAACAGCCCCACGGGTCGATCAATGTGGTTAAACTCGTAAAAAACAGCCTAACTCATCTCCCTTCATGACGTAAATATGCTTTAGTTATGGAAACTATCACACGACGTCGCAGACCATCGCGGCAGATTATAATGCCGATCTCGTCACATTGGCTTGGATGTAAGCCGTTGATGCCTAAACACACGTACTCTAGGTGCTCAGGTCGCCTCCACCCCTTCACGCGAACACTGTGCAGTAGAGCGGCGTCTATCACACGACATACCGCATTATAGCGCGGACTAAATTGCTGCTACTGTGGTGGCCATCTACAATGCCACATTCTAACTACAAAACAACAACTTGAGAAACACAAAAAGTGAAGTGGCACCATCTACAATGCCATATGCGAACTACACAAGACTTGACGTCACACCGTAACTACATCGCGTAAGCAGAGTTTACCGCGCAACCCGCATATATCACCAACCAACCAACCAACTGGACTCTGAGGGTCGAAAGGTTGGAATCGCGCCACGACATCAACTTACGACATTAAGTCATTCGTGGTACGAGTTCTAACCCAGCATCTCCACAAGACTTGACGTCACACCGTTACTACATCGCGCAAGCAGAGTTTACCGAGCGACCCGCATATATACAACATCCCGACATCCATCGTCGGGCAGTAGCCCACCAGACACAACACCCGTCTGGTCGGAGGATCATCCTTCCTTTACTATAGAGTATGAGTAATATTTACACCCTGTTCCTCATACCTCTACTACCATTTCAGCATCTATAATTTTATAACATCTGTGATCGGACTGCCCGAGTAAGCGAAACAAACTCAAAGTCAAACCGTTCATTTCAAATAGACCCATAAAAAGCACTTTTGAACGTCAACATTTTCTAAAGAATAGAAATAATTTTAGTCCCCTCCGTAACAGGGCTAGGCTAGTAAATCTTATCGCCGCCTCCACCCTCTGCGGCGCGCGGCGGTGAGCGGTATCGTGTGAAAACTGCCTTATAGTTTAGAAGATATTTTTTTTTATATTGAGTCCCATCTCCTCTGTCAAGTTTCGCCAGATAATTTGTATGACCTTGTATACTCGTATCTTAAGTATAGATACAGTTGTTGGTACGTACTAATTTTTAATCGAAAACCTTTTTTTCACAGCTGACCTATTAATAGTCCAGAAAGAGGAAGTACCGGAAAAAAAGAAGAAGGGGAAGAAGGGAAAGAAGAAAGTAGAGGAAGAGATACCGGAGTTCGATAAGGTAAACCATGAAACTATTCCTTACCAACCGTCCCTTTGAGCGTTTTTTTAACGCGAACAAGATTTTAAAGTCTCAGTGTAGGGCATTGAGAATCAAACATAGTACATCCCAGTGCGTCATAAAACACACACGTCTGTTGGATTTACATCTCTGTGCGCTAAGGGCAAGGTTCAAAATCCAGTTCGCGGTAAAAAAATCGCCCGTGAATTACGAGGGTTGTAGCTGGGACCAAACAATCACAATACAAATATGGACAGTACTGAAACTAAGGCCTGTTTGTTGATATAAACACCAACGCTCAGGCGTCTGTGTCTCTACGCGTCTGTGTGAGTGTGTTGTTTCGACCTTTTCTTCGTAGTTTTCCCTACTGGATGGGCTTAACTGGAGATTAGCAATAAAAGAAGAAGTGGACTGTATTAAAATAGGTGTAATACCATAATTTACAATATTAACGTGTAGAAAAGATAGCAGTGAAATGCACATAGTGGAGGGCGTCTGTGAGCCGAGTGGTGTGGAGTGCGCAAAGCGGCCGTCGCGTCCAGGTTCGGTACCGCGACACCCAGCGGCCTTCCGCCGTCAATCATGCGCATATAGTGGTGCGCTGACACCTACTGTCCAAATTTGTACCGACAGACAAATTTGCGCTTTATAACACAGATGCGACCAATCACCATCAGCCATTGTAGCAAAAGATTGAACCGCGTCTGTTATTTATTTCACGGTTGGCAGTACTTTAAAAACTGATTTAGCTGCTAATGTGACCAGCTTATTAGCAAGATAAAGGTACTGACTACTGTTTCCAGGTACACAACGTGTTCAACATTTTATATATTATTTGATTTAAAAAAAAATATGTATTAGAGTAATTCTTTATGTCATGCAATTACAGGGTATCATAATCATTCGTGGGAACAGTTTGTCTCTTTCCTAACTTTTAAACGAGCAAAACATATGAAGCTTGAGCACGTATAAGCACGAAACGTTGGCCCCAACATTCGTCCAACATACAATTCGAATATCGTTCCATCCCTAACCACAAATTACCCGATTTTATTTTTGTTATTCCTCCATTCCCCTTGCCAGCCATAAAAATGTTGTTTTATTACTTTTTACAATGACAATAATGCTGAAAAGTGCAATAAAACCTACCCTTTTACATTTCTTGGCATTTTAATTCAGTCTTATGACTGAAAATCACGAATATTTTGTGTTCTCCTTAAAAGTAACGTTCCGGGTTTCAGTCTTTTTATATATCTCCTTGATAAAGTTGTTAACTGAAGATATAAAATAAATCTAGAATACAATAAAATATAAATAATTGGAATCGTTATAGCGTAAAAGAAACAAATGAGTTTGATGAAAGAATAAATGTGTTAAGGGAGAAAAATTGTTTAGTGCCGTCGAAAATTGTTATCGAGCTCACGAAATGAATGAATTTGTAAGTGTTTGAAATGTTACTTATATATTTTATGGAAGTAAAATAAAAGTTTATGTTATTTTTTACCAAAACTGACGAGAGTCATTTTGCCAACTGATATGAATACTTATTATGGCAAATAAATTCAGAATAACTAAGATGTATATAAGTTACAGTTAAAACTCGTTTTTGGTAAGAACTCGTTTTCCCTAGTTAAAACTAGTTTTTAATAAATGCCTTTGTTAAAACTGGAAATATCTAGTCAAATCTAGAATTTACCACTGATATATGTGGGTGCACCTACAACTAGCCGACAGACTGAACACCGACAGGACTACTCTTCGCCGACAGGACACTTAGCCGACAGGACTCTTCACCGCCAAGGCTCATCCTTGTGCTATTACGTGTGTTCCGTCTCACACTTGCACCGGGGATCACGGGAACTAGTGTGACATCCGCGATCCCCGGCTAGTACCGGCCCGCCTCTGCGGGCCACCTCGCGATAGGGGGGAGTGAGGTGTTAAACTCCCCCCTTACGTCATAGTGAGGCGCGCGTGGTACACTACGCGCTGTCATGTCGGGTCCTAAGAAGTAGGGGCGACAGATTTCCCCAGATCTGTTGCCCCTGGACCCATTTCGGGGGGCTGGAACAGGGCGTTATTCGCCCTCCGCCGACGCCCTGTGCATCTGCTGCGGATCGGGTTAGAAGCAATCTCCCGCTCCCTCTCCGGAGCCACCTTCTGCGACATGACTGTTTCGCAGAAGGATACGACCGCGTCCCAGGACTCCTCGTTCTAACCTAACCTAACCTAACCTATTACCTACCTGATGAGCTCTGTCGGCGAAGAGTCCCGTCGGACTAGTTTTAACAAAGGCATTTAGTAAAACCTAGTTCTAACTAGGGAAAACGCGTTCTATCGACATATATTTTTATTTCAATATATTTCGAGTTGAACAGCGTGCAATAGGAGAGGCTTATGTCCAGCAGTGGCTATTGTCGGCTGATTATGATTTATAAAAACATTTTATTTTATTTTAGACTACTGAGAACATTTGAATATTATAAGAGACGAATTCTGGGTAATTTTCCTAAAAAATCCTATGTATTTTCCTAATGAGGTACACCTCATTAGGAAAATACATAGGATTTTTTAGACGAGACGTGAATAGTGAAATGAGTTACAACTCATTTCACTATTCACGTCTTGGAAAAAATACGTCAAATAACAAGTCACCCTGTATAAAGGGTCAAAATAAATTAGCTTACTAACTTTACCGTGGGTAAAGTATTGCCAGCTAATTCAATTTCACCCTGTATACAGGGTGATATGTAATTTGACATAAACAAAAAGTAAAAAAAAAACTCTTTTTTGACATTCAATTATTGTCATAGCCAAAAGCATGGAAGAAGATGGCCAAGAAAGAACGAGACACGTGGTTGCAACAGAGGATAGAGGAATGGAGGGCAGAGAAGGAGGCTGAAAAGTTAGTTTAAATCCCATCCTATCAACCTATCCTTATTACCTGTAACCATAGAATTCATAATGGGTGATATTTAACTGTTCCCTTAAACACTTATTGACCTTCTAATGATGGACGTTTTTTTAAATGAATGAACCTCTATGCGCTTTTTCAGAGTGATGAGGAATAGGGTGTAAAGCTTACTCAACCTCGACGATTTTTTTTTTCCGTGAATAACCTCCCGGAGGTCTACCTATGAGGCTGCTTAATCGGCCTTGTCTGAGGATACCATAATAAATTAAGGGTTCTAGCCAGGGTTTTTTTTTTTATAAGAGCGACTACTCGCTAAGGATGAGACCTCGGCTTAGGGTACCGCTGGTAGATGGGCAGCAAGGGACAGGCTGGATCAGACTGAATGACGACAGATTTTTTTTTTTTTTTGGGTATGGCATCTCGCAGTTGACCTTGAGAGGCCGTGACTGCTTAACCGGGCTTTCCTGCGGTGACTTGTTTTTAGGCTAAGAGCCTCCAGCCAGGGCTTACAAAACTACACTTATAGCTTTAGCGACTGCGCACTGAGGGCACCCCCTGCGTGGTACGAGCCTCGGCTCAGGGAGTCACTGTTTGAGGGGCAGCAAGTGGGGACAGGCTGGATCAAACAATTTTCTTATTATTAAATCATGGGGATTTTAACTCTACTTGCTCAGCTTCGGCGCGGGCTGGCACTTCTGCGGGCAAGGGACGGTTGGGGCGATTTCATTTACTCGGGGTCTTAGCGGGGCGCGAGGACCTCGGCGGCGAGGTCGGAAGGAGAATGACGACTGATGTCGGGACGTTGTATTTATGCTAGTTGCGCGGTATGTAATCGTCGGTGCGATGCGTAGTGCGCATGAGGCGGTGTAGATGCCGCTACATATCTATTGATTTACCTACACCTTTTTAAATATTTGAGTCTCTTTTATGGCATTTTCTTACCGTTGGCTGTAGTAATTAAGTTACGGTACCCCGAACAAACTCAAAATCAAAATATTTTATTTCACATAAGGGTACTTATGAAACGTCAGAATCTAGGTGCACGGTTCCAATTTGTCGCTTCCTATGGAGAAGAGCCGGCAAGAAACTCCACGGTTACTCTTTTAAAAATAATTGGGTTTTACAATTTTCTCAAATTACAGTGATAATAGGTATGGGAGGACAGTGCAGGCCTGTCAATAAGTACCAGGTACTAAATCTAGTCTGTTAGGTCTCCCGTTCACAATATGTAAAAGAATCTACATTAGTAAGATCAACCTATTTAAACCAAGTGACTTGATTTTCATGAGAATCACTAATAAATAGTTGATACTAGAAGTGATGTATAATGTCAAAAAATGACGAGAATGTCAGAAAGTGTAAAAAATAAAAATAATAAAAATTAACATTGTAATTTGGGAACAGTTAATAGACCCTCACAAAGTTATGCTGTTAATGAGGTACCAGGGAAGCCACATGTGCAGAAGGAATTAATGCCAAACTTCCCTGTCTTCAACGTAGTCTTTTAACTGGTTAGGTAAGGTTGGCTGCGCCAAGAGCGCGCGAGCCGAGCGAGCGAAGTGAACGCTACCTCCAAGTTGCTTGCAGTAATTGGGCTATGTCGTAAGGGCCATTTGAAAACCAGAATATTTTGAGATAGATATTTTGACGTGAAAACATCTTTTCGTTCGGTGAAATGGTATTAAGTTTAATATTTCTGACCGACAAAAACATGTAAAATTTCAACCGCTAATAACTACGAGACTTTTACTGCTAGAGTAATTATTGAGTATTCAAAAGATAGGACGTATTTACAACAACTTTTAAGCGGGCCATAATTTGCCTATGACGTCACACTGCGTGTGCATGCGCTTGCGCGCGACCGTCGTTTCGAATGTAATTTAATTTGATAAATGATGATTTGAATGATTATAATTCTGTAAAAAAATGGTTGTCTGTATAGTCGGTTTATATACGATAATTTTACGTGATAACGTCATAAGAAAATAGGCCGATCGTACCTCTCTATCGCTTGTTCCGCGCTCTGGCTCGCACGCTCGGCTCAGGCGGAACGTGACAATGAGTCATGCGTTTTCGTGCGTGCGTGCGTTGAACGCCGGCTGCGTTCATCGATTTATGCGACGTCATCACGTCGAAAATGCAGTAAGTAGACAAAAAATGGTCGTCATGCTTGACATCGTGGACCTTTGTCGACTGTAGAATAGAAAAATGTCTTCCCTTTAGTTTTATCAATACCGTGCTTTAGACGGTAGAAATCTTACCACAATCTCTAATTTTGTCTACTCGTCCGTCGACGAAAACCCGTTACTATTTAATTGTGGTCTGACGCGTGAAGTATACTATTTGTCGGCTCGCTATGTCCAAATTATAAACTATGAAGAAATTATGCTTTCAGTAAATGGTTTGTTGCAGTTCACAATTTTTCGATAGATTCTAATCTCGCGCGGTAGATAATAAACTAACAATGTCTATAATTATACGGTGAGATACATAAACCGGTAAGAGGGGCTTGTGGTTAAGTAATAATAGCTGCACGTTAAGCTACGTTTGCTGCGGTTAGTCCATGGACGGGGGACCATCTTTACATACCAAGACGCCCCCGTGCCTCGGAAGCGCGAAAGTCTGACGACCAGTGTTACCAAAGGGTATCGTGTTAACCAGTAACTGGGTTGTATAGTCGCTCAATGTAAAGTACTGGCATCTGGTTGGACTGGAAGCCAACCCCAACATAGTTGGTAAAAGTTTAGGCAGATGATGATGATACATAAACCGGTAATAGCTAGACGATGATATTAGCATATCATCGTCTAGCTATTATGATAATCCTATCTTCAGGCAAGCCAAGTTGGCGGGGGCGAAGGAGAAGCGTGCCCAGTTGGCACGAGAGAGAAACGAACTAATGGCGAAGGAGGCAAGTGAACAGGAGATAAGGAGGGATCTTCTGCAGAAAGCTGTGAACTTGTTTGCAGGTACGTACATATATGTTATTAAGACGGATATAAACATTTTGAAAAGGACGATGGATTTTTGTTTTTTTGGGTTGGAAATCATCAAATAACTTCTCCCGCTCTGGGTGGAGCAGGAGGGCATGTCAGACTTTTACTGACTAAAACCAACCTGTGTTCCCTCAGTTGCCTGTGTGCCAGAGGCCACGGTATCTCATTCGAACAACCCTCACCCCTCGCAGGCATCGGCCCTTCCGGGCCCCATCAGTTGGTGCTGACATCTCTTTGAGGTGCGTATGGAACACAACGCGCCGTCGATCCGGGCTTGGTCCTCACCGGACGGCGAGCTACCCATTACTCACCGTCTGCAAGCCCACGCCTACGGTGGCCGGGAATCAGCCTGGGATTTCCGACGCCCAGGGCGTCTCCTGAGGAAAAAGACGATGGTTAAGTGACTATAGACTCGGGCCCCAATTTTTCTATATTTTTATTCAAAAACTTGGTTTCAAGTCTTAAATATATAGAGTTTCCTGAAAAAATCATCTTTCAGTTACATTTGTCTAACGATGTACAGATTTTACCTAGATGCACAATCTCTACCAACACCTACGGGATTCGCAAGCGTGAATATGTTCATCAGCATCATCATTTTAGCTGAAAGAAGTCCATTGCTGGACATAGGCCTCCCTCAAGCTCCGCCACTTCGACCGGTTCTGTGCTTCCCGCATCCAGCGGACTCCTGCGGACCTCACAAGGTCATCTGTCCACCTTGTGGATGGCCTTCCAACTTTACGTCTTCCGGTACGCGGTCCCCACTCCAGGACCTTCCAGCCTCATCGGCAATCTATTCTGCGAGCAATGTGCCCTGTTCACTGCCACTTAAGTTTGGCAATTCTTCGGGCTATGTCGGTTACTTTTTTTCTCCTACGAATCTCTTCATTCCTGATTCGATCATATAGGGAAACTCCAAGCATAGCCCTCTCCATTGCCCGTTGGGAGACTTTAAGCCTTCTTATGAGGCCCATTGTGAGCGACCACGTTTCGGTTCCATATGTCATCACTGGCAACACGCACTGGTCAAAGACTTTCGTCTTGAGATACTGCGGTATGTAGGGCGAGAAGATATTGCGTAGCTGCCCCAACGCTGCCCAGCCGAGTCGGATTCGATGATTAACCTCTTTCTCGAAGTTGGAACTACCTAACTGGACTGTTTGTCTTAGGTAAACGTACTCGTCTACAACTTCGAGTGCAGCGCCTCCGACTGTTATGAGAGTGTTACATGGGCATTGGACGTGACCTTTATCTTATCCATGGTCATTTTAAGACAGTCTTTCGGAAGCTCTACTGAGGTCATCGAGCATTGTTCTGAGGTCCTCCATGGTCTCAGCCATGACAACTATATTATCGGCAAACCAAGGTCTGGTCCTGGAGTCGGACTGACATAGTGGCATTTTCGTACAGACACTTCAACACCTCGACATACCGATAGTCGATCTGGCATCGTTGAAGGGACTGCAGTGCAGCCCACGTCTCGATCGAATCGAAGGCTTTTTCGTCCACAAACGCTAAACAGAGAGGCAGATTATACTCTTCGGTCTTCTGTTTAACCTGCCATAGCGTATGTATGTGGTCTACGGTGCTAAAGCCTTTACGGAACCTGGCTTGTTCGGGAGGCTGGAAGTACTTAAACCTGCACGCTAGACAGTTCGTGATAACCCTGGAAAACAGCTTATAGACACGGCTCAAAAGTGAGATGGGCCTCTAATTCTTAAGAAGGGCATTATCACCCTTCTTAAAGAAAAGTACCACCACACCTCTGTTCCATGCCTGTGGCGTTTTGCCCTCGAGTATGACGGAATCAAACAGCTTCTGGAAAGCCGGTTTCCCGCCGACCTTTAGGAGTTCGGCTGTGATTTCGTCATCACCCGGCGCCTTGTTGTTTCTGAGCTGCTTCAGAGCCATCCTAATCTCGTACAGGCTGACGTCAGAAATGTATTCAGTATAGTGTCGGGTCAATCTAGCTCTTAGGTCGTTTGCCAAATTCGTAACGGGGTTTCTTGTTGACGTGTATAACTGTCCATAGAACCTCTCAATCTCTCTCTCAACAGCTCAGGCTTGGTGGATATGATCCTGCCTTCATCGATCTTCAGTTACGTAAGTTGGCTCTGCGCACACTTGACAGATCCCTAGCAAAGACCTTGGAGCCTTTATTCCGCTCTATAGCGTGTGAATATGTTATTTCATTAAAAATATAATACGATATGAAGTACCATAAGTAATCATTTTTACGATTTTCACATAATTTTTCAAATCAAACATGTATTTTGTACCGGCATCATTACATTTTCTTATTTCCCCCGAAGACCCCATACTTTCGATGGGAGTCTCCTTAGTAAAGAATGATCAGTAAGTAAGACCTTTGAAATGTGATACGTCTCAAGCCTGTTGACTCAGTTACAATTTTGGGGACGCTAAAGTCCATCGTCCTTTTAGTGACTTTGTATATAAGAATCGCCCAACACCGAGACGCTGTGACGTCATAGTAAGCAGTGTTGCGTTGCGACACCGCATTGATTGCCTGTGTGACACACCGTGCGCTGAAATCATAACGGTGCGACAACGCAACGCACCGGCAACGTGTGTGTATCCTCACTCTAAGTCTTTTAATAATTATTTCTTTTAGGTTTCGAAAAGCAAACGCTGAATTATGAGCTCAAAAAAACTCAAGAGGCTGAGGTATGCAGTAGTTTTACTATTCTATATTCTGTTAGGAAAACTGAAAATTGTATAGTCAGAATGTACGTACCATCAAAATACAAAAAATAACCCAAGATGGCGTCTTGAAAAAAGTAACATTCAAAACTATCCCCAATTGTACGTCAGTACTCATAGCTATGATAAAATATTTTTTTTTTGCAAATTCAACCTTATACGCATGACTTAAAGTGGTTTTTAAAAAGCAATTTTTAAACGAATACTTAGGCTTTTTAACGTGTGTGCAAGGGCGCGACCGACGCGATACTATTTGCCATGTGCGCACGATTTTAAATTGTGCGCTTATTTTATGCGGACGGTTTTGAGACGCTGAGTGTGTATCTTGGGTTTTTTTGTATTTCAATAGCTAATACTGATAATATTATCAAAGAACTGAACAGAACCCAGGCAACCGACATAGCCCGAAGGATCGCCAAACTTAAGTGGCAGAGGGCAAGGCATGTTGCTCACAGAATTGAAGGCCGATGAGGCCGAAAGGTTCTGGAGTGGCGACCACGTACCGGAAGACGTAGAGTTGGAAGGCCTTCCACAAGGTGGGCCCATGACCATATGAAGGCCACAGGAATCCGCTGGATGCGGAAAGCATAGAACCGATCGAAGTGGAGGAGCTTGGGGGAGGCCTATGTCCAGCAGTGGACGTTTTTCGGCCGAAATGCTGATGATGATGAACTGAAAATACTAAAACAAGTGGAGGCTGATGAAGTTGAAGACCTTCTTCCCCTTTGACCAGTCTTCCAAGAGCCGAACAGGAAGTCTGTGAAGATGTTATTGGTAAAATGGCAATTTTGACTGTGCAAATTTCAGGTTTCTTAACCTAACCTAAAAACGAATTAACCAGCTATCTGTCTGCCAACTCTAGTGTACTGGCTGACAGATAGTAGTTGTCACTTTGTCAAATAATATAGCCATAGTTGCTACGCTTGCCGCAGTCGGTGTCGCGGATGGGAGACCATCCATTAGATACGTGACCCCTCCGTGCCTCGGAATAAAGATCGTGATTTTGACAGACTTATTAGTCCCACCACCGGTGATTAACGGGAAGCGAGTAGAACTAGCAACTATAAACGAATTGTCGAAAAACGAGCAGTGAGTCAAAATCAAAATCAAAATATTTTATTTCACATAAACCTAACCTGCAAGGGCACTTATGAAACGTCAGAAGCTAGGTGCACGGTTCCAATTTGTCGCTTCCTATGGAGAAGAGCCGGCAAGAAACTCCACGGTTACTCTTTTAAAAATAATTGGCTTTTATAATATTTTCAAATTACAGTGATATTAGGTATGGGAGGACAGTGCAGGCCTGTCAATAAGTACCAGGTACTTAGAGGAATTAAAATAAAGAATAGAAACTGTAGGCCTACAACGTTCTCTCATTCACAATATGTAAAAGAATCTACATTAGTAAAATCAACCTATTTAAACCAAGTGATATAATTTCCATGAGAATCACTAATAAATACTCGATATTACAAGTGTTGTATAATGTCAAATAATGACGAGAATATGTCAGAAAGTGTTAAAAATAAAATTAATAAAATTAACATTGTAATTTGGAAGCAGTTAATAGACGCTCACATAGTTATGGTGCTAATGAGTTACCAGGGAAGCCACATGTGCAGAAGGAATTAATGCCAAACTTCCTTGTCTTCAACGTAGTCTTTTATCTTATAATATGCTTTTTTGATAAGGACACGTTTGATGTGAGTTTTAAACTTTCCATCGCTAAGTTCTGTAACCGATTTTGGAAACTTGTTATAGAAGCGGATACTGTTTATTAGAAATGACTTGCTAGTTTTAGTTAATCTAAATTTTGGAATCACAATTTCATCTTTACTTTACTTTACTTTGTGTATTTAGGTTATGGAAGTCGCATCTTTTTTTGAAAAGACTTAAATTTTTGCGAACATAAAAGATATTTTCTAGGATATAAAGAGAAAGCATTTGCAAGCAAGCAAGCAAGAATTTGTTTCTAAGAGACTCGCAAGGCCCCATTTTATAGATTGCGTGGATTGCCCTCTTTTGTAGAATGAAAACTGAATCTACGTCAGCTGCCGACCCCCACAGCAGAACGCCATAAGACATAATACTGTGAAAATAAGCAAAGTATACTAACCTAGCTGTGGCTACATCAGTCAACTGCCTTATTTTTCTTATTGCGTAAGCAGCTGAGCTTAATCTACTTGAAAGAGCGCTAATGTGGGCACCCCATTGCAATTTTGAATGTAAAGTAATTCCTAGAAATACAGTTTCCGAAATAGCATCTAGTTTCTTGCCATCAAGTTTTAAATTTAGCCCTACTTGGGATACATTTGGTAATGAGAACTTAAGACATTTAGTTTTGTTCGCATTGAGTAAGAGAAGTGTCATCAGCGAATAAAATTATATCCGAGAAGTGAGCCATCATGCTTACCTGATGGCTTCCTTAGAAGGTCATTAATATAAACTAGAAATAAAAAAGGGCCAAGAATTGAACCTTGAGGCACGCCCATCTTTACTAGAGACCCCGAGGACGTTGCCCCGTTAACAATTACTTTTTGCTGCCTGTTTGATAAATAGGAAAGCACAAGATCAGCAGCTCGTCCACGAAGTCCGTAGTGGTGTAATTTACAGATGAGTGTTTTGTGTTCAACGCAGTCAAACGCTTTTGAGAGGTCACAGAAAATGCCAATTGCATCCTGGGACTTCTCCCAGGATTCCAAAATGTGACTGATGAGTTGTACTTCCGCGTCAGTCGTTGACATACCTTTCGTGAAACCAAACTGTCGACCATGTAAAATCCCATTTGAGTTAAAATGTGACAACATCTGGTCTAGCATGATTTTTTCATAAATTTTGCTCAATGCTGGAAGCACAGATATAGGTCTATAATTAGAGGGATCACTCCTACTACCCGATTTGAAAATTGGTACTACTTTACTATATTTTATTAAGTCAGGAAACGTACCAGTGTCTAAACATTGATTAAATATGCCTGTTAGGACAGGGGCAATTGTGTCAATGATATCTTCAAGAACCTTAACGGAAATGCCCCATAAGTCTTCAGTGTTTTTTATGTTAAGACTTTTAAATGCTGTTTTAATTGTGGCAATAGAAATGAGTTTGAATTCAAAATTTGGAATGTCCTTACGTGTACGACGTCGACGAATTGTTCGCTTGAATGCGTGAGTAACGTACCAAGCTTGAGTCTCTCGGCGAGTATTCTGCCGGCCAAGGGACCATCGCTGAGCGAGTACTCTCATTGATAGCTCGTTGCTGCGAGAAAGGGATACTCGCCGGTGGTATGACCCCGAACAATCAACGATGGACTAGGTATTTAAATATTTATCAGCGTCAGCGATGGCTGAACGATAACACCGTCCTCATCTCGATTCAATGGTACGAAATCCATAGTACCGTTCCAATAAAATACGATGATACAGCAAATCAGTTAGTATTTCACTTTCAATAACGTTCGCGAAATATTTTCCAAGATCCAGCAAACCGACTGTTTCGCGTAGGAGACGTCCTTACAAGACTGCTTCGTCTTGCAGTCACTCTCCCTCAGTCGACTCTACCCACGTGCCGCTCCCTCTACCTAGAACGTCACGGCATTTACCCTCACTTTGGTACTACAATAATCAATTTAGCGACTATTTTCGCTAAACTTTTATAATCTATGATATAATTATCTCTTTTATTTACACGGGACCAACAATCTTGTATGCGTTTGTGCGAGCATATAGCTAGATAGCTAGACGCAATCTCGTTGGCGGTGGAACAGGTGCCTTGTCATAAAGATCACAAAGATCACTATAATTTCTTCAACATCTGAGGTAAACTAGCTGTGACAGGACTGTACAAATATCTCAGCCTTTGGTTAT
Source organism: Polymixis lichenea (assembly GCA_949091785.1). Classification (NCBI taxonomy): domain Eukaryota; kingdom Metazoa; phylum Arthropoda; class Insecta; order Lepidoptera; family Noctuidae; genus Polymixis; species Polymixis lichenea. The sequence goes on from OX420959.1 coordinate 9,981,709, forward strand.
TCCTACAGTGGCAGCAATATCTTCGCTGTGACGGTCTTCCGGATCCCAGGATCGTGACTGAGCTGAATACGTTCCTCCATGTTTGGAAGGAGAATAGCTGTGTTGATGATGACGAACTAGATAGGAAGTTCATTCAAGTTCTACCGGTATGTATGTTTTATTTTTTGTATTTAAATCAGACACAGAATCCTATAAGGGAAGGTGACTTAGTGAGTTCTCTTGGGTCGCAAGATTGAGACATTGTGCTATACTCAATGCAACTCCTTAATACCAGACCGAATCTTGCCCACATTTTCTACAAATGATCTGGAGTTGTTGATGTTGGGTATGTGGTTGGGGGGCATGATGGTACACTATGAGGTTTGTGAACCTTGGCATAGTGTATGCGTAGCCCCGGTTCGCCTTTAAAAAGCGTGGCTGCGAGCTATGGGGACATCCCACCTGGACACCGTGAAATCAGACACAGTAATCTATTATTTTGTTAGTGTACGAGCAAACCCGTACAAATCAATTTTATGCTGACATCGAAGCGCATGAATAAAATTTAAGTTTGAGTTAGAAATCAGCAGAAGCATAGCATTTATCGCGGGTCAATCATTTATCAGTTTGGCTTTCTTACTTTTAATGCACAAGTTGAGCTCAAGTCAATTGTACTTTATTATAACGAAAAACTTCTACTTCATCAACAACTTCTTCTACAACTATACTTATCCAAAGATCCTGGTTACTTATCTCTTTTGGTGACCGTACCTTACCTGTTCAGTTAGTCAACTTTCACAAGGACTCGAAATGTAAAACACTCTCAATGTTAAAAACTCAGTCAGTAGTCAGTAGTTAGCAAAACTCTCAAAACGGTTCTCAATGTTCAGTGCAACACCGAAATTTGAAAATCCGGTGCGCGAAAAAATACCGCCGCGATTTTATTACGTCCGTGTGAACTATTGTGTAGAATCACTACATAGTATAAAACAAAGTCGCTTTCTCTGACCCTATATCCCTATGTATGCTTAAATCTTTAAAACTTTCAACGGATTTTGATGCGGGTTTTTTTAATAGATAGAGTGATTCAAGAGGAAGGTTTATGTGTATAATACACCGACCTCCACGCGGGCGAAGCCGCTGGCAAAAGCTTGTACTAAAATAAATGTTAAATAATAATAAAGAGCGGGTAGAAACTAACTTAAATGGCTAAATGTAGGTGCTAAAGCTGCATCTCTGCCTTAAGGGGAATCTAGTCGCGGGCTCGAACTTACTGGTGGGCCTGGCTAAAAAGCACGCTGTCTCATCAGGCATCGTGCCCGACAGATAGTATCAGTGATGAACAGTTAGACGCTAGTCTACACCCACAACGTACTACAAATGAAATCACTATAAAAAATACTATAAATGAAACTGCATCTCACTCATAAAGTGGGATGCAGTTTCATTTATAGTAAAACAGGCGCGTAAAAAATGAAGAATAGTCCTTCGGAAGATTAGGTTTTAAGAAAAAACCACCAAAAACCAATAAAGATTATTGAACTTTTCGATATTTGAGCTTTGTCGGTACCGATTTGGTTTTGGAGGTTTTACACTGAGGTTTCTTTTATTACTTAAACACGCCCAAAGTTAGGTTAAATTAGCAAGAAAAACTAATCTTTGTTGGCTCCTAACTGTTTAATGGCTTTTTATTTTAGTATTCTGTTTCCGTACAGACAATATTAATAATGAGATAAAACCATGCCATGTTTAATTTTTGTTGTACATTGCCGAACAGTGGATACTCCCGAAGTTTGTATAGGAAAAATGTCGACAAGATTTACCTTAAATTCCGGTGTAGGTATTACATACAGGCGTGATTTTATGTGTTTTTTTATTTCATATCTAATATTAACGATGTTCTTACAGATCCTGGAAATGTTGGAATTTTTTCACACAAATAACAGACAGTTCACCAAAAAACAGACCGAGAATTATGATGAGGTAACCAAAGACCAACCCAATGATTAGATGCGTTACCGGCGCTCAGTATTGGCATAATAAATTCAAGGTAATTGCCCGTCGTGTCATTGGTCACGTACCATCCAGTGACGCGGCGACACGCTAGTGACGTAACGAAATTTATATGTTTATCTCTTTCTTACAATAGGAATCGGTATGGGTCTTTCTCGTTCTTTGCGCATTGTATCATTGTATGTACTAGTAGGTAGCTATATTCATGGTTTGCGAAAAAAGAAGAGTGCTACAAGAATCTTTTGGCAACTGTCAAAATTGCGCTGTTGTAGCTAGTTCCAAACATACATAAGCTAATATGTCAGGGCGTGAGGTGCTTGTATTTAATTTTTGCAAATATGACGCGTTTTTATGTTCTTTAATACTCCGAAACTGGAGTCCACCATTTCCCGTAATTTACTAAAATTAGAAGATTCGGGCTTAAAACTATTCGTAGGTATTTTTTTGATTGAACAGAATTTGAAGTTATGTTATGGTGTTCTGGAATCATTTTGAAGAAAGTGATTGCGAAAAAATATACTTTCCATGCCAAATACTTGATTTAAAATATTGACATTACGGAAAATAACGAAATAGTAAAATAAAATCAAACTTATGAATGAACACGAAATGGAATGAATGAATGAAGGAAATGTCAAATTTATTGTAGGCCGTAAGGATCTAGCTATGATCACGCCATCTACAATTAGCTTTGCACGGCCCCACTGAGCGAAGTTCTATTGAAAAAACAAGATGGTGGCGTTTAGGCCAGCACTCATTGGCGGACGGTGGGGCAGGGTTTTAAATTTGCCAACGTAAATAAAAAGAGACATGACTCGTACATTAATAAAGTCGCCTCTTCTACACAATGACATTAAGCGCTGCTACATTGCAGGCCACGGTTGAGCTACGCACTTGCACTATCGACTAATGAATTATCTAAGAATGCGTGGCTGGAGAGCACTAACAAGGGCAAGGGCACTACGTGTAAATCCTAAGCAGCAATAAAGTTCTCCCTTTAGATCAATGACGTATTATCAATAGACGCGTCATACACGAACATTACAGTGCTCAAAAACAGCGTAAACCATGAATGTAGCTACCTACTAATATATAGAATCATACAGTACGCGAAAAACAGGAAAGACCTGTACCGATTCTTGTTGTTAAAAAGAGATAAACATATATAGTTAGTTACGTCACTAGGGTGTCGTCGCGTCACTGGATGGTCCGTGACTAATAAGACGACAGGCAATTACCTTGCATTTATCTTGCCAATATTGAGCGCCGGTAACGCATCTAAAGGTAAAAGGTATATCGTTTCTTTAGATCATAACTGTTGAAAGCAAGTGTAATACTACCTGTCATTGTATTGTATAATTGCATAGCATATGTGTGAGCACTATGTTTCTACTATAAAGCTACCATTTACAGGGTACGTCTTTCATTGACCTGAATGTGCCTTGGCAGCTAGGAGTATGTCATGCTCACTGAAATGTCTCGCTGGTGGTGGCGTGTGTGTTGGATCATTAAGTTCCCTTCAAAATGGTTGAGCTGAATGGTGCTGATCCACACGTCATGTTCGTGAACGGGCGCCGCCAGTAGGGACTGGTCATCTCTTAGCTCCCACGGCTTATTTTAATTTCTGAATTGTTATTTTATTTTTGTTTTAATTACGGACGCTTTAATGTGCACGTCTTTTTACATCGTTCTCACATTGATAATTTCAACATAATGATGTAACCAACTTTTTGTAACATTACCATGATTTTAAAAGAGTGTCCATGGAGTTTCTTGCCCGTTCTTCTCCATAGGTACCTACGCTTTGGAATGGGCAATTAGCTTCATCTTTCTAACTCACCGACCTTGACAATTCAAAAGTGCCTGTAATTGGTTTATTTGAAATAAATGCTTTGAGTTTGAGTTTGAGTTTGATGTTTTCTGGTTTTTAGATCCGATTAGCCCTCAGAGCTCAACTTGCCTTAGCTATACAAATGGCTTCGTATACTCTTCTCCGAGATCTGGAGAAGAATCTGGTCACTGAGTCCACAAAGGTATCTACGTACCAGCGAGAGTTCAAGGGCTTAAGGCTTAACATCTGGGTTGCTATCAAGTGGCCTACCCGGAAACCTAAACCAGTGGAACCCGAACCGTGAGTAGTTTATGAACCTGCAGTTGCAGTAACTGAGTTATGGAGGTCTACTAAGCAGTTGCTTCATGTAGAATACAAGTGTTTAAGTGCATCCGATTAGGCTGGAATCCGGCCGCTTCCAGTGTTACCTGCCCATCTGCCCATTCGTTCTTCACAACCCAGTGTCTGGGTAATATAATACCCCTTGGTAAGCTAAGGTATACACCGTGACATTTTAGTCGTCTTACAACGGCAGCCCATTTCATGTATACAATGACAATTACACATTTAAATATAAATAAAATAAACATTGAATTTATGAATGATTAAAAAATTAAAATTTATTTCACTAAGACGCATGACGTAGTATGAAACACCCTGATATGGAGATGGAATGAATGATGGAAACACAAAAAGTATTTTGTGATGGAACGTAATAGAACAGGTATATTGTACCCTTTGATCCGTAAACATTATTAACAGGATGTTTCATAACTCTAAAGCATTATTTATTATTCTTTGTACCTATTATCTTAATTAATGGTAACAATTTTTAATCACGCCTAGAGGTATTCTATGTCGGATACATTGAGTGGACCATCTTTGTAAGACGACTAAAATGTCACGGTGTATACATATCTCTTCTCTCATAGAAGAGTTAAAATTCTGTTGGCCGTATTACAAAACAAGATTTATCTTTAGACCCCGGTTTAAACCATAATCGTTAATCCTGAGTCTAAAGGATGATTTCCATCAAACGGCTCGCATCGTATCGGATCGGAAAGGATACGATACGATGCGGCGACTTCCGATCGCGTCCGGCACGATGTCAACGCGTACGATCGGCTCCGTACCGTCGTCGCTTGTATCCGTTTATGGGCCCAGTCAAATAGTTTCATTTCTACCGTGTTGAACGTCTTCAAATTTTTTTGTCATAAAGACACGTATACTTTTGCACCAAACAAATCAATTTTTCTTCTAAATCGATGACTGAGTGACGTCTGCAGTGCGTGCACTTTAGAGAATGAGTGGTGCCACCCGGCCACGACTTTGGGCGCACACGACGACAGCCGAAAAGATCCAGTCGGACGCGACGACAGCCGAAAGGATCCGATCGGAAATGACGATAGGCGAACGGAGCCGATCGCGCGTCACAGCATGCTCTGGCTGGCTACGATGGACTGTCACGGAAGTCGTCCACGGTCAAACTGCTGTGCGCGGCTTGGTAATATTATAGACTTTAAAGACTGTGGACACGATTTAATATCGTTTAAATATTGTAAAACCCGATCCGATACGACAACGAGCCGTTTGGTGGAAATTATCTTTGTATTGAGAACTTTACCATACTCGAAATAAACTCCAAAAACTTGTATTGAAGTTAAAACTTTTTCAATAAAAAAACGGATTGGTCGATTCACAATATAGCTAAGATAAAAATGTATTTTTTTTCTAGATTATAGGAGAAAATCGAACTAATGTTATTACGTAAGTAATTGCATAAAGTTCAAAACGTGCCAATTGCCTAATGCATATTTCTGGAATTTTCGATATCCCACTAATAAATTAGATCCGCGCGAATCGCCTACAAAAATATATAGGTACTATTTAGAAATGTAGATTCGCCCGTTTTAGGCGAGTAAATTCGTGCGAATCAACATATAAGTTAAGGGATCCTGTTTTCCTTCTTAACTAGATAATTATTTTCAGGGAACCAGTAGAACTGAGCTTCCCATCCATGAAAGTGACAGTGATCCTGCCCAAAATAATAGACGGGTCGTGTGTGTGCGTGCGCGCAGCCAGGTCTATGATCGACCTACTCAGCGAAAGCTCTAGATCCTACGCCTTGAAGTTTCCTATGCCTAAACGATATGAAGGTAGGTACATATTTTTAAACTGTAATGAATACCTAGGGAAGTTATAGTGTTGTTGGTAACGGAAGACGAGGTGACATCTTAAAGAAGTCACACGATTAATTGTCAACGGATGGAAGGGACGATGCAGTAATGGTTTCTTTTACTTAAGCGGCGCTCGGAACGGATACCTGATATCGTGTGCCTAGTTTTTTTAGGTTACATTTTTGTTCCTTTTTTATTGCGTCGACTTAGAACCTTGATTTTTTTTTTCATAGGACTGTCCCTACAGTCCTATGAAAAAAACATACATATTTAATATTAATTTCAACTTGATACCTCCATGTAGTACATGCGCCCTCACGACCGTAACCTCCGCAGGAGACGCCCTGGGCGTCGGGAATCCCAGGCTGATTCCCGGCCACCGTAGGCGCGGGCTTGCGGACGGCGAGTAATGGGTAGGTCGCTGTCCGGTAAGGACTAAGCCCGGTTTGACGGCGCGTTGTGTTCCACGCGCGCCTCAAAGAGATATCAGCACCAACTGATGGGGCTCGGAAGGGCGGATGCCTGCCAGGGGTACGGGTTGTTCGAAAGAGATACCGCGGCCCCTGGCACACAGGCAACTGAGGGAACACGGGTGGGTTTTAGTCAATAAAAGTCTGACACGCCCTCCTGCTCCACCCAGAGCGGAAGAAGTTATTTGATGATTTCCCACCCAAAAAAAAAATACCTCTATGCGTACCTGAGAAGAAGGGCCGTCGCAGACTAACAGACATACAGACGGACGGACGGACAGACGAACAACGAAGTAATCGTATAGAGGTTCCGTTTTTTTTCTCTTTTTAGGTGTCTACGGAACCAGCAGCGCCCCCTGTTAATGTCATAAAAGCGCCAAAACATCCTTGTACGGACCGTTCACAGTTATTTTACCTCTGACAGCAGTGACAGTAGCAATCCGACACCGACCTTATTCTAACGAGAATTTAAGTTCACTGTGATACTGACAAAGTTGTTAGTGGCAGCAACCCAAAAGCAAACTTAATGTAACAAGAACAAAGATCACTTAGTGTTGGGGCTGTGACCTCGTCCCTTTATGATGTGCTTGAGGATAGTGTGAGGATATAAAGAATAACGCTTCTTTCGAATATATTGCTTCTATATTTAACAATAGAACTCAATGAAAGAACAGTTACATAACATGTCAGGACCGCGGAGCGACAGTAATGTGGATCGCGCGTAATGTTTTGACAACAGTCACTTTTTAGGTGCTCTAGCACGGGCAATTTTTTTCAGCAATTATTGCTCGGCAACACTAATGGATCAATCTGGATCAATTAAGTGGAGCAAGCTGGAGCAATAACAATAAATTTCCGATATGTTTCGGCAATATTGCTTCTGATTGCTCCATATATTCTCGTTTGTACGCATAACTACGTATCGTTTTGCAAGAGGAACCGGCCAGCGGCGGAGGCGGCCGGCACATGTAGCAACCTGTTGCCAGAGATATGCCACACAATATGGAGCAATATTGAGCAACTTAAAAAAACTAGGCAATGCGCCTCCCCCGCCGCCTCCGCCGCCAGCCAGTTCCTCTCACAAAAACGAGACGTAGTTATACATACAAACGAGATGGAAAGAAAATTCACTAGAAATTTCCAAACTGATTGGATATTCGGCAACTCGTGAAATATATGCTGCAATCAAAACCAGAAGCAATATTGCCGAAACGCATCGGCAATTTATTGTTTTTGCTTCACATTACTCTACTTAATTCATCAAACAATCATACCGGAAAAAAGTCAAGCAGATATTGTTTACTAAACAATTTGTGCCATAACTCACTTTTAAAAAGATATATATTTATTTATTTATTTATTTATATATGCTTTATTGTACACCAGAAAATACATGACAAAAACAAAATTAACACTAAAAACATACAATGGGCGGCCTTATCGCTTTCTGCGATCTCTTCCAGGCAACCTTGGAATGGATAATATAATTATTTTATCAATGCACGTTGCGCGTGGGCTACGTGGAAATTTATTCAAAATGTTAAACAAATATTTTATTTTCATTTTTATTTTTCCGTTGTTTTTCCTTTTGTTGATTAGTATAGTCATAGTATTTAGGTAAGTACGTACTTGTAACTTTAATTTAATGTGAGCAATGTGTCAACAATCGTTTCATTACCTATTATAGCATTTGTATAAGTTTTTTCGTTTTTCTTTCGCTACTTCTAGTTAACCCAGCCCTATCAATGCCGTGAAACTCGGTTATTGGCTTAAAAACAATTGTTTTTCATAACTCAAGTAAATTAATTATAAGCTGTTGAGTTTCCAAATAAATAAATAAAATAAAATAAAAAATTGCTCCAAATTGATCCATTAGTGTGGCCGAGCAAATAATTGCTCAAAAAATTGCCCTTGTAAGAGCATATTTAGCGGCTGCTGCGGTCGAACCACAGAACACATAATATACTCCAGGAGTCGATCAGACGCGCGGCGTCAGCCGGCCGGCAGCGCTGGCGCGAGTGTGAGAGACGCCGCGGCGAGATCAGTGGCCATTATTAATGGATTAATTAGCATTCGCATTCATTGTTAGCATGCGAATGCTCATTTAGCATTTAGCAAATGAAATGTAGTTGCGAAATTCTGTGAAGTGTGAATTTTCATCGCTTCGTATTTCATAGCTATCATACACGTCGACGCACGCAGCGGCAGTGTGCGCTCTTCGTCGCACCCGCGGGAAGGCGGGAACACTAAATCTATTTGCTTCACGTGACCCTGACGTTGTTCGCAAGTGAAATTATTAGCAATTTAGCAGATGTTGCGAAGAATGAGATTAAGCAATTATTATCTTATTTTCTTTGATTAGCTCGTACTTAGGATCCTATATTGAATGAATGCATGTGATTGTTTATTTTATTTAAATTATGAGCAGGGTGGTGCTAAGAATGAGGTCATGCAATTATTTTCTTATTATCTTTGATTAGCTCGTACTTAGGAACGTATATTGAATTAATGCGTGTTTTTGTTCAATAATAATTTTAGCGACACGCGCGTGGCGCTCTTCGTTTATTGTCAAAGTTCAGTACGTTTTGGCATGTGATGGTGAGAGTTTAGTTTACGTATAAACAATAATGTCATTTTTTCGTCTTACGTCTAATATTGTACTTAAAATAGATAATACCTAGTGTAAAACTGAGAACTCATTACCTACCTGTAAATAATAGGAGGTAGTCAAAAGTACCAAGTGAGAACTGGCTGTGTATAAAAGTGTGAAATACAAAACTAAAGAGAGGAGACGTCCTAAGGCGACCACATTCTATAATTCGCATATTAACAAAATTCATACTATCGTCTTATTAGCAATTAGCATAGCAATAGCATTTAGCATGCTAAGACTCAAGAATTCGCATACTAATGAAATTTATGCGAAATCGCATTAATTGCCATCACTAGTGGTCATAGTGTGAATTTCATTTAACCATCTCGATCAAACGCATCGACCGCGTTCGGCGCTTCGATTGGTCTCCAATCCAGGGCCAATCGGAGCGCCAAACGCGTTCGATGCGTTTGATCGAGATGGTTAAATGAAACTCACACTAAGGCCTCAGCTATCCCTCTCCTCCCGCATCCCGCTCATGCGTGGTTGGGACGCGTGTGCGCGCCAATACTTTGACTTTGATAGTAAGAATAAGAATAATTTATTGTTTTAAAAGTTACATTCAAATGCGTTGCTTCCTGGAACTCACACTAGGATTCCCTGTGTCGTGTGATCCAGGCTCCTTCGTTCCATTTACATTTATTGCTATATATGTAATAAATACTACGTTACAATAAATTTCTTAATTTCTACTAATTTACTGGTAATCTACTAAAAAGGAATATACAATAAAACTTAAAATAATAAAAGAATAAAAAAGAGAATAAACCTAGTATGTTACATGTTGTTAATGTATGTTGTGTGTGATTTTATGGAGTGTGTGTATGTGTGATGATGTGTGATTGTGTGGGTGTATTAGTTAAGGTAGTTGTGTTGGTGTCGAGTGAGTTTGTCTGAATGTTACATCTGACGATGTATATAATTATGTTGAAGTTTATGGTAAATAATAGTGATTCAAAAATAGGGGAAAAATAAATGTGAACGAACTTCGTTATGTGAATGTTACAGATCTCTTCACGTTTAACGTAAAGGAGTTCGTCGACAGTCAAAAACTAAAGAAGCAGCAGGAAGACGCAAGGACCAAATTCTACAGGGAAACCCGTGAGAAGGTCCGGGAGCTGGAGGCCTTCCTCAAAGCAAACATGTGAGTCCTCTTGTGTAAGCACTGACTATTTCGTTCAGGGCTCGGATACCGGTATATTTTTCGAAACGATATCGTCTTATATACCTAAGAAACGATTTGTTTCGGTTACGTTCAAACAAAACGCTAAATAAAACGTTTTGAAGAAAAACAAAATTTATTTCGTTTTCGATTAACAAAAAGATTTTAACCGTTTTTGTTACCTAATTTATTGCGTTATTCGGTCTTCGCTACGCAACTACGAATGTTACGAATTTCATTCAGTAAGTATTTCATGGCCGTGCGGCTTAGAGTTGTCTTTTCGTTATAGCTTAAAGTACTATTATCTCTGACTATTAAATGTTTAAAAGTGTGGTGCCGGGCGTAAACAAATAGCACCATCACATTCCCGTGGGTGTCATAGGAGGTACCTCACGGACTTACCGAGAAACGACAGTAGCGTTCGCTATACAATTTACCACCATACTGTGATTGCCAACCTGCCTGCCAAGCGTGGCGATTATGGCAAACCCCCTCCCCCAAAATGACAAGCACTATAGCAAAATGGCCCCTAGTACGCGGCGGCCCGCCTACCCTTGGCTATGGTTGCAGTCAAGACTACGGTGAGGAAAGAGGTGTTAAGAATCTTTGGAAGAGATCTGGCTACCACAACAACCGAAAACTGCACCGGTCCGAAGTGTATACGTGTGTAAAATGTTGCCAACATTTAACACACTTACACATTGGACCGACGCGCGACGAGAAGATCACCGAACTCGGGGAAGAATTGTGTGGGTTACGATTGGAAATAGTAGAGTTATGTGAAGTCCAAAGAGCCTGGAGAAGGAGGACTCGATAATCCTCAAATTCGGTAACTTCCTATATTTCCGGGAGGGCAATCAGCAGTCTTGGGACTGCGGTGTCGGGTTTATTGTTCATAAGTCCCTTGTGAGCAACGTGGTGAAGATCGAAAGTGTGTCGACCAGGGTGGCGTATCTTAAACTCAGAATATCCGGAAGATATTCGTTGAAGGTCATACAGGTCTACGAGGTCGGTGGACCTGGTCGGGTAAAAAGAGACTCTTTGATCCTATTCGCCACCTCATGGAGGACAGGCGCGAAATGATCCTGCAGTTTTCACACGATACGCTAAAGTATCGACACCACAATAGACAGATCTGTAAGTCCTTGAAAAGTGACCTTTGCCGTTTTAATACAGACCGCATTAAGAACGCAATAAATTGGAACAAGGGCTCCAAGGGCTTTGCAAGAGATCTATCTATTAGGTAGAGCCAGCTTGTGAAACTAAAGACAGATGATAGCAGGATCGTATCCACCAAACCTGATCTGTAGAAGGAGATCGAGACGTCTTATGGACAGTTATACACATCAACAAGCAACCCCGTCACAAATCTGGCAAAAGACCTAACCAACCAGAACTATCCAGATTATCCCGACACTATACCAAAGACATCCCGGACGTCAGCTATTACGAGATTAGGATGGCTCTGAAGCAACTTAAAAACAACAAGGCTATGGTAATGATGGAATTACAGCCGAACTCCTGAGGGCTAGCGGATAACCCGTTTTTAAGGCCCTCTAGAAGCTGTTTGATTCCATCATACTCGAGGGCAAAACGCCACAGGGGTGACCCTTCTTAAAAATTATAGGCGCGTCTCAGTTCTGAGCCTTGCCTACTAGCTGTTTTCAAGAGTCATCACGAACCGTCTTGCGCGCAGATTTGACGACTTCCGGCTTCCCGACTAAGCCGGATTCCGTAAAAGCTTTAGCATCGTAGACCACATACTTACGCTGCGGCAGGTTACATAGAAGATAGAAGAGTACAACCTGCCTCTTTGCTCAGCGTTTGTGGTCTACAAAAAAACCTTCGATTCGGTCGAGACATGGGCAGTCTTTTTAAAGTGTCATATTTGTTTTTTTTCTAGAGCCCTTAATTTTATTACTGTATCACTTAGGGCGACCGTGTCCAATATTACCGCTGTACATATGATAAATTATACACAGAAGCTGTTGGTGTACCTTGATAGATAAATAAATACCTCTCTTGACCTACTCACTCGTTTATTTTAATTGCATTGACTTTTCATTTCATGTATTGAATGAAATGATTTTTTATACAGGCAATCTATCTTTAACTATTACTTATATTATAGCTGAAGAGTTTGTTTATTTGAACGCACTAATCTCTGGAATCACTGATCAAATTTGATTTAAAAAAATCTCATTTGGGAGCCTTACTCTTGAGAAAGGTTTAAGGCTATTCAATATCATCTACATGTTTAAGACCTTAATTATTAGTGATTAAGTAAATTCTAACATAATAAATTAACTAACTGTGTCACTATTCATAAAACTTCAGTTAAATATTGTTAAGAAATCAGTTGTCCTAATATAAATAGTAAGAACTCATGCCGCCTGTGATCTAGGTTTATCCTAGTACAGGCATCATACTTTGTACTACCTATATTAATTCTAAGATTTGTACTGTATTTTACCAATTTTATTTTTTGAATAAAATTTATTATTATTATCATCTTTATTTCAACTTAAACACATATAAATTATATTTTAAATATTAGAATATAAAACATATAAAAACATTTAAAAATATAAAAAATAGTAGCCCACTGGTATCGGGAACAGGGTCCAAGCTACCGGCGGTTAGGGCTCCAGAGAGAGGAACCTCCTAACAATGCGAGCCGTGTCAAGAAGTACCGCTTTCTGAATCAGGCCCTTGACCCAGCTGCCCAACGAGAGCCTCCTTAGGTGTTGGTCGAGGCTCTTGGCTATCAAGCCGTTGGCTGTAACGACTATCGGTACAATGATCGCTGAGTCCACATCCCACATGTCGACAACCTCGCGAGCCAAGTCAAGATACTTGATTTGTTTATCTTTCTCGGCTTTCACGAGGTTCTCGTCATGCGGGACCGTTATATCAACGATCATTGTACGCCGCTCTAGTCGATCCACCACCACTATATCAGGCTTATTGGCCACAATAGTCCTGTCAGTGATGATGGATCGATCCCAGTACCCACCAGGTTCCCACGGATTCCGCAATCTCCCCTCGCTTTACATGCATGACCGCACATTTGTCCACACCAAATTCCATCCTGATGGTGCTACTGAAAGTTTCAGTTACTTTCAGTAGCTCCATCAGTTGCGAATTGTTGGGGGCAAAGAGTTTTAGGTCATCCATGTAAAGGAGGTGAGAGATAACCTGACCACCTCTCCTCAGCCGATAGCCTATACCTGAATCCTCCAGCAGTGTGCTTAGAGGATTCAGGGCTAGGCAGAACCAAAGCGGACTCAAACTGTCGCCCTGAAATATGCCTCGCTCGATCCTTATCGGCTCGCTATTCCTTTGGATGTTTCGACATCCTGGATATCGAAGGACCGTACTCCATTGCCTCATACATGACATCAGGAAGGTGCGTAGAGTTGTATCTACTTTATACAACTCCAGCACCCTCATGAGCCATGTATGTGGCACCGAGTCATAGGCCTTCTTGTAATCTATCCAACATGTCGAAAGATCCTTTCGGGAACGACGAACCTGTTGGCTAATGGCCATATCAATGAGGAGTAGCTCCTTAGTACCACGGGACCCGTTCCGACATCCATTTTGAGAGACAGACATGATGGAGTTACTGTCTATATGATTGTAAATTTTAGCTCTCAAAATGGAATGTAAGAACTTTATAGACCGTCGGTAAACACGTGATCGGTCTATATTTTTTGGGCTCCGCAGTACTACCTGATTTATGGAGCAGGTGGGTAACTCCTGTCGTTAGGAACTGGGGTAGCGAACCAGACTCTAAAGCAGTCTGGTACTGAGCTGCCAAGCGAGCGTGCGATCCAATGAACCATTTAATCCAGAAGTTGTGCAGCCCGTCCGGCCCCGGAGATTTCCAGTTCGGCAACGGACGGACTGCACGAGCTACATCTTGGGGGCAGATGGTAATAGCCCCCATTTCTGGTATTGGATCGCAGGCTCGCTCGACTTCCCGAGTCCAATCATCTTCGGTGTGACTGACAGGCACCGACCAGATACTACGCCAAAAAGAACACATGGCATCATCATCTGGTAGGCGCGTGCCAGCCACACCTTGGTCCGGTCGCTCCCAAGCCCTGTATACCCACCTTTCATCACTCTGGAAAGTGCGGTTCTGGGTGTATCGATCCACTCGCCGCTTATACCTACGGATACGGTTTGCCCATGCATACACTTTCTGCTTCAGGAAGTCGATGCGCTCTGTGACACAGGACGTATAGTCTTGAGGACTGATATCAGTCCCCGAGAACGCTCGTCTCACAAAGCGCATCACTCTAGGGCGAGTATTGCCTTCCCTGAAGCAGATTAGTTTGCCGATGAGTGCTCTGGCCCCACCAATACGGCGTTCAATCCTGCACTGCCAAGCTGGTGCGGCTGGTTTCGGTCGCGTAGCTCTTGAGTCATTAACGAATTTAACGTGAGCTACACGACACGCCGCTACAGCTCCGCAGTACAGAATCGAATGAGTATCGGTGAGGTCTTCGCAGTCATCAAAATAGTTTGACAACTGCGAATCCAGAGCCGCCACCAGCGCCCTATTTTTGTTATGCATGGGCAAACGAGGTAAGCGTGGCCTAAGTTCGGGCGACATGAACCGATATTCCCGAATCGCACCCTCCAAAGCACTCCTCAATTCCTCACTGCACTGGGTACTTACGTTTGTAGCCCTGTCAACATTCCCCTCGTCAGCTTGAGGCGTGTGACTTGTGGTTAGCCGTGGTGGTACCACAACTGTCTCCGACGGGGGTACGATGACATGGCTACTCTGCATTTCACTGCGCAAGCGATCAAGTACAGTGTCATCCAACATATGATTACGCTGGATGACCCGCACCTGATCCGATAGTCGTTGTGCTGAAACGTTGACAGCTGGTTCAAGCACCTGAAAAAGAGAGAGCATCCGAACACGGTACGCGGTCAGATTGTTTCCTCCCTCTGTAGCCCCATAGTATGAGCGCATGACGTTCTCATTAATGGATCTCGTCCATCTCATGCGCTGCACACTTCCGCCGGGAGCTGGGACCCTATCAGAGGCCGGTGGGCCTCGAGATCCTAAACCATCCGGCGGCCGGCGTCCTCCCCGTCGACGAGCAGGTGGTGGCGTCGTGGGCGGGGAGAAATACTCGTCGCTCGAGCTCGACGCAACTACCGCGGCCGGTGTCGTCACAGCGCCCGCAGTGGGGCTGGGTACCGGCGGCGGCGAGGCGGAGCTGAGCGAGGAGTCCGGAGGTGGTGGGCGTGCTCGACGTGTCGCTGATCTTGTCAACATCTATCTTCGTTTCATAATTTCCTTTTCTTCCAGTATTATATTTGAGTGTTTCGTAATTATCTTAGTGTTTTATCGGAGGTGACATCTGTCATGTCACCTCCGATTCGGCAGTTTTAGAATATAGTTTCTTACATGTTAGAATAGTTTGGTTTATTGTTAAAAAAAAATGATGGATTACTGGTTTCTTCTTCGGTTTATTAAAACAAGAACTTTTAAAATTGGTCAAAATTATAAATATCGATGGAAATAGACAATTTGAGAAACAAGACGTTTTGTTGACACGGTGTTGCCAGTTATTATTATTATCTCCTTTATTCCAACATAAACACATATAAATTACATTTTTAAATATTAGAATATAAAATATATAAAAACATTTAAAAATATAAAAAATAGTAGCCCACCGGTATCGGGAACAGGGTCCAAGCTACCGGCGGTCAGGGCTCCAGAGAGAGGAACCTCCTAACAATACGGGCCGTGTCCAGGAGTACCGCTTTCTGGATCAAGCCCTTGACCCAGCTGCCCAACGAGAGCCTCCTCAGGTGTTGGTCGAGGCTCTTAGCTATCAAGCCATTGGCTGTGACGACTATCGGTACAATGATCGCAGAGTCCACATCCCACATGTCGACAACCTCGCGAGCCAAGTCAAGATACTTGATTTGTTTATCTTTCTCGGCTTTCACGAGGCTCTCGTCATGCGGGACCGTAATATCAACGATCATTGCACGCCGCTCCAGTCGATCCACCACCACTATATCAGGCTTATTGGCAACAATAGTCCTGTCAGTGATGATGGATCGATCCCAGTACAGTGTGACATGTCCATTTTCGAGAACTGGGTCGGGCACATACCTGTAGTACGGCACTTCTGATTCCACAAGGCTGTATTTCAGAGCCAGTTGCTGGTGGATAATCCTGGCTACAAGGTTGTGTCTATGCAAGTACTCCTCGTTAGCTAGACGAGAACACCCGGAGATAATGTGTCTGATTGATTCACCCGGACGGTGGCATGCCCGACAGATGTCAACCGTGCCGTCTTTCACAATAAATCTCCGGTAGTTGTTCGTCATCATAACTTCGTCCATAATTGCACAGACAAAACCTTCGGTTTCTCCAAAGAGGTCACCGAAACGCAGCCAGGCTACGGACGCTAGTAGGTCTACATCGGGTCCATGTAGGGCCCGGAAAAAGCGTCCGTGAAGCTCCTTACTCTGCCATACTTCCATGTGATCTTTAGTGTCAAGCACTACAGGTTTGCGCCAGTTCTCTTTAGCCAAGGAGAGCGGGGTAAGGCCCTTGTCCACCGCGACCACATCTCGATGCATCTCCACGTCGGCTCCCAGGAAATATTCCCTGAGACTGCATATCTCGCGGTTGTGGAGAGTCTTAGCGCTTAAGAACCCTCGACCTCCACACTTTCGCGGGATATACAGTCTCATTACCGATGACCGTGGGTGATGCATTCGATATGTGGTCAGCAGCGTACGGACCCTCCTATCCAGGGCGTCGAGTTCGGTCTGAGTCCATTTGAGTATGCCGAAAGAGTACATCAAAACCGGCATAACCCATCCGTTGAAGGCGCGCACCTTGTTCCCGCCTGATAAAAGACTATTAAATACTTTCTTCAGGCGGCCAAAGAAGCGCTCCTTCAACGATTGCTTCATGTCAGTTACATTGATGCCCAACGCTTCCGACATACCCAAATACTTATAGGTTTCGGCTGCAGAGAGGGCTCGAAGGTTTATGGAATCCGAGAGTTGGGTTCCCGCGGATTCCACAATCTCCCCTCGCTTTACATGCATGACCGCACATTTGTCCACACCAAAATCCATCCTGATGGCGCTACTGAAGGTTTCAGTTACTTTCAGTAGCTCCATCAGTTGCAAATTGTTGGGGGCAAAGAGTTTTAGGTCATCCATGTAAAGGAGGTGAGATATAACCTGACCATCTCTCTTCAGCCGATAGCCTATACCTGAATCCTCCAGCAATGTGCTTAGAGGATTCAGGGCTAGGCAGAACCAAAGCGGACTCAAACTGTCGCCCTGAAATATACCTCGCTCGATCCTTATCGGCTCGCTATTCCTCTGGATATTTCGACATCCTGGATATCGAAGAACCGTCCTCCATTGCCCCATACATGACATCAGGAAGGTGCGCAGAGTTGTATCTACTTTATACAACTCCAGCACCCTCATGAGCCATGTATGTGGCACCGAGTCATAGGCCTTCTTATAATCTATCCAACATGTCGAAAGATCCTTTCGGGAACGACGAACCTGTTGGCTAATGGCCATATCAATGAGGAGTAGCTCCTTAGTACCGCGGGACCCGTTCCGACATCCATTTTGAGAGACAGACATAATGGAGTTACCGTCTATATGATTGTAAATCTTAGCTCTCAAAATGGATGTAAGAACTTTATAGACCGTCGGTAAACACGTGATCGGCCTATAATTTTTGGGTTCCGCGGTACTACCTGATTTATGGAGCAGGTGGGTTATTCCTGTCGTTAGAAACTGGGGTAGCGAACCAGACTCCAAAGCAGTCTGGTACTGAGCCGCCAAGCGAGCGTGCGATCCTATGAACCATTTGATCCAGAAATTGTGCAGCCCGTCCGGCCCTGGAGACTTCCAGTTGGGCAGTGGCCGGACTGCACGAGCTACATCTTGGGGGCAGATGGTAATAACCCCCATTTCTGGTATCGGATCGCAGGCTCGCTCGACTTTTCTAGTCCAATCACCTTCGGTGTGACTGATAGGCACCGACCAGATATTGCGCCAAAAAGAGCACATGGCATCATCATCTGGTAGGCGCGTATCAGCCACACCTTGGTACGGTCGCTCCCAAGCCCTATAAACCCACCTTTCATCACTCTGGAAGGTGCGGTTCTGGGTGTATCGGTCTACTCGCCGCTTATACCTACGAATACGGTTTGCCCATGCATACACTTTCTGCTTCAGGAAGTCTATGTCTATTTTATTTTTTTTCTTGTACCCCAGTGGTGTAGTGTATAAGTATTAATGTATAGCCTAAGCACGGTTATTCATGTATTAGTATTAAGTAGTAGTCGTAATAAACCATTCGTGGCGTACACACGTGTTTTGATTGTCTTCCCGCAACCCACACACTTCACGCTCTCACAGAGCGCATAGACTTCCACGGGACATATAATCCTGAGGGCTGGTATCAGTCCCTGAGAATGCCCGCCTCACAAAGCGCATCACTCTAGGGTGAGTGTTGCCCTCCCTGAAGCAGATTAGTTTGCCGATGAGGGCTTTGGCCCCACCAATACGACGTTCAATTCTGTACTGCCAAGCTGGTACGACTGGTTTCGGTCGTGTAGCTCTAGAGTCACTAGCGAATTTGACGTGAGCTACACGACATGCCGCTACAGCCGCGCAGTACAGAATCGAATAAGTATCGGTGAGGTCTTCGCAGTCATCAAAATAGTTTGACAACTGCGAATCCAGAGCCGCCACCAGCGCCCTATTTTTGTTATGCATGGGCAAACGAGGTAAGCGTGGCCTAAGTTCGGGCGACATGAACCGATATTCCCGAATCGCACCCTCCAAAGCACTCCTCAATTCCTCACTGCACTGAGTACTTACGTTTGTAGCCCTGTCAACACTACCCTCGTCAGCTTGAAGCGCCTGACTTGTGTGGGTGAGTCGTGGTGGTTCCACAACTGTCTGCGACGGGGGTACGATGACATGGCTACTCTGCATTTCATTTCGTAGGCGATCAAGTACTGTGTCATCCAACATATGGTTACGCTGGATGACCCGCACCTGATCCGACAGTCGTTGAGCCGAAACGTTGACAGCTGGTTCAAGCACCTGAAACAGAGAGAGCATCCGAACACGGTACGCGGTCAGATTGTTCCCCCCCTCTGTAGCCCCATAGTATGAGCGCATGACATTCTCATTAATGGATCGTGTCCATCTCATGCGCTGCACACTTCCGCCGGGAGCTGGGACCCTATCAGAGGCCGGTGGGCCTCGAGGTCCTAAACCGTCCGGCGGCCGGCGTCCTCCCCGTCGACGAGCAGGTGGTGGCGTCGTGGGCGGTGAGAAATACTCGTCGCTCGAGCTCGACGCAACTACCGCGGCCAGTGTCGTCACAGCGCCCGCAGTGGGGCTGGGTACCGGCGGCGGTGAGGCGGAGCTAAGCGACGAGTCCGGAGGTGGTAGGCGTGCTCGACGTGTAGCTGACCTTGTCAACATAACTTAGTATTTCAATCTTCGTTTCATAATAAAATCGTTTTCTTGTTGTTTTATCGGAGGTGACAGATGTCTGTCATGTCACCTCCGATACGGCAGTTTTAATATATAGCTTTTTACATTTTCGGATATTTTGGTCTGTTAATTAAATTTTTGAAATTTTTCCGGTGTCTGGTTTGGTTATTAACGAAAATTGCTTTAATAAATTGGTCAAAATTATGAATACATAAGAAATTTGAAAAACAAGACGTCTTGTTGACACGGTGTTGCCAGTGTTTTTTTTTTATTATTATTATTATTATTATCCTATGACACAAAAAAAGAAAAAAAAGGCACATAGAATGCTAAGCGGAAACGTAGGATGCGACGCGGTAGATGGGTCGGGAGCAAAATTTCACGAGCACGAAATCGAAATCTATAGCTACATACAATAAAAATATTAATGTTTGCTTGTCTATCAGATTTATGAAGACTGACAAGGAGAAAGACCAACTTGATAATTTGAATATGGCTGAGTCACCTTTTATGCCATTTCCGAGGGATCAGATTGCTTTTGAGAATGGTAAGTGGTAGAGGAGCGCTGGTGTGGTAGTGATTATGGTCGATTACTTTTAGCCGATCTATTCTGTAAACTAAGGGTACCTACGCACTATGCGGTTAGCTGGAATGTGGTCAACCGTCCGTCTGACCGCAGGATGTGGGTAGCCGGGTGGCGGGTAGCTGCAAGGAACCGCAACCGGAACGAAACGTCGAATATTAATATTTACTCGCGTTATACGTTATATAAACCTAAAGCCTATTTTGTATCTCAATTTATTTTTTCCTGATTCGAAATTCAAAGTCAACAGGTTACCTGTTATCATCAATAAAATGCGCGAGCGTCGGTGAACACGTACACCGTCAAAGGCGGGCAACCGCAAACTAGCACTATCCGCGTAGTGTGTATAGCAAACGTCCGGCTGGCCGTCAGTCCGGCCGCAGCGCTCAGAACGACCGAAGCGGTCGGCCGGCAGCCGCATCGCAGTGCGGATAAAAATTACTTTCACGTACATCGGCTAACCGCATAGTGCGTAGGTACCCTTAGATAAAGTGAGCTTGAAGTAATCTATCAATAGGGTCGAATCGAAGGATATTGCTAATCCATTGCTTCAAATCTTCGAAAAAATTGTCTTATACACGACGTAAAACACGCAATGAATTTTATTGTAATGGCGTTGTCCCCCCTCCACCGAGGCACGGTCTGCCTTCTGTGGATCGGGAGAATGGTTTCGATCTCACTCTCCCTTTCCGCGACCTTCTTCCGCGAAATTACGGTTTTACAGAAGGAGATTACTGCATCATGGGCCTGCACCAACCCACACGGGTTGGTGGTGGTATATTCACATTCAAAGTAAAACTGCTAACTTAAAAGAACTCTTTGTCCTCAGAACGTGAATACCAAAGCTATCTTAAGTCGTGTGTATCTAAGTCCAGAATTGGCGAACTTAATCTGAGGAAGTATAGGTGAGTGCACAAACCACAAAATAGATTTTAGTTTACTAAATCAAAATCAAAAGTCATTTCTTCAAACTGTGCTGGCTAAGAACCAGCACTTTTCGATCGTCAAAATTACATAAGACAGTCCCACAAAACGCCCGTCCTTCACCACTTCCTAGTGCTTTAGCTGGGAAGAAGAAGTGGCGCAACAAACTCCCCAGCAGCACAGCTGTCTGTTAAGTTAGAAGAACTTGATTCTATACTTCACTCTTTTCATATTACTCGACACTCATCATCTCTATTTTGATATTATCCTTGCATTTTTAACCTACTTCAAAATTGAGAAGGTTCTCAGCTCGGTTGTATTATTTTTAAATGTTATTTTACTTCAGAACTCCTTTATGAATCTTTTTGAAAAATTCTTCATTTGTTTGGAAAGGGTAGGGGTATACACGGAGTGGTCCCTTATTTTCTTCAAGTTCTGATTAGTTGAAGTTTATGAGTTACCCTATTTGGTTGTTTCAGGATCTGCGGAGGGGTTCTAAACCTGGATCTGATCGTGACTCCGCCGCAACCAAAACGCATGCGGTTCGGTGTTACAATAACCACATGTAAGTGTGCCAATGGTTTACCCACGTTTTTTTCTTACTGTGATACGCTTTTAACTTTGAACTCTTTTTTGAACTCTCGATCAATCAACTCAGCCTATCTCAGGTCACTGCTGAACATAGGCATCTCCTAGACTGCACCACAATACCCTGCCCTCCGCTTTCCGCATCCGGTCTGTCCCAACCACTTTCTTAAAGTCGTCGCTCCATTTAGCTGGGATCCCACGCTACGCTTGCCGATACGCGGTCTCCACTCCAGGGCTCATCTGCTCCACCGGCCATCGGGCCATTGACAGACATAGGCAGCAAACTGCCACTTCAGTTTGCTTATTTTGTAAGCTATGTCGAGTCGGCAACTTCGGTCATATCCAGATAATTTCAATTCTGATTTTATCCTTCAAAGAAACTCCAAACATAGCTCGCTCCATAGCGCACTTAGCGACCTTGAATTTGTGGACCAACCAACCCAACTACCAGTGTCCACGTTTCGGCATGTCATAACATTTTTGAACTCTACTTAGTATCTTTAAAATCTAACGAAGGTATTAGAAATATTCCTATTTAGAGTACTTACTTATAAAATATTAACAACTTTTATCATCAATGAAGTAAAAAAAAAAAAAAATTAATTAAACAACGGTTTTATTTACAAGAAGTATATTTTTATTTTATGCCAACTTTCAACCTTTACCATTTACATACCTTTGAATGTAAAATCCTATACAATAATGATTATTTATTATTTAAATTTTCACTGTGATGCGCAGATCACGGCACGTAAGTTGAACCAAAACTTCGGATATGTTTCAACTTACGTGCCGCGATCTATAACAACCTTTTTTATTTTTGCTAAGGACACCCTTACTAAGCCAACGCCCTGGTCTGCCTGACGCAAATCGGTGACTTTTGAACCATAATAATGAAAGCAAACAGGTAAAATTTTCACAGAACACGCTTTTTATTATGGTTTCAAGTATCATGGTAAATAATAGGCAGTGACCATAGATGTGACATGGCCCAAGTGTTTTCCAGTTTTGGTTTTTAAAAGTCCGGTCCAAAATAAGTACGTCTTAATGGACTATTGAACTAACTTAATTGCTCATTTTAATTTATCGATATACAGCATGCGGGGAATCTCTGTAGCGGGCGTAGCGACCAACGAAATTCATCGTTCGGTAAAAGTGTGCGGAGACTCACACCCAATGAAATCGACCAATGAAAATAAGCCTTCTTAGCTACTGCAAAAAAAATATTCGTATACCGCAATCTTTTCTTATCGACAAATGAAAAGCGTTCACAGATTTCTCCAGCACCCCATATACGGGTCCTATCGACAAATGAAAACGATTCCCTGCCCGCAGGTTCTATACCATGGGTTCTTGAAATATCCCGCACACCCCTATGGACCAATAAAAATGAGCCTTAAAATTTTAATTCCCAAGCAGATCAATTTATTATAAATCTTAAGCTAAGGACACATTCTCTGCTGGTTTGGTCTTTTGAGCAACAAGTGTCTTCTTTAGTCTTTTCCAGAAGATGGGTCTCTCTGCTTCGTCTTTTGGCCATACAATGTAGGTTTTTGTTAACATCAGGTAGTGTAGTGTGTTTGGTCTAAGACGGCGAGGGATGTCTTCCAGAAGAATAAGGGTTAGGTCTTCTCTGCGAGTTTCTAGAAGTCTGGAATAAGAACAATATGGTTATTGTGATAGTAGAGACTTTTTTGTTGGTTGCAACCACTCAGTACTTATTTACCTAGATTCTGGGCAAGCAGTTTTCTTGGGTTCTTCATAGCAGCCAGAAGACTGGATTTGTGCCAAGTTTATGGCAATTACATGATTGTCCACTTTTGCATGGGACTCTTATCTGGTGAAATGCGGGTTATCTATACACCTCTAACTAGACCTACTTATTCAAGAAAACTTGCGTGATTTTACGTTACAACTCCTAAAGCAATATATTGGATGAATGTTCGAGCCACTTCAATTCCACTTGTGAGTTGGAGGAACACCATGTGGTTTTAGTCAGAAGCATGATTATCGATTGAATTCTCATGAATCTGCAATCAACTGCAACTCCGCAGTCTACTGCTGGATTTAGGCATCTCCCAAGATATGTCACAACACTCGCTTTTCCGCGTTCCACATTCAGTCTACCTTGCCCGCCAAGCTGCCACTCATCACATCACCTCTAGAGGCATCCCATGGTATGCCATCCAATAAGCAAAAATAAAGGATTACCACAAAAGTTTGGGCTCAAAAGCTTACCTATGCTGTGCAAGGTGCATCTCAAATTGGCACCACTGACTGAGTAGGAACCTCTGCGACAGGATCAACATTATGGACCTGGAGCGATCCATGCAGGATACTATGTTTTCGAGGATTGAGAGACCCACCTGAAATGTATAAAGTCAAAGATTGAGAGAAAAGAAAAAAATCTATTATACTGGCTAATTATCATTAAACAGTTATGGACACAGAAAGCTAATATTTTTATTGTTCTAACAATGCCCTAGAAATACATTAACTTTTAAATATAAAAATGGTCGACTTTCGACCACTGGACGACCATGACATAAACCACATAGATAAAAAAACAACAGTTTAAAACTAACTTTGGTATTGACACTAACATTTGTACGCTTAATGAAAAAGCATAGAGAACTTGCAAAAATGTATCATCTCACACGCTTGTGTATCTGTAAACTATGTTTACAAATAAATTCTGAATCTGAAAAGATAAAAAGTACTCCTGCACGAAGCCAGAAGCCAGTATGATGCTGCGACATTTAAAAATAAATATTGCAACGCAAAACTGAAACTCTGAAACTCTCATTTAATTGAACTCATGAATAAAACTCGGAAATTTAAACTTACAAGAAAGTCTCTCTCGTGAAGACAAGCGCTGATGCTGCACTCCTGTTCCATATGAGGCAGCAGGTGATCCAGCACCCACCCGCGATCTTCGTTGCAGTAAGATACGAACACGTCATAATTGAAGATCGTGTTGTCTGAAATTAAGGTAGAATAGGAATATTATTTGCGTGGTTTCAAATGAATTCGGTATAAAGGTTGCTTTCCAAACCGCGCTGTATTTGATTTGAGAGTACTTCGTCATGACATGCGCCATCTTACGATAACGCCGACAATGCCCTAAATTAATATCACCGTAAGCGCTGTCAAAATTATCAGTTGTACTGTTTTGTTGCATCATATCTTTCCACCTAGCCAAAGATGAAGAAAATTGTTGTGTAAATAAGATAAATATGAGATTGATTTTGGCGTTCGGGGTCTCAGCTGGTATAATTATGATATATAAATCGGAACGCAAAATTATTGCTGTGAGCGATTAAGGTATATTTTGGACCGTACCACTCCTGTGCCACAACATCGGAGCTTGTAAGTGCACAACACACTCTATTATTTGGCTCATTTGACTTTGACAAGTCTCCAAAAACGACAGCACCACCTAGCTGGTTAAAATTTGAGTCAAGTCCCCATTGTAATACATAACATCAATCTGTAGTTCAGAGAATGAATCGAATCCCAGATAATAAATATTATCAACCCGTAATGCAGAAGCGAATAGCTCAGCTACTGCATCAGTCGTGCCAAGTATTATGTCAGTCTGCAGTTCTCCTTTTTATACAATGTGTTTTTCTTTTTTTGATATCCTATAACTCTAGGGTTATATTCTAAGTAAAAATTATACAAATAGTCCTAGAATATATGTTCCAAAAATGCATAGTTTCGAAGATATCATCAATCATAATTAATTTAGGTCAACAATTGTCACCCGTATGACGAATTTTTACTTTTGCGGCGTTGCCAAATTACCGTACAAAATACCAACACTAGACTCTCGAAGTCTCGATGTGTGTTTCTAAGTTTCATTGACAAATACGATTAATTCATCTTCATTCAAACCGATAATTCATATTTAAAGCTAAAAAAAAGCATTAATAATTAATCGTAACTTTGTCGAATTATTTTGTATGAAAAATGAAAAGAAAAAAAATATATTTGATAAATAATTCATTTACCAGTTGGTTCTTTGATATGATATCATTCATACCCTAGAGTTATGGTATAAAACACCTTGTATAAAAAGCATTCAATAAACAAGAAAAAATATCGAAAACTTACGCTTACCGTCAACAGCATCTTTCTTATTAATCAAACTCAGCATCGCAGAGTTTCTCATAGTTATGAAGAAGTATCTAATATGTCTTCGAAAAACGAAGATCATGGCTACAGGCAGCAACACACAAGGTATTACCAACAACGCCAGAAGCTTGTTCTTTCCACCATTCAATTGCTGTTCATATTTTATTTCTCTGGCAGCCCGGCCACAACTGTCCACATCCGAAATGTAAACAGTCTTACTTTCAGGTATCATTAAACAAACGTATTCATCCGGCGAATAGTCCACGAAACGAAATCTGCCTGATGGGCCGATGTCTTCGTAGCATTGTTCGTCACAATCTTGCAGTTCTACTTTAGTTCTATTTATTATAAATCCATTATACAATCTGTAACCATTATGGTGTAGCTGACCTGCTGACATGCTAATTAGATTATTATGGAGCATAATGTCATTTTTGGCAGCCATTTTGTAAAAGTCTTTTGCATGACAATTGCAGACCAAAAAATTGCCAGATATGGCCACATAGTCCACATGCATCAGGTCGACGATCATTTCTTCTGTGATGATGTTAATATTGTTATGAGCTAACGATAAAAATTGCAGATCTCGCATTAAGGAGTACGTTGGATCGAACCACGAATTTATCCTATTTTTGTTCAAATCTAGAACTTTTAGACTTTTCAGGGTATTTACCGTTGAATCAAGTACACTGGTAATCTCATTGTTAGAAAGTTGTAATATCCTTAAGTTCGTAAAATTCTCGAATATGTCCATGGTTTGTAGGCCAACTTCTTGTGCGTATAAAATGATTAAGCTTTGTTCTAGTCCCTTCAAAGGTCTATTGAGATTCAGAATCCCATTATTTCGTGAAACATCTAGTATTTGTATGGATTTCGTCATAAACATGTCCACTGTAAGATTGTTCAACCCAGTATCACATAGCGACAGACTCCTAAGACTGCTTCCAAGACTTTTAATCATACCAAGATTTCTTAGAGTCATTCTTGTATACGACATATCTAAGGAAACTAGTCTTTGCAAATCTTGAAAGGCGTAGTAACTACTTGTGGCTAGATTTTTCGGGTTACCATTTTCATCAATAGCTTGATTCCTGCTGAAATCCAAGTGCACTAAGTTACTTAGGCCGGAGAAAGCCGTCGAGTCAATGAAATATATTTCGTTCTCCCCGATGTAAAGCGCATTTAACTTAGTCATTCCTTGAAATAAATTTGGTCCTAGGACTTGTATTGAACATGCTCTAAGGTCCAGTTCTTTGAGATTAGGGAAGGTTACTGATGCGAAACCTGATGACCAGACGTTTGCAACTGAAAATAAAGAAACAATAACATTTATTATGTATTTATAGCTAGTTAAAATAAAGGCGAAAAGTTGGAAACTGCAGCTAAAGACTAGTTATTACCGAAACCCTGATTATGCCTAATATATCTGAGTAAATCCCGATGGCCGACATCATAATCATCCGACAGCTTGAGTGCTGGACACTTGTCGGTGTAGCAACGTCCGTGCCTCTCTATCTAGTTCATTTACCTGGTTTTAAAGAAGATAACCCATGGATTTTGTTCGGCAATTTGGGATAAAAACGTCGTCGGTTAGGACTAAATTACATTTTATTTAAGTACAACGTTGTAAAGAATTTGCGAACAAAATATTCACAACGATCTTAAAATCAAATAAATTATGCTCTTCCACCACTCTCTGTATGATCCACCAGACACATCATCATTTCAGCCGAAAAATGTCCACTGCTGGATATAAGCCTCTCCCAAAAGCGGGGGCTTTTACCATAATCGCCACGCTTTGCAGGCGGGTTGGCGATCGCAGTATGGTGGTAAAATGGATAGAGAACGCTGCTGTCCATTAGGCGCGCCACGATTGCAGCGGTAAGTCCCCTCTTTTAGGATTGGCTTGAGAGGCGGCACGGCGTCCTCACCTTCCGCCTGACGCAGGTCCTCACCGGACACGGTTGTTTCGGGAGGTTCCTGTTTCGGATAAGGCGGGAGGAAATGCCCGGGTGTTTCTATTGCGAAGATCGCCCTGAGGACATGGTGAAGCATACGGTGGAGGTCTGCCCGGCTTGGGCGGAGCACCGCCGTGTCCTCGTGGAGGCGATCGGCGGCGGCGCTCTCTCTCGTCTGGCCCTGGTCCAGGCCATGGTACGGCGAATAATGGGTAGTTCGCTGTCCGGTAAGGACCAAGCCCGGGTCGACGGCGCGTTGTGTTCCACGCGCGCCTCAAAGAGATGGCAGCACCAATTGATGGGGCCCACAAGGGCCGATGCCTGCCAGGGGTGCGGGTTGTTCGAAAGAGATACCGCGGCCCCTGGTACACAGGCAACTGAGGGAACACAGGTGGGTTTTAGTCAGTAAAAGTCTGACACGCCCTCCTGCTCCACCCAGAGCGGGAGAAGTTATTTGATGATTTCCCACCCAACAAAAAAACTGATGTCCATTCTCTAGTAAGTCCCTCAGTCGCCTTCTACGACACCCACGGAAAGAAATAGGATGGTGCTATTCTTTTATGTCCGGCACCACACGGAACACACCAGACCATACAACATTCATAAGTAGTTCATCAGCTTCTGTAATCGGCGTTCTATGGATTACAAAAAATAAAATAAAGGAACCCCAACAGAGCACATGGGAAGGGGCGCGGGAGAAGAAGAGTACTAGTCTAAGTTCTTACCCTGCCTGTGCCTTAACGTGCAGCGCGCATTGTACACACGGCTACACATAAAGCAATAAATTTCCAGTATAAGCTGATCTCGCATTGTATAGGATTTCCGTACATCAGATCAGCATAAACTGGAAATGTATAGCTTGAAATGTGTAGCCGTGTGTACTACCAAAATAATAATAATAATAATACGTGAAGCGATAAATACATACCACTTTTTACGAAAATAACGTGGACGGAGGAGTATGGAATTTGGCACAGTTAAAATTTATATGGAGGTTTGCAGAACGCTAATATTTTTCAAATTATGGTCGAATCTCGACCACTGAGCGACCACTAGTTCTATTCTTTCCTGATAAATATCTCTGAACCAAAATTGTTCTCGACTTTGACATCTTAGTAAGATTAATGCATTCTATGTGCTCTTTGTTCCTTGTGGTACCGGACGTAAAAGAATAGCACCATCCCATTTCTTTCCGTGGGTGTCGTAGAAGGCGACTAAGGGACTTACTAGGGAATGGGCAACGGCGTTCTCTATGCATTTGACCACCATACTGCGATCGCCAACCCGCCTACCAAGCGTGGCGATTATGGCAAATCCCCACCCTTTTGGGAAAGGCTTATGTCCAGCAGTGGACGTCATTCGGCTGATATGATGATGATGATGATGTGCTCTTTAAAAGTATTTAAATAAATGTCGTGGAAAACGATATCGTTTAATTAAATAGTTGCTCATTTGATAATTGCAGTACCAAGGTAGTGGTAAGCATCGTGACGTCAGTTGGTATTGTAATGGCGGCACGCGGACAGAGTCGTGTTGTAGAGTGGGGTTGGTGCAGAGTTCACTTTAAATTCGGACACCAACCGGGTCACTCGTTGACTCGTTCAAAACGAAACTGTCGATTTACCCAGTTAATTTTGTGAATTGTAAAATAACAATTAAAAGTGATTATTACAGTGATATTGTTATTCAACTGTTGTATAAGAGTTATTAGTCTCTATTACCTACGCAATGGACCCTGTACCATCCAGTCTAGATGATGACGATGCTATCGCTCAGCCATCGCTGGCGCCGACATATAAAATTAGAATAGGTGATCTGCATTCTCTCTTTCTTTTTTTTGTCAAAATCTGGTAACCCTTCAACTGTCAAGTTATTGAATACGATTAAAAGTCGAACTTTACTTAAAAATAAAAGTTACTTACTTTGTCTCTGAGCTGCATTACTCAGATTCATGACAGTAGATCCTGTAGCGTTGAACGTCAACGTATAGTGTTCACCGGCTGTGCCCGTGCCCAAGAACGAGTTGCCATACATTGTGACATACTCCAACGTTGTGGCCAAGGGTCGGAGCTGGTGGTCCCGCAGTTGGAATATCTGGAAACAAATAAAAAGAGAACAGGTCAAGTCGTTTTAAAAATGAAAAGAATGGCTTGGCGAGTTGTAATACACTTAAAACTGTTGATTTTGGGCATATTTGGTATAAGAGTGTCGCTTTCTTTCATTTAAGGGTCGGTTTAAGAGAGTCCAGTTCTCTAAAGCGCCGTCCTATCGCCACTCGCGCGATGAATCGTGCGTCCGCCGAAAATGATCGTGTGACCGTTTTCTTTTTGGGTGGGAAATCATCAAATGACTTCTCCCGCTCTGGTTGAAGCGGGAGGGCGTGTCAGACTTTTACTGACTAAAACCCACCCGTGTTTCTTCAGTTGCCTGTGTGCCAGGGGCCGCGGTATCTCTTTCGAACAACCCGCACCCCTGGCAGGCCTCGGCCCTTGCGGACCCCATCAGTTGTTGCTGACATCTCTTTGAGGCGCGCGTGGAATACAATGCGCCGTCGTCCCGGGCTTGGTCCTTACCGGACAGCGAGCTACCCATTACTCGCCGTCAGCAAGCCCGCGCTGACGGTGGCCGGGAATCATCCTGGGATTCCAGCTCTCTAAGGCGCCGTCCTATTGCCATCGCCCGCGCGATGATTCGTCCGTCCGACGCAAATGATCGTGAGACCGTACGTTCAAACATACTGATATATACTGAATGTCCTATTGAAGGTCG
Source organism: Polymixis lichenea (assembly GCA_949091785.1). Classification (NCBI taxonomy): domain Eukaryota; kingdom Metazoa; phylum Arthropoda; class Insecta; order Lepidoptera; family Noctuidae; genus Polymixis; species Polymixis lichenea. The sequence goes on from OX420959.1 coordinate 10,012,490, forward strand.
TGCGATCATGCGATGCGACCTAATTGTAGGTATAACTTTCGATGCGCGTCGTATTAAACATACTTAATCAGTACTGAATGTCCTAATGGCGCTCGCGCGACCAAAATGGGTCTCGTTACATGTGTCTGTTGACATAGACAACCATTCGTACAAATCTTCTTCCTTTTCCCGTACGGCGGTGAAATTCATCGCTCTGATTTCTGTTTTTATATTCTATACCTATTATGTGGTCTACGTTTTATTTTTTAATACTTTTTACAATTAAAGAAATATTGCTCGATAGCAGAAACTGTGTATCTCTGTTAAAAAGCCATCCGGCCTTCCACCCAGTTGCACAAAGACAAACATTAATGTCACAGTACATAATGGATCATTGACCCTAATGATTCCATTAATTTAATGATGTTGCACAACACAACTTTAATGCGCTAATGATGCTTGGGAGGGCGCTATTTTCTTACACAAAGTAAGAAAATAACGCCCTCCACACGTAAAAATTGGAACGCAGGAAACAGCACGCGCCGTTCCATCCCTCGGTCCGAAACGTACATGTAAATGCGCGGGGCTAACAGAGGCCCTAGTGTGAGTTTCATTTAACCATCTACACCAAACGCAGTGAGCGCGTTCGGCGCTCCGATTGGTCCATCACCAATCCAGGGCCAATCGGAACGCCGAACGCGCTCACTGCGTTTGGTGTAGATGGTTAAATGAAACTCACACTAGGGCCTCTGGCATGTCGACGCGACCGTATGTTCCACAGTTTAGTGCGTGTTTCACGTGTGGACGCAAAATAATAAATGTCGGTTTGAAGCGTCGAAGCTATTACGGAGTTCATTCCTTTGTTCCGTGAAGAACGATGTCTGTGGAAGATTAAAAGTAAGGACTCCAGCAACAGGAACATGAGAAACAAAGCATTTGACGAACTTGTTGATTTTTACAAGACATTAGGTTTTGCTTCAGCTAATCGCGAGTTTGTCACCAAAAAAATATAAAATTTAAGAGGTGCATTTCGATTGTTTAAAGTAACTACGAATCCATTTTTGTTACTACTGAGGGAAAACTCTTAAAATTTATAACGTTCCACGCGCCAGTCCAAACTGCAGTCGAAACTCTTGAAAATCAATTTACACACACAGTTCGGATCGTTTGCCTAAATATGTAAGATTCACCGGCGTTCGAAACCGTGGACACATTTTTAATACGATTTTTAATCGTAATTCGACAATTTGATCTACTGTCCAAACCGCACAAATCCATCCGTGGTTTGGAACGCAGTCCCAGATGCACGGTCCGAACTATACGTGTGGAGGGCGCTAAAATGTGACAGATTGCCTCGTTTTATACTCCACTATTTAAAATTAAAGAACCATTAATATTGAGTCCAATGTTGCTTTCTGCAACAAGAATATGGTAGATTCGTATTTAATGACGGCTTTAAAAGATAAAGTTCGTTTCTGCAACTGGATGTAATTCTATAAAAACAGAAATCACCGAGGATTAGACAGAGGTGTATCTATATAGCTTGCGATCGCATCCATTTTGCCAGTTATGACAGCCTTAAAAAAAAAACAAGTACGTATCTAAAACAATAATCTCCATTAATTATCTTAATCTAAATGAGGCGTGCAATTAGCTGTGAAATACCAATTAGCCTTAAATACCAATTAGCCTTTATAGTCTAGATTCGTTGGACATACTCCGTCCAGTTTATGACGTAATATTTGACACATGAAAAAAATTAAAACTTTGTCATAGCCAATTTTCTACGAGAAAAAATACACAGTCATCCCATACAAAACTTCAATGCGATCTCGACCCAAATGTACGGGATGACTGAATATTTTTAATTAAAAAAAAAGAACCGGTTTCCAACAAAAAAAAAAAAACAAAAAGTGAAAAATAACTTAAGTTCCGGAAGTCGGTGGCAAAAAATTAAAATATAAAACCAAAGATCGACATCCGAAATTAAAGTTAATTTTTACATTGTGGTGTGCTTTTTTGGAAGAGTTGTTTCGTTTTTGTGTGGTAGATACCCCCCACCAATTGGAATACCGCTACCAATACCTATTTGCTATGTAAATAAAATAACACAGGGAGTTATTATAACATCATCAATAATCGTTGAATGGCAAACATACGTATATTGATTGTAATATGGAAGCTAACTCAAAAACTACCCGATTAAAGTTAATAAAATTGATATGCCTAAACTAAATTAAATTCAATTTATTTGTATTTGTATTTATATACCTTTGAGGCACATCACTACATAGTATAAAACAAAGTCGCTTTCTCTGTCCCTATATCCCTATGTATGCTTAAATCTTTAAAACTACGCAACGGATTTTGATGCGGGTTTTTTTAATAGATAGACTGATTCAAGAGGAAGGTTCATATGTATAATACACCAACCTCCACGCGGGCGAAGCCGCTGGCAAAAGCTAGTAAGCTATAAAAGAAGAATTTTCGAAATCAATCCACAGTTACCGGAGATATCGCGTATACATATACAAAAAACACCGGCCAAGTGCCAGTCTGATTCGCACAAGGAGGGTTCCGCACCACAAACCGCCGAAAAATACACGTTTCTCTGTCAAGTGTCAAGTAATTAACACAATTACTTTTCTTTTGTTATCAAACTCATGAGTTTGCCTAACAGACGCGGGGATAAATGGAGAGACCTCATTAATTTTTAACTTTGTTTTTATTTTTATTATTTTGTTGTTATAGCGTTAACAGAAATACACATTCTATGAAAACTTCACCTGTCTACCTATTACGGATCATGAGATACAGCCTGATGGCAGACAGACGGATGGGCGGACGAACAGTGGAGGCTTAGTAATAGAATTACGTTGGTTACCGTTGGTACGGAGCCATAAAAAAAACAGTCGAATTAATGACCTCGTCTTTTTTGAAGTCGATTAAAAATACGGTACGCATGTACATACTTCGAATCGTTCGTCGAGTCATATAGCCTGATATATTGATAACAGACACTTGAGATAAAAGATAAAACATCGTTTGGATTCTAACGAAACAGATAACAGGTACACAGATGATACTATTATAGATTTCGGATTGACAAGATAATAATCTGTCTTTTTTGAAACCTGAAATATTGAAATTGTTTCGATGAGGTGCAATTGAAGAGAATTTATTAGTCATGGAATATTTCACTTTCATTCATTGGTGGAAACAAGGTGTGGGACTGTTTTGAAATTGACCTTTAGAGGAATGAAATTTCTTGATTGCAACTGTTATTTATTAATTCCCTATACATATTAATAGAAAACTCTAAATAGGATAGATTTTAAAAGGTAAAGTTGTTTATAATTTTATTAAAGGTAATCTCTGGAAATACTGATCGGATTACAAAAAATCTTTAAATGAAAGAAAGCTAAACTATTCCCGAGCGGCATAGAATACTTTTTACACGCTTTATATTAGCTTCACTTATATGTTTTATGTTTGTATGTTTGTTTGTATGTAACCAACTCGTTTGGACGCTATTTTGACCCACTTTAAACGGTCAGATTTCATTTAAACTTTGTAGGCTTATCGAGGACCTATGACAATGCAATAATTAAAAAAAAAATAGAAAAAAACCACGCTTTTGTAGTTAGCAAAACTCAAAAATAGAAAATAAATAATAGTTTAAAAAACAAAAAAGCGTGGGGTGCTTGATATTAATTGATTATAAAAATACCTCAAAAAGCACCGCACGCTTTTTAATAGAATTAAATTATTTTCTACTTTTTAGTTTGGTTTTTAAAGCGAGTTATTTTTTGTCGAAAAATGCACGGAATTTGTGGGAATCGCCATACGAATACGGATCGACAGGAGCCCGAAATTCTAACAACCAGTCCAAGGGGTATCGTGTTAACCTGTGAGTTGGGAAGGTCAGATAGACACCACGTACTTTTATTCAGCTGCATCCGGTAAGACTAAAGCCGACCCTAAAAAGGTTTGGAAAAAGGCTTGGCAGAATGATGTTGGTCTTTTAGCCCACAGCTCGTCTTACATACGGCAGACATGTCCAGCCAATTCCATTTAAGATTACCAGCTCTCCCAATACCATGATTAATTTTGGTATTGTCCCGGCGTACATAATCACAACTATGTATACGAAGTTCGAAGAAAAATAATGTTACCATACTAAAACAAATAGTGTTTGGGGTAGTGAACGATTTTGTGTAAAGAACGAATGATAAAAATTGTTGAATTTTAATTTCGATACAAAACTTTAAAAATTCGTTTGTAACATATGGAATATAAGAATATACAACGTGTAACGGATAGGGTATATACATACCAAGGGCACTGCTTCTTTGGATGATATCAAACGATATTGGAAGGGTTTTTAATCCTATCACTACATGTTCGAAAGTTATGAGAATTTTTAGTACATTGATACCAGAAACCGAACTTTTCAAATTGAAATAAACACATCGCTCGGAAGAGATTTATCGATGATATTGGCAAGTAACGTGGAAAGTTATTGACCTACATAGTGCGGTGACACGTTTGTTATGATTTGAATTTAAAAAACATTTGAAACAGAAAATTTGTTATCAATTCTTAAAGTATATTATTTTGAGCTGAAACTATGTATAGTGATTCTATACCAGCTGTTATCTTTAGTGCTTAAGGATAGCAATAGGGTTTCTGTTACATCCTGTATACCAAATTCTACTATTTTTAATAGCTCATATCATGTTTTTAAGACAAGTTATTATTACTTTGTTGCATATAAGTACATCATTTTAAGTTCATTCATTCTTACACCACCTCACTATCGTTTTTTCTTTGTCATAATCTGGTAACCCTTCAACTGTGCAGTTACTGAAGACGATTATGAGTCCAAGTATGGATATTTATATTACTGGGGCTCGCAACTAAGTAATAACATCCGTACGGGTTGATTGATCAGGATAAGCTTCGCTGGCCGCGATTGGTCTATAGATGAATGACCATCCGTGCCTCGGAAAGCACGTTAAGCCGTTGGTCCCGGCTGTCATTTATGGATCTTTGGCAGTCATTACGGTTTGTCAGAAACCCGAAAGTCTGACAGCCAGTATTACCCAGTAACTGGGTGGTGGAAGTCAGATAGGCAGTCGCTCCACGTAAAATACTGGTATACAGTTTTCGTTTTTTGGAATGGAAAAAGACTAGGAAGATGATAATATGGCTATATGATGATATGGCTTTACAAAAGGTCGTTCAACTACAGACGCGGGTGTTGCTCTGCTGAAACACATATTTAACGCATGGGAGAACTCACAAAATGCCATTGGAGTTTTCTGTGATCTTTCCAAAGCATTTGATTGCGTGCACCATGACACCCTATTGCGTAAACTACGTCATTACGGTGTTCAAAATGAAGCTCTCAACGTAATAAATTCTTATTTAAATAATAGGCACCAGTGTGTAGATATTAATGGTGTGAAATCGTCCGGGCTACCAGTTCAGTTAGGTGTACCTCAAGGCTCAATACTGGGTCCATTCTTATTCTTAGTGTACATTAATGATTTACCATTCTATTTAAAGGGTATCTGTGACGTTGTACTGTTTGCTGATGATACCTCTCTTATCTTTAAAGTAGACAGGAATAGACAAGATTTTGACAACGTAAACAGTTCACTCTCAAGGGTTACGCATTGGTTTACCACGAATAATCTAGTTCTCAATGCCAAGAAAACTAAATGTATAAAGTTCGCTTTACCGAATGTAAGAAATCTGGGACCCAACATCGTCTTAGATGATGAGGTGCTTGCAACTGTAGAATCGGCCGTTTTTCTTGGCATAACAGTAGATGCCAAACTTCTGTGGGGATCACATATATCGAGCCTAGCGGGAAGGCTCAGTTCGGCCGCTTACGCCGTCAGAAAAGTAAGACAATACACTGACATGGATACAGCTCGGTTAGTCTATTTTAGTTATTTTCATAGCGTTATGTCCTACGGCATTCTGCTGTGGGGTAAAGCGGCTGACATTCAAAATATTTTTGTTCTTCAAAAACGAGCTGTTCGTGCAATTTACCAACTAGGTGCTAGAGTTTCTCTGAGAGAATTTTTTAAAGATATTGGTATTCTCACGGTGGCATCACAATTCATCTTCGCTAACATCTTATATATTAGGCAAAATATACACTTATACACTAAAAACAGTGATACTCATAATATTAATACTAGAAATAAGGACAAACTACGTGCTCCCTTTCACCGGCTTCATAGGGTTCATAACTCATTTGCTGGGCTTGGTATAACCTTCTATAACAAGCTTCCTTCTTCTTTGTTAGATTTACATTTTAATGCGTTTAAAGCGAAAGTAAAATCAAATCTTTGTTCGAAGGCAAACTATTCTATCAACGATTACTTAAACGATAAGAATTGTTGGTCGCTGTGATTAACTCAAGACAACGTTTATGTTCTTTCACCAGAATTAGCTTAACTACTGACAGGTCATATGAATTACTTCATATCATTGTTTATTTAACTTGACTGCATAAACCATTTTTTTTTTTTTTACTAATTAAATTTTCATTTATCGTTGAATGATGGTTATATGCTATTATTGTATAGAATCAAGTTCTTCCAACATAACAGACAGCTGTGCTGCTGGGGAGTTTGTTGCGCCACTTCTTCTTCCCAGCTAAAGCACTAGGAAGTGGTGAAGGGCGGGCTTTTTGGGGGGACTGTCTTATGTAATTTTGACGTTCAAAAAGTGCTGACTCTCAGCCTAGTTTGAATAAATGACTTTTGATTTTGATTTTGATTTTGATAATGACGAATGAAATTAAGATGATAATGATATAACTTACCGGTGGTACTCTGCTAAGTTGGCATCTGGCCAAGCTGAGGTACTTTACCAGCTGGTTCGGTGATTTCTGCAAGTTCATCTTTTGATGAAGAGTCTGCACCGGATTCGAGATCGACGAGAGATCTATTGAGTTCCCCGTTTCGTCTGGAACATACAAATTGATGGATAGAATGTCCTTCTTTATGGCTGTTCGAAGAGACCCTAAAATTACATATAATATCTTTATACACCATAACAAAGGTGATCCACTCAATGTTTCCGACAAAAAATACCTAGAGGCGCGATTAAAAAATCGTTACCACTAATTAAGAAATTAACAAAGAAAAATAAAAAATGCTTTAGAATTATGAAACACCCTGTTAATAATGTTTACGTATCAAACGATAGAAGATATTCATAAGATTCCATCTCTATTACATACCATCTCCATAACAGGGTGTTTCAAACTACGTCATGCGTTACGTTCATGCGTGACTAAGTAACAAATATCAAAACATCTCAACATACAAATTGTCATATTTATAACATTAGAAGGATAGTAAGATTTATACAATAAGCCATAGAGTAGTAATTCATTTATTGAGACTTCTCATCGCAACCAGTGATTTCAGTCAAGCAACTTTTTGATGCATTGAAATGACAGAAAATAAGTCTTGAAAGTTGGAATATTAGCAGTCATTAGATGGAGTATTATACAATATGTAACAAAAACCCTGTTGTTCCTTTTAGAGGCGTATACACTTACCTACAAGCACAACATTGGTGTAGTTATAATTTAAAAAAATAAGCTTTGGCTAGTCGAGAGTTCAATATCAAATGACTATTAAAATCGACACATTCAAAAAAATCTTTACAGTATCTGATTTTACAAGTATCCTTATTTTCGCATAGACTACGAGCTCGGCGGCTTTCTTTGATCTAATCAAAATCAGTTAAATATTAGAAATATTCATAATTACATATTTATTTTAATTATTTTTGTTGAACAGTTTTTACAAATGACTCGCTGTATTACGTATGTTTACCGATTCTGAAAACGTGGGTAGAAGGAACAACAGGGTTTTTGTTACATAGATCGTGGCACGTAAGTTGAACCAAAATCAGAACAAACAACCAAAGGTAGGAGCGCGTGTACTCGTTGTCTCGCACGGAAAAATAATGAGATCAACTTCGCCTTCTAGCATAGTCAATAATTTAACAAATTGTGGCACGTAAGTTGAAACAAAATCCGCCATTTTCGTTCAACTTTCGTGCCGCGATCTGTAGTAGAGCTTTTCGAGAGTTTTTACCTGGGCTGGGAAGTAGCTTGCCTGTTTCGTCGACCCAGTTCTGAACATCCGTCATATAGCCGGTCAGACATTTTGGACCCATCCATGGAGGATGACCTGATGACTCCCATGGTGGGTGAGCTGATGAATAGAAGAGGCAGCAGCTTATTCTGCAACAAGAAATTATCATCATCATCACCAAAAATCAGTAGATAGTAGTAAAAAAAGGAATTCATTCATCTACAGGTATTTTTATTTATACATTATTACTATTACGTATTAGAAATTATAGTCGCTTTTCGTGTGTCTGTGTGACCGTGTTGTTCTTTTAAACTACGCACGACACGAATTCGCAACCACGCATTTTTGCTACACGACTTCGCATCGTGACATGATATCGCAACGAGCCACGATGCGACGTCGTATCGTGTGTATATGTTTTGGTCCTTACTTCAACATCTCGAACGATTTTTTAAACGCAAAGAATGTCCAAGTGAGCTGTGCGGTAGACGTCAGAAAGAATTTCAGATTTGTCTTTCGAGAACCCCTCGATGTTAATCGACTACTCACGGAGCCAGTTTTATAAATGGACTTTATATTGCCAAAGGTGCGTTGGATGTGTAGTGGCACTTGATACGTCGGTCTGGGAGGCTACTTTCATAGTGAGAAGTTCCTTGCGAAAACAAAACCACCGACTTCCAAAAAAACACTGCAAAGTGAAAACAAACACTAAATTCAGAAGTAGGTGTTTTTGGTTTTGTATTTCACTAAAAAAAGCTAAATAGAAAAACAAACGAAGCCACTAATCAGAACTTGACTAAATTTATATGGAACCACTCGGTAAGTAAACCCTTTAAAGTAAAGATAAGTAAAGATTTTATTCGATTTGTTTATAAATGGCGGCGTTCTGAGGTAACAAAAAAGAAGTGCAATCGAATTGATAACCTTTTTGAAGTTGATTAAAACCCCATTAAACACTAAACAATTTGCCAGACCTAGGAATCAAACTCAGGATGCCATGCACAGCTGTTGCCCTTGCAACCATTACAACAACGAGGCAGGCAGAATACTTATTTTTTTATTAAAATCACCGATCAATTATGTGTTACCGGTTTCATAATCATTACTAAAAAAAAAATGTTTATTTCAATAACTTAAAAATACGTTTACATTAGGTCATTAGGGAATTTCCATTTAAGTAAGAAATATACTTGTGTTAGGTTAGGAAGTTATCCGCTCTTCCGCTAGTTACAACTTACAGTGTATATTGAATAGTAATTCCTACAATACATCTTTACAACTATATATCTTAACTTTACTGCGATTTCCATTACATCTATAAAAATACCAATAACGATTATTTAAGTTTAATGTTCTCTTCCAGCAAATGAAGTAATTTGAATTATTAAGGGCTGATTTTTCAACCTGAAGAATAAATATTATGACAGTTTGACATCATTTCTACACAAAAGCTGTCAAGCTACAATATTTATTTTTCCTATAAATATTATCTGATTATTGAAAAATCAGGCCTATAGTATATAGAGAATAGATTTGATTTTTTGTCTGTATGTTTGTTACACTTTCACGCTAAAACGGCTGAACAGATATGAATGAAATTTAGTACATGATTAGGCCATGACTTAGATTAGGACATAGAATATTTTATATGCCGACATTTCCACGAAATCGAGACGTATGCGGGTCAAGCCTTTAGTTCACAGTAGCACATATTATGTTTTGTAACAATTCAAAAGTGTGTCCATGGAGTTTTTTGCTCATTCTTCTCCATAGGTGCAGATCGCGGCATGTAATTTGAAACAAAATCTGCCATTTTGGTTCAACTTACGTGCCGCGATCTGTACTTTACAGCGCTTTGGAATGCTCGACTAGCTTGATCGTTCTGACTGACCGACTCCTTGAAAATACAAAAGTACATTTTTAATTGTAACAAATGCTTTGAATTTGAGTTTTAATGATATTGTTGTTTACAAAAGTAATCGGTGACCGAATAAACAAATGACTTGCTCAGAACAAGTTCTTATCTTGTGGCACTTCATTTTTTTAGGTATCTAGTACCTACTAGCCTAGATAGTACATTGATCGATTAGTACATGAGAATGTGTCTTGTACCTAATTGTACTTTAAAAAAAAGTATGTTTGTAAAGGAATGCAAGAGTAGTTTTAAGTAGGTAAAAAAGTGTGGTTATAAAAATTAAATGTTAATAACTTAAAGTATGTATAAAAATGGAGCTACGTCTGCCAACAAACTGCTATGCAGTTTGGCGGAGGTAAAGGTAACCTGCAAAGCAAAAATTCTGTGAATAAACTTCCAGCGAAGCAATAGCACGTGTCCACAATGAACGTAAACACATTTTAATTTTTTTTTTACTCAGGTCAAGAGAAATGATATAGGGTTCGTCAATGTGGAAATTCTCAGTAAGCCAGTCGCTCCATGCAAAATATTATACGGTACACACAACCATGTGGTGTACAGCTGCATTCGGTTAGACGTTACACAGGAAGCTGATCCCGACATAGTGGGGGAAAGGTTGAGTGGATATAACAATATCGGTTTTTAGTGATTTGGGATAGATTTCGTTGAGAGTACAGTGACTTGTGCTTTCGTTTTGGGGCTTTTAAGCGTTCATCTATACATAATACAAAAGCAAAAGGTCACTTATTCATACATTCATTCACTCACTGATTAATCACAAAATCACAATAACTACTGGGCCTACGAGGATGAATTTTGGCACAGAGGAGACGACGTTTGAGCAGGAGACGTCAGCTAAGAAAGGATCTTAGGAAACTCCCCCGTAAATGAGTAAAAAAGGGGGTGGAAAATTGTATGAGTTTTTTTATTCCTTGGGCCAGAGAAGCCTGTTCCAGATAATTTTTTAACATTGACGCGGGCGGAGCCGCGGGCAGCAGCTAGATAAAACATAACCACACAGCGTGGAAATCGATCATACGATATGAATAATACAGATTTCTACGTTCATTAAGTAGATTAAATAAATAAATAAATAAATAAATAAATAAATAAATCTTTATTTTTGCCAAAAGAATAATAACCTTACACAAAAAAAAAATTACACTATTACTTACATGCTACGAATCTAAAAATATATAAACAATTAGTATCTCAGTACACAATTACATTCAGGTTATTACGAAACCGATTCACTCTGACCCCCGTACTAGTTATAAACTGTATTACGGTGGGGCAGTTTTCGTCGTTCTCAGTTAACATTATTGTATTAAGCCGATTTGAGAGAAAATAATTAGATATTCCTACTTTTACAATAATACTTATACAACGCAAAATGTGGGTAAACTGTATCACATATTCTAATAGTTGTTTACTTGTTTTTTACTTTGCAGGTAGTCGCGCAAACTCACATAGTATATGTAAAAAAATTTGATGCTTAGTTTGATTACAAATGATTAATATTGTGTTCGTTACTTTATATAAATCAATTGGAAAAATCAACTGATTTAAAAAATATAAGTAAAAATTAAAACAAGTAAGTAAGAAATATAAAAAATAAAAGAGAATGAAGAAATATAAAAAACAAAAAATAATAATATAAAAAAAAACCTTTTGCTTTAACTTTAAATAAAACTACAGGAATCATAACTGATTAATAAATTTAAAAAATGTAAGTGAAAATAAAAATAAGTAATATTATTTTTAATTTTTGCCATACTTTATGTTGACTTGTGTAAAATGTGTGTGTGTATGTGTGTTTGTGTGTGTATGTGTACGAGTGCGTGTGTGCGTGCCTTAGTGCGTGACATTACATCATCTCAATATATTTTCCACTTCATAGTAATCTAGTTCTTTAAGAAATTCATCAATAGACCTTTTACATTCGCGACAGCTAAGATCTCTTATTTTTAATTTTTTGCTTATTTTATTATATATGCTGGGGCCAAGATAATTTGGAAAGGTCTGAGCAAATCTAGTCTTACATTTGGGAGTATTGTAAACTATATCCAGCCTTCGCCTAGTTCCGAAGTTAGGTTTCATTTTATGTTGTGCAATAATTAAAAGGCGGATGAATAGTTTCCGTACAGACAGAACATTACTTTCTTTATACAAGAGATCAGTGGGATACCTGTACTTTTTAAAACACATTACCTTAAGTAGCGCTCGTTGAGCTCTTTCTGCCATCAACAAAGTAGTTTTTGATGTCCCACCCCAAATTGTTAGACAATAGGTTATAATAGACTGATTAACTCCCGTAATTTTGATTTTAAACGTTTTTACGTTTAAAAGCTAAAGTAATATGCATTTTTGACAGATTGAAACACTACAACACTGCACACACACACTACACACACACACACTACACACTACTTACAATGTGAACGTTCTTAAAAATACAAGATTTGCCCTCTGGTTATCGAAAGCCTTGAAACCGGACAAATGATAAATGATTTTAATTCTGTAAGTAGGTTTAAATAAACAGGTCAATCATATTTTTAAAACTAGATGCGGTCGGTGCTTCCTATCAGGAGATAGGAAGCACCGAGATATAGGAATATCTTCCTATCTTCCTATCCTCTGAGAAGAAAAGCCGAAACAAACCCAAAGGTCGCAGTCTCTTCTAAAATCCAGACATAATCTTGGTCAGATCATATGAAGACCAAGTGGATTGGTGTCTGACAGGGTCTTTTGAGGAAAGGACCACACAGATTGAGAAGAGCTGTCCAGTCAGTGCAGGCATTAGTCACTAATCGTGTAGCTCAACTCAGACCTTTAGGAGCTCAACGATTCGACGAACAATACCAAAGAAAGCAGCGGAGTCCAGGAGAAGGGTAGTTTTTTTACTACTTACATTATTGCCCTCAAAATCATGTTGTCTCATGGATTATCACAAAATGTTTTCACTACGTCATCGTCAAAAAAAAAACACTTTTACACACACATTGCCACAAAAACAAACCACCAAAAAATACACTAACTTTATAGTACCTGTGTATAAAAACACACTTCAACTAAAAATACACAGTTTCATAACATTTACGTATTAATAATTTATTATTGTGTCAGAATATATTTTTGCACGAGTTTTTCGAGCGATAATGTATTGTAATCTAACAAAATATGATAATATTGTTATATCTGTATCTTATCGAGTTCGGTCAAAGACAAGGATTCGCCGCCATGTTGGATTTTCGCGTCAGTATGAATAATTATGACGTCACAAATTGTCTAGTGATTAGGTTAGGTTAGCTATAATGCGTTCGATTTCCGAGTTAGACAAGAAGAGTTATCTGTGTTTTTTAGTCCGGAAATTCTTTGTAGCTGCCCGTTGTTTAGAATAGTTGTTACCCGTAACCGTTCAATGCTAAAAATAATGCAATATTATATTTATATTTTTTTAATTATATTTTTTTTTTGTTAATTAACAAAAAAAAATCGAGTAACTTCGGGTAATATGGCACATCATAAGCTTTTTTAAAATAAATTACAAGATTTATGAAATCAAACAGTTTTTATTGGTTAAATCAGTACCTTGAACTTATAATAGTAATGAACAATTATAATTTTAAGATTAATAACATCGAAACATAACTTAAATAAAAGTTTTTTTTAAACTTAAAGGTTTAATAAAATTCAAACATGGTAGGGCTATAGCCCATATAGGGCATGGTAGGGCTAGGGCCATATTGGCCACAATTGAAGTGAGCCATACTGTCCACCATAACAAATAAAATGACAAACTAAAACAAATAAACTTTGCATCACTTTGCGAAAGAAAATTCGCAAAAATAAAACATCGGTTTCTAATCCTGAGCATACTTCATGAGCCCCTTAATTTATAGAATAAAGACCATCACAATACAGACACTTTGCATCAGAAACGTTGCTCCTATCAGGAGTCTACACTGTCGTCGTACAAAGATTCAGTTTCTTTTTCCGAGCTAGACATTTGTACCTCCTTAGATTTTGTCTTTGTTTTTTTATCCTTGCCTTTTTTGGCTTTATTCTTAGTCTTTTCGATTTGGTCTTGTTTCGTTTTCAATGGGTGCAGCAATCTTTTTTTGTACGGGGATGTTGTAATAAAGTTGCTCAGGGTACTTTGGACAATTTAGAAGCTTTTCACATTTTCGATAGCTTTTTTCGTATACTCCTTACACCAATTTTACCGTTGTCTTTGGGAAATTGGTTTTCGTGGAGCCATTGCCTTAAAAAAAAACAACTTGTGAATAAGTTACGGTACAGGTGGCCAATATGGCCTAGTAGTTCACATTAGCCACCTGCCTAGTGAGCCATAATGGTGTTTTCTTATTAAAAAAAAAAGAAAAAAAAACAATATGGCCCATACGAACGCCGCTAGTGTTCGTTAGTTTCGGAGAAATGAGTATAGGCCATATTGGCCGACTAGGCCATAATACCCGAAACTACTCTATTTTTGTTTTTTTTTTTTGTTGTTAATTTTTATTTTAATATTTTTAATTTGCAGTGTATTTTCAGTATACTAATTTTATTGTAAGTGTACCTATGGGTCCCGATATATAAAATAAAATGGATTTATTAATCCTGAATATTATGTAGGTACCTTCATAACATCAAGCTTATACGAGTACTTCCTGAAGGTGTAAGCAGAAGTGTAATAGTACATATAGTTCGCCTTATGAGTTTCATATGATTGGAGGCGAGCCCATTACCGTCAAGTAGGCACAAATCAGACTGGAGGTTTCTACAAAAACAAAATGTACCAACCTACCTACTGCCGGGAACCGAACCCACGCCCATAGTCGCGCTGGTTCTACTAGACCAACGAGACCATAATGTTAGTAGAAATATAACATACTTGTCCTTACCCAAGTCATGGTCAATTCTATGAGCCATGTTTCATCCAAATTGGTTCAGCTGTTTTAGCTGAAAGCGTAACAAACAAACAAACTTACTTTCGTAATCATAATATTATTAGATAGGATTCTGTAACATGAGTAATTAATGCACGATCAAACAAAAGCATGACATAATCGGAACTCTTCATCACTTCAGCCGAAAGACGTCCACTGCTGGACATAGGCCTCCCCCAAAAGGGGGGTTTTGCCATAATTGCCACGCTTGGCAGGCGGGTTGGCGATCGCAGTGTGGTGATAAAATGCATAGAGAACGCTGCTGCCCATTCTCTAGTAAGTAGTCCCTTGGTCGCCTTCTACGACACCCACGGGAAGAAATGGAATGGTGCTATTCTTTTACGTCCGGCAACACACGGAACCCTTAATCGGAACTCTTAGCAAAATATAACTAACTAGCGGCCCGTCCTGGCTTCGCACGGGTGGACATTTTTTTTTTTTGACATTTTGGGATATATAAAGAAAATTTAACTTATAAGTATGCTAATTAAAACGTACATGACTCAATTTGTCGAAATGTTCAAAATAAAAAAAAGAAGACTTCCAGACTGGAGCGGGCTGGAGCTGCTTTGTAGCGGCTCCTGCCCAATCTAGGGGGTCCAAACGCCTGCTGCCGGAGGCTCTACGTAGGGTCGTGCGGTCCATGGCCCTTTATGGGGCACCGGTGTGGGCGCCTTCTTTGAGGCGCCGACCAGCTCGCCGGCTGAACGCGTCCCATAGGGTAATGGCCATAATGGCCGAATAGTCCGGGGATACCGCACGATCTCCGGTGAAGCAGCGAGCCTCCTTGCCGAATTGCCGCCATGGAATCTGGAGGCAAAGGTCCTTGCGCACACTTGGGAGTGGCGCGAGGAGGTCAAACGCCGGGGCGTAACTCCGCTGCCGCGAGAAATTGCGGTACAGTGGACAGAGCTCGGGCGGGATCTCTTGGCGACATGGAGAGTGTGATTGTCGCAACCCAGTGCTGCGCATGGCACGATTGCGAGGCGCCACGGCGTCCTCCCCTTCCGCCTGACGCAGGTCCTCACCGGACACGGTTGTTTCGGGAGGTTCCTGTTTCGTATAAGGCGGGAGGAAATGCCCGGGTGTTTCCACTGCAAAGATCGCCGTGAGGCTACGGTGGAGCATACGGTGGAGGTCTTCCCGGCTTGAGCGGAGTACATCCGTGTCCTCGTGGAGACGATCGGCGGAGGCAATTGCTCGCGTCCGGCCCTGGTCCAGGCCATGGTACGGAGCGAGAGTGCATGGGTAGCCGTCGCCTCCTCCTGCGAAACAGTAATGCTCGCAAAGAGGGAGGCGGCGCACGTGAGGGAGAGGCAGTATATGCACCCTCACGGCCTAGCCTCCACAGGAGACGTCCTAGGCGTCGGGAATCCCAGGCTGATTCCCGGCCACCGTAGGCGCAGGCTTGCGGATGGCGAGTAATGGGTAGCTCGCTGTCCAGTAAGTGACCAGAAATAATTAATTTGGTTAATAATTAATAAAGGTATGGATAACATGGTCTGATTTTGATCGGCATTTCTATCAACTTTTAAAATGTAAAAAAGTAGTTATAGTGACTTAACTACAATAGTCATATGGTCTCGCGAAGTTTTTTGTAGTTATATGTTCTATAATATTGTAGATTTTTTTTGTTCTATCATCAATACTTTCCGCAGCGCATGCGATGAAAGACATTTTATGGCAATTTTTTTTACACCTTGGGTTGGTTTAGTAGATATTTCTAAGGATCTTTATTTTTTTCTAGAAATAGATATAGCCTATGTTACTCAGTGATAATGTAGCTTTCTAACGGCAAAATATTTTTTGAAATCGGTGCAGTAATTTTTATGTTTATTCGTTACATACAAAAATACTAATCTTTCCTCTTTATAATATTAGTGTAGATGTAGATGTAGATTTATTTGTGGGCGAATGATATTTTAATAAATATATTTTTGATTAGTTTACGGTAACATTTTAATTCAAAATATTTATTGTTACCGCTTCTGTACGCTAGCGTACTATTGAGGAAATGAACTTGGAGGGTCTATTGATAATTTTAATGGATGTAATTCTATAAACCCAAATTTATTATGCTCGCGATTCATATTTAGTGCAATACATGGCACAGATTAGCAAATTGTATAAAACATAAGAAAACTTGGATTTCCGGGGTACCCTGGTGTTTACCCCTTAAGAGCGTTCTCCCCACGCGGGCTGGCAAAGGCGCATTTATGGCGGGTTTTCGTAATTATTTCATTAAATACAAAAAAAGAAAACAAAAGATCAGCCATGCACTAGATCGTTGGTATTTTCAAGTTTGCATGCTATTTCTTTTTACAGTTATTTTGGTATTTCCTTTTAAAAATCGACATGCCGTCAATTATTTTCGATTTGCATTACTAAGTACGATTAAATGTAAAGATAGAGGTGGAGGTGGTGGTGGTGGGTGGTGGGTGGTGGTGGTGGGAGGTGGTGGTGGTGGTGGTGGTGGTGGGTGGTGGGTGGTGGTGGTGGGTGGTGGTGGTGGGTGGTGGAGGTGGTGGTGGTGGTGGGTGGTGGAGGTGGTGGTGGTGGTGGTGGGTGGAGGTGGTGTAAGATGTGGTGGTGTGGGTGTGTGATTAGAGAGTAAATGATAAAAATAATTATAAATACCAACGGTCTAGTGCTTGGCTGAAAAAAAATGTACTTTTGTTTGTATTTAATGAAATAATCATGAAAAACTACTACAAATGCGTTGTTGCTTGCCCGCGTGGAATGAACTCTCTTAACTTTATTGCATACAATACAAAACGTACCAATTGTATATTACGTTTTTTAGAAATCGTCAATTCCGACTGTTCTGAATTGCTGAGCAAAATTGGGTTGCGTGTTCCATCCCTCACCTTAAGAAATCATCAACCTCTGTATGTGCACCCTCTGTGCGGTGCATATATCGACAAAACTCATATATGATAAGAGCTAGCAGGGTATACAACTCGATGTGTCAGAGTGAGATCTTGACTTATTGTCCAGCAGTAATCCTAAACTTAAGAAAATACCATGTAACAAAATTCTTTGATCATCTATCACTTTGATCACTAAAACCTGTTCAGTCTTTTCTTAATTCTCTCCGAGTGCTTACTTATTCTTACTTCCGCTTGCCTGTCTGCTGTTTCTTGTGCTACCCTAATATTGTCAGTGAAAACTTTTATTTGGCCTTCTTTCACTAACGGTCAACTAGTCGTAATTCTTCTTAAGAGCGTTCAATCCACGCGGGCTGGCAGCAACGCATTTATAGTAGTTTTTCGGGATTGCTTAAAATACATACAAAAGTATAATTTATTTTTCAGCCAAGCACTAGATCGTTGGTATTCATAATAATTTATAACACTTACTTTATAATAAAAACTTTTAATCATACTAAGTAATGCAAATAGAAAATAAGTAACGGTATGTCATTTTGTACAAGTAAATACCAAAATTACTGTAACAAAATAGCATACAAACATGAAAGTACCAACGATCTAGTGCAAGGCTGAAAAAAATGTTTACTTTTGTTTGTATTTATTGAAATAATGACGAAAAACCGCTATAAATGCGCCGTTGCCGGCACGCGTGGGATAAACGCTCTTAAGAAACAAAATTAATTAATGAACTTCATTCAAATCGCCTACAGTTAAAAGTAAATTATTTAAAAGTGTCAATTCACCCGTTTCGCGCCAGGAAATTCGTACGAAGTGACTAATAAACCACTTATTTGCCCTCAGTGCAACTCCCGAAAGACCTGAGACCGGTGAAGTACCAGGTGCAGTACCGGGCCCCCCTGCCCCCCGCACCGGGGGTCACTCGGACCCCAGAGGAGATCGAACAGGAGATCAAGGCCACGGAGGCCCAGTATGAGAAACTGGCCATGGTGTTTATTGAGTAAGTATCAAGATGTTCAAAGAAGTCCACTAGACTAGCGGTTCCGAATTTGGGACTCACCATTGCCATCAGGCCTATATCGTTCCCACTGCTGGGACACAGTCCTCCTGTCTGTGAGAGGGAGTGGGCCATAATCCACCACGCGGGCCGAATGCGGGTTGCTAGATGTCACATATCTTTTAATTTTTGGTTCTAGGACATGCCGGTTTCCTCACGATGTTTTCCTTCACCGTTTTGAGAGCAGGGGTGATGAAATATTTAACACAAAGTAAAGCGCCTGTCTGTAGTCGAACCTACGACCTTCATCATTCAGTTACCACTGGGCTACCACTGCTGTTCAGGCGTGATCGAGGTCAAAAGCAGGCCTATTTAGTAACAAAAAAAAAACTTGACTGTCATGGAGAAAAAAGGGGTATAACTAATTGTACAGGGTAAAATTAAATTAGCTGGCAAGACTTCACGGATATGACGGATATCTATAGCTTCGAGGATCGAAACTAGGAGCCGTGGGACCCGCCCCGAAGGGGACTGTGCGAAACACAGCTAGCCCCTTTTATCCTTTGTATAACAATCGTGGGAGTGTTATACATTTCCGCCGCCTCCTTTGGGCAAAACGGGCGTAATGTTATTCCGGATTTTTAAGCCTACGCTGACTTACTGTTTTCTCTTCTTTCTTTTTGGAACGAAGTTCCTTATCGCGCGTTGCGAAAGGGGGCTAGACGGAAAAAATTAACACCAAAAGTTGTAACGACACATTTGATTCACACATTTGACATTCACACTGGATGGATGGATGGATGGATGGATGGATGGACGGACGGGCGGACGGGCGGACGGACGGACAGACGGACGGATCGGTCGGTTCGGACGGACGGACGGATGGATCGGTCGGATCGGTTGGATCGGTCGGATCGGTCGGATCGGTCGGATCGGACGGATCGGTCGGATTGGTCGAATCGGTCGGATCGGTCGGATCGGTCGGATCGGTCGGATCGGTCGGACAGACGGACGGACGTTCGTTCGGATGGATCGGTCGGATCGGTCGGACCGGTCGGATCGGTCGCATCGGTCGGATCGGTCGGATCGGTCGGATCGGTCGGATCGGTCGGACAGACGGACGGACGTTCGTTCGGATGGATCGGTCGGATCGGTCGGACCGGTCGGATCGGTCGGATCGGTCGCATCGGTCGGATCGGTCGCATCGGTCGGATTGGTCGGATCGGTCGGATCGGTCGCATCGGTCGGATCGGTCGCATCGGTCGGATTGGTCGGATCGGTCGGATCGGTCGGACAGACGGACGGACGTTCGTTCGGATGGATCGGTCGGATCGGTCGGATCGGTCGGATCGGTCGGATCGGTCGGACGGACGGACGGACGGACGGACGGACGTACGGACGGAACGGTCGGTTCGGACGGACGGACAGACGGACGGATCGGTCGGTTCGGACGGACGGACGGATGGATCGGTCGGATCGGTTGGATCGGTCGGATCGGTCGGATCGGTCGGATCGGTCGGATTGGTCGAATCGGTCGGATCGGTCGGATCGGTCGGATCAGTCGGATCGGTCGGACAGACGGACGGACGTTCGTTCGGATGGATCGGTCGGATCGGTCGGATCGGTCGGATCGGTCGGATCGGTCGGACGGACGGACGGACGGACGGTACGGTCGGACGGACGGACGGACGGACGGACGGACGTACGGACGGAACGGTCGGTTCGGACGGACGGACAGACGGACGGATCGGTCGGTTCGGACGGACGGACGGATGGATCGGTCGGATCGGTTGGATCGGTCGGATCGGTCGGATCGGTCGGATCGGTCGGATTGGTCGAATCGGACGGATCGGTCGGATTGGTCGAATCGGTCGGATCGGTCGGATCGGTCGCATCGGTCGGATCGGTCGGATCGGTTGGATCGGAGGGCTCGGTCGGATCGGTCGGATCGGTCGCATCGGTTGGATCGGTCGCATCGGTTGGATTGGTTGGATTGGTCGGATCGGTCGGATCGGTCGCATCGGTCGGATCGGTCGGATCGGTCGGATCGGTCGCATTGGTCGGATCGGTTGGATCGGTCGGATCGGTCGGATCGGTCGGATCGGTCGGACCGGTCGGATCGGTCGGATTGGTCGGATCGGTCGGACAGACGGACGGACGTTCGTTCGGATGGATCGGTCGGATCGGTCGGATCGGTCGGATCGGTCGGACGGACGGACGGACGGACGGACGGCCGGATGGATCGGTCGGTTCGGACGGACGGACAGACGGACGGATCGGTCGGTTCGGACGGACGGACGGATGGATTGGATCGGTCGGATCGGTCGCATCGGTCGGATCGGTCGGATCGGTTGGATCGGACGGCTCGGTCGGATCGGTCGGATCGGTCGCATCGGTTGGATTGGTCGGATCGGTTGGATAGGTCGGATCGGTCGGATCGGTCGGATCGGTCGGACAGACGGACGGACGGACGGACGGACGGATCGGTCGGATGGACGGATGGATTGGTCGGATTGGTCGGATCGGTCGGATCGGTCGGATAGGTCGTTCCGAAATACCCGGGTATACCCGGTTCTTCCAAGATATCTGCAGAACCGGTTCTGAAGAAGTAATCCCGGGTCCCCCGGTTCTTTAAAAAAATCTGAAGTTACTTAATTCCGCATTCAAATCAAGCGGGGCTGAGCCATCAGCGTGTTATTAAAATTCACGCTGTCACAAATTCATGAGCTGGCAACGTCGCGCGAGTAACACTGCATACACTCGCGCCGCCTCCGTCTACCACTCTGTTTTTCACCGCGGGTATCAAATCACTACTCTAGTAACTAGTAAAAATCCCCGACAAAAAATTGTGACGTTTTACAAAAATACTTTAGTTCTAACTACGGAAAAGAGTATTCCTTGATTCTGGATGCAAAGACAAGGTGGAGTAGCATGACAGACATGCTGCAACGTTTTATCAAGCTCAAGGTATGCATCGCCAAAGCGCTCCTTGATATTGATTCCGAAATTGTTTTTAGCCGAGATGAATGGACAACTTTACATGAGCTTCACGAGATTTTGGGCGTAATTAAAACTATCATTCAAAGTTTGTGTTGGCGGGATGCATCCTTGGTAACAGCTGATGTCGCAATAAAATATGCAGTGAAAAAACTGAAAAAGATAAATACGAAAATATATAGTAAGGAAATGGAAAATTCTTTAAAGAAAAGGTACTTGGAGCGACGACTTATTGAAGCAGCTACATTTCAATACTTAACGAATCCGGGCCAATATTTTGCTTATTTTGAAAACGACGATTTAGCTGTATTTTGGCGGCCCACTTTCGAACGCAAATCGAGGATCGATTTGCGTCTTGTAATATCGTCTTGTGATATGTGATTTATCTATATAAATATATATATTTAGAGGTCTTCTGTCATTCCTGTTATTTAATTTAATTTAATTTAAAAAACTTGTTTTTTGAACCTACTAGGATCACGGCATCTTCGTCGACTTGTCTTGATAATATATTTAGTGATTATGATGCCAAAAATAAATTAGTGTTAAGTGACTTAACGTCAGACCACTGCGGATTATTAGCTAGATTCCCTTTGCCCTTACATAAAAAGCCGCATAAAATGGAATGCAGGCCTTATACAGCTAGTCGTTGCAACAAATTTAAAAATAATATAGCTCGTATAGTTACACCATCTATAATAGAACATGAGAATCCTAATTAAATCTATGGAGACCTTTTTGATATAGTGCATAAAGAATTCCAGTCTACTTTCAAGACCAAAACCATTGACATTAATGGCACCTCCGTTGACTTCAACCAATGGGCTGGCCCATTGGTTGAAGTTCCAGGTATTTATAAAAGTAGAGCGAGACTATACGAGTTATATGGTTTGAAAAAATACAGGTTTGATAGTCCTTTTCTAGAGTATGTCAGAAATTATTCAAAATTATTTAAAAAGATCTGTGCTTTTGCTAAATCTAAATTTTTAAGCGATACTATTAAAAAGTCTAATAATAAAGTAAAAACTACGTGGAAAATTATTAACAATGAAACGGGTAAATCGGTTAAACAGGATAAACAATTAGAGATTATGGTTAACAACAAATTAGTTAATAAAGCTGCTGACGTAGCTGAGGCATTTAATGAGTTTTTTGCTAATATACCTATTACTACGACTCGCTCCTTAAATTCGTCCCCGTCTAAAGCTGAAAATCTTTTACACAGTAGTGTGCCTAAATGTAGTCGCTTATTTAGTTTCGAACATGTAACGCCTGTGGATGTAGTTAACATATTTAACACACTTAAGTCTAAAAACACTGGAGATTACTGGGGCATCTCCATTAAGCTTTTAAGTAATATAATCGACATCGTAGCCCCCTATTTAGCTGTTACTTTTAATAAATGTGTTGATTTAGGATCTTTTCCTGACCTCATGAAGAGTAGTAAAGTCATACCATTATTTAAATCAGGTAATAAAAATAACGTTGGTAATTTCAGGCCTATTTCTATCTTACCTGCATTTAGTAAAATATTTGAAAAGTTAATACTCAAGCAGTTGCTAAGACATTTTAATTTAAATAGCCTCCTTCATGATGATCAATATGGCTTTACAAAACGTCGTTCGACTACAGATGCGGGTGTTGCTCTGCTGAAACACATTTTTAACGCGTGGGAAAACTCGCAAAATGCTGTTGGAGTTTTCTGTGATCTCTCCAAAGCCTTTGATTGCGTGCATCATGACACGCTATTGCGTAAACTACGTCATTACGGTGTTCAAAACTAAGCTCTCAATGTAATAAGTTCTTATTTGCAAAATAGGCACCAATGTGTAGATGTTAATGGTGTGAAATCTTCCGGGCTACCAGTTCAGTTAGGTGTACCTCAAGGCTCAATACTAGGACCGTTCTTATTCTTAGTGTATATTAATGACTTACCATACTATTTAAAGAGTATCTGTGACGTTGTGCTGTTTGCTGATGATACCTCTCTTATCTTTAAAGTAGACAGGAACAGACAAGATTTTGACGACGTAAACAGTGCACTTTCAATGGTTACGGATTGGTTTACCACAAATAACCTAGTTCTCAATGCCAAGAAAACGAAATGTATCAAGTTCGCCTTACCGAATGTTAAGAATCTAGGACCTAACATCGTCTTAGAAAATGAGGTGCTTGAAACTGTAGACTCGGTAGTTTTTCTGGGCTTAACAGTAGATGCCAAACTTCAGTGGGGATTACATATATCAAGCCCAGCGGGAAGGCTCAGTTCGGCTGCCTACGTCGTCAGAAAAGTAAGAAAATACACTGACGTTGATACAGCTCGGTTAGTTTATTTTAGTTATTTTCATAGTGTTATGTCCTACGGCATTCTGCTGTGGGGCAAAGCAGCTGACATTCAAAATATTTTTGTTCTTCAAAAACGAGCTGTTCGAGCCATTTACCAACTAGGTGCTAGAGTTTCTCTGAGAGATTTTTTTAAGGATATTGGGATTCTCACGGTCGCATCGCAATTCATCTTGGCCAACATCTTATATATCAGGCAAAATATACACTTGTATACTAAAAACAGTGATATTCATAATATTAATACTAGAAATAAGGACAAACTACGTGTTCCCTTTCACCGGCTTCATAAGGTTCATAACTCTTTTGTTGGTCTTGGTATAACTTTTTATAACAAGCTCCCCTCTTCTTTGCTAGATTTGAATTTTAATGCGTTTAAAGTTAAAGTTAAATCCACCCTCTGTTCAAAAGCTTACTATTCTGTCAACGACTACTTAAACGATAATAATTGTTGGTAGCTGTGATTAACTCAAGACAATGTTCGTGTTCTTTCACCAGTATTAGCTTGACTACTGACAGGTTACATAATTATATTAGTTCATGTGTTGGTTTATTTTATTTACCTGTACTATGTTTTCAATGTTTTGTGGGTATATAAGCCTGTGCTAGCTGAGATATGGCAAATTTAATGTTTTTGTGTTTCGTAATGTTAATTACCCACTATTGTATAGAATCAAGTTCTTCTAACTTAACAGACAGCTGTGCTGCTGGGGAGTTTGTTGCGCCACTTCTTCTTCCCAGCTAAAGCACTAGGAAGTGGTGAAGGGCGGGCGTTTTGGGGGGACTGTCTTATGTAATTTTGACGTTCAAAAAGTGCTGACTCTCAGCCTAGTTTGAATAAATGACTTTTTGATTTTGATTTGATTTTGATTTTGATTTAATGATAACAATGACTGTTTAATAAGCTAGAGTGACCAAAAAAAGGTTGATTTTATATAATTTACCAAGTTTTTTATTTCATACCTTATAATAATGTCGTTTCCTGTTAGTTTCTCTGTGATTTATTTGTTCATATATCACTTACAGTTTTATCAGTCGGAACTGGGTGGAACCGGGTGACCCGGTTCCAACAGCTCCCAAAACCGGGTACCAAAAGTTTAGAACCGTAACCGGTTTTGCATGCCCTAGGTCGGACATCCAAAACCAAAACCCAAACAAAGACCAAAGTCCTAAACTTGTACAAATCCCATAAACCAGCCAAACTGCGTGACAGTTTATCGGCAGGATTAGCGCTCGTATAATTAATAAATAATTAATAATTTAATCAAACATCCACTTGGATGTTACACTGAACAAATCAACTGTACAAGTAGTTCAGTTTTTGGAACGAAGTTTTGGAACTAAGTTGCGAAAGGGGGCTAGACGGAAAAAATTAAGACCAAAAGTTGTAACGACACTTTTTGCTACATACACGTAAGCCGTGCGGCGTGCGCATGTTTCTCTGCAGACAGCGACACAGACAATACACACACACGTGTGTATATATATACACACATGTGAGATGTCATTGTTAGTTTGTTTTCATTACGGTGTTTAGTGCATAGGTACCGTGAAATATCAAGGTTATTTCCATGTCAAATGTACGATTGTAGGTATAATTTGGCTTTTGCGTAAAAAGGCGGGAACCGTAGCGTAGCGAGTTACTAACCCAAAAGTATTACTACGAGGACAGTGCGCGGCAATGTATGTAGGTACAGCAAAATACAGAGTTGAAATGTGTTACATAGGACAACGAAATATTTAAGGTTTGTTTTTGGTAAATGTATTATGTTTTGTAAAAAGTCGTAGAACAAAAGTTGTTGTTTATGATGTTAGTAATATAGTCCTGAGAGGTTACCGGTGTTTTACAAATAACCCTGTATATATATATGAGTGTGTGTACGTATATGTACAATTTTAAAAAAATTATTACAATTCCTTCACTAATTAATCGAAAGGAACTTCGTTCCATCCGGGTGTCCCTTGACACCTCTCAAATGTTTTTTTTTCTTTCCTTTATTTTAAACGACCTTTTCTTGCAGCCTTCCTCAAGATGTGATGTGGAACGAACCACCAGTTGTCTGTCAGTGGCAACACTCGCGCAAACTCTGGACTACTAATTTTGTGAACGATTACAAGTTTAACGAAGACAAGCTGACTATACAGTTCCGGACTGGAGTTCTTTGTGAGTAGGATTTACAGTCGGCAGCATTATCATTAATTATCACTCTCTTAATCATATTATTCCCGTATTACATAAATACAGGATAAGTTTTTATCCAGTGCGCAAACTGTAACGCTGGGGGGTCTAGACTAGAATGATATGCTGAATTCATGGTTACAGTTTGCGCACTGGATAAAAACTTACCCTGTATAAAACCCCAATTTTACCGACTTCAAAAAAAAGTTTCTCCATTCGTCTGAATGTTTTTTACGCGACATTTTTCGTTTTTTTCAATGGATGGGTATGTTTCTGGTTATTTAGGAAGTCGCTGACAAAAAAGCTACAATACATATCCAAAGAAACCGACTTCCGAAATTATATCCAAAGAAACCGACTTCCGAAATTGATTCGGAAGTTGGTTTTTTTGGATAGTTTAGATTAATTTTTCGGAAGTCAGTTGTCTTTTTTTTAAGTTTTTTTGATAGTCGTTACAAGTAGGTACTTTGAAGTCGTCTCCATAAGCAGGTAATTCGTAGTTACGGGTGATTCATATTACCTACAGCCATGCGATTAGTTTGAGGCCCCATCTTAGAAAGAATAACATCACCACCACCACTAGAATGATTTAACAGTTTAAATAAAGGAAAAAAAAACGAATACATAGATATCCCCGATATGTGTTTACCAGTCCGAAGAAGTTAATTAATCGAATGCAGCATTCACTTAGAAAGTTCACTTAGAAACTACTTTCGGACGGGCGCGTATCTTCGTTGACGGACTAACAGAGTAGGCCCCCTGGTTGCTAGGCCGAAGCCCGAATGTTTGACAACCAGTCTAACCAAAAGTTATAATGTTACTTAATCCCTGGATTGTTGAGGTCAGATAGGCAGTTTACCATTAAAACATACTGGTAATCAGCTGCATCCTGTATGACTTGAAGCTGGTCCCAACATAGGTGGGAAAATGGCTAGGCTGATGCGACCTTGTTTGTATCTTCATCATCATCATCATCATCTGCCTAGCCTTTTCGTAACTATGTTGAGGTTTTATTTTTCTTTGAGGGTGGGAAATCATCAAATAACAGGAGGGCGTGTCAGACTTTTACTGTCTAAAACCCACCCGTGTTCCCTCAGTTGCCTGTGTGCCAGGGGCCACGGTATCTCTTTCGAACAACCGGCACCCCTGGCAGGCATTGGCTCTTGCAGACCCCACCAGTTGGTGCTGACATCTCTTTGTGGAGCGCGTGGAACATAACGCGCCGTCGAACCGGGCTTGGTCCTTACCGGACAGCGAGCTACATTACTCGCCGTCCGCAAGCTCGAGCCTACGGTGGCCGGGAATCAGCCCCGACGCCCAGGGCGTCTCCTGCGGCGACTAGGGCCGTGAGGGCACATATACTGCCTCTCCCTCACGTGCGCCACCTCCCTATTCGCAGAAGGATGTGACGGCTACCCGCGCTCTCTCGCTCTGTACCATGGCCTGGACCAGGGCCAGCTGAATACCAGTATTTTACGTGGATGGACCGCCTATCTGACCTCCACAACCCGGGTACTGGGTAACACGTATCGTGTTACCCTTGGTAAGACTGGTTGTCAGACTTTCGGGCTTCTGACGACCCGTAACTGTCAAAGCTCCACAAATAACAGTCGGGACCAACGGCTTAACGTACTTTCTTGTATATACTTATGTAAATGGTACACCACTGAATACCTGCAGTATAATAATAATAAATAAATTTATTGAAAACAAAAACTCTGTTTACAAAAACTGTGTTCGATAACAACTGCATTAGTATATTACTGTGTCGCAGGCATTAACGTCCATCTCCACAAAATTGAGACGAAGCAAAACTGAAAGACTAAAAACTAGATTAAAAATAAAAACAAAAATAAAATTAAAATATTATGTTAAAAATTACAACTTAAAATTAAAGTTGAAACTAAACAATATTTTCAGTGCGTAATTTTATATGAAATTGTGTGTCTGTATGGAAGGATTGTGTGTGTTGTGCGTGGAGTGTATGTGTGTGTGTGGGGGTGTGTATGTGTATGTGTGGGAGAGGTGTCCGTTTGTGCAAAAGATGTGTTTGCGCATGATACACATATAAAGGCTAATTGACTGTTTTTAAGTTTTTACATATGTTTCTAATTCTTCATAAGTGAGTATATGAAGTCATTTATCCGTGATCCTACGACATTCTCGCAAGCTCAGTGGATATATATTGAGCTGTTTATTGACACGATTATACAAAGTGGAGCTAAGAAAGTGATATTGCCGCCGTACAACTTGAACTCTGGCAGATTCCACCTGGCAAACTCTATCAGATCTGGGTTTTTGGGTTACTGTCACTCCTTCTCCCTTTAGTCACATACAAAGGTTGTCTGTAAAAGATCGCTTTGGGGATAAGACCGCCCATTGTGACATCCCATTACGTCACTACTTTAATATCTGTAATTTCTTCTAATTCTCTAATTCTTCTATCTATCAATATTTGCAAGACTTCGTTCAGTTTTATTACCTACTGTTTGAAATCTAGCGTCCCCGAAATTGAAACTTAGTCAACAGACATGAGACGTATCAAATAAAAGGCCTTAGCTTATTGATATTATTCTTTACTATTGCGACGACCGTCAAAAGTAAGAGGTTTTCAGGGAAAATATGAAAACATCATAAACCCCATCATTATATTTAAGACTTGAAACCAACGGTTTGTTATTATGCAGCCCGAAACGGAAAATAAAGACAAAAACGAAGTCGGGTAAAAAAACACTTGAGAGGTGTCAAGGGACACCCGGATGGAACGAAGTTCCTTTCGATTAATTAGTGAAGGAATTGTAATAAAATTTTAAAAATTGTACATATACATACACACACACACACATATATATATATATGCACTCTGTCTGCAGAGAAACACGCGCACGCCGCACGGCTTACAACAATGTAGCAAAAAGTGTCGTTACAACTTTTGGTCTTAATTTTTTTCCGTCTAGCCCCCTTTCGCAACGCGCGATAAGGAACTTCGTTCCAAAAATTGGGGACGGAGTCCATAGTCGCTTGTCCATCTTCCTTTGTACACGATTCTTATTTCTGCTTACCTTCATATCGTCCTATGCTTTCACAAAAGATTATCACATCTGTTCTGATAGCATAAGACGATATGAAGACGTATTTCGTACGTATGTTGCAGGGCCGATTGGTATAGCGGCGTTGAAATACAGCAACATGCCGTACCAAGCGTGGGACATGAAACCAGATCCAGATGGGTAGGTTTTTCTATACTTACAACTTTTAAACATAATTAACTCAAGACCTCATACACCCCAATTAGAGTATTGAGGTATAAGCATAATACAATCAATACAACCTTCTTTTTAACCGACTTCAAAAAAAGGAGGAGGTTCTCAATTCGAATGTATTTTTTTTTTATGTTTGTTACCTCATAACTTTCGACTGGGTGAACCGATTTTGATGATTCTTTTTTATTTGAAAGCTCGTGCTTCCCGTGTGGTCCCATTTCAATTTCATATAGATCTGATGATGCGTTTCGGAGACAGACAACGGAACTCTTCAAAAAATAACAGTAAATCAACCGCGATTGCTGCTATCGCATGAATATGCATTGTTTTGACCCCAAGGATGATGAAATTTCGAATTAGTGGAGTAGGTACTATAACTAAAAAGTGAAAAATGAAAACTTTTTCCAAAAAAAACAACCGACTTCCGAAAAAACACTACAAAGTGAAAAATAACTTTAATTTCGGAAGGTAACAAAAAAATTAAATACATATCCAAAGTCACCGCCTTCCGAAATTAAAGTAATTTTTCACTTTGTAGTGTTTTTTCGGAAGTCGGTTGTTTTTTTTTATTCCATTACTTCTGGATATCGATAATGACGACGTGGGCAAAGTATTGAGAGCTAATTTAATTAGACCCTGTATAAACGATAAATAATATTTATTTCTGTAAATAAGTTCTAAAAACCGCTTTGACACGTCCGCAAATAAAAAATTGTTTTAAACTAGATGAGTTCGGTATTTGCTATCTGACTACTCTGAGAAGAAAGACCGAAACAGACTCAGACATCACAGTCCCTTTTAAAGTCCAGACATAAGTTTGGTCAGGCCGAATGCGCAACACGCAGATATATGTCTGGGGGCCTACTCTCTAAGCACGAAATCTGTAATCTCGGTCGAAGTTACTGGCGTTTCCTGCTCTTACGGACCTATGATTAGTTTGGGGCCCAAACTATGAATGAATTACTACACGATTTGACAGCTGTCCACACTCCCTATATGGTTTTACCCGTCCAAAAAAGTTAATTAATCAGATGTAGGAATCACTTTGAAGTTTCGTACTATTTTCGGACGGGCCCGTATTTTCGTTGACGGAATTAGAGAGTATAACGAGAGGGAGAGAGAAAATAACGACACAGATTTGAGTGGACCTGTCCAGTCAGTGCACGCATTTGTCAGAAATCGAGTAGCTCAACATAAGGAGCTCAACGATTCGACGAACAATACCAAAGTAGGGACGCGTGGAAGCAGATTCGCCTATTTGCCGAGCCCAGGTGACTCGACTGGATGCGGTAAGGGTGGAACCGATGACTGTAACGATGCTTAAGAGAGGCCTATGCCCAGCAGTCAATGATAAATTATACATTAATTATTCATTACCTTTAGATGTGTTACCGGCGCTTAATATTGGCAAGATAATCTCTTAACGGCTAAATTATACCGAGTGAACGGAACTGGCCACCGAACTGTCAACCTTTATATCTTTAAGTTAGATATTCCTTTAAATAACTGCATAGTGCAAAACTATTTACTTATACTAGTCATTGCCCGTGGTTTCACTCTATTCTTTAGGTAACTTTTCAAAATAAATATAAATATAAATTATCTTATTACTGTAAGTAGGTTTGTACAAACACTTTTACACGTCAATCATATATTTTTTAACTAGTTGAGGTCGGCGTTTCCTATCTGACTACTCTGAGAAGAAAAGCCGAAAAAACTCAGAGGTCACAGTCTCTTTTAAAGTCCAGAGATAATCTTGGTCAGATCATGTGAAGACCATGGGGATTGGTGTCTGAAATGGTCTTTTGAGGAAAGAACCACACATGTTGAGTGATCCTGTCCAGTTATCACATGCATTTATCAGTCGATATTCCAGCACCCTAATTGCACTATCAATCAGAAACTGAATCCTTTTGAAGGATGTGTGCTTGCTTCATATCTTCGCCTAGGCCTAGGAACCGGTATGGGTCTTTCCTGTTCTTCGCGCACTGTATGATTGTATGTACTAATAGGTAGCTACATTCATGGTTTACACTGTTTCAACCGACTCCAAAAAGAAGGAGGTTATCAATTCGACGTTTTTTTTTATGTAAGTTTGGGCGTAACTCCGTCATCTATTGACGGATTTAAATTTTATATAGATCTGATGATGCGTTTCGGAGACAGACAACGGAACTCTTCAAACAATGACAGCGAATCAACGGCGATTTCTGCTCTCGCATAAATATTATGCATTGTTTTGACCCCAAGGATGATGAAATTTCGAATTAGTGGCACTAAAAAGTGAAAAATAAAAATGTTTTCCAAATAGAAAACAACCGACTACCGGAAAAACACTACAAAGTGAAAAATTACTTTAATTTCGGAAGTCGGTGACGAAAAATGAAAATACATATACAAATTCACCGACTTCCGAAATTAAAGTTATTTTTCACTTTGTAGTATTTATTTCGGAAGTCGGTTGTTTTTTTTTAATGTTCTAATGTTCGTGTATGATGCGTCTATTTATAATACGTCATTCCCAGCAACGGAAGTCTTTCGGCCTAACCATAATTATAAAGATTAGTCAGTCTAACCCTCATCTTCCTGCAGGAGAGGCGTGATGATCACCGTCACAGGTCTCTGCGTGACGGTCACATGGCTTTGCGTCAGCAACTACGTGAAGCTCAAGTCTATAACCAATGCTTCAACCCCCGCGCTCAGTGAACACTTCAACAAGAAGTATAGCGTCAAGAAAATGGTTCAGGTTTGTGGTGTTTAAGGCCGAGACCTGAAGGCTAAATTACTTAAAACGTGCTTTGGCTTAGACATGTTCCAGAGTTCCGATTTAACATATCCGAAGTTCAATCTGCAATTTAGTGGTGGCAACGGAACGCTGAGTTCCAGGCTCCCACTAGCAAAAAAAAATCCAGTCAGTTACTTTATTTACGGGGTCTCATTTATCACCACCACATTAAGAGCGTTCATCCCTCGCGGGCTGGCAACGGCGCATTTATAGCGGCTTTTCGTGATTATTTCATTAAATACAAACAAAAGTAAACATTTTTATCAGTCATGCACTAGATCGTTGGTATTTTCAAGTTTGTCTGCTATTTTTTTTTACAGTTATTTTGGTATTTAGTCATAAAAATCGACATACCGTCAATTATTTTCTAATTGCATTACTAAGTACGATTAATTGTTTTTATTAAAGAGTAAATGTTAAAAATCATTATAAATACCAAAGACTAGGCTTGGCTGAAAAAAAAACAGTACTTTTTTTGTATTTAATCAAATAATCAAGAAAAACTACTATAAATGCATTGTTGCCAGCCCGCGTGGAATAAATGCTCTTAATGTTAAACTTTTCCATAACATTCGTCTCTATATCCTACACTTGTAGTTTGACGATTGTGCGATAGTGGCAGTTGAAAGCTTGGCCAAAGTACATTCTAAGTAATGTTTCTAGATAAGTAGCAAATAAAAGGTGAAATCATACTTACACACAATTTTTCTGTAACAAGTCGCATCTCTATTTAGTAGGGTAGGGTAGTGTGTAGAGAGATAAACTAAACGCGGATTAAAAAAAAGTAACAAGGTTTATTGATAAAAATAGCTGACTGTAATACAGTAAAAATATGTCCGAAGCCAAAGTCCTAACAGCCTCATATACTATGAACCAATTGTGCGGTTTCGCTAACGAAGTCAACACAAGGAGCAAACAATATACGCTGCTCAGCCTGTATCCCTTAAGGCGTGGGGTGGGGGTTTTCCGACCCAAGTCGATGCGGAGTTTAGTGCGCCCGAACCGTACCGAACTCAGACTGATTTTTTTTGTATGGCATCTCGTAGTTGACCTTGAGAGGCCGTGACTACTTAACCGGACTTTCCTGTGGTTACCTTAAGAAAACTTAAATCCTCCAGCCAGGGGCGTAAAACTACTTAAACTAAGCGACTGCACGCTGAGGGCACCCCCTGTGGGGTACGGACCTCGGTTCAGGGCGTCACTGGTAGGGGGACAGCCCAGGGGGACAGTTGGGACAGGCTGGATCGAATTAATTTCGTTATTATTAAATCTCGAGGAATTTAACTCTACAGGCTCAGCTGCGACACGGGCTGGCACTTCAACGAGCAAGGGACGGTCGAGGGTCTCATAGTTAGTTCGGGGTCATCGCAGGGCGCGATGACTTCGGTGGCGAGGTCGGAATGACGATTGTCTGTGTTTGTGAACTGTACTGGTGGCCCTACTGCTTTCTTGGAGTGATTTAAATTAGCTCGGGCTTGGGTTTCGTCGTTATAAACGCCGAGGGTCTCGCGCGTGCGGTGGGGCCCGGGGTTCACACACGCTTGCTTGGCCCGCTTTGTTGATGTGACGCCATTGTTGTGTTGTTACAACACGTCATTAAGAAGTCCATCTGTCATAAACGTATTTTAATACAAATAAATGCAAACACACTGCTGTTGATCCACCCTAAGATCATCATTATCATCAGCATTCTCCTGCCTTGATCCCAATTTATTAGAGGTCGGCGCATCATGTTTTTTTCTGCCACGCTTCTGTATTAGTCGTCATCTCCGTAGTCACACCCTTTCTAACCATATCATCCATTTATACAGCCTATCCATCGTTTCTTCGGTCTCCCCCTATTCTTATAGCCATTAAGATAAGCTATTTAACTGCAAACAGGTGGCTTGCCATCCCAGTTACCAAGCTGCGGGGTATTTGCGGAAGACACTAACAATTGCAATAACTTTTACTTTGATAAATTGACAACAGTAGTTGCCATTTGTGATACGGAACATGACGTCATAGCAGAATAAGACAAATTTACGTAATTAAATGCGCCCTCTCTAATGGCATCATATATGTATAGCGCAATAAGACAAAATGTTAATGTCGGGTATGTAGCTATACTTTGCTAAAAATTTCATAGTCGCCTTTAGTCCGATGACGTCATGTTCCATAGATCAAATGGGAACTACAGATTGACAATATTCATTGCGTTAGTTACGTTGTCTTTGCGTTAGTTACGTACGTCTTCGTATCTCTTACCAGTGGCCCTAGTGGGAGTTTCTTTTAAGCATTTCGATCTAACGCATAAACCGCTTTCGGCGCTCCGATTGGTGAAGGACCAATCGGAGCGCCAAACGCGGTTTATGCGTTAGACCGAAATGGTTAAAATAAACTCATACTAGTGCCTCTGTTCAACACTAAAGCTTTTATTTTACTTAATTACAGCTTATGCGCGAGGCGTCCTGTGACTTCTTCCCAGACTTTGACGGCCACACCCACGTAGAGGGATCATCGCGTAAAGAATGGGTGATGGAGAGACACACCTACCACGCCATGGCTTTCATGTCAAGAGCTTACAACTTCCAATCGAGCCGGTACGGACTTAACAGATAAAACATCCTATCTCAGTCTTTGTAGGATGATAAATGATTTTATTTCTGTGAGTAGGTTTGTACAAATACTTTTCCACGTCAATCACATTTTTTAAACTAGATGAGGTCGGCGTTTTCTATCTTACTACTCCGAAGGCCGAAACAAACTCAGAGGTCATAGTTTCTTTTAACATCCAGACATAATCTGGTACAGATCATGTAAAGACCACGTGGATTGGTGTTTGAAATGATCTTTTGAGGAAACAACCACACAGATTGAGTGGACCTGTCCAGTCAGTGCACACATTTATCAGTAATCATGCAGCTCAACTCAGAACTTGAGGAGCTCAACGATTCGACGAACAATACCATGGAAAGGACGTATTGGGTGTATGGTTCAAGCTACTCGCTCTATCGCAGTCCACAAAAGCTGACTGACAGACTGCTCCACCAACAGCGGGAGAAGTTATTTGTTGATTGCCCACCCTCAAAACAAAGCTTAATTCTTACGAAAGGTTATAAGACTATGTAACATTACACTGCGACCCTAACGAGCCGAGCAAAAGAGAATGCCTGTGTCCCATCAGTGGGGACGTTATAGGGTAGGTAATCAGCCTATGCATGATTTTGCCAATACATAATCATGCATTGGCACAGATTACGGTTTTGCCGGTAGCAGCCAAGTCGACTCCGTGCTCTGTATAGACTGTCAACAAGGCCATTAGAAGGAGGTGTGATGTCAGTTTATTTTATTTTTCCAGATGGAACCAGGGAGCAGGGTATCGTACTATCATTATGCAGATACGAGAGGCGGTAGACACGAAGAGAATGGTATTTTTTTAAGTCAATAAGTGGCAATCTTATCTAGAGCATGGGGGTATCATGTTGAATCCGTTGCCCCCTACTTCTGAGACCCAAGATGGCGGCGCGTAGTGTTCCACGCGCGCCTCTCTATGACGTAAAGGGGGAGTTTAACACCTCACTCCCCCCTATCGCGAGGTGGCCCGCAGAGGCGAGCCGGCACTAGCCGGGGATCGCGGAAGTCACACTAGTTCCCGTGATCCCCGGTGTAAGTGAGAGATGGAACACCGGGGTGGTTTTAGTCAGTAAGATTCTGACAGACCCCTTCGCCCTCCCCGGAACAGAGGACATCCATGAGGATTTCCCCGTTATAAAAAAAAAATAAAAAATGGGGATATCATGTTACCCAGTAACTGGGTTATGGAGGTTAGATAAACTCAAACTCGAGGTATTGATTTCAAATAAACCAATTACAGGCTTTTTAATTGTCAAGGGGTCGATCAGTTAGAAAGATGAAGCTAGTTGCCCAAAGCGTAGTAGTTACCTATGGAGGAGAACTGGCAAAAAACTCCATGGACACTCTTTTAATTCAAAGTATTTAAAAATAAAATACCTTCCCCAAAAATTCTTCCATGCCTGTCCTATCCGAAAAGTGATTTAAAAAAATTGATTACATCATTTATGTTGAAATGATCAATGTGAGAACGATGTAAAAAGACGTGCTCATTAAAAGCGTCCGTAATTAAAACAAAAATAAAATAACAATTAAGAAATTATAATAAGCCGTGGCAGCTAAGAGATGACCAGTCCCTACTGGCGGAGCCTGTTCACAAATATGACGTATGGATCAGGGCCTGAATTCACTATGACCACTTAACGATTCCTTACTTGTAACCACGTCAATCACACACGAATTGGGCACGCTGCGATTGCGGCGGTAAGTCCCCTCTTTGAGGAGTGGCTTGAGAGGCGGCATGGCGTCCTCACCTTCCACCTGACACAGGTCCTCACCGGACATGGCTGTTTCGGGAGGTTCCTGTTTCGGATAGGGCGGGAGGAAACGCCCGGGTGTTTCCATTGCGAAGATCGCCCAGAGGACACGGTGGAGCATACGGTGGAGGTCTGCCCAGCTTGGGCGGAGCAACGCCGTGTCCTCGTGGAGGTGATCGGCGGCGGCGATCTCTCGCGTCCGACCCTGGTCCAGGCCATGGTACGGAGCGAGAGGGCATGGCTGGCAGTTGCCTCCTTCAGCGAAGCAGTTATGCTCGCAAAGAGGGAGGCGGCGCACGTGAGGGAGATGCAGTACATGCGCCCTCACAGCCGTGGCCTTCGCAGGAGACGCCCTGGGCGTCGGGAATCCCAGGCTGATTCCCGGCCACCGTAGGC
This sequence comes from Polymixis lichenea, assembly GCA_949091785.1. Taxonomy (NCBI): domain Eukaryota; kingdom Metazoa; phylum Arthropoda; class Insecta; order Lepidoptera; family Noctuidae; genus Polymixis; species Polymixis lichenea. The sequence goes on from OX420959.1 coordinate 10,049,683, forward strand.
ACGGGCTTGCGGACGGCGAGTAATGGGTACCTCGCTGTCCGGTAAGGACCAAGCCCGGGTCGACGGCGCGTTGTGTTCCACGCGCGCCTCAAAAAGATGTCAGCAGCAACAGAGGGGCCCGCAAGGGCCGATGCCTGCCGGGGGTGCGGGTTGTTCGAAAGAGATACCGCCGCCCCTGGCACACAGGCAACTGAGGGAACACGGGTGGGTTTTAGTCAGTAAAAGTCTGACACGCCTTCCCGCTCCACCCAGAGCGGGAGAAGTTATTTGATGATTTCCCACCCAGAAAAAAAAAAAAAAAAATCACACACGAATTCTGCTAATATCGTATTAATAATATCGACAAATTGTCTTGGAACATACAGAATATGACATGTCGATTCCTTACTACTACTATTATGTTTACGCTTATGTGTACTTATTCATACCCAAATGTTTTATATTTTCAGGCTAAACTACAGTTGATGGCCTTAACTCCTGAAAGAGCAACAATACTGAGGTGTGTCGAGTCCACGCCAGAAATTAGCTATGACTCACAATTTGGGCTGCCAGTGAGTTAAAAATCTAGCTATAGTCTATTCGCGTTAAGAGAAAAACTTTTTCCAAAAAAAAAACAACCGACTTCCGAAAAAACACTACAAAGTGACTAGTGGGTGACCAAAAAACTAAAATTCATTTCCAAATACACTGACTTCCACGATTAGAGTTATTTTTCACTTTGTAGTGTATCTTCGGAAGTCGGTTTTTTTTTGGAAAATATACGTGGTACCTGCCTCACACCGATTCGTATACCGTTACTTGCTGTGTAAACGGTGACAGCAAGCAGCAGAATGTCATCAAGATAGGTACATAAAGTGGATTAAAATCGTATTATCGAGGCTAACGCAAAAACTACCAAAGAAAAGTTAATAAAATTTATATGGAAGCATACCCTATCCATTAAAAAAGAATTTTCAAAATCCATCACAATTGACGAAGATATCACGTAACAAACATACAATAAAAAAACATACGGACTAATTAAAAACCTCCTCCTTTTTGAAGTCGATTAACAATACTGCCTCCCTTTAACTAGAAAGGCGTTAACCCCCACTTGATCAATTTTTACTTTTTAATAGAATCTAAGAGAGTTCAAAATTGTCTGTCAAAATCTTTCTGTCTAACAAAAAAATTTACAATACAAATAGTTCCCAAGATATGAAAAGATTTTAGGCCGTTAAGTAACAAAATTTTGAATGATTCCATCACTTGAAATCGTCTAACCCACACTTCTTACTTTAAAATACTTTAACTGCTGGAATTTCATCCATTATTAATAAAATAAAATAAATAAAAACGCCTTATATTTCTCTTAATGTAGGTACAATATTTAACAACAGCTTTTTTTTTAATTGTATTATTTTTATTTGAGAACCCCTGAGGTGAAGGCCACCTCCAGAGAATGCCAGCTTTCTCTGACTTTCGCTACATCCATCCAGTGTGATCCAGCTATACGCACAATCTCGTCCTCCCAACGAGTGTGTGGTCTTCCTCGTTTTCGTTTCCCAACCGGTCCCATCCAAGAAGTGATCTTTTTGGCCCATCTGTTATCATGCAGTCTTGCAACATGGTCATCCCATTTCCACTTAAGTTTGAGTGCGTGTGTAAGGGCATCGATTGTTTTAGATGTGGACCGAATTTTTGAGTGTCGATCTCTGTTGTTTTTTTTTATGTTGAGCATACTGCGCTCCATTCCCCAAATGATTATTATCTAGTATCTCAGTAACATAAGTATCACAGTTTTAAAGAAATAACGATTCGCGCGTTTTTTGCAATTTTTTCGGAAACAACTTTTATGGCTTAACGCCTTTCTAGTTAAAGAACGGCAGAATAGTGACTCATCGTTGTCACTCAGGGCTTGAATTCACTATGACCACTTAACGATTCCTTTCTCGTAACCACGTCAATCACACATGAATTCTGCTAATATCGTATAATAATATCGACAAATTGTCTTGTAACATGCAGAATATGACATTTCGATTCCTTACCGTTACATTGGTTTCTAAAAAAAACGATATTGACGTAGTTTGAGCGTAGTAAGATTCCGCGGGGTATCATTGTAACGATACAGAATTGGGGCTCTGCATAACCATAGCGTAATCAGCCTATATTGTTCCCACTGCTGGGATACAGGCATCCTCTCTGTGAGGGATATAATTGGTCAAGGGGCGCGGCTAAGCTGGGCCCCAATTCTATGTCGTTACAATGATTCCCCGTGGAATCTTACTGCGTTCAAACTACGTCAATATCGTTTTTTTTAGAAACCAATGTAACGGTAGGGAATCGAAATGTCATATTCTGTATGTTCCAAGACAATTTGTCGATATTATTAATACGATATTAGCAGAATTCGCGTGTGATTGACGTGGTTACGACTAAGGAATCCTAAGTGGTCTTAGTGAATTCAGGCCCAGTGCAGATCAATCCAACTGCCATAATTTTACTTGGCGCCTTGTTTGTTTGGCGCCAACTCAAAATTTGTAGGAGCTTAGTAGAGCAGTAGTGGCCCAGGAATAACGGTCGCGACTTACGAGTTGCAGGTCGTAGGTTCGAGCCCAGGCAGGTGCTTTACTTTGTGTAAATTATTTCATCAACACTGCTCTCAAAACGGTGAAGGAAAACATCGTGAGGAAACCGGCATGTCCTAGAACCAAACATTCGAAGACATGTGACATCTACCAACCCGCACTGGGCACGCGAGGTGGATTATGGCCCACGTCCTCTTACAGAGAGGCCTGTGTCCCAGCAGTGGGAACATATAGGTTATTTTTATGCTCTTCAGTTTCCATTTTCGTTGGTTTAATTTTTTTACCGACTCCACAAAAAGCAGGCGGTTCTCAATTCGGTTCAAATTTTTTTGTAACAAAAATTTGTCAATGCTATTTCTGTATCAGTTTCCCAAATGTTTACCAACAATGCCCCTCTGGTAGTGTCAGTCAAGGCGCCTAAATATCGAAGTAGTAGTGTAGATGATAATAAAAATGATAATAGACAATGACTTTACCCAATATTACTTTCTAGTACTTCCCCTGTCTCTTCACATTCAACATGCTTTATGGGTCGGTGGACGCACGACGAACGACCTTCGACATGAAGTACAAACTCGTAGAAACCATATTCGAGTTGTTACAAGAAATTAAACCCTGTAGTTATTCTTAAACCGTAGGTGTAGTCGACCTCGTAATTGATTTACCATTGTGAACGCAACTTAAAAAACATAACGAAACCAGTATGTCTTAGAACCAAGAACTCGACGACATGTGACATCTATCAAGCCGCACCGGGAGTGGGTCTTTGATTAGATATGGCCCACTCCTTTACACAGAGAGGAGATCTGCTTCTCGGTTGTGGGAACATTAAATGTTGATTACAATATTACTTTCACTTGCAAATACTACGGATAGAAAGGGGCTGGAGAGAAGAAAAAACTTTCGAATGTAATTTCAACAGTACTATCCTAGGTCCTTGAAAATAAATATACAACATGGACCTTATACACCCCAATTAGAGGTTTGAAAATGCTATAATTCAAAAAATCCTGCTGACCCTAGCATCACTCTATGCATATAAAATTGAGTATTATTGCCTTGATGTAAGATTAAATTTTCTTTGGCTCAACCAACGGCTAAATACATAATTCTAGACAAAAATACCCATATTAAAAGTTACTCAAAATCGATTCAGTAGTCAATTATAAACAAACTACTTTCAGGAATTACGCTTATTCTGTTTAATTTGGAAGGAGTACCCATCTTCAAATAAAATAAAAATTAAGACTACGCAATAGAATATCTATCGAAAGGTCTCGCGGATACAAAGCGAAATTAACTCCCATTCTGTCTTTGTGGCCGAGATACATTGAATATTTTCGTTGATGGGTACGTTCAACAAGTTGGGATGCGCTACTAGGGTAGGTGGCCCACAAGATTCAAATACAATTTCATAATTCTCCTGCCCTTATCCCAATTTATTTGTGGTCGGCGCAACATATCTTTTTCTTCCACACTTCTGTATTAGTCGTCATCTCCGTAGTCACACCCTTTCATATCATATCATCATTCACACAGTCCATCCATCATTTCTTTGGTCTTCCCCTACTCTTATAGCCATCGACATTCATACTCAAAACTTTCTTCACGATGTTTTCCTCATTCCTCCGTATCACATGCCCATACCATGACAACTGATTGTCATACAACTTTTCAGTTATAGATTATTGTACTACTTATTCTATCCATTCGTATAACACCACACATCCCTCTTAACATTCTCATCTAAGCTGCCTTTCATTAATCCGTTTTTTAGCGCAACATTCTAAACCATTAATTCGAATACGACTTTTTAATTAAATATGCATTCAATGAAAAATTATTTTACTTATACCTACCTACCTACTTGTAACGGTCGCGAATTATATTTTGTTCAACATACAACCTGACCTGTAAATTTGAATCTCGCGGTCCACCCTAGTGCTTCCCCCTTATTTCGCCGTCCACCCTGGTGCATCCCCCTTATTTCGCGGTCCATCCTGGTACACCCCCTTATCAGTCTACATCAATTTCGTTGCTGTAGATCAGGAGGTCAGCTAGACAGAACTCATAGAATTTATTGTTTTTATAATGTGTAAGTTGCATTTAACTTGAGAGTGGTAACACCATTACGAAGTCGAGTATGCACTCGTCGGGCTGTTATATTATTATCATGTAAATACTTACCAATATACATAAAATCAGTTAGAAATATGTATGCGATAGTTTTATTTGTAACGCTTTAAAACCCTAAACGTCTTCCTCTCGTAACCACCATCTTCCTGCTGTGACTGTCTGTGATCTATTTAATGGCGCAATGTTATCATTATTTTAAAATCGTCACACGTGTTCCCGGGCCGTTAGAAAACACATTAAGTCTCAACTTTATGATCTGAGAGCTCAACCCTAATAAATAATCCTATTTCTTTAAAATTCTAAAACAATTTCAAACTCTCAGAAACCCATTAAGGCACTTATGCCAGTTTCTAACAATCGAACGCAATAAACTACGTCACTCAAGGAAGCAATAATTCTTGCAAATTCTAAGCAGCGGACGGATTGGCCGCATCTGGATACCATAACTGAGCCCAAGCGTACCCTTAGAATCCATTAAAAAAATGAGACAAAAGAACCAGCGATAAAACTATTCTGGGAAAGCGACGTGCTTGACAGGTTTAGACTAGGCTATATTAGTCTAGAATGAATGTAAGGCGCGTGAATCTCAGAGAGAGTTTGTGAACGAGTTAGTTTGGGAGCACGGTAGGAAGCGGTCGAGTTAGGCTAGGCTTTAGCAATGAGATTTATATATCTGTGAGAGTGTTGTTTAATACGTTAAATATTGTTAAGCGTGTAGCTTTAGACTAGACTATATTAGTCTAGAATGAATGTAAGTGGCATGTAAGGCGCGTGAATCTCAGAGAGTGAGTTTGTGGTCAGTCGGTTTGGGACGGTGAGGGACGACGGACGGAGTTGATAGCCCAGGCTAGTTAAGTTAGGCGAGATATTTTATTTTAAGCGAGAAAAAATAGTGTGATGAGCTGTCAGGGATGGTGCATGGAGAAACTGGTAATAGACGCAGTATTTTGTAAGTGAGTTGTATTCAAATTTGCCCCAAGGAATTACCTGGTAAGTGCCAACTTCAACCTTTAGTAATAGTGTGTACATTGTAGTAACGGAGATCTCGTTTTATTGGTCTCGCAGGTTGATTGTATATTATAAATTTTACCAAACAGATTGGTGATATAGCGGTGGTGCTATTAATGACCATTTATTTCAGAATGGCGTAACTACTTTTATGTGCTAATGACTGACTGACTTTATAATTCATGTAATTTTCTCTTGTATTGCGTGTCCCCTTCCTAATCCGTACCTAGGCAGATATTTGTCATTTACAGTTGGTTATAGGGAAACGGGGAAGGCCTCCTGCTAAACTTGACACTGAGCCATAAAGCTCTGACTTTTGACGACTGTTGACCTATTGACGCATCACTTTGGGAAGGCAGAACCGTAAACAACTCATTTCAATCAAACTAGGCTATAAAGCCGATCTACGTTTGCGTTATAAACCAACCATATGTTATTGATGATTTCTGTTTCCAAAAAGGCCTTGTAGCAGCAGCGGTGAGGTTTGTTGAAAACCAAGGTGTATGTATGGTAGATTGTGTTGAGGATTTTGATAATGAAAAACGATGCGTTAGGTTTAACGAGTAAAATAGGTGTATTGGCCATTTTGCTTACAACATTCGAGGATATGGGTGTGGGAACAATATTTTGAATTAAACCAATCACGGTCGAGAGATAGGTATGACGTAGCATGTCGTATTGTTTCCTGCCTCAAGATGTCGCTGTTGGTCCTTGAAATGCGTTTATGGAGCAAGAGATCACAACAGCCTCGCCACAGGACGTATTGCGTGAGGCTTGTTGTTTGTGCATTTCTGGGAGAGGGGTACGCTTCACACACTGTCACTAAAATGCATTGGTAGTCGTTCTAAGAACGCTAGGGACCGTGTCTCGTTAAAACCCACACCCGGCCGTTCTGTAGGCCTATTTATGAATCGTCACTATTTAGCGAGACACGAAATCTGGATGCACTGCATCCTCTAAATGGGGAAGAGTAAGGAAATGTGAAGTGACGAAATTCGACTTCGGCAGGCACCAAGAACGATCGCAATGAGTCTTGCTAGAGACTGAGTCAACGGTGCGCTTGTGCTATTCTTGTATATCTTAGAAAGGGGATAGACAGTCACAAGGGTGACTTTCACATGAGTACGTGTTTAAAACTACTCTAAAACTTGTCTTCCTCAATGACAGTTGACTTCACAGTACGCTGTATTAGGATTGTGGAAAACATTTAATTGCTGCTTAGGGAGCGTGCTCCGTTAGAATCGTACTAGTGTCCTCAGAGGTTCTATGCGTTAGGTCTAACAGAGCACGTACAATGAGGTAAACGTTATAAAACGGTTCCCCGTCTCACTAAAGTGGGTAAATAATAAACAGATAAGTTAACGTAGGTAGCTATAAATAATGAAATCAAGTGCAAGCGTAACGGTCCCTTCACCCCTCCACATAATTAAAACTTTATTGCAGATATTAGCCTTCACCTGTGAGGGAGGAGAATTATGTGTGTGTGTTTGTTGGTATGACTGAGTGGGCCTATCATTATAATATGTAGTTATCTTAGGTTGAGAGTGTTATTAAAATTCTTATAAATAATTAGACAGATACGTGTTGCTGGGGAGTTTGTTGCGCGACTTCTTCTCCCCAGCTCAAACACTAGGAAGTGGTGACGGGTGGGCTCTTTGGGGCTGTCTATAGACTTTCATCAGAGTTGATCCACAATTCTATTTAAATAATTATTCTTGGGTTTGATTCTATACCCTTATTTACTTAGTACTAATTCCTGAATCTAGATTTTCAACTCTGTTACTAATCACCCGTGACTATTGTATCCTTGATCTCAGATTGGTAATTCGGTCAGATTGACATGAACACGTGTCTTACAGATATGCTTGTTGTGCAACGGGTGTGCAACTTCCAGGGGCTTGGGTGACCACATCTATCTCATATTCAGTCCAAGGACTGATAGGGACCATGTCTCCAAAAAGAGCATGATGATGACGATTTGCCGCAAGAACTAACCGCTCCGTTGCAGACAAGAACCGTCGCACGGTTGCTGCAGGGAAAGCCGCTTCGTCACGTTTCTCAGTTCGAAACAATCTATCCGTATTTTCTATCAATTTTACAGTACCCGGCGATAAATATTGCACATCGACCTTTGGAAAGAGACAATCGGCTAATTTCGGCTTCGTAGAGCGTTATCTCTGTCGCACACTACCTATGTGACGTTTTGTCAGTCGTTGTTCAAGTGCGATAGAGTGCGGTCGCGTCCAATTCAAAATATATATTTAGAGTTGTTAACACCCCCAAATTTAAATAATTTTAAGTTGCACTATGGCATCTTTAGGAAAAAGAGGGAAACCTTTACGAGGTCAGTCAAGCGAAATTATCTACAATGTTTATAAATATTTTGGGACCGAAGCTGTAATTGTGAATTAGAATTATTATTATTTTTATTACAATGTCTCATTCTAACAATCGGTATAATGGTGTTTATTATGTACACTACAGCTGTAATTTTCCAAAATAATTAAATACGTACACATAATGTGAACATGTTTTTTTTTTCATTTTATTTTACCCCAACCTAAACCCATCACTTATAGAAAAATTGGTGTATTTTATACAAAGAATAAAAAGAATTATCAAAAGAAGCAAATCATAATTGTTTTAACAGCTCCTGATACCGGACTGTTTGTATTTCGTGCGACAGAGATAACGCTCTACGAATCCGAAATTAGCCGATTGTCTCTTTCCAAAGGTCGATGTGCAATATTTATCGCCGGGTTCTGTACACCAGTGTAATGGGGTTAAAAACTGAAAGCTCGTCATAGGTGGCAGCATAGTTCAACGTCTAGAAATCACCATTGTTTTGTTTGTTTACTTGTGTGTCGATCACAAATTAAACGTAAACTAAATAATTATGTATGAGACTTGAAGTGTGGCACTATTAGAAGACGAGCTCTCTCCGATGGGTTATTTTTTTCATTTCAGGGGCCTATTTCACTATATGACAACTTAACGATTCATTACTCCGAAACCACGTCAATTTCTTAGATCACACACGACATCTGCTAATAACGTATTCTTTATGACACAGTGAAGGAAACCGCGCAAAACTGTCAAAATTCCACGCTTGACAACCGTTAGGAATCGTTGTAGTTTCGATTATAGGAAGATTGTGTTGCGGTCAAATTCAGCAAAACTTGTATTGAAGAAGGTAAGAAACTATTGTATTTCGTAATACATGCACAAAGGACATTGTAGCTTTATGTAAAAATAATTATGCATGCACCCACAAGCAGAATATTTAGGGTTACATTGCGCGCACCCGTATTCAGCGATTTTGTCACACCAAAAATAACAGTAATTTCTCAGCAATAAATTTGCTCAGTGTTACTTAGTTTGATGTGCAGAACACATATATAACGGAACGGTCATGTGATGGATATACCTTGAAATGATACAAATTAGATTAACTTAATCATACACATCTAATGTTCGTAAAAATATATTACATTACTACTAATTCGGCCATCCACGGATTTTTTTTACAGCAAATATAAAATTTGATTAATTGTGCATATTTTACACTATTCACTACGTTATTCATCTATTTCACTGATTTGACACAATTCGAATAAAATAACTTAAAATATCTTTATTTCTCTCTCTCCTGACCAGACCCGACCCAGACTGCAAAGAATCGCCTCGTCGCCCGCTTTTGTTCCTCACCGCAGCGCGATTGTTGAAGTAGGAGCCGTGGGAAATAATTATACAATAATTCAAGTAGTCAAACATACAAACACAGCAATAACGTATTATTGTGTGGACCTACATATGTTTGACCAATGGCCGTTGCACTCAAACAACTCATCACCAACTCGACTCAAAGTAAACCATTCGAATGTGAACCTTACCTATATCAAGTCACGTACAGAGACATTTCCAAAAGCATGTGATAGTAGTTGTCGACGCGTTTTTAATGACACCAGAGATGTTGTTGTACGTGTCGCGATATAGAGAGAGAGCTCACGTGTCAATGGTTTGCTTTGAGTTGAATTGGTGTTGAGTCTTTAAGGAGTGCTACGGCCATCACTTGACTATTGTATCTCCTCGTACTGGTTTTCCGACTCCGCGGCCTCTCGCTCATTTATAGAGCGAAATACGGACAAGAGGTTCAGGTAGAACACCGTATTTGGCTGAAAGTAAAAACGGACTATTAGTTAACAGTTCCTTAAAAGTATACAGTAACATTTTATAGAAATTATTACTAAAAACTTACGTCAGGTCTCGTCGGTGGTACTGGTGGCAATTCTTGCGAACTCGATTTTCTACAGCAGCAACGATTCTTTACTGAAAAATATAATATTATCACCAATACTATAAATGATGCACCACCCACAGCTGACAAACAGTATCCAAGAGCGTCAGTAGACGATTGAACTGAAAAACAAAGTATGGATTAATTTATTAAACAGTAAAACAAAAAAAAAAATAGACGCAATTCGAGTCCGAGCCGTTTATTTTCGTGAAAACGTTTGATCACAACTGTAACCTAACCTAACCTAGTGAAAGAAGTTCCCATAGTAAACCATAATCAAACCAATCTGACTTAACGATGGGATTCTCTGGTGCAGCCCAGTCTAACGAGCACAGTTTCGTGTTGTGCGACCGAAGCGACTCAGTAGTCGTGGTAATCCCCACGGTGAAGCGAAGAAGAACCCCAAGGTGGGGCCGCTCGTCAGGGCTTTTGCCTCCAAGCCGACGACGTAGCAGTCAAAAAGTAGGTTGCGGTGAGGCGCATCGCAGCTGAGGCGGGCCGCGATGTCGAATGGGAGGCATCGCGGCTGAGGGTTACAGGCTGCGGTGGAGGAGGAGTGCGCGCACTGCTGAGTAGCGCTCTTCCGCGTTTGATGGCGGACGCGGTGGGGCCGCAGGAGAGGAGGAGTGTCGGTATAGCATTGGCCGCTCTCCCTAGCCCCTGCGGCCAAAAAGTGGTAGGTGGCGGGGCCACTGTGCTGACCCGTCGCAGGGGGACCGTATACTATTTGGTTCCTGGGGTGGTTACGGCTTGCCATGTGTCCTGGTGCGCGGGTGATAAGGGTTATTCCCCTCCAAGGAGGGTCCGGTGACGGACAACCGCGGTGGGTTCGCGGATGGCTTGTGCTTTTCCGTGTTCCAGCCTCATGCGGTACTGGAGGACACCGTGGAGTTTTAGGGGTTACAGTCCCACATAACTGCGCTATCTCCCCGTGGTAGCGCAGTAGCCATTTCTTCACGTTAAAAAAAAAATCCTGGGTCGACGGCACGTTGTGTTCCACGCGCGCCGTCAGAGATGTCAGCAACAACTGGTGGGGTCCGCAAGAGCCGATGCCTGCCAGGGCTGCGGGTTGTTCGAAAGAGATACCGCGGCCCCTGGCACACAAGCAACTGAGGGAACACGGGCGGGTTTTAGTCAGTAAAAATCTGACACGCCCTCCTGCTCCATCCAGAGCGGCAGAAGTCATTTGATGATTTCCCACCCAGAAATATAAAAAAACCCCCAACAAGACAAGCGAGTGCAACATACAAGCATATTCTAAAATCGAGCGAGCGAAGCGAGCTCACCTTCTTCACCAATCAGATTTCAAACCAGACAAGTGAGCGGAGCAAGCCTTCTCTACAAGAGCGAGAGGAGAACTTACTTATTCTTCTCTCGAGACCAGCGTGTGGAGTAAGCCTACCCTCGCCACGAGTGAACAAAGGGCTACAATAGCGTTCACTATTTTCTGAAGTGTTCACGCTTCGTTCGCTCGTAGTTAAAGTAGGCTCGCTTCGCCCGCTCTTTCCATGTAAAAGCTTGCAAAACCCACTCTTAGGGTAGTTAAGCTTGCGCCAAGGTGTTAAGTTGAGCGAGCACCAGCCCGTGAGACCAGCACGTGAAGCAGATCCATTAGGATCTGCTTCACGTGCTGGTCTTATGATGAGGCTCGCTTCGCTCGCTCTTGTCACGTACAAGTGCGCTTGGCTCACTCTGCTGGCTCATTGCTTATGTATGCGTGCTCTGCTACCATCTCATCATCTGTGTCATTCGCTAGCTTCGCAATAAACTGAACTCGCTTCGTTTGGTTTTTATTATGAGAGAGCTCGCATTGCTCGCTCTTGTGTAAGCACGCTCGGCTCACTTCTGTAGAGGATGAGCTCGCTACAGTCGGTAGTATTAAGTGTTAGCTTATCTTGTCAGTAAGCGCGCTCTCCTCATTGGTGTCACAGTGTCACTCGCTATCTCGTGTACGCGCTCGATTTTTATCGCTCTTCTATTAGAGAAACGCGCTTAACTTGCTCGACTCGTAAGATGTTTTCACAGTTCAAACCTAACCTGCATTACCAAGGACTGGTATAAGTGAGCTGTAATAATACCTGACCGTACAAGCCTTTTACCAGTAACTGACTGTGATACGCTCTCTTCGCTTAGTTAGATCGAGCCCGGATATTACGGTTTCAATCTAACCTCACCTATATACATAGAAAGGAGGGGTCCCTGTATTCTATCTACTGCCATTGAAATATCCGAATTTTCTCGTAATGCTCACGCATAATTACTTGCACGGCGCCACCGATTGATAAATATCGCCGGATTTTGATTTTTTTTTTATTCAGTTTTCCAGTGCTAACCTGGCTTTTGTGTTTGATTAAGTTTGGTAAAGTTTCTTTGGTGGTCTTTTTTTTACAATTAAGAAAATATACTGATACAGTCGATATGACGCGAAATATGTTTTTATATAGAGTTTTGTAACAAATATTCTCATGGTTCCCGATACTGCTGTAGCCATTGTACCTAACCGATATAGTTGGCTCATTGCATTTCTTATTGAAATAAGATTTCTCCAATTATTATGTTTTTCTGTTCTGAGCAGATTTACAGCCAATATTAGACGACATCTTAAACTATTTACAACAGATTTTCTTACGGCTTCAGTCATTACCGTAGCTATTGTATCTGCTCGGCACTAGAATTTTTGGCTCATTGCATTCCTTTTGATGCAAGCTTTCTTCGGTTGGGTTTTTTTTTTTTTTTCATTTCGGAGCGTAGTTACGGCTGATATGAGAAGATATAACACGAAGTTAATTTGCTATTGCTAAATTCATATTAATTTTTAACCATATTTTGACCAATAATTTTATTGTTTCTCTCCGTGCCTTGGCAGTGCTTTGTCAATTCTCGACCACGACATCAAAATCAGTGTTCTAACTAAACGCGTTTAGTTACTCGCGGACTATCCGTCCGCTTACCGGCCCATCGTGCTGCTCGACGAGGTGGGCAAGCTCTTTGAAAGAGTCATTGCAGACCGCCTCGTCGGGCGGCTGGTGCGGGTGGGGCCGGATTTGGCGGAGAGCCAGTTTGGTTTCCGCAGGGGGCGCTCCACGGTGGACGCCATCATGCCCGTGCGACCCCTCAAGACGGGGGATGCTGTGGCCTGGGGTGGGGTCGTCTTGGCGGTGTCTCTGGACATCGCCAATGCCTTCAACACCCTGCCCTGGAGTTGCATAAGGGAGGCACTCCGGTATCACCGGATGCCGACCTACCTCTGTCGTGTGGTCGAGGCCTATTTGACGGACAGGGCCGTCATCTACCCCGGTCACCTAGGAGAGTGGAACCGGAGAGAGATGTCGTGTGGTGTCCCACAGGGATCGGTCCTGGGGCCGCATCTGTGGGACATCGGATACGACTGGGTGCTGCGCGCCGACCTCCCTAGCGGCGTCAGCGTAATTTGCTACGCTGACGACACGCTGTTCCTGGCGCAAGGGAGGTCGTACCAGGTGGCGGCCGACTTAGGGACACACGGGGTTGCGACAATCGTAGATAGGATCCGGCAACTGGGACTCGAGGTGGCCTTGTACAAGTCCGAGGCCATGTGGTTTCACGGTCCTCGGAATGCGCCACTGACGGGTTCCCAGATAACGGTGGGAGGGGTTCACATCGGCGTCGAGTCGACGATGAAGTACCTAGGACTCGTCCTCGACAGCCGGTGGAATTTCGCGGAGCACTTCCGACGTTTGGCTCCCAGACTGGAGCGGGCCGGGGCTGCCTTGAAGCGGCTCCTGCCCATTCTAGGGGGGCCAAACGCCTCCTGCCGGAGGCTCTACGCGGGGGTCGTGCGGGCCATGGCCCTATACGGGGCGCCGGTGTGGGCGCCTACATTGAGGCGCCAACCAGCACGCCGGTTGAAGGCGGCCCATAGGGTCATGGCCATCCGGATGATCCGGGGATACCGCACGATCTCCGGTGAGGCGGCGGGGCTCCTTGCCGGATTACCGCCATGGGACCTGGAGGCAAACGTCCTCGCGCTCACTTGGGAGTGACGCGAGGAGGCCAAACGCCGGGGCGCAACTCCGCTGCCGCGGGAAATCGCGGCACGGCGGACAGAGCTCCAGCAGGATCTCATGGCGACGTGGAAAGTGCGATTGTCGCAACCCAGTGCTGGGCACGCCGCGATTGCGGCGGTAAGTCCCCTCTTTGAGGAGTGGCTTGAGAGGCGGCATGGCGTCCTCACCTTCCGCCTGACACAGGTCCTCACCGGACACGGTTGTTTCGGGAGGTTCCTGTTTCTGATAGGGCGGGAGGAAACGCCCGGGTGTTTCCATTGCGAAGATCGCCCTGAGGACACGGTGGAGCATACGGTGGAGGTCTGCCCGGCTTGGGCGGAGCATCGCCGTGTCCTCGTGGAGGTGATCGGCGGCGGCGATCTCTCGCGTCCGACCCTGGTCCAGGCCATGGTACGGAGCGAGAGGGCATGGCTAGCAGTCGCCTCCTTCAGCGAAGCAGTTATGCTCGCAAAAAGGGAGGCGGCGCACGTGAGGGAGATGCAGTACATGCGCCCTCACAGCCGTGGCCTTCGCAGGAGACGCCCTGGGCTTCGGGAATCCCAGGCTGATTCCCGGCCACCGTAGGCGCGGGCTTGCGGACGGCGAGTAATGGGTAGCTCGCTGTCCGGTAAGGACCAAGCCCGGGTCGACGGCGCGTTGTGTTCCACGCGCGCCTCAAAGAGATGTCATCAGCAACTGATGGGGCCCGCAAGGGCTGATGCCTGCCAGGGGTGCGGGTTGTTCGAAAGAGATACCGCTGCCCCTGGCACACAGGCAAGTGAGGGAACACGGGTGGGTTTTAGTCAGTAAAAGTCTGACACGCCCTCCCGCTCCACCCAGAGCGGGAGAAGTTATTTGATGATTTCCCACCCAGAAAAAAAAAAAAACTAAACGCGTTTTTGCGCTATATGAATTGAAATCTCGACTAATAGTGATAAATAGAGGATCGCGCGCATGCGGATGAACAAGCAGTGTTTTTTCAAATTTTATAACCTACCTTTTCAATGCTCAACCATTACTCTTGTACTAAAACTCTGGTAGTTATTAGCAGTTAAAATCTTACATGTTTTTGTCGATTCCCCATATTGAAACTTACCATCAGTACTCAGAGCGAACCGACGTCTTCACGTTAAAATACAACTTACTTATTGCCGGGACTGCTACAGTGTCGGTGGTAGTAATGACGGTAGTCAGGGCGGTAACAGGAGGGGCAGTAGTAGTGGCGGTAGTAGTCTGAACTCTCTTGCGGAGGATTACTCTGATCTCTCTAACCACTTTGTATTCATTACTAGCCACATCTAATTGCCGTTTTAAATAACATACGATTTGAGTCTCAGCTTCTTTACCAGTTCCGTGAAATGTTTTAAAAAAAGCGCAGCCTTCTGTGTTGCATTTATCTGAATGAAAAAGAATAAATTGTGTCTTAAATACGGTCCAACATTATTTCATAGCTTCAGAAATGCTTCATTCAAAAAGCTGTTAATGCTCTTCGCGTTCAGTACAATAATGCATTCAGGATGCTGTTGGGGCGGCCACGCTTTTGTAGTGCTTCGGGTATCTTCGTGGATGCCAAAACTGGCAGCTTCGCTGCAATCAGGCGCAAGCTTGCAGCATCTCTGCTGCGCAGGTGCGTGCCATCTCCAACAATCTCCTGGTTATCATTGCTAGCAAGTTGGATTGTCCCATTTCCCGCTTTTTAAGCCAGCTACATGTACCTGCTAATATACAGTTCGTTTGCGTTAAGAATGCAGTGAGTCATCAGTGCAACTGCAAGATAAAGGTGTATTCACAGTGGTGTTAAATTCAAACAAATTATATTTAAAAAAATTAAGTTTAATGAATAGATTTGATTGTAATTTGAAAAGATTTGATTGGTTAGGGGATGCGGCTAAGCCGACGCATAATGATGACTCACTGCATTCTTAACGCGAATGTACTTTACTTGTTTAGACGTAGTTTTTTTTTCAAATATTACTAACATAGCTTGTAAGAAAATTGTTACTAATATTATGAGCCCCTGGGTACTTGAAAATAAATGTTTTATTTTTATTATTATTTAATAAGCGTTTTTATTTTATTTTATTATAGTGTGTGTCGTTGTCATTTCGATCACACGGTCCGTGAACCATATCAATAAAAACTTACATCCTTAACCGTGTGAGGTTCGCTTGTGATAAATTATAAATGATTGTATTTGGGTAAATAGTTTGTAGAAACACTTTTACACGTCAATCAGCTTTTAAAACTAGATGAAGTCGGCGTTTTCTAGCTGACTACTCTGGCTAGAAAGGCCGAAACAAATTAGAGTTCACAGTATCTTTTAAAGTCCAGATATAATTTTGGTCAGATCGTGTGAAGACCATGTGGATTGGTGTTCGAAATGGTCTATTGAGGATAGAACCGCACAGATTGAGAAGACCTGTCCATTCAGTGCACGCATTTGGGTATCAGTATTCTTGCAACTCAACTCAGAACTTAAGGTGTCTCGGACAAGTATTTGGGAAAAACCTCTGTGACATGCAGGTAGACAAAAGAGTGATCTTATTAAGCCGGGTACAGACGAAAGAACACGAACATTGTGAACACATATATTCGGTTTTTGTGGTCACTGTTTGATGTCCGATAATCAAATAAGCGCAATTGTTGCGTTGTTGTGCAATTCAACGAGGTTCATTAGTGTTAACGCGGCTTAAGGTTGTATTTTACCTTTTCAGGGAATCTACAAAATTTTGTAAATCAACAACGTAATTTTTTTTTAATTGTTTCAATCAATCGATCAACCCAGCCTATAGCAGTCCACTGCTGGACATAGGACTCTCCCAGGCTATGACATAACACCATGTTCTGCGCCTTTCACATCCAGTCTGTCCCAGCCACTTTCTTAAGGTCGTCGGTTCATCTAACTGGAGGGCGTCCCACGCTACGCTTGCTGATACACGGTCTCCACTCCAGGGCATAAATTGCTTAACAAATACAAAATCAAAACTTACCAGAATCATTAAATTTTAGGTATATATCTAGTCCTGGCCTTGTAATGAGAAGAGGGCCACATTTTTTAACTGCAATGTCTCGCCATCAATAAATTCATAGTAAATAACTTTGAGTTTGTAAATAAAATTATCACTATAGAGTTCCATCACTGTACCGTTTCCAGGTAATTCCATGTGTAATGGATATGGATCTGAAAGACATGTAATGTTACTCGTATGTGAACATGACGCATCGGCAATGGATCTTGCAGGAGTTTCCTTACCTTCGCCTGCTTTCCCTGAAGCGCGAAGCAGAGTTATTTCCACAGCTCACAAACATTTCGTCAGTTAAGTCTAAGTTCCAAATAATAGGGGGCAAGTCTGTTGCCAACAACCGGCCACCAAGACATATAGGGCTAATACTGAGAAATACCCGATTGAAAATCAAATCCAGGACCAATAACTCGTAATCAACACTGCTATACTGTCAAACGGCCTTTTGCTAGCTTATGACTAAGCCGAAGTTTAAGCAACGCCGATTATGCTAAGCTTCAAAATAAGCTTGATAAATTGTATTATACAATTTGTTACCAAAATTTTAGAGAAAAGTACTATTGTGTAGATGTTAATGGTGTGAAATCTTCCAGGCTACCAGTTCAGTTAGGTGCATCTCAAGGCTCAATACTGGGTCCATTCTTGTTCTTAGTATATAAATGACTTGGCATTCTATTTAAAGGGTATCTGTGACTTTGTACTGTTTTCTGATTTACCTGTCTTAGCTTTAAACTAGATAGGAATAGACAAGATTTTGACTACTTAAACAGTGCAAACTCAATGGTTACAGATTGTTTTACCACAAATAACCTAGTTCTCAATGCCAAGAAAACGAAATGTTACCGAATGTTAGGAAACTAGGACCCAACATCGTCTTAGATAATGAGGAACTTGAAACTATAGACTCGGCAGTTTTTCTGGGCATAACAATAATTGCCAAACTTTAGCGGGGTTAACATTTATGTATATCAAGGGTTAGTTCGTCCGCCTACACCGTCAGGGAAGTAAGACAATACACGTTGATACACTGATACTGGTCCACAGTTGTTATTGTCACATATTCGATAAATTTATTGGCCTCTAGGTGGCAGAAACTTGTCTAGGTTTGTCGTGAATAAATGTCCTAAATGTTTCAGACATAAGGCTCAGAGTGTACAGCCTATAATGGGTCAACTACCTAGTTCGAGAACGAATCTTGAGTTTCCTTTCTTAAATAGTTATGTTGACTATGCTGGGCCAGTATTGGTGGCCAATCGTAAAGGCCGAGGATGCAAACTTACAAAGTCCTATATGTGCATCTTTGTTTGCTCGGCAGTGAAAGCTGTACATTTGGAGCTCGTCACTGACCTCACCACTGAGGCCGACATGGCCGCTCTAAATCGTTTCGTGGCAAGCCTCGAAGCATCACGTCCGATAACGGGACTAATTTTGTAGGCGCATCAAACGATGTGTGTGTGTGTGTGTGTGTGTGTGTGTGTGTGTGTGTGTGTGTGTGTGAGGGTGTGTGTGTGTGTCAAAGTCAAAGTCAAAGCATTTATTTCAAATAGGCACATATAAGGCACTTTTGAACGTCAACATTTACATTAAAATAGAATTGATTCTAGTCGCCCCTTCCAAAATGTAGTTTCGTATGGAGAAGAATGGGCAAGAAACTCCACCGTTACTCTTTTAAAATGATATAACTACAATATTTAACATACATTCATTGTATAATTATGTGTGAAAACGATGCATCCAGAACAAAATTACTGTACCAAAATAGGTAAAAATAATGAAATTGAATCAATTACAGATAAATTAATGTTATGATAGATACATGGTGCCCACACATTTACAAACATTGTAAAAGTAAATATACAATTTTCCTAGAATATTAACAAGTATGTAATCAGTCAGTGTGTGTGTGTGTGCGTGTGTGTGTGCGTGTGCGTGTGTGCGTGTGTGCGTGTGGGTGTGTGTGAAAATTCCAGAGGTGAAGTAAAGCCGGGGTCCTTAGTCCTGATAAAGGACAAAACCACGCCACCTGTGGTGTGCTGTGGTCCCTGGGCCGGGTCACGAAGACCTATCCCGGCGTCGACGGAGTCACGAGAGTGGCCGAACTGAAGACGAAGCGGGGCACCATTCGTCGTGCCTTCAACTGCATCTGCCCCCTTCCAGTCGTAAATTGAAGACTTCCCTTCAACCCGGGGAATATGTCGGCGCACCACATATACGTGTGATCAACGGCGGAAAGGCGCGGGGTGTCGGGGTACCGAAGCCGGACAAGATGACCGCTGCGATGATTGATTGATTGGTTGATTGATTCACTGATGGAATGATTGATCGTCTTCTCGTCCCAAATACCGCAGTGTCTCAAGACGAAAGTATTTGACCAGTGTGTGTTGCCAGTGATGACCTATGGTGCAGAAACGTAGGCGCTCACAATGGGCCTTATCAGAAGGCTTAAAGTCACCCAAAGAGCAATGGAGAGGGCTATGCTCGGTGTTTCCCTACGCGATCGAATCAGGAATGAAAAGATAAGCAGGAGAACCAAGGTAACCGACATAGCTCGAAGAATTGGCAAACTTAAGTGGGCAGGGCACATTGCTCGCAGAACAGATGGCCGATGGGGCCGAAAGGTTCTGGAGTGGCGACCGCGAACCGGAAGACGAAGAGTGGGAAGGCCTCCTACAAGGTGGACCGATAACTATGTTAATTTGACACCTTTTGTCTGAAGACGAAATTTCTCCAATATTTAAAATAAAGCCAATCCAAGTTTCACGAGACGAATCTAGTACTCGTTTCGACAGTTTTCCTCGTGTGTAGAAACACAAGTTATGTGCTACCATTTAAATAAAATTATGATGGAGAAAATCGAAGGTAGATTGAATCCTTAAACAAATCAGTTAAAAACGCTCAAGATATAATCAATTTCAAATTTCTTGTTGATCTTGGTCACCAAAACTAAATGATCGTCTCTGTTGTTCTTTTATAGTAATTTTTGGTCTTTCTTGTGTACAGACGCCAGCCAGCACATCAAGCTAAACTGTAAAATTTTCTCAATTGAACATGAACCTTAAACGTATGTTGTAAAGTTGAAAATCTATCAAAGAAATTTGACAGATTGGGGTAGCATGATGTGCTGGCGTCTGTACACTATTAGTTTCTGCTGTTTTTTTTTTAAATAATGTTTTTCTTTTCTTTTTCCGAATTCTGTTTGTTGATTTTTACTAGCTAGGTTTTCTTTTTCAGTGTCACTCTCACTCGATGGTCTGTAAAAGTCCGTTGAGAGAGAAAAATCTTCATTTTCCGATTTGTCATCATAACGAATTGAGTCTTTCCTTTTACGTGTTCTGCGTTCCCGTTTAATCCGATTAAGACCTACGTCTTTGTTTGTCTTCGCTTCATAATCATCATCAGAAGAACTAATTTCAGATGTCAGTGATAGTTCTTCGGACGAGTCGTAAAAATCCTTATCAATAATATGGAACAATAAATGTTTTCTAACTTGGTTTTTGAATTCGTCTCATGAAACTTGGATCCGGGGCTTTATTTTAAATATTGGAATCCGGCTTGTTCGGGAGGCTGGAAGTCGTCAAACCTGCGCGCGAGACGGTTCATGATGACTCTCGAAAACAGCTTGTAGACATGGCTCAGAAGTGAAATGGGCCTATATGATGATGATGATGATGATTGGACTCCCTTTTCCGCACGTAGACTCCCACTCGGTCCGTTGTGCGTGGGGATTCTGGCTAACAGAGCCAGCCTAGCTCCGCCCAGAAGCTCAGAAGTTTCCTGGGGGCTTCGCAGGCTTCGCGGAGCGACCTCACTGTTCCGAGGATTTCTTCACGTTGAGTAGCCACAGCCTCGCAGTCCAGGATGACGTGGGTGGCTGATTCCTCGGCGTCCAGGCAGCCCCTGCAAAGCGGGCTGTCTGTGGCGCCTATGTTATAAAGATGTTTGTTAAGGTGGTTGTGGCCCGTAATTGTTCCTATGATTATTCTAAGGTTATTTCTGCTCAGGCTAAGAAGTTTTTTGGTTAATCGCGGGTTTACAGTTGGTAAAGCCAATTTTGACTGTCTACAGTCTGTTGCCCGTGACCATCTGTTGTTATGAAGTTCGGTTGATCTTTGGCGAATCCACGCAAGAAGTTGTGAGAAAGGCAGGGGGAGAAGTGGGTACGGGCCTAGCACTTTCATATCGGAGCCTCTCTTCGCAAGTTCATCGGCGGCATCATTACCTAAGGATTCACTATGCCCCTTGATCCACTGGAGTGTAATACGATTGGACGTCGATAAACTCTCCAGAGCTTGATGGCACTCAAAGATTAGTTTGTTATTGGTTTGTTTGTTTGCTAGAGCTTTGAGCACAGATAGGCTGTCGGATACGAATTTAACGCCGTAATTCCGGATGCCTAAGCGCTTTACTGCTGCTGCGGCTTGTGTTAAGGCAACACATTCGCATTGAAAGATTGAGCTGTGTGTGCCTAGCGGTATGTGAAAGTTAATGTTGAGGTCAAGGGAATGTGCGCCAGCACCTGAACCGGTTTGTGTTTTTGAGCCGTCTGTATAGATGCGCACTTCCTTGGCTCCTGACTGATCCCTCTTCTCCTCTATTATTTGTATGGTATAGTTTTTGTTGAACATAGGTTGGTTTGGTGTTCTATCACACGGGGCAACGATGAGCGGCTGGTACTCAATCGCCCGATCCAGGATGTTAGCGTGTGGACTGGTTAAATTCTTGCCCCATATGCCGATGCATTAATCTGATGGCAGCCAAAGCCGCCTCCTGCTGTATGTACAGGTCAAGGGGAGTTAATTGAAGGGCTACCTCCATGGCTGCTGTTGGGGTGGTTCTCATGCAGCCAGTGGTGGCTGAGCAGGCCAGTCGTTGAAAGCGTTGCAGTCTAGCGATGGTGGTCGAGAGCTCAGTCCTCGTCCACCAAACCAGAGCGCCATACGCCAACATTGGCCTGATCACCGCTTTGTATAGCCACAGAGTAATCTTCGGAGAGAGCCCCCAAGTTTTTCCTAGCATTTTTTTACATTGGTATAGTGCAATTGTGCTTTTATTCAGTTTGTAGTCAAGATGCTTATTCCAGAGCAGTTTGCTGTCAAGGATCACCCCCAAGTACTTGACTTCGTCTGTAAGTGTTAATTCTGTGTTGAAAAGTTTTGGAAGCCTATGGGGTCCCATGGTTCTTTTGTTGGTGAACATTATAAGTTCTGTTTTCAAGGGGTTAACCGATAGTTCGTGTTTCGTGCACCAACTCTCGATTATTTTGAAGGCTCTTCTCATGAGATCGCACAAGATGCCCTCAAATTTCCCCGAGATTAAAATTGCTAAGTCATCCGCGTATCCCACCGAGTACAGACTGCTAGCGTTGAGC
This sequence comes from Polymixis lichenea, assembly GCA_949091785.1. Taxonomy (NCBI): domain Eukaryota; kingdom Metazoa; phylum Arthropoda; class Insecta; order Lepidoptera; family Noctuidae; genus Polymixis; species Polymixis lichenea. Next base: position 10,072,110 of record OX420959.1, read on the forward strand.
TCTGCGATGAGCTCATTTACGACTAAATTCCACAGTAGTGGTGACAGCACCCCACCCTGTGGGCAGCCTCTACTCACGATACCTCGTGTGGTGGTGTTCACGGTAAATTGAATAGCACGGTATTTTAACATGTTATTAATCCATTCTATGAGTGTTCGCGCAACACCGTGCGTGGCAAGTGCCTGCTCGATGCTGACGAAGTTAGTTTTGTCAAAAGCACCTTCTATATCAATGAAGGCGCCTAGGGTTGGGGTTTTAGCTTTAAGAGCATTTCCTATGCGTGATACTACGCTATGGAGTGCTGATTCAGTTGATTTGCCTGCACAGTAGGCGTGTTGATTAGGATGTAAGGGTCTTTGTACCGAAATTTGGGACCTAATCTTCCTATCCCCCAGCCTCTCCAGTGTCTTCAGGAAGAACGAGGAGAGGCTTATGGGTCTAAAGGACTTGGGTTGGGTGTAGTCACCCCTACCTGGTTTCGGTATGAAGATTATTTTCACCTCTCGCCAGTTCAAGGGGATGTAACGGTGGGCCAGGCAGGCCCGAAACACCTTAACGAGGTGATCAGCCAGTAGATCCTGACTCCACCTGAGCAGAGCTGGGAAAATACCGTCCAGCCCTGCTGCCTTGAAAGGTAAGAAGGTGTTGATTGCCCATGTTAATTTGTCTTTGTCAATTACTTCTAACGCCACCTCCCAATCCAAGCTACTAGTGACCCTAAATGGGCCTATAATTCTTAAGAAGGGTATTGTCACCCTTCTTAAAGAAAAGTAGCACCACACCTCTGTTCCATACCTGTGGCGTTTTTCCCTCGAGTAAAACGGTATCAAACAGCTTCTGGAGGGCTTTAAGTACGGGTTCTCCACCGGCCTTCAGGAGTTCGGCCGTAATTCCGTCATCACCATGCCTTGTCTTGTTGTTTTTAAGCTGTTTCAGAGCCATCCTAATCTCGAACAAGCTAACGTCCGGGAGTCTTGGGTCGTTTGCCAGATTCGTTCAAATCGTTTCGAATAATACTATTATTATCATATAATAGCTATGTCTTGGTGGTTCCTTGACAGGCTCGAATATTAAAAAAAAAAAAATCTGTCAACATTTGAGGACTGATAATAAAGAGACCAATAAAAGTGGTTATTATCTCAGCATTACTATGTAAACCTAATGCGTATGCCAAATTTGTAGACGATGCTATCGACTGTTGAGGAGATTCCTCATGAAGAAACATGTGAATGGTTATGTACGCCGTGAGGGGACGCCATTTTTTTTTTTGCGTGGGAAATCATCAAATGACTTTTCCCGCTCAGAGCGGGAGGGCGTATCAGACTTTTACTGACTAAAACCCACTCGTGTTCCTTCAGTCAACCTAGCTGCAGCATCAGCAAAAACTAGTAATTATTTTGGTGTTACTAGATAAACATGACGCAAGTGCCAAATTTGAAGACGGTGCTAGCAACTGTTGAGGATATCCCTCATGAAGAAATGACCTTGGTTGCAGCATTAGCACAAACTAGTAATTATTTTGGTGTACTGCCTCTTTCCAGAATTGATCGATCCAGAATTCAAAATATATATAGAATCACGAGAACATTCTTCACATTGTCATAATAATATAATGAAAACAAAGAATTGATTTTAAAAAAAGTTTTTTTCGTTACTTTTATCAATTTTTATCATTTACTAGCTCCTAGCCCGGCTTCCTAAATGCATAACACACTTGGAATGGCAATCCTTTCCAATTTGGTAGTCCAACAATATCAATTGCATTGTTTTTGTTGGCGTGCAAACTATTCTTTTAAACATTTATGAAGTAATGAATATTGTATAAGTGTATTGGCCCAGTGTGTGTGACAAATAAACGCATTTTCATTCTTCTTTCTTTGCTTTCTTGTTTTCGAGAACCCACTTGCATTTGATACATAACAAATTTTGTATAAATATGAAATACTAAATAAAAAGCTTAAGAACAACAAGGCACCGGGCGATGACGGAATAACGACAGAGCTCCATATAGCGGGCGGGGCTCCAGTCCTAAGAGAGCTAGCGAGTCTCTTCAACTCTGTCATCCAAGAGGGTACAACGCCCGAGGCGTGGAGCAGAGGTGCGGTGATTCTGTTCTTCAAAAAGGGGTGACAAAGCCTTGTTGAAGAACTATAGACCCATTTCACTTCTGAGCCACGTCTACAAGCTGTTCTCGAGGGTCATCACGAATCGTCTCGCCAGAAGACTTGACGAGTTCCAGCCGCCAGAACAAGCCGGTTTTCGAAAAGGCTTCAGTACCGTAGACCACATCCATACTGTTCGGCAAATTGTACAGAAGACAGAAGAGTACAACCAACCGCTGTGTATGGCATTTGTGGACTACGAGAAAGCCTTCGACTCCATCGAAATATGGGCAGTTCTGGCCTCTCTGCAACGATGTCGAATTGACTGGCGCTATATCGAGGTGTTGAGATGTTTGTATGACGCCACTACGATGACTGTCCAGATCCAGGATAGGGAAACAAGTCCCATCCAACTGCTCAGAGGGGTGCGACAGGGATGTTATATCCCCGAAACTGTTCACCAACGCGTTGGAGGACATCTTTAAGACGTTGGACTGGACTGGATAGGGTATCAATATCAACGGCGAACACACCTTCGGTTTTAGTATTGAGTAGGACATACAAGAGGCGGTACATTTGTCCCGTACATGACGTCAAAATGTAAGAGCGGCTCGGCATTTTATAATGCACTACTTCAAATTTTATGTCGCGGCAGTCGCGAGGTCGCATTACTTACTCTCCATCTCCGTCAAACTGTAGGATGAGGACAGAGACGGAGCGAGATGCATGCTACAAATTACGTCATTCTACACTGAACATTACATGACTGCGTTTCGAGTCTCGGGCGAAAGGGAAATATGTTGAGAATGACATGACTACCTATCGTGCGGCGCGTATTGAAGCGACAGTTTAACATCGTGACCAGTGTAAAAGCTTTTTATTTGATGCTTTATTTTTAAAACTATTTAATTTTAAACTGCTTTATATTGTTGTCACTTCTGTGCCTTCGGAGCGTACTTCTAGCAAAGCGAACCAGGTCCTTACAAAAAGAAGGAACCGGCTCAGTGGCAACAAGTCGCGCAAATATTACTTTTACATTGTAATTTTATTAATTACCTTTTTATTATATTCTTTAAATTATGTTTCATAATTATTTACTTAATTATAAACAATATTTACTATGATAATCGTTTCATATTACTTTGCGATACTTGGTATTAATAAGTCTTTAATCAGAGTTCAGACTGTCATTGTACTGTTTGAAGCTACCAGTACAAATGTCACATTTGTACTGGTAACTTCAAACGTATGATACAGCTTCAGTGCGCGTCGCCCAAGTTCCAAACCTCATTGGCCTCGCCTCATTTGAAGTAGGACATTGTACCGGCTCAGTACAAAAAAGAGGCTACTCTTACAAACTCTTTTTCATGTCGTGTCCTACCCAACACTATTCGGTTTGCCGATGACATCGTCATAATGGCAGAGACACTGGAACAGTTAGACCAGATGCTGCACAGCTTAAACGGAGCCTCTCGGCGGGTTGGCCTCGGCATGAATTTGGACAAGATGAAAGTCATGTGCAATTCTCACGTCTTGCCGAGTCCAATCCACATCGAAGGGTCGCTTCTCGAAGTTGTGAAGGAGTATGTCTACCTAGGGCAAGTCATCCAGCTCGGTAGACACAACTTTGAGAAAGAAGCCGACAGAAGGATCCGCACCCTAATTGCGTAACTCGCGATTAATCATAATCTATTTCGTTTTGAAATAGATGGCTAAACCATTGCTTCATATGTGCGTAAAATATGTATGCTCAACAACGTAAATAACGCAATGAATATTGTTGAATTGTCAAAATGAAACCGATTATGATTAATAGTGAGTTACGCAATTAGGGTGCCGGTTGGGTTGGGCAGCTGTTGGGAAACTACGTCAAGTCTTTTCGTCGCCTATTCCGCAATGCTTGAAGACTAAGGTCTTCAACCAGTGCGTCTTGCCCGTGATGACATACGGTGCCGAAACGTGGACACTGACGGTTGGGCTGATCCACAAATTTAAGGTCGCTCAGCGCGCTATGGAGCGGGCTATGCTCGGAGTTTCTTTGAAGGATAAAATCAGGAATGAATTTATCCGGAAAAGAACCGGAGTTACCGACATAGCTTGTAGAGTGAGCAAGCTGAAGTGGCAGTGGGCTGGCCATGTTTGTCAAAGGACCGATGGACGGTGGAGCAGGCGAGTCCTGAGGTGGAAACCGCGTATCGGCAAACGTAGTGTGGGACGCCCCCCAGCTAGATGGCCCGACGACCTTAAAAAGGTGGCTGGGACAGACTGGATGCGGAAAGCGGAAGATAGAGTGTTGTGGCGCTGCCTGGGAGAGGCCTATGTCCAGCAGTGGACTGCGATAGGCTGAGTTGATTGAAATAAAACAAATAACATATTATAAGCTTATGATTTAATTATTTATTTTCAAACAGCTTGTCGCGCAAATTGTAAATCCATAGGTCCTTTGGCAAGTACTTGCTTACTATCCAACCAGTGTGCAATTAAATTAAATATATGGCACTTATTTACTTTTATGAACACATCACTTTACAAACTATTTGGAAAAAAATCAACATAAGCATAAAAAAAACATAGCTAAAAATTTAATAATAGTAGGCTCAAGTATCAAGCCGTGTCAGTTTACTCATAATTTAGCCGCTTCGCGTAAATCGCTGTGTGCGAGCCGTGCACATGTAGTAGTAAGACTCAATACCTAAAATTGAAGCGCGTCAATTCGTAAACGCGTCCTTAAGGCGGAGATTTCTGGAAAACGCTCAAAAAGCTGGTTTTTTAAAGCAGTGTATCTAAAGAGATACTACTGTAAATTATTTACTGTTAAAGAACCGTAAATAATTTTGAAAAAAATACATATGATATTTTTAAGTCTTTTTTGCATACAGTGATGGAACTCAAAATATAATTAAACATACTTTAATGCATCAAGAAATCATCAAAGTCACCTCTTAATTATCTTTAAAAGCAGTTTATCCCTTCAGCAACAATTATAATTATAATTAAAAATATACGATAAAATTCCAAATGCCAAGCTGCATCCAGTGATGGATTATTTATTATTAAATAGTTAATATCTAATTTTATACGATTTCATTTGCATTTTACGACATACGCTTGCTCACTTGTTACTCGAATTTGTTACAACAGATTTTCGTATCGGATTGCAATAAGAACTATTATCGCTCGACAATATTTAAAGTTACCATGGCCTTAAATATGAAACTATATCTTGTGATGAAACCGAATGGGCTGAAACGTGTAATAAAACGTTTTTTTTTTTAGTTTTAATGCGACTCAGTCGTTTGTTGTCATGGTTGAGACAGGAAACTATGAAGGACCTCAGTGCAATGCTTGATGAACTCAGTAGAGCTTCCGAAAGAGTGGGTCTTAAAATGAATATGGACAAGACAAAGGACACCCACTCTCGTGAAAATCGGGGACGCTACACTCGAAGTTGTGGACGAGTGTGTATACGTTGGACGAACTGTCCAATTAGGTAGGTCCAACTTCAAGAAAAAGGTCAATCCTCGAATCCGACTCGGCTGGGCAGCGTTTGGAAAGCTACGCAATATCTTCTTGTCCCAAATAAGTGCGTGTTGCCAGTGATGACCTAGCTATGGCACTGAAACGTGGTCGCTCACAATAGGCCTTATTAGAAAGCTAAAAGTCACCCAAAGGGCAATGGCGAGGGCTATGCTTGGAGTTTCCCTACGTGATCGAATCAGGAATGAAGAGCTCCGCAGTAGAACCAAGGTAACCGACATAGCCCGAAGAACATGATGCCATTGGACATAAGCGACTAAGCGAAAACAGCTATAGTCACATGGCCGATAATATTTTTTTTTCTTATTTTGTCCGATGACGTCAAGTTCCATAGAACAAAAGGGAACTACTGCCTATGTCCAGCAGTGGACGTCTTTCGGCTGAAATGATTAATTCTGATGAATGCGCGTCAACAGACAGTGACGTCACAACTGCCGTTATGCAAGGTATGCCTACCGACGTAAATACTGACAGTAGTAACGCGTTGCACATACATATACTTCGGAATCGGTGCTAAAATATTTTCAGTCTACGAAATTAAAAACTTATAGGTTAGTGCCTGGTTTCACAAAGGGCCAGTTCCTCGAACGATTAATTGGCTCCAAATACAGGGTGGCAGGGACATCGATTCAGTACATGATTTTCCCTTCGTTGAAATTTTTCGTTGGTTATTTTTAAAAGAAATTGCTGTACCATAAATTCTGGCCTTGTAAGTGTTGCACTTTTCTATGAAACAGCAGCAGGCTTAGCATCACGCTTTTTATATCTACGAAGAATAGACAGCTCTTTTTACACAAAGTGACATATCGTTTCCCCATTGACATCGCACTGTGGCGGACATCTACAATGCCCCACATACAAAACTTAAAATCAACAAATGTGGAAAACACAAAAAGCGAAGTGGCGCCATCTACAATGCTATATGCGAACTACTCAAGACTTGACGCCACACCGTAACTACATCAGCTACATCGCGCAAGCAGAGTTTACCGCGCGATCTGCATATATACAACGTTGCCCACCAGACACAACACTCGTCTGGTCGGAAGATCCACCTTTACCAATTGAGTATGAGTGAACTTTACACCCTGTTCCTCTACCTCTTTAGCACTATAGAATCTTTCAACAATCTGTCATATTTTGTCTTTCGTTTCTAACGATCTTTGTTTAGGTCCTTTAAATTATGTAGACTATTTCAGACCGTCTATCCCAAACTGTCAAAATCACAGTGACAACTGATAGTCGTCTAAGGCGGTGAAGATAATTTGATTAAGTAACCGCCGTGCTAAAGACACTGCCACTTTTTGGTAACTGACGGAAATATCTATGGTAGGAGGTCTAGAATCATGTGTTGAAGCTGAATCATCGATGTCGCTGCCCTGTAGACATAGGCGAAATAGCTCACTGAAAAGAAAAAGAGCGATTAGCTCTTCCACTCTAAAGAGCTGTATCACTCCGCTAGCTTACTAGTCACTCACTGGTGCCGATTCTCTTGTCACAAAATTCTCTAAACTAAACTAAAAATCACTAAAATTTAGTTTATTCCTGTCAAACGACGATTTCCCATTCTGAAATTGACTGAAGTGACACAACTTATCTGTATTTTAGTTTGACAGCACTAAGATTGTACTGAGTTTTTAATTTAGTGAAAATGGTAATTTTGCTATTCTGTTGTTGTCAAATTCATTATTCTATTCAATACAAAATTTTGATTGTCTAACTAAATCTGACTATTTTTAATCGCGATTAAAAACGTGTGGAATAAAATTAGTTGTCAAGAACTAAAATTCACACTGATACCTCAACTTCGGGCGCAGATGCAGTACTGTATCTCTTTTTTCTTTTGCTTATATCTCGAAATTGGTGTGTCCTATCGTAAAAATAATGAAAATTTCGACCCCCTTTATAAAACCCCATACACCTCTAAAACTCAACATGTAGGTAATAATTTTTCATATTTTCGATACAAAAAGTAAAAAAATCCATTTAAAACACGTTGAGGCTGCCCCCCTGCGCAATTCCGGCTCTAAAAAAAATCACGGTGTAGGGCAAACGTGGAGTCGCGTTTGTCAAATTCGATTTTAGTTGTGTCAAAATTATTTTTAAATTTAGAGATCTTTTTTTGCAGAATAGCTTTAAGATTCTAGTAAGGAATTTTAGTGATAGTTTAGTTCGGTGTACAACAGAATCGGCACCACTGTCAGCTCATTTGACTCACGCCGCACGCGCGTCGAAGGAGACGGCTCGGCTCGTTCAATAGTGAATAGCTCTTTGGAAGTTTGGACTCTTTGTTACTCACTAGCTCTTCTATAGCTCAGTGACTCGACACCGACTGTTAGCTCATTTGTTTTTTGTTAAATATTATTCCTTTTTATAATGTGCCAAAGTATTTTCTACTTAAAGTCAATAGACATAAAGATAAATTTACAGTGATTTATGTCATTATATTTATGTCAGTATTAGACGTATTAGTGATGGAGAGCTACGGTTGGAAGAAAATAATGATGTGATCTGAAGTATTCCGAAGGGAGCCGAATGAGCCGTTCGGCCGGTGAATTAGGTCGGTCGTCGGTGTCTCGCTGAAGTACTGAACTAGTGAATCTCGAGTGAGCTAACTGAGTTAGTGAGGTATTTAGCGAGCGAGTGAGTGAGCGAGAGCGACGTCAATCGAAAAGAGCTATCTCTTTCTGTCGCTCGCTCACGAGCTACCCATTTGTAAAATGTGACAAATCGTGAAGCTTGCGTAATCTATGGTTATTGGCTGTTGATAAATCAATTAATCATCCACACCAGTTCTGATCATTAATTGGTCCAAAGCGTCTCATGCGCCTGTTACTTTAAAGGCGTCTATACGATGTGTTTAGTTAACCTTTCTATACTCGACACTAAACAGGTCACAGAAAAATACAAAATAAACATACCGTTATAATTTTGGAATCCTATTTTTTACGTAGGAGGTATTTACCTATATCGACTATGGGGATTGGCGTACAGGACACGGAGATGCCGTTATGGCGTGGTGTTTTTTTTAAGCATTGAAAATCCAATAAATTCTACCGCTCTAGGCGGAGCGGGAGGGCGTGTCAGAATTTTACTGACTAAAACCTACCCGTGTTGCTTCAGTTGCCAGTGTGCCAGGGGCCACGGTATCTCATTCGAACAACCCGCACCCCTGGTAGGCATCGGCCCAGGCCCACGCCCAGGGCGTCTCCTGCGGCGACTAAGGCCGCGAGGGCGCATATACTGCCTTTCCCTCACATGCGCCGTGTCCCTCTTTGCGAGCATTACTGCTTCGCAGAAGGAGGTGACGGCTACCCATTCACTCTCGCTCCGTACCATGGCCTGAACCAGGGCCGGACGCTGGAGATCGCCGCCGCCAATCGCCTCCACGAGGACACGGCGCCTCTCAATCCACTCCTCAAAGAGGAGACTTACTGCCGCAATTTCCATGGCCCATGATCCCATAGCGGCAATCCGGCAATGAGGCCCGCCACCTCACCGGAGATCGTGCGGTAACCCCGGATCATCCGGATGGCCATGACCCCATGGGACGCGTTCAACCGGCGGGCTGGTCGGCGCCTCAATGAAGGCGCTGCCTACACCGGTGCCCCATATAGGGCCTTGGACCGCACGACCCGCGCGTAGAACCTCCGGGGGGAGGCATTTGGACCCCCTAGATAGTGCAGGAGCCCCTTCAAGGCAGCCTCGGCCCCCGCTCCAGTCTGGGAGCCAAACGTTGGAAATGCTCCATGAAGTTTCACTGGCTGTCGGGGACGAGTCCCAGGGACTTCATCGTCGACTCGACGCCGATGTGAACCCCTCCTACCGTTATTTGGGAACCCGTCAGGGGCGCATTCCCAGGACCATGAAACACATGGCTTCGGACTTGTGCAAAGCCACCTCGAGTCCCAATTGCCGGATCGTCTCGACGATTGTCGCAACCCCGTGTGTCATAAGTTCGGCCGCCGCCTGGTACGACCTTCTTGCGCCAGGACCAGCGTGCAGATGGTTAAAAAAGGAAGGACGAAGGAGGAAGAAGTCACTTGTCCATTTCTCTCTTATTTTGTAGGTACAAGGGAAATAAAACAAAAATTATTTCTATAAACAATTTATACTATTTTTATTGTATCGGATAAAAAATAACTAAAAACTACTAATAGTAAAAAAAGAATACAACGCGACCTTTGCCTACCAAATTATGAAAAAAACTTTTATTTTTACAAAAAAAAAATTGAATCTCCTTTTTTCAAACAAGTTTCACGATTTTTTACTTTTCATACTTCTTTTTAATTTATTGGCAGTATGGTATATACAAATTTATATAATAATCTATCTCTTTATATTATTGCGCCTCACTTTTGCGTGCGTGTATCGATATCAATCAATGTTATCGATCGTCAGGATCGTAGCTTTTCGCCAAATCAAATAATATGCGTCGACTTAATGTATCGACATTCTAGTATTCGTACGTATTTGATTAAAAATAGTATAGCCGTCGATTTTGATTAGAAAAATATATCTCTCGACATAGTTACATAGCCAATATATTACTTTATGCATTAATAAGAGCGCACACAAAAGTACAAAGCGTTTACTTGATTGCATTCATGTAATTTAAGACTCGTTTTTTGATAAAAAATATTTATTGAGTCTAGACTTTTTGGGCCAAAAAAAAATACTTTACCCCCACTAAATGGCCTGGGCTACAGCTGTGAGGCCACGAATTGCAACTTCAAAACAACATTTTTCAATACATTTAACATTGTTTATGTGATGGGCTAAATCGCGGCCTAAAAACTATCCCCAGGCCAAACTACAAAAAAATAGCATTAAACATATACATTAACTACCTCCAAAGTCACATTAAATCAAAACAAATATTCAAATGTGATTTTGAATTTAACATCCGAGGCCTGACTTTTTTATCACAAGCGTAATCACAAAAATAATATATAAAGATCGCTTTGAGTTAAAGAAATAGGCTCAATGTCGCACGATCGTTTTAAAATAGGAATTCGAATTAAAAGTCAGGCCTCAGTTTGGCCTGGCGGCAGCGGAAAACGCGATTTTAAAATAAGAATGTGTGAAGTTAGGCGCGCCCACCGCTTGCCGTCAGGCCACGTTATAGAAAAAGGGTACATTCCATGGCCTGAAACTTTTCTATCTTATAAATTACGGTAGTTTTATTACATAAAATATTATTATTAGTGTATGGGGTACGATTTAAGGTTCTAAAGTATTGTCAAGTGGTAATCAATGCTTGACGTTTAAATTAAAAGATATATGAAAGAAATTAGGCTCAATCCAATAAATTAATAATTTACCCTCACCGTTTAAATATCATTGTGTCCCTTTTGTTAATTAAAATTCCCGTCAAAATTAAACTCAGTTGACGCCTAATTACTCTCATATTGAAACCGTATTTTAATTCTAGAGAAGTTCTAAGTTAATTTGAATTACCCTTTCTCTAATTAATCATAATTTATAACAGTAACTATTCTCCATGAATTTGTATGGATTCTAAAACATATGAGTTCCATAGTTGCTAAATTCAATGGATTTTAAGCCCCACTATATTAAATAAAAAGCAAGATTATTAATTGTTTTTTTTTTCGTTTAAATTAAAAGCTACTAAATCTACAAAGAATAAACTTTTTTTATTTTTACTTAATATTTACAAGAATAAATGATTCAAATGATAAATGTGTATACGTTCAGTTACCGAGGTGATTTTTTTACAAAAATTAATATTATCTACACAATTATTGCGTACTGTGCTCATTTTTTTTTTACATTTAAGTTTTTTTAATAAAAATTGCGATTTTTAAGTTGGCAATACCCTAAATCGTAATTCAGGAATATATCTCTTCTTTAATATTCGCGAAGGGTGAGAAATACACCGAGGTATTAAGTACCCCAAATTACCTGAACTTCACCCTAAATTGGATGAGTTAGTTAAGTGATTAAAACCCCAATGGGGTGGAAGAATAATACCACAAGATGGTAAGCAGAACACCAAGTGCTTTCAACATTAAATACTCTCATACCAATGACGGAAATGTGTTAAGATTTCAAAACTACCCTCAATTTTCAACCATACAATTTTCTTCAAACTGTACTTAATAATTGAGTTAGTGTAAGCTTCGTTAAGAAAGGAATACTAATCAGCTCAACTAATAACTAAATACGCCTTAACACACGATGTGATACTAAACTACCTCACTCGACTAAACTATAAGCACAGCTTGAACATTGATTATGCCTTTTCACATTAGTTTGTTTTTGCAGCGATTTCGACATGATTTAGAGCTTTTTAGGTTAGACAATATACAATATTATTGTGAGGGACTAGGTACATACATTTCGCAGCGTACTGTAAGGTTTAACAAAATCGACCTAGCCTTTTTCCCAAACATATCGAGGTCGCCTTCCAGTGCAACCGAATTCAGTGAATACCAGTATTTTATATGAAGCGACTGAGGGTTTTACAAGTGCCAAATATTAATTCCAACGATAAATATTATAAAGCATTGAAAAGTAAGGAATAAAACTTAAGAAATTTGCAGTTTAGTATGTTTCTGTTTATAATTAATATCATAAGACATACATAAATAAATTTAACCACACAATATGGGCACTGCTTGTTAATAATAATTTAAGGAAGTTAGTAATGTAATGACTTGCTTAATGAATAAATTATTTGAGAAGATTTTTAGTACGATTTAGTTTTAGCGTGCCACTAAGAATTGCATTTGCATGTATTTTTTTTAGATTTTATTTAGCTAAAGGACACTGAATGAGATGCAATAGAAGTTATATTGTTATTGGGTCCAAATTACGCTAGCTGGGGGTAAATACCCTAATTTCTTAGGGTATTTACCGAAGGGTAAGCCTCCGCTGTCCATCCGTCTGTCTGCCAGCGGGCTGTATCTCATGATCCTAATAGGTAGTCTGTTGAAATTTTTACAGAATATGTATTTCTGTTGCCGCTATAACAAATAATATGAAACAAGGTTAATCGTAATTAATAATAGGGGTCCAAGAAACGTGTTTTTTTTTTCGGTGTTTTTTCCCTATTGATACTTCCCTATTGATACGATATTGATACTCGTACTTGAGCCGGTTTATTTTTCTTATGTAATTTAATCGTCAGCACAAACAACATACACCGCGCTAAATGACAATTTGTGCTATTGATTCGTCCTGGATTTTTGTTATTTTTTTTTTTAAGTTTAAATAATTTTATCAAGTCAATACTTTTACAGCTGCCTATGTTTTTGGAATTTAATGCAGAAATTAAATATTAATTTAATGTATTTTGATCTTACTTTTAAGCCGGAACAGCGATCACATGAATTCGATTTTTATTTATATTTAACATAACATGACGCCTTGTTTCCCTGAAAGGCTGGGCATAAGTGTACATCCACATTTAGCTAGTCATATTTCTTTAGGATCCAGCAATTCTTAGCGGCAACACGATCGTTCATTATTTATTAGTAAATTATTAGGTTTTAATATTAAAACCCTTGAATTTAATGTCGGAAGGAGCCATTTTCCAGCTCAGAAAATCATATATTTAAGAGGAAGCGGCAGGGTAACCCTCGAAATTTAAAATTTCTTGCAATTTACTGAGTGCTAGGCATAATATAATCCCATTCAATCACATTTTCATGAAATATTAATTAAACAGGATTACAGGAACTTAAGAGGGTTGTATGGATGGTTTTAATTCTGTAAAGCCATATTTGTTATGGACGCGAATCATATTTTAATCAAAATTTAACCTGACACTGCCATGCAAATTCTAAAAACGTAAGAACATTTTAATTTGGGCTACTTTAGCGCATCCTCCATAAGACAGGAATACATGCCAATCACTAGCACAAAATAACGTACAGCTTTCCAAAGTAAAGTATGTGCTTCGGGAATGATCGTTTTTCTTCGGAAACACGAACGCGCGTTGTTAATCTAATATAGAGCTGTTACAACCATGGAAGTGCTTGGCTATTTTGTGTTGCCATGTTTACAAAATTATAGATTAACAACTACATGCAATTCCAAACATATTTTCAATTCTTTTGAGTGACAGATGACGATCTGAGACTCGGCAGAGAAAAAACTTCATATAAACGCGCAATAATAGGTGCACTACTACAAAGCGCGGTAGTATAAAACTTAGAAGCATTATCTCTGAAGCGCGACGTTCGTGGCAATTCGTAAACACGAAGATTCCCGAAGCGCATACTTTGTCTGGTTTGCCTGTAGTAGCTTGCATGTCATTGTGTCATTACCCAATCAAATCAAATGTGCGAGTTATTGGAATTTGTGTATTCTTAACTTTATAAATATGTAAGGGAGACTGTTGTCCGGCTGCGGACATTCTCCTTTATACAAGATCTTTATGCCAAGTGGCAAATATCTCTATGTCAACATTTTAATAAATACGCTAAGCAAGAAATTTTACTTTTGTTCGGTTTTCATTTAAACGAAAACAAGTTAAAACTTATTTTATATCTCATATTGCTTCGTTATTTTCATAAGAAACCATATTCTGTCAGCTAATGTTACAAAAAAAAAACAATAAAAACAGCTTTTTTTTAAATAATAATTGTGTTATATTGATATATTTACACTGAAGATATTGGCGACATTTTGATTTTATTTATAATCAAGTCTTTAAAAAAAAATTGAAGTTTCAACTCCAATTGCAAACTATTTGGAGCGAAAGTGCCTTCGCACTCGGCTTTAAAAAAAAAATGCAATTTCATACATCGAACGCATTTTCATTCCTCGTCATATCCTGTTAGTCAAAACAACGACCGTATTCGTCATAGAACTTTTTTCTTGTCTTTAGCCAATTCTAAGCTAGCTAATCTGTTAAAATATAATTGAGAACACTTTTGCAGTTGCATTTTAAAGCAATTTCGCTTAGGGTGATTTCGGTTACCCCGACGGCACCAACCTTTGACCAAACATTGGAAGCCAAAGCGAATATCAACACAAATGTTTGACAAGTTGCTCAGAGACATCCGCTTTCGACAGATCCGCGAATTCCGGTGCGGATTTCCCTCTCTGTAATATCTCTATGGTACTTCTAGAGTCTAGTTGTTTCATGTGGTACATTAATTTGGTGGTTGATATAGGGTGTACTGGCCTGGCCACGTTTAGACTCGTGTTCTTGAGCGCTCTCGCTAGAGTTTTGAGGAACTTCGACCATTGTCTTTCGTTTGATGTCGCTTCTGGAGTGTTTACTAGTACTGATGCCTTTTCTAGGAGCGCGCAGACGCAGCTTAGCGTGAACTGGAAGAGAATAAGGTTAGTTATTTAGGCTATTTGGAATTGTGTTATAAGAAGAATACGAATAAATCGATGGTTGACAATAACTGCATTGTATCAAATTTTACAGGAGAGGGAAAAACTGCATAATTTCGTTAAAAAAAAAGTAGTTGGTGGGTAATTGATTTTTTTATTGATATCTAATCTAAAAGAATAAAATGCCCCCTCACATATTTTTTTCATTAAATAAGCGCTTAATTTAAACATTTTTGATGTCACTTATTTTGCGAAAAAAATTGTGTTACAAGTTGTTAACGTATGACCATCGAAATATATTTGCTAAGTTTACAATTAAGTGGATTTAATTTCTAGACCTCCCTCTAGGATTACCCGTGTTGTGAGGTCCAGGCTCCTTCGTTCCACTAACAATTACATATAATAACTAGCTTTTGCCCGCTGCTTCGCCCGCTTGGAGGTCCGAAATTATCCCCCGGGAACGTGCTATTGTGATTAAAAAAATATCCTATCTGTTAATCCAGGTCATAAACTATCTGTGTGCCAAATTTCATCCAAATACGTTCAGTAGTTTTTGCGCTAAACAGTAACAAACATCCATCCATACATCCATCCTCACAAACTTTCACATTTATAATATTAGACGGCACGGTTGGCGCAGTGGTTAAGCGATTGGCTGCTGCGCTGCGTGTCGTGGGTTCGATTCCCGCACGGAACAAATATTTGTATGACCTACAAGTAGTTGTTCTGGGTCTGGGTGTTTGTGTATGTAAGTTTAAATGTTTGTAAACGCACCCACAATACAGGAGTAATTCCTAGTGTGGGGCAACGTTTAAAAAAAAAAAAAAAAATATTAGTAATCTAATACCTTAAGGGTTAATTTTTAGTCACCGTCCAATTTTTTCAGGGTCATAGTACCCGTGTATATATAATCTGAATTTCGGCAACGATTTTCATGTAATTTAGTATGCAGGGGTGTTTCAGGGGCGATAAATCGATCTAGCTAGGTTTCATTTTTAGAAAACGTCAAACCAAAAAAAAAGCCGAGCAAAGTTCGGTCATCCAGATATTACATGGTGTTGTGTATAAGTACATCGTCTTTTTTTCTGCCTGTCTTCTTTGTTTTTTTTGTAACGAAATTATTATGTCTTTGCTTTAGCCTTAACCTAGGTTATCTATGGAAACGCCCTGGATTGCATACATATACATTTACCAACATCCAATCATTTTGTAATCTTAGATATAATTATAATAATATATAAATATAATAATATATAATAATAATACAAGGTCAAATTAAATTAGCTCACAACACTTTACCTACGTTTTGGGTATCAATATCAAAAAGTAAAGCAAAAAAAACACGTTTTTTTTTTTTTTAAACGTCGCCCCACACTAGGAATTCCTCCTGTATTGTGGGTACGTTTACAAACATTTAAACTCACATACACAAACACCCAGACCCAGAACAGCTACTTGTAGGTCATACAAATATTTGGTTCCGTGCGGGAATCGAAACCGCGACACGCACCGCAGCAGTCAATAGCTTAACCACTGCGCCAACCGTGCCGTCTACGTCAACGTCGTTTTCAAAATTGGTCAAGCGGTTTGGGGTAGGAAGTTATTGGTACAAATTGTCACGTAAGGAAAAAGCGTTTTGCCCCCTCCATGCGACTTTCGCTCTACCTCTTTCTATTATAAACGAGTATGATTATTTCCAAACTCTGGTCTGCTAATAAATTCCAGATGGAAAACCCAACAATATTTTGCCCGGTCCAGGAATCAAACCCAGGATCATGCCGACCAGTAGTGCTTGTGACCACTATTCCAACGAGGCAGTAGGAATATTCGATACAATAAATTGTATACTTACAGATGTAGTAAGGGCGTGGGGCGTTCTCGCCGGGTCAAACGCTTCCGCCAGCAGGCTGCAAGACTCCAGGATCGGCGACCAGCCCGAAGTGGTTTGTATATAGCTGTCAATGTAATAGAATTACACAATAACCGCTTGATAAAATAATTTTCTTTAAATTCTACAGTGCGTCTTTCGAAAGATATAAAAAAAATCACAAAATGTCTGTGGCGGCCAACAAGGCCACATACAAAAACTACAAAAACTACAAATCAACAAATGTGATAAACACAAAAAGTAAAGTGGCGCCATCTACAATGCAATATGCGAACTACTCAAGACTTGACGTCACACCGCAGCTACATCACGCAAGCAGAGTTTACCGCGCAATCTACATATATACAAGATCCCGACATCAACCGTCGGGCAGTAGCCCACCAGACACAACACCCGTCTGGTCGGAGGATCTTCCCTTTTCAATAGAGTATGAGTGAACTTTACACCCTGTTCCTCATACCTCTATGTCTTTGCCACCGGGTTCCGAAAAACCTATCTGTCTACCTTCATAACAAGAGTGAACAGTGGCCCTAGTGTGAGTTTGTTTTAACCATCTCGATTTAACGCATCGAGCACGTTCGACGCTCTGATTGGTCCTTCACCAATCCAGGGCCAATCGGAGCGACGAACGCGATCGATGCGTTAGATCGAGATGGTTAAAACAAACTCACACTAGGGCCACAAGAATCTTCTGGGCATGCTCGATCAATCATATCGTCTGCTTACTGGTAAAACAAGTTAAATACATTTTTTTACTAAATCGAGTTAAAAATGCAGCCACGTGTAATTTTTTACGGGCTATCTACTGGTAAAATAAAAAAATGCAATGTCCAATGGCTGCTGAGATAGTAAGTTTGTAAAAATGATATCTTCTCACATTTTGTAAATATTATATAGATAAGAGTATATCTTAAAAGAAGGGTAATTAGTGCAACAGTTTGCTTTAACAATTTTTTTAATTAATGTGTTTAAAATATATCAAATTAAAACATAAACTTTGAAATGTCATTTACTCGAAATGACACAGACTGCACTTATTACTTTTTACCCGTAAGCAGACGATATACCTCATCAATCGCTTGCATGATCGAGATCAAGAGCAGGCCCATTTCGTTTTTTAACCGACTCCGAACCGACAAAAAGAAGGAGGTTATCAATTCAACATGTTTACATTTATATATTTTATTAATGTATGTTTGGGCATAACTCCGTCATATATAGATGGATTTGTAAAATTCTTTTTTGTTCGAAAGGTTATTGCGAAATGGACCCATTTAAATTTGATATAGATCTGATAAGGATGGTGAAATTTCGAAATGATGTGGGGTAGGTACTATAATTAAAAAGTGAAAAATAAAAACTTTTTTCAGGAAGTCGGCTGTTTTTTTTTTAAGTTTTTTTTTCACTTTGTTTTTCAAAGTTTTTTTTTTTCTTTTTTGTATATATTATATTTTTATAGTACCTATCCCACATCGATTCGTATGCCACTTATTAGGTCCTCCTGTGCAGGTGACAAGGCATGCGCTGCAAGATGAGAGGTCAGCCATTGCGTGTGGAGAGACGATGCATACCGAAGGGCTGGAGGCCTACTCCCTAAGCACGAAGTCCGTCGTTTCGGTCGAAGTAACAGGCGTTTCCAACTTCGTATCAATTACCAACAGAAGATTAGTTTGGAGACCGAACTAAGAATGAATGACAACACGATTCGGCAGCTGTCCCTACTCCCGATATGTTTTTGCCCGTTCAAAAAAGTTAGTTAATTTACTGTAGGATTCACTAAGAAGTTTCGAAATACTTTCGGATGGGCCCGTTTCTTCGTTGACGGAGTAAGGGAGTAGGCCCCCTGAGCCGGCCATGAGCCCCCGGTAGTGGAGCAGTGCCGATGCCGTACACTTACTTCCTGTAGTGCGGCGCCAGCGCGGCCAGGCTGCCATCGTCCCTCCGCGCGGCCGAGGGCACCGCGCGCAGGACTTTGGCCCAGAACGTGCGCTGGCGGCAATGGGACGAACACACTCGACTTATGAACCGGGATATCAGCGTCTGTGGGGAGATTAAATGGTTAGTTATACAGGTTGATTTCTTAGTCGCCGTCCAAATTTTTCAGGCTGATTGTACCCGTGAAATTAAACAACTTTCTTCAAGGAACATGGGTCGAAATATGAAAAAAAAAATTCGGGCCTCCCATACTACATCAATAGTCAGCTGATCGATTTTGTATGGGAGATCCGAATTTTTTATAACGGTTAATTTTTTTTTTTTGTTGTCATACAAAGCTAAAAATAACCGTTTTAGAATGTTATGGTGAATTAAATACTTGTAGCGTAACTATATTTTTTGACAATAGTAGCCATTATTGTTGTGCCATATTTTAATAACGATAAAGTTGCCGTTGCGAATACCCGAAGGGAAGCCGGCCGGCATCGTGTTATATGGTGCTTTCGCCGCTGGTAGTATGTCTCACCTCTAATAATAATCAATGCCATACCGATTTCGGCTACGTTGACTGTTTTTGTTTTCGATTGGCATGTGGCTAATGTAACCTATCTTGACTGTAAAGGTACGTGCACAGTGCGGACACGTTAGGTTAAGTTATTTGGGCGGATGGCAGGACCGGCTTCTGCGCCCTACCACCGGCTTTGCTAGCGTCGAGGCGATCCGACCAGTGCTCAACCAATAACTCGGAAGGAGGTACGGCTCCCTGACATTTCAGATGACACAGGTGCTCACACGGGGCATGGTTGCTTCGGGAAGTACCTGTGCCGCATAAAGAGGGAGCCGGACGCTCGGTGTCACCACTACGTCGACTGTCGGGAGGACACGACTCGGCATATACTGGCAGAGTTTACCGCATGGGAGAAGCCGCGCCGTGCCCTCGTATCAGAAGTCGGAGCCGACCTGTCCCTCCCGTCCGTCTTGGACGTCACGGGAGGAGTCTTACACGCCTGCGGTGTCTTACAGCCTCAGGTGCCAGCACCAGCGGAGGATCGTAGAAGGCGCACCAGTTACCGTGATCCCCGGTCCAAGTGTGGAAGGGAACACCGGGGTGGATTTTAGTCAGTTAGAGTCTGACAGACCTCGCCGCCCGCCCCAGGGAGGAGGACATTCATGAGGATTTTCCACCCCGGAACAAAAAAAAGGTTATTTAGGCGAACAGGTACTTCTAAAACTCAGTACGCATTTTACCTGGTATGTCTCACCTCTATAATGAATATAATAGTAACTCACCCGGCCCTTCCTAACAGACAGCATCTGTTGCACTCGATCGCTATGCAACACGCCCGCGAACATCTTGTTCACTAACTCTTCTTTGTCCTCGTCTAGAAGATTCTTCGTGGGCACTGGCTTCTGGTTCACTGCTAGGTTCACCACCTGAGGGAGAGAAGAAATAATCAGAATCATAATGTCCCCACTGCTGGACATAGGTCTCCCCATAAGGAAGTGGTTTGCCATAATCGCCACGCTTGGCAGGCGCGTTGGCGATCGCAGTATGGTGGTAAAACGCATAGAGAACGCTGCTCCCCATTCTCTAGTAAGTCCTATAATCGCCTTCTACGATACCCATGAGAAGAAATGGAACGGTGCTATTCTTTAAGGCGCTCTTATACGGGCAATTTTTTGAGCAATTATTGCTCGGCAACACTAATGGATCAATCTGGAGCAAATAAGTGGAGCAATCTGGAGCAACAACAATAAATTGCCGATGTATTTCGGCAATATTCCTTCTGATGGCTCCATATATTTCATGAGTTGCTGAATATCCAATCGGTTTGGAGATATCTAGTCTTTCTATTTCGTTTTTACGTATAACTACGTCTCGTTTTTGCGAGAGGAACCGGCCGGCGGCGGAGGCGGCGGGGACGGCGCATTGCCTAGTTTCTTAAGTTGCTCCATATTGCTCCATATTATTTGGCCGTATTTCTGGCAACAGGTTGCTACATGTTGCCATTGCAGTTGACGAGAATTGCCCAAGATGGCGCAATTTTAGTTGCTCGTGTAAGCGCACCTTTACGTACGGCAACACACGGAACAGTGTATTTAATATTATTCAGGTATTCTGCTGCATCCCATCAGACTAGATGCTAACCAGGACAATTGGGAAAACTCTAGGCAGATAACATTTTCTTACCTGTCTTTTATCGATACTCTCGGACTTGGGACTGTCCTGCTTAGGCCTTCGCTGCACCGACTCGATATTCTTCAGAAATAGATTGGACACGTCTTGTTGTTCGTTCTCTGCTTCTTTCTGCGCTGCCTCTAGCTGCTTTTGTTTCTCTTCTCTTTCCTGAAGAAATAAAAATAATGGTATTAATACACAATCCTTTGTGACCTGATAGGCTTTGATAATCCTTTGTGATAGAAGCTTCGTTTTCGGCCAAAAACTCATAATTCTGCCATAATCCGAAGCTCCGGCCTAGCCGAAAATCAGAAGCTCGGCAATATCAGACGACGTTTGGTTAATTTCGGGGTGAATCATCAATTACAATCAATTACTCAGACGCAATTTTCTTTTCAAGTTGTTGAGAACTAGATGAGGTCGGCGTTGCCTATCTGACTACACTGAGAACAAAGGCGGAAGCAAACTCAGAGGCCACAGTCTCTTTTAAAGTCCAGACATAATCTTGTTCAGGGCCTGAATTCACAATGACCACTTAACGATTACTTACTCGTAACCACGTCAATCACACACGAATTCTGCGAATATCGTAATAATATCGACAGATTATCTTGGAACATACAGAATATGACATTTCAACAATCATTATAACGATACATAAAACTAAATGAGGAAAAATATATACATATATATATATAGTAAAATTGCGCTTCTATGAGTCTGTAGCCACATAATATATAACGTACCTTCAATATGAGCGCGTTGGATATCGCCAGCGGGTCGTTGAGCTCCTCTAGCCTCAATAGTATCAGGTACAGCGCCTCTATGTCTAGTAGAAACTGTCTTTAGCTACATAACATATAGTTACATCAACGTACCTTCAATATGAGCGCGTTGGATATCGCCAGCGGGTCGTTGAGCTCCTCTAGCCTCAATAGTATCAGGTACAGCGCCTCTATGTCTAGTAGAAACTGTCTTTAGCTACATAACATATAGTTACATCAACGTACCTTCAATATGAGCGCGTTGGATATCGCCAGCGGGTCGTTGAGCTCCTCTAGCCTCAATAGTATCAGGTACAGCGCCTCTATGTCTAGTAGAAACTGTCTGTAGCTACATTACATATAGTTACATCGACGTACCTTCAATATGAGCGCGTTGGATATCGCCAGCGGGTCGTTGAGCTCCTCTAGCCTCAACAGTATCAGGTATAGCGCCTCTATGTCTAGTAGAACCTGTATGTAGCTACATTACATATAGTTAAATCGACGTACCTTTAATATGAGCGCGTTGGATATCGCCAGCGGGTCGTTGAGCTCCTCTAGCCTTAATAGTATCAGGGTACAGCGCCTCTATGTGTAGTAGAAACTGTCTTTAGCTAAATAGCATATAGTTACATCGACGTACCTTCAATATGAGCGCGTTGGATATCGCCAGCGGGTCGTTGAGCTCCTCTAGCCTCAATAGTATCAGGTATAGCGCCTCTATGTCTAGTAAACTGTCTGTAGCTACATAACATATAGTTACATCAACGTACCTTCAATATGAGGGCGTTGGATATCGCCAGCGGGTCGTTGAGCTCCTCTAGCCTCAATTGTATCAGGTATAGCGCCTCTATGTCTAGTAAACTGTCTGTAGCTACATAACATATAGTTACATCAACGTACCTTCAATATGAGGGCGTTGGATATCGCCAGCGGGTCGTTGAGCTCCTCTAGCCTCAATAGTATCAGGTATAGCGCCTCTATGTCTAGTAAACTGTCTGTAGCTACATAACATATAGTTACATCGACGTACCTTCAATATGAGCGCGTTGGATATCGCCAGCGGGTCGTTGAGCTCCTCTAGCCTCAATAGTATCAGGTATAGCGCCTCTATGTCTAGTAAACTGTCTGTAGCTACATAACATATAGTTACATCAACGTACCTTCAATATGAGGGCGTTGGATATCGCCAGCGGGTCGTTGAGCTCCTCTAGCCTCAATTGTATCAGGTATAGCGCCTCTATGTCTAGTAAACTGTCTGTAGCTACATAACATATAGTTACATCAACGTACCTTCATTATGAGGGCGTTGGATATCGCCAGCGGGTCGTTGAGCTCCTCTAGCCTCAATTGTATCAGGTATAGCGCCTCTGTCTAGTAAACTGTCTGTAGCTACATAACATATAGTTACATCAACGTACCTTCAATATGAGGGCGTTGGATATCGCCAGCGGGTCGTTGAGCTCCTCTAGCCTCAATAGTATCAGGTATAGCGCCTCTATGTCTAGTAGAAACTGTCTGTAGCTACATAACATATAGTTACATCAACGTACCTTCAATATGAGGGCGTTGGATATCGCCAGCGGGTCGTTGAGCTCCTCTAGCCTCAATTGTATCAGGTATAGCGCCTCTATGTCTAGTAAACTGTCTGTAGCTACATAACATATAGTTACATCAACGTACCTTCAATATGAGCGCGTTGGATATCGCCAGCGGGTCGTTGAGCTCCTCTAGCCTCAATTGTATCAGGTATAGCGCCTCTATGTCTAGTAAACTGTCTGTAGCTACATAACATATAGTTACATCAACGTACCTTCAATATGAGGGCGTTGGATATCGCCAGCGGGTCGTTGAGCTCCTCTAGCCTCAATTGTATCAGGTATAGCGCCTCTATGTCTAGTAAACTGTCTGTAGCTACATAACATATAGTTACATCAACGTACCTTCAATATGAGGGCGTTGGATATCGCCAGCGGGTCGTTGAGCTCCTCTAGCCTCAATTGTATCAGGTATAGCGCCTCTATGTCTAGTAAACTGTCTGTAGCTACATAACATATAGTTACATCAACGTACCTTCAATATGAGGGCGTTGGATATCGCCAGCGGGTCGTTGAGCTCCTCTAGCCTCAATAGTATCAGGTATAGCGCCTCTATGTCTAGTAGTAACTGTTTCGTCCGTTTCATTTCTCTTGGAACCTGAAAAAATAAAAAAAGATCGTTAAATACATAATATCATAATAATCATTCCTATCTTCCCAGCTATATATTTTTTGCTAGTTATGCTGTAAATCCTATGTAATACAGGATCAAAATAAATTAGTTAACAAAACTGCGCAGACATGAGTCTGCGCGATATCGATATAAGACAAAACAAAAAAAAAATGGTTTCATGATTAAAAAAATTGGGGTCTACGATTCTAGGTGTGGTGTTGTAGTGTAGTTAGGTAAAATATAGGTTTTAGAATCAGTAACTGCCTCATGCATGGGGTCCTGGGTTCGATTCCCAGGTTGTGCAAAGTGTAATTGGGTTTTTCTTTGGAATTTCTCAGTAGCAATTCGGACTCTGGATTTCTGCCGTATTACATGGGACATAAATATAACTGGCTCAATATTGGTGAACTATAGGTACTATTGAGCATGAGGCTCCAGGGGCTAGTGCAAATCTTGGGGTTCATTCGATTAATCGAGGCAAGGGCTGGTCAAGCCACGCTGGTATCGGTGCAATTAATTCATTCATTCAAATTGGCCAGATGTAAGTTTCCTCGATAATACACTTCTGCAGAACCTTCAGGGAAACAAAGCAAAAGCTTTAATTTATAAAAACATCATTTTATCATTGTAAGCAAATCAATTGTATAGTAATACATTTTTGATAACCGACGAAAATTTGCCTCATGACATCATGTAAGTACTTTAAAATTATTATTAAGTATATTGTTCTTTTTAGCATGTTGATAGTAATCTAAATACAGTCAGCCCAGAACTTGTCTACGAGCTCGGCATGTTCAGCAGCGTCCATCAGCTGCTGTAGAGTGCAGACAGCGGGACACGGTGGACGAGATATAAATTGCCCCATTGTTTGAGGGACTATACCGTGTTTATACTCCAGGGCGGAGTCATCTGTGAATCTCCACCAACAGACTTAGCACGAGCACCGATTTGTCGACGGAAGAATAGGCATGGCTATTAACTAAATTATGTACAATAGGAGAAGATAGCTATGTTTTTCTATTAATTATCACAGTTATGCGTTCTAAACGAATCACGATTTTGTAAATCATCTTATATACTTTGTGGCTGTCGAGTAGAAAGTTTGTTGTCAGAGTGATTTTGACAGTTTGGCAGGAAATATTCTTCTGAAACAGTCTACATGTATAAGAACCTAGACAAAGATCGTTACAAACGAAAGACAAAATGACAGATTGTAGAAGGATATCTACGGTGCGATGTGAAAAATGGAGAAACGAAATGTCACTTTGTATTGAAAAAGCACTGTCTATTCATCGTAGCAATATAAAACGTCATGCTAAGCCTGCTGAGCAGGTTTTCTTTACATCGGCCTACCTGCGTCCGGAGTCTATTTAAACACTTTCAAGAAAGCCATGGCAAATCATGTTCACCGGAAGGTTTAAGTACGGTAAACAAACCCTTTAATATTTATAATGATTGTATTACCTCAGTTGGATGCGTGGTGCTGGCAACACTGGAGGCGCGCGACATGCGCGAGGGAGCGGTTTCGTTGCCGACCAGTTCCACGTCAATTATCTTGCGAGGGGCCGTTACACTGCCACACTGAAATGAATAAACAGATCATTATTTTTTATTTTACTATTTGTAAACACAACACTCAATAGCAGAGTCGTTTAATTTATGCCTAGTTTCGTGATCAAAAATATTTGTAAAAAGAAATAGCGTTACTCGACCTGATATAGTCTGATTTTTCATGTCAAGATTTTTTGTCATGTTGACAAAAAAAGTTCAATCACAGCTATCATTTTAATCTAGCAAATTAAAAATCAGATTACTAAGGGGTATCGTGTTACCCAGTAACTGGGTTAGGGACGCAATCGCTCCATGTAAAATATATCGTCCCAATCTTCAAGTTAAAATAGTTTTTATTAAAAACCCGAAATACCCTATTACCTGTAGCTTGCCCAGCGAGTTCTCAAACTGCGTGGGCACGTATGTGCGCGGCGTGCCGCTGTCTTCACTCGTGGAGTTGTGTCGATTGGAGTTGTGGCGCTCCCGGTGTGTGTGGCTCTCTTGTTTTACACCTAGAAACAGAAATAAAGGGATTATAAGTAACTCCGCCATTAATTAATTAATCGTCGATGGCAAAAGCCTCACCTTCTTTACAGCGGGTCTAAAAAGACCACATTAAGCAATTCCTCTAAAAGTGATTAATTTCCTGAATTCCCCTATAATTCTGCTACTTGACATTTTACTTTGATAAAACAATTCATAATTTGGTGACCATTTTACGAATTTCCATGCAAAACTGTCACAGATGAATTGCGTGCTGCGTACGCAGTAATAGTATTCAATAATGCACTCTGCTATCGGCACTATATTTTTGTTTTGATTGTTATTATATAGTTGCCAGTGCCGTAACGCATATCCATTTTTATAGTCTATGGTCCCCAGCCATTACATTAACAGTCAATGGACAATATTGTTGAAACTTTTTCTATCTGAATACGGAGCTTTTAACTACTTTGTATGTGACTATTATAAGTATCAGTTTTTATTCTATTTTTTGTAATGTGCGTTTTGTTTGTGTAGAATAAACATTTTTCTTTCTTCTTTCTTTCTTTCTATATATTATGAATTGTCAGTTTGTAACTATTTTGCGATTTTAAATATGATTCATAATATGATCATGTTATGATTCTGCCAAAATGGGCTTTTTAGACCTAGGACTACTTCTTACTGTCAAAATATGAGTATACTAAACTTCTTTTGTCTACCTATTTGAGGAAAAGCACCACACAGACAGACGATAGAGAAAGACAGGAGATTTGACGTATATTAAATAAAAGAGACAAGGAAACAGAGAATTAGGTTACTTCTAGACCGGCGTGGGACCATCCTCGATCGCAACTTCCCGAGGCCCCCACAGTGAGTTTTATTTTTTTATTACTAAATGGGCCAGCTCTTAATCTCGATCACGCCTGATGGAAAGCGATTAATGAGGTCTATGAATGATCGACCATCACCACCACCATCACCATCTTCGACTTTACGCATCGACCGGTCGATACACACTAGGGCCACTGGTGTGATGGTGAACAAAATAGTTTTTTTGACATTCAAAAATGCATTTTATGTGCCTAAAAAATAAATGCTTTGAAACGAAAGCCTACACAACAGGGATGCACAGCCCATGGCGCGCGGGCCGCAATAAGTATTTGCATCCCTACTATACAAGTACATGGGGATATCAAAAAGGTTTTATAAAGAAAATTCTCAATAGCAGCATGGAATCTCGATACCTGTCCAATTCATTGCAATAGACTCACCCTATTTTTTTTTACTTAGAGATGGTATAACTTAAGTTTACACTACTATACACCTCTGCTTACAGTTTGGGAGAAAATAACTCACCTCCGCTATAAAACGGATGATTCTGTTGGTTCGCTTTGTGTGCTTCTTTGACACCTTCCTTTTCTTTACTGGCTTGTCGCTCTAAGAACACCTGGAAAATACAAAATTAATAATATATCATTACTATCAAAATTCAGATCAAAATACTCCATAACCATGTTTTTTAAATGGTACTCTAGTCTGGGTCTATAACCCTTTTCTTTTTCTTTGAGGGTGGGAAATTATGGGAGGAGCAGCAGGTGGGTGTGTCAGACTTTTACTGACTACAACCCACCCGTGTTTCCTCAGTTGCCTGTGTGTGTGCTACTGCCTCTCACTGCCTCTTTCGAACAACCCGCACCCCTGGCAGGCATCGGCTCTTGCGGACCCCATCAGTTGGTACTGACATTTTGTTGAGGCGCGCGTGGGACACAACGCGCCCTCGGCCCGGGCTTGGTCCTTACTGGACAGCGAGCTACCCATTACTCGCCGTCCGCAAGCCCGTGCCTACAGTGGCCGGAAATCAGCCTGGGATTCCCGACGCCCAGGGCGTCTCTTGCGGCGACTAGTGCCGTGAGGGCGCATATACTGCCTCTCCCTCACGTGCGCCGCCTCCCTCTTCGCGTTTACTGCTTCGCAGAAGCAGGTGACAGCTACCCATGCACTCTCGCTCCGTACCATGGCCTGGACCAGGGTCGGACGCGAGAGATCGCCGTCCTCTGGGCGATCTTCGCAATGAAAACACCCGGGCGTTTCCGCCCGCCCTATCCGAAACAGGAACCTCCCGAAACAGCCATGTCCGGTGAGGACCTGTGTCAGGCGGACGGTGAGGACACCATGCCGCCTCTCAAGCCACTCCTCAAAGAGGGGACTTACCGCCGCAATCGTGGTGTGCCCACCACTTACAGGTGGTAAATACAAAACTAACTAGAGCGAGGAAGAGCGCTTTATTAATTTTCATTTGAATTATTTTATATCCTACTAGCTGACCCGGCTAACTTCGTAACGCTACTAAATTTATATTATCTCACCTTTTAAACCTTCCCTGGACTGCCACAAATATTTCAAAACCAAAATTAGCCAAATCTGTCCAGACGTTCTCGAGTTTTAGCGAGACTAACGAACAGCAATTGATTTTTATATATATAGAAGATTAAATATTTTACATTTCTCTCGACAGGCTATCGTATCGAAAATGACACATTTCGGTAATCTGATTTGCCAAGGCAAATCAGATTACCGAAATGTGCAAGCCCTCGGCAGCTAATAGCTTACGGAAGAATAGCATTGTAATAGGTTGTATATTTGATTGAAACTGTCAATATTTTCTGGTTTTGGATTTGTGAACAGCGTTTATAGGACTCCTACGATAATATTGATTGATATCTGAATCGGCGAAGCGTACCGAATGGTTGTAAATAGTACTGATCAACAAGCCGACTTCACCTTCAAAACCCAGTAACTGAGTGGCACAATATCTCGCTGCTACCATGGATTCAGTACATTGTTCTTGAAATTTTTCGTCGGTTATTAAAAAAAAATGTTGTTTCATACATTTTCACTGCGTAGCTTCATACTTTGCATGCATACAGCAGCAAATTGTTATAAAATTTACCTTTAGAATCATGTGCTGAATTAATGGTTACAGTTAGCACGTCTATGTCCCTGCCACATCCTATCTTCTCGGCAAGACCAAAAGTTTTTTGTCAGTTTTATTTTTTAAGATGTCACGAACAATAATCACGTAAAATAATATCTAAATAGATAAATAAATCATTGTTTATTTATGAAAATATACTCCATCTTGTTTCTTTAGTTTTTGGGAATTGTTTTTGCAATGTTTAAAAACAAAAGACGGCATTATTCTCAAAAAATATTGACATTACCTGTGAGATACGTGCGGTACGACGTTTCGTGACGTACTGACTCGAGAACGTATTCACTTGTTAATCAGTATTTGGTTAAATGGCGTCACTCTCGGTGTTCCGCGCACTCTATCTGCCTTTGTTTTATAATCTGAGGTCGACTGTATCTGATATTTTGGTGGAATTTATTTATTAAAACTTAATGCACAAGTAAATAAATACTGTATAAAGGCGGACTTAATGCCTTAGCCATTTTCTACCAGTCAACCTTAGGGTGATGCAGAGAGAAAACATGGCAGGTGCAACGTAAGGGATAGGTTACTCGAGAAATAATACATACTAATACATAGATACATACATACATATATATAACAAAAATAAGCTTTGTCTTGACAAATAACGACAGATAGAGGAGAAAACGAATCCAGCAAATCAGCGCTGGGATGATTCTGCCAACTTCTTACGAATATGCTCACGAGCCTTCACTTTGTTGGAATTATGTGTGCAGACAATGTTTCTAATAAAATAAGTTCTAGTGCTTACCGTATAATAGAAGTCGTGAATGTACGGCGTGCCGGTGTTGAGCTGTAGCATCTGAATGTTGATGAGCCATTGCTTCTCTCTGAGGGTCATTAAGCCCGCGTAGTCGTCGGTATCGCTTCCGCTTGCGTCGTCACCGTTTATTGAGTGCCTGAAAATTTATAACATTGCTTTAGGAAAAATATATTCACGCAACATGTGTCAACCATTTTCCTAGTACAGCTGGTTGTGCTAAAGCAGCTGCTAAAGGTGCGGAAAACCTCAAATAGTGCGAGTTATACAGGGTTATTGGAAAAACACCAACAACCTCTTAAGAGGTCATTCTACCCATCATTATGAAGAACTTTTACTATGGGACGAAACCTGAAATCGCAAAAAAAAAAAACAGCTGTTCCTTACATTTATGTTCGTATAACTCATCAAAATGTAGGGAACAACTGATTTTTATTCGAGCCATTTGGGGTTGAAATGCAGGGCCATGGGGTCTGGGTACCCACTTGGTTTTTAGAACCATTGCTAAGCAGTTGGTCAGTTTTTCACATGATCGGAGAGCATTGCCTTACAATGTGGCAATGCTTTTGGGCATTTTTCCCATTGACAGTGAAGTGGGCCAATTTTTTGATGCCCTGTGATTCTTTTCTCTATGTAATGTACATATTATTTTACGTCTGGTATCCTATATACCATGTAAATATTGTACATTAATAAGTTATAACACTCATTTAGAAAACTTTATCTGTGTAGCCGTGACTGGTTTCGTATCTTCAAAAGTAATCGTAATATTCCTCATAGTATAAATTCCGACAGTGAAAGTGCCGAAACTACGTGAGAATTACTTCTTGAAAAATTAAATAGTCATCAAAAACCCTAGTACTTGTCTTCTCAGCCTAGACCCAAATATGTTGGGGTCGCCTTCCAATCTAACCGGATGCAGCTGATGCATTTTTTTTTAATTTGTGGCTATATCTAAACCATTATAAACACATAAAATCTTGAGTCAAATGCTCTAATTCAAGAAAAATCGAAATAGCTTAATAGTTAAAAAACTCACCTGTTATTGTAAGTCCCATTAACCCTTTGATTATTAAACATCGGATGACTAAACTGGCTATTAGTAAACACATTACTTCTATTATTTAACATTGGGTGATGGTTCGCATTATGGAAGCTGTTATTGAACTGCAGCATAGGATGTGTATTCTGTATCAGCTGAACCAAATTCTGTGACGTCAACCCTTGATTCTGCTTCGAATTGTTATAAACACGACTTTTTTGAACTTTCTGATCCTTTTGTTGCTGCTGAGCTGCTTTTTGTATCGGATTCTTGTTCTGTGGCGAGTTGTTCAGCTGGTTCATATGGTTGAGCTGGTTGCTGGGCGACTGTTTGATGTTGTTTACAGGTTGCGGTTGGTTCTTTATCAGCATCGGTTGGTTGATCATCATGTTTGGTTGCTGTTCTGGTTTAGTTGGCATTGTGGGCTGGAAAAATTAATTACGTTCATAAGTAGAGATCTTGTACTGTATAATAACATCACGCCTGTGTTTTCAGAAGGCGTAAGCAGAGCTGAGTGTTTAGCACACTCAAATTTCAACAGTTAAGTTTACTAATTCATTTAAAACTTAATGAATATCTAATGCATCATTATATAAAAATTATTGAAATTTTACCCCCTTCCTGTTGCCAAATTGATCTGATATTTGGTACACACCTTTAGTTTTGATAACAATACAAGTTAAAAAAAAGCTAAATAGAATGAGAAATATTAAGTAACGAAATAAAAACTAAAAACATGAAAATAAAATAAGTAAAAAAATGTTTACTTATGAGATTAAATGAACTTAGACAGTTGTATTGATGATTTTAATGGTTATAATTTCGTGGGCGATTCCACCATAAGTCTCATCACATAGCCTAAAAAGAAAGCCTATAAGCCAAAACTAAAATAAGTTGCGTACTTACTCGAAAATTTGGGTTATACTGTGGCATATTAGAGTTAAAATTCTGCCTCTGCATATTAATACCGGGGGGCGGCGCTAACATCCTTGGAGGCTGACTCATCATATGCTGAAACTGATTCATGCCAGGAAACTGGTTACCATTCGGAATCATCTGGTTTTGACCCATCTGGTTATGATTAGGACCCATCTGGTTATGATTCTGACCCATCTGGTTGAGATTTTGACCCATCTGATTGTGATTCTGACCCATCTGGTTATTAGGTAAGTGATTGCTCATTTGGTTCATACTCTGACCCATTGAAGGCATGTTTTGACCCATTTGATTGTGATTTTGACTCATCTGGTTGACATTTTGACCCATTTGAGGCATATTTTGACTCAATTGATTCACGTTTTGTCCCATCTGGTTCATATTCTGTCCCATCTGATTAACATTTTGACCCATCTGATTCATACTCTGCCCCAACTGCCCCATACTTTGCGTCATATTTAAATTCTGTCCCATTTGGTTCACATTTTGACCCATCTGATGAACGCTCATGTTTTGGGTCATCTGACTCATCATATTAGTCCCTGGTCCAATGGGATTATTGGGGAACTGGTTCCCAATTTGGTTGTTCATAAACGGGGTTCCTTGTCCCATTGGGTTGACGTGGTTCTGTAGTAGTTGGTTGTTTTGTCCCATTTGGTTCATCAGCTTGCTGAGTGGTTGGTTCATTTGGCCCATACTGTGCGTCATTGACTGTTGTGGCGCAAATGGAAGTGGTACCGGCGCCTGGAGACCCGGTGGCCTCTGGAGTATTACCGGGGGAAATCTTGGCTGGAAAATAAAAGATGCTTTTGTTAGACTAACAGTAATTAATAAAGTTTTCGAAGGTTGGGCAGAGATGTACCTATAGTATACCCACATTATGCCAGTTATTTTTAAGTCCCATGTAATAGGGGGCGAGCCTATTGCCATCAAGTGAGCACAAATCCTGACACCTACTGAGAAATTCCTGATAGAAAAATCTAATAACGCTTTGCAAGATCTGGGAATCGAACCCAGGACCACATGCTCAGCAGTAGCGCTTGCGACCACTAGGTCAACGAGGCAGTCTTAGAGATATTTCACATAAATCAAATTTATTTCAGACTGCAATATATTCGCAATCGTAAAAAATATGACTTTACAGAATCGGGTATTTTACTCTATAGGTGCTAATAAGAAAAAAAAAATTGAGATAGCTTACGCAAAAAGCAGTCGGAAAATGTTAGTTTTAGTTCATGAAATATCAAAATAAATTTTACAATTCAATTCAAAGATTTCAGTTTTTTTTAATATTTTTTTGAACACCATGAAATAGTAGCCGCCATGTTATTACGTCATACCGCTGTTTCAACAAATCAACTGAACAACTTTGTACTTTTATTATTTACGTAACCCAAGTCATTTTTATTGAAATAATATTTAATTCAGGAACAGCAAACCAACGATAGGTAGAATAATAACTCATTTTTTTATTTATAAACAATGATCATATAAAATATCAGCGCATTTGTTTACACAGCACACTGACGTCATACCCACGGAGCAATATGGCGTCTACTGCGTCCAGCGTTTTCGTTAAATTACACGCGAAATACGAAAATGTTAAATTTAAATGCAATTTTATGGCACTAATCGATTCAATAAAAATGTTGTTCTATTTTGTGGTTTATTAGCATTTTAGAATATAGTTAAGACATTTTCCAAAAATGGGTGAATACCCTTTGTTGTATTTATGATTATAATTCTTTAATTACATACGTGTTACATTTGCGAATCATATTTTAATCGACGTACAGCCTGAAACTGATCAGCATCTTGCAAAAAACGTAAGAAAAATTTAAATTCTTCTTCCTTAATCTTATCTTCACACGCGCACTCACATCATACACACACTCATCACCAGAGATCGGATATTCGGATGCATATTTACCTAAAGTAAATTTTTAGTTATGAAAGTATGGAAGCGGATTCTTATAATATACTTTTTGTAAACAAAACCCGGGATGCCAGGAATGCATAACTAGTCAGGTTTATAGTATGGAAGCGACTTCAAAATTAGTAGGATTGAATAACTATTCAGATGCATATTTATTTAAAATTAACCCCGATGCAAATGTGTATGTAGGGTGTAAGTCTGTAAAAGAACTAACACAACCACCCCTGGTTGTGTTAGTTAAAATACATTTTTTTTTACCTTAAATGAAGAATATTTTCGATACAAAAGCGCGTTCCATATTAGGCAACAGTTCAACTTTAGTCAATATGCATCCGAATATCCGATCTCTGCTCATCACACACACAGACGCACTCTTCACATACACATTAGCACTCATCACATTGTCGTACATACACTCATCACATGCACACATACTTTTGGTTACCTTTTAGTCTTAGTTTTAGTGAATTATTTAAACCGTTGCTCTTGTTCACTTATCCTTCATGTATACATCTAAACTAACCGCTTTTTACTAAATGCATATGGATGTATACACGATACATATACCAAAATTTATTTTTTTACAATTTTTATCCATCTGTCTGTTTGTTCCGGCTAATATCTGAAACGGTTGGACTGATATTGACGGGACTTTGACTGGCAGATAGCTGATGTAATAAGGAGTAACTTAGGCTACTTTTATTTTAGAAATTTAATTTATTTTTTATTAATATATACTTTTTTGTTAAATTCTGAGACTGGATCCTGTGACACAGGGTATACTAGTGCGGGATCCAGTGTCACACCTCAATATTGTGACACTTTTTTATGAGCCAATAAACTAAACTAAACTATCTAAAATGTTTACTAACTGACCTGGAAGTAGTTCTGGTTGTAGGGCGGCTGCTGCACCTGCTTTTGGCGCAGTTGCCGCTCCAACTCCTCAACTGTGCACACATTCTTTAGTCCTGGTACCGGCTGCGGGGGAAAAGAACTGTTATTCACCTAAAGAAAAAAGAAAACAAAATAAAAAATCACACAACATAAAATCATGACTATAATCCCCCCCGAAGGAAGACAGAGGTGTACTTCTATAACTAGTGTTCCCGCAGCTTCGCTCGCGTTAATTTAGAATTTGTCAATCGTTTCGGGTTGTACTCTGCTTGTAATAATATAATTCAATAATTATTCGAAAGACACGTGGCGCCATCTATTAACATAACAACGTTTTTGTCGTTTTCGGATTGTTTTTTTGTAATTTATTTTTTTCTTATTCACGAAAAGTAACAGAAAAATACATAAATCTTCTGCCAAACTGCTATACAGTTTGTCGGCAGTGTTCTCGTGGGTACACTTTTGTGATTGACTACTTTATAATATACACAGGGACGTAGGGTCGAAGCAAAAAGGAAAAAAAACGGAATATAAGGGATTATGTTCGTTTAAGTACACCTGACAACGTATATGCAAAATTTCAGGATGATCAGTTCAGTGGTTTAGGCGTGAAAAGATAACAAACAAACAAACTTACTTTTGCATTTAAATAAGTATTAGTTAGGATAGGATCATCATCTGCCTAGCCTTTTCCCAACTATGTTGGGTTCAGCTTCCAGTCAGACCGGATGCAGCTGAATACCAGTATTTTACATGGAGCGACTACTTATCTGACCTACACAACTCAGTTACTGGGTAATACAGAAGCCCGAAAGTGGTTGTCAGACTTTCGGGCTTCTGACGACCCGTAACGACTATGAAAGATCTACAAATGACAGCCGGGACGGCTTAATGTGCTTTTCGGGGCACGGAGGGGTCTTGTATGAAAAGGTGGTCACCCATCCACGGACCAACCGCGGCAAGCGTAGCTTAACCTGATCGATCGATCCGTGAACTTTGCCAGAAGCCCTATTAATATAGTTTTGAACCAGACTAGGCATTTATTTATCTATACTCACAGTGGGTGCGGTAGGGAAGATAGGGTCGTGTCTCCACACACTAGAACCGAATGCTCTGGAGTGGGGCGCGTCTGTCTCGTCCAGTACTAGCTGGGAGAGTGATGCCTCTGTAACAAAAACGTGTTATTAGATTAGCATTAATTAAGCAGTTTGGACCGGAAGGGGAAGCCCTATAAGGAGATATAGTGACCTTTGGGGATGTACTATGGAATAAATACATATCTATACAGTGTGAAAACAAAATCCTGTCAACACGATGACCACATCTGTTAACCGCCCCCGACCTATTGGTTGATGAGATTTCTATAGCGGCCGAGCGCTGCAAGCAAAAATAGTCCTTAAGGTGTAGGATGTCCCTGATAGTACCTCGGCAAGGTCAGAAGTGTAGAACTCACTACCAGCGCGCGTGGAGAACCAACCAGATGAAATAAAGCAAAAGTTAAAAATTAAGTATATAAGGATCGTACTAGGTGACGTTCTGTAGTTTCTATCTACCCCCATGCGAACAAGGCACCAATAGGGTATTACACTCATTTTTTAACCGACTTCCAAAAGGAGGAGGTTCTCAATTCGTCGGAACCTTTTTTTTTTTCATTTTTTTTTATGTATGTTCCCCGATTACTCGAAGATGACTGGATCGATTTGGATAAAAAATTTTTTGTTCGAAAGGGTATACGTCCCAGGTGGTCCCATGATCATCAAGTCAGGATCTGATGATGGGATCCTGGAGAAATAGAGAGAACTCTTCAAATTTTATAGGCACACTTGAAGCAATTTGTGTAGTTTTTGGAAGAGTACTTTCTCGGAGTGGTTCCATTTCAATTTGGTGAAGATCTGATGAAGAACTTCGGAGATAGGCAACGGAACTCCTCAATAAATGATAGCAAATGGACAGGGATTGCTGAAATCTCATGTCTGTCAATTGTTTACACCAGTTAATAACATAACATCACGCCGGTACGCTGTGAAGGGGTAAGCACATGTGAACCACTAAAAAGTGAAAAATAAAAAACTTTTTTCAAAAAAGTAAACAACCGACTTCCAAAAAAACACTAAAAAGTGAAAAATAACTTTAATTTCGGAAGTCGGTGACTTTGGATATGTATTTTAATTTTTTGTCACCGCCTTCCGAAATTAAAGTTATTTTTTTGGAAGTCGGTTGTTTACTTTTTTGAAAAAAGTTTTTTTTTTAATATTATAATTAGACTCTAAAATTTAAATTTTTCATTTTCACATATTTCGCGCGTAATTTGACGAAAACGCTGGACGCAGTGGACGGCATATTGCTCTGTGGGTATGACGTCAGTTTGCTGTGTAAACAAACGCGCTGATATTTTTTATGATCATTGTTTATAATTTAAATAAAAATAGTTATTATTCTACTTATCGTTGGTTTGCTGTTCGTGAATGTAAGATATTATTTCAATAAAAATTACTTTGGTTACGAAAATAATAAAAGCACAAAGTTGTTCAGTTTATGCAGCGGTATGACGTAGTAACATGGCAGCTACTATTTCATAGTGTTCAAAAACAGATAAAAAATCTGATCTAATTGGTCAAGGGGCGTGGCTAAGCTGAGTGACAACGATGAGTCACTATTTTCTTAACGCGAATAGACTATAATCATATTTTTGTCTTACCAAGCTGAGTGTTAGCCAGGTCATCGATGCCGCTGCTGTTGTGTCTGCGGCTGCTCTCCAGCTGCTCCGCCAGCTGCTCATGTTCCACCTCCCAGTCGAACTCGTCAGCTGCAATATTATACTCGATTAGATGTCATACCATCACGCCTGTAATACCCGAAGGATTAGGCAGAGGTGTCCCTGTAGTACACCCACGTTTCACCAGTTATGTTTTTTTTTTGCGGATGGGAAAGCATCAAATAACTTCTCCCGCTCTGGGTGGAGCAGGAGGGCGTGCAGACTTCTACTGACTAAAACCCACCCGTGTTCCTTCAGTTGCCTGTGTGCCAGGGGCCACGGTATCTCTTTCGACCAACCCGCACCCCTGGCAGGCATCGGCCCTTGCGGACCCCACCAGTTGGTGCCTTAACTGTCCCGTTGACTACTGAGCGTGGACTCCCAGGTTCGATTCCCAGGTCGGGCAAAGTGTTATTAGGTTTTTCCATTGGGAATTTCTTAGTAACACTCAGCGTGGAGTTTGGAAGTTGGCGGTGTGATACCCCCGTGCCATGGAAAGCACGTTAAGTCGTTAATCCTGCGCCTGACCTCTCTCCGGTCGTATCGGGTTGCCGTTCCGTCGGACTATGAGAGGGAGGGAAGAGTGAGTGCCCCTGTGTCTCATACACGCCTGCACTATAATATCTCCCGCGCCGAAGGCTTGTCTCCGTTGAGATTGGATGCCAAGGCCGAAATACGGTCTGGAGGACTATAGTCTTATAAAAAGGACGAGCCTATTGCCATACGGTACAAATCCAGACTCCGGGCTGCTACTGAGAAATTCCTGATTAAAAAACACAATAACACCTCGCCTGACCTAGGAATCGATCCGTAGGAACCGTCGAAACGTAGGTAGGTAGGTATTTTGTACCAATCTTGTTTTTATTTTTGTGTTTATCAGTGGAAAATTATAAAAGGCTTTCGATTTCATATTGCTTAAGAACACTGCATAAGTTAGCTGTAAGTTTCCTGAATAGAATTTTAAAAAAAATAGGACTATGCGAGCCAGAGAAGAGGGAGTGCATTTCTCTTTTCTCGCACCCATAGTCCGATGGACGCCGACAGGACGTGAGAGAGATCGGGCGCCAAACTTCGGAAAATTTCGTAACTAAATATCCAGTATCTTTTGTATGGCACATCCCGGGATTCGAACCCGGGCCCGCATGATCCGCTAAAAGTATCGAGTAGCGAATAATCGATGACCTTGCAGACAGTCAGGGTAACCCCCGGTGGTCGAAAACCTTTACAATTAAAATCTCTTATCTAATCTCTTTTCTACTTATAAATTACAACAACATAATTAACAAATCACGATGCTCAACCATTAACAAATTGTTTTAAAAATACATTTGATAATAATGTGTGACATTTAAGACCATGTCCTAATATGAGCGATAGTTGCGAGTTCATGATCGTCCCGCCAGATCATATGTTGCGAAAACGGGAAAGCGCACTCTGTCGGCGCATCGCATTCGGGCTCGCCGAACGAAATGAACGCGATGATCGCTTGTATTAGAACACGGGGCTGACATTTTAAAGCAGACAGAATCCAACTTAATCATAAATAAATTAGTATTTGAAGCTTGATGGTTAGCAAATATTAGTTTTGTGTGTCCCAGTCACCTTTTTTATGACATTTTATGAAGAAAACACGCTTATCAATAGGTATGAGTTAGCAATTTGGATTCAAGTTTAAGGTATTTGTAGTCATTTCTATTGGTAATATTTTTATACCATCTCAGAATTAAAAAAAAAAACAATGGCCGTTTTCATTAACACCCAAATTAATACCTAAATAAAAGCAAACTCTCGGTTCAACGCAGAAAGTTGAAAATCGATACAAAAAGTGTTTTGAAATCCAGCATTAGTTTTTTTGGGTGAGAGTACCTGAGAATGATATGCGTTTGGAGATGCTTATGCCTAAGCCAACGTTCCCACGGACATAATAAAATCGCGCCGTGATTTTTTCGCGAACTAGATCTTCAACGTTCGATTTCAACACGCTGAGATGCACTCTGTTGGATTGTCAATGTAGTCCAGCGCGCGAAAAAATCCCACCGCGATGTTATTACGTCCGTGTGAACATCAACTAAATAAAATGATACAGGATAAGTTTTTAACCAGTGCGCAAACTGTAACCATCATATCGTTCTAACATTCTAGTGAATTCATCATATCATTCTAGACCCAAACAAAAAAAAAATTGCTGTTCCACATACCTTTTGAAAATTTTAAAAATATATCCTATATGATAATCAAATATGATTCGCGATATCTATCTATATTTTAGGATTCCGTACCCAACGGGACCCTATTAGTAAGCCTCCGTCCGTCCGTCAGTCTGTCAGCCGGCTGTATCTCATGATCAGTAATAGATAGAATGTGTATTTCTGTTGCTGCTATTATAACAAATAATAAAAACAAATTTAAAAAACAGACAGATACAGAAGTGAAAACTTGAACAATTATGTGTGTATTTTTTGAATCGTCAGGAAATATTTTTTGAAACGTCAGATTAAAAAAACGTTCAACGTTGTTAGGTCGTACGTTCGTGATGTCAGTGGTGTCGGTAACAGTGTCGCGAGTTCAATTGTTTTTTCCCATCTCAAAGAAGTTTTCGCTTCAAAAATTAAAGGGGTCTCCATACAAGAAACGTGTTTTTTTTGGGCGTTCTTTGCCTTGTGGTACGGAACCCTTCGTGTACGAGTCCAACCCGCAATTGGACGGTTTTTTAACCGACTTCAAAAAAAGGAGGAGGTTCTCAATTCGTCTGTATGTTTTTTTTTTTATATTTGGTACCTCAGAACTTTCGACTATGTGAACCGATTTTGATGGTTCTTTTTTTATTTGAAAGCTAGTGCTCCACGTGTGGTCCCATTTCAATTTCATCTAGATCTGATCATGCGTTTCGGAGACAGACAACTGAACTCTTCAAAATATTATAGTAAATCAACCGCGATTGCTGCTATCGCGTAAATATGCATTGTTTTGACCCCAAGAATGATGAAATTTCGAATTAGTGGGGTAGGTACTATAACTAAAAAAGTGAAAAATGTGAAAAATAAAAACTTTTTTCTAAATGTTATTGATAAACGTGTTTCCCAAATGAACAAGCCTCCTGAATGCCTTCAGCGATGATAAAGATACAATACTTACAACCTTGACCAAAAGTCTCGTCGTTGAGAGCATCGTATTCATCCTCCGATGGTTCGCCACCTCCCTCGTCATCATTTAAGTTCTGAAACAAAAAAAACATTATTATGAGTTAGACATAGATTTTGACTCGGGCTTTGGCTTTGGCTTGGGACTTATGGCTAAGTAATATCCGCCGCATAGGTCGATCGATCAGGTTAAGCTACGCTTGCCACGGTTGTTCCGTGGATGGGTTGTCCATCTTTACATACGGAGACCCCTCCGTGCCTCGGAAAGCACGTTAAGCCGTTGGTCCCGGCTGTCATTCGTGGATCTTTAACAGTCGTTACGGGTCGTCAGAAGCCCTAAAGGCTGACAACCAGTCTTACAAAGGGGGTATCGTGCTACCCAGTTACTGGGTTGTGGAGGTCAGATAGCCAGACGCTCCATGTAAAATACTGGTATTCAGCTGCATCCGGTTAGACTGGGAGCCGACCCCAACACAGTTAGGAAAAAGGCTAGGTAGATGATTATGGGTTTTCACTAATAATTATAGTCTCTAGCTAGCCCTAGCCAAGTGCCCTAGTCAGACTTTGTGTAAATTATTTCATCACCCCTGCTCTCCAAACGGTGAAGGAAAACATCGTGAGGAAACCGGCATGTACTAGAACCAATAATTCGAAGATATGTGACATCTACCAGCCCGCACTGGACCCGCGTGGTGGATTACGGCCTGCTCCCTCTCACAGAGAGGAGGCCTGTGTCCCAGCAGTTGGAACATTATAGGCTGATTACGCTAGCCGTCGTACCCACAGCCAATTTTCTATCGTACTTTTGATTATAGATTTTCAACGCACTGCTAAGCGCCGAGAGTTGAATACAGGATAAGTTTTTATCCAGTGCACAAAATGTAACCATGAATTCAGTATATCATTCTAGACCCTCTAGCGCAGAAATTTTACGTCGGCAATACAAAA
The DNA here is from genome assembly GCA_949091785.1 of Polymixis lichenea. Classification (NCBI taxonomy): domain Eukaryota; kingdom Metazoa; phylum Arthropoda; class Insecta; order Lepidoptera; family Noctuidae; genus Polymixis; species Polymixis lichenea. The sequence goes on from OX420959.1 coordinate 10,113,481, forward strand.
AAAAAAATCAGCTGTTTCATAGCAAAGTGCAATACCTACGCGGTCAAAATGTATGGAACAGCTGATTGTTTTTTGTATTACCGACGAAAAATTTCTGCACTGGGGATCTAGAATGATATGCTAAATTCATGGTTACAGTTTTCGCACTGGATAAAAACTTACCCTGTATACAATGTGTTTTTTTAAAGTAAGTATTTTTTCTAAAACAAAACTAAAACAAAGTCCCAGTATACCTTTATCAACTGTACAGAAAACAGTTATGTTTCATTTTAATAAAGAGATGAACAAAATGGGGCCAGTGTTGTCAAGCATGAGTCTTGAATAACAATGTCAAAGTGACCCAGATATCACGAAAACTGCATTTGTGTCATACATTCATTACAGAGACTGTTTGTGCTTGTTTAACTTTATAGGCTGTGATTTGATCTTCAGCTAGCTTCAGACCACGACTTCGCCCACGTCTTAGTCAGCTCTACTAGACCGAAACAGTTCCCATTTAGATCTGAGGAGCAATTCTCGTAATTTTAAGAACCTTCACAATCTAATCTCAGTCGCAACCTGTCAAAAATACCTCGAGTTTCCATACATTTTTGACATTTGATTGTCGCCGAGATGAGACTGCGACCAATGACGTATTATAAATAGACGCGTCGTCATACACGACCATTAGAGCACTCAAAAACAGCATAAATCATTAATGTAGCTACCTACTAGTACATACAATCATACAGTGCGCGAAGAACAGTAGGTACCCATACCGATTCCTGTTGTTAGAAAGAGATAAATATAAAGTGTTGTCACTAGCGCGTCGCCGCGTCACTGGATGGTACGTGACTAATAACACGACAGGCAAAATTACCTGTCTTTATATTACCTGTCTTTATCTTTCCAATATTGAGCGCCGGTAAAGCATCTAAAGGTACTATATCAATAACTGCGACAAAATTTTGAACGTATTTAATTCCGAGAATTTGGTTTCTGGTACAAGACAGAAGGCTAAGTAAGCTGCAGTACCCGCTACCTTCGACAGTGGAATATAGTAAGTCCTTCCACTGCGTGGATCGCCCTGAGGATACGGCGGAGCACCGCCGCGTCCTTGTAAAGGCGATCGGCGGCGGCGATCTCTCGCGTCCGGCCATGGTTCGGAGCGAGGGTGCATGGGTAGCCATCACCTCCTTCTGCGAAGCAGTAATGCTCGCGAAGAGGGAGGCGGTGCACGTGAGGGAGAGGCAATATATGCGCCCTCACGGCCCTAGTCACCGCAGGAAACGCCCTGGGCGTCGGGATTCCCAGGCTGATTCCCGGCCACCGTAGGCGCGGGCTTGCGGATGGCGATTAACGAGTAGCTTGCTGTCCGGTAAGGACCAAGCTCGGGTCGACGCGTCGACCCGGCGCGTTGTATTCCACGCACGCCTCAAAGAGATGTCAGCACCAACTGGTGGGGTCTGTAAGGGCCGATGCCTGCCAGAGGTGCGGGTTGTTCGAAAGAGATACAGTGGCCCTCGGCATACAGGCAACTGAAGGAACACGGGTGGGTTTTAGTCAGTAAAAGTCTGATACGCCCTCCTGCTCCACCCAGAGCGGGAGAAGTTATTTGATGATTTCCCACCCTCAAAAAAAACCCTATTATGTTTGGTGCCATTAAATCGGTGTTAGTAAAACCTTTAAAACTCTTTCAATATTTCTATTGATTGTCGTTTTAATTGTTGCTGGAAATCATAATTCCTTACGCAGTGGTTACATTAGCTTCAAAATTCAATAAGCATAGCCTTTTCTCAACTATCCTGGGGTCGGCTTCCAGTCTAACAAGATGCAGCTGAATACCATTATTTTACAAGTAGCAACTGTCTATCTGACCCACACAACCCAGTTACTGGTCTATTTGTCTACCCCTTGGTAACTGGTTGTCAGACTTTCGGGCTTCTGATGACCCGTAACGTATTTCAAAGATCCATGAATGACAACTGGGACCAACGGCAAATGGTAAGACTGATTGTAAGATGTGTGGGCTTCGATAGTTACTATGATAAAGAAAATAAATAGTGTTTCTGTCAGCCACTAATTAGTGACAACACTAATTGGTTAGTTCAATTGTTTATGTTGTCGGCATCCAAAATAAGATAAGAGGATTGTACTGAGGCCAGCACTTCAATCTACCCCAATCTGTCAAATTTCTTTGATAGATTTTCAATTTTATTACATAAATATAAAGTTCATGTTCAATTGGAAAAATTACATCCTATTATCCGATTAATATTATAAATATGTAAGTTTGTATATTTGGATGTTTGTTACTAAATCACGCAACAGTGGAACAAACGGATTTGGATGAAATTTGGCACACAAATAGTTTATGACATGGATAAACCACATAAGATACTTTTATCCTAGTAGTACATTCCCATGGGATAATCTCCGACCTCCATGCAGCCGAAGCTACTGGCAAAAGCTAATACATCACTACATATTATAAAACAAAGTCCACCGCCGGGTCTGTCTGTCTGTCTGTTCGCGATAAACTCAAAAACGACTGCATCGATTTTCATGCTGTTTTCACCAATGGATAGAGTGGTTCTTGAGGAAGGTTTAGTTTATAATTTGTTAAGGTTTTGTGTAAATTGGTTGAAATACGATGATAATTGTTGAATATGTCAGTTAAAATCATGCCGTCTGGAATGTTTACTGGCGTGCGCCGCGTAAACCAGTAGAGTTATGTGAAAACAATGTATTACGGAATTATTAATTAACTCATAGGATACTTTTTATCCTAGTAGTACATTCCCATGGGATAATTTCCGACCTCCAAGCGGCCAAAGCTACTGGCAAAAGCTAGTACATATGTAATATATCTACTAACGCCTTTTTCCCATGAGGCTGAAACTACAGAACGCCACCTGCGATAATCTTTACAAACTCCTTTTGCTTGACAGGATTGCTATGCACGTTAATGAGGTTTTTTTTTCTGGGTGGGAAATCATCAAATAACTGATGTCAAACTCTTACTGACTAAAACAACCCGTGTTTCTTCAGCTGCCTGTGTGCTAGGGGCCACAGTATCTCTTTCGAACAACCTGTACCCCTGGCAGGCATCGGCCCTTGCGGACCCCATCAATTGATGCTGACATCTCTATTAGGCGCGCGTGGAATATAACGCGCCCTCGACCCGAGCTTGGTTCTTACTGGACGGCGAGCTACCCATTACTCGCCGTGCGCAAGCCTGCTCCTAAAGTGGCTGAGAATCAGCCTAGGATTCCTCCCAGAGCGTCTCCTGCGGCGACTAGGGCCGTGAGGGCGCATATACTGCCTCTCCCTCGCGTGTGTCGCCTCCCTCTTCGCAAGCATTACTGCTTCGCAGAAGGAGGTAGGTTAATGAGGTCAGGTGGCATTACATTTTGTCCAGAATAGACTTTTAAAACAGGAAACTTAAATATTCATCATCATCTGCCCAGAGTTTTCCTAACTATGTTGGGGTCAGCTTCCAATCTAACCAGATAAATAAACTTAAATATTATGGAACTTTAATCATTTATGCTCTAGAATGAATAAGGAGAGGCTGTGATAGGCTGGTTTGGTAATAAATTACTTAAACACAAGCAGAAGTCACTTTGTATATTATTTACTTCACTAAAAATATATAGAACAAAAACTACTATTGTGTCAACAATGTTATCCAGCTCTTGTATACAAAGTTCCTTATCAAATGATTACTGTGCAATGGATTCTTGACAAGCACATAGTTTGTAACACTCAACACATATGGCAATTTAAAAAACTTATTGGAAGGATGAACTAGACCTTTGTCATAAGTTGAATTGCAACTGGAAAGGCAGATATGTAAGCGAAGGTAACCATGTATAAAATACGATATACAACGACAATTGCGTATTTCAAAACAAGTGTGAGTCAGTAATCACTAAAAATATACAGTGCAGAAAACAGTATTTCATAACGTTAAAACACGTTTTAAGCACAATTTTTGGCGCGCTTTACATGGACAGACGGGCAAAGGCGTAGTTTATGGCTTTAATCTAGACTATTACGCGTTTTTCTCGAAACTGTGAGCGGAAACAAACAAGTGACAAGAAGAAATTTGAAAATACATACGTAATTATAAAATGTATAGCCCACAATAAGACGCTTTTCATGTTTATTATGCTTTACTGAAACGTTTTAATGAAGTTAGTCACCCCAAATTGATACATAACACGTAAATATATGGTAGAAAGTGGTAATACTTGATTGTATAGTGAAATGCAGCATTCTAAGTGGCGTGCTGGCAGTCTCAAACCTTACAGATTTAGGGTTATTATATATCAAATAAATTGTCTTCTTCGGTAGAATAACGTTTAGACTCACCGATAACGAAGTATCGAACCCGAAGAAAGAATCTGCCATTGGAATTTTTCATATATCATGGACACAAATGACATGACTTGTCACGGTACATATGTCGCAATGGCGAAGGCGGCCATGACATTTTAGGGTAGTGTCGCACCTACACTTACTAAAAAGTAGTGAGGTGACCATTTATTTATTTTTCTTTAAAATAAATTGTGCATTCTCATATATATCGCTCATTGCAGCAATGTCAAGCAAAAGGCCATTATTTTCTTTGTATTTATTCAGTGCAGAAAAAGCTAAGCTTTCTATGAACATCGGCCCACTTCGAGTGATCATGAGCAAGCGGCATCCAATCATAAAAAAAATCTGACGTAAATCTAACAAAGATCCCCGAAGTGCACATTGCACCGGGCTTGGTTTCTCACGGGCTTGCACTTGCACTTGCTGACGATCTACAGCATGCTGATCCAGCACTCTAATTGTGTCACACACTATTAATCACAATCTGAATCATCTTGGAGTATGTTGCTTATCCATCCATTGCTTCATGTCATCTGTATAACCTTTATTCACTGCAGTTCATGTGACCTAGTTTTTAAGCATTGTTAAAGGTTTTTGTTTAAATAAAGAATCATTCATGTATTCGAATTTGTGTGCTCTACAATGGCTCTACAGCGTAATTTTATTAACGCAATGAATGTTGGTGAAATGTCAAAATGAAAGCCATTTCTATTACCTACTGTTAGTGTTTTGCGCAACTACCCCGCCGGCGACAGTGTACATTTACTCCACGTTCAAACAGACGTAAAAACATTGCAGCGGGATTGTTTCGCTGAATCTTCAAAACATTACTCAGCGCTGACAGACAGTCCTAGTCGCTTTTGGTTTTTGTGGACACATTGGCTGCACTTCGATTTGCGAGACCACGATAACGATGACCTGTCAATCGGAAGTAATGACATGCGCCACCTCGTGATAACGCCTACAATTTATTAGAAAGTGTGCTTCTGGCTAGAGTAGCTAGCTAGCGTTGCTAGTAGTAGACTAGACTAGCTAACTTAACGAAATAAGAAGACGAAATTTGTGGTTTATACAAGTTATAGATGGGGAACATAGGTTTTAACATTGAGTGAGCACTGTTAGCGCGTTCACGAGCGTTCCGTATTGTTGATAAAATCTTAACCGTGATAATATCTTCTATCTGAACGCAAATTATTGATGTGAGCGCTCACAGCGCTATTTTTCTAATTCGGAAAGCGGCGCTGTCAAAAACATGTCAATGTCATACATTTTCTGTCAAACTTGAAAGTGTCGGAGGTAATTTTGGATGTTGTTAAATTAATTTGTTGTGATGTGATTAACAAAGATAAAAAAATATCAAGACGAGTCATAAAACTATAAAAGTTATGTATTCAATTATTTACACGAGTTCCTATAGAAGCCGAAAAATAAAAGAGTGAAAATCTTCTGCATTTTCGTACTGGTAAAATAAATTTCGCGAAATCGTCGCTGGAAACTTTCAAGTTTATAAAAAAAAGTAAGTTTAATTTGTATTGAACTTTGGAACGAATTATCGCTTTTCGACACCAATAAATAACTGTTTAGTCCGGTAAGTGAGACTTCTTTTACTTAACTATTGTAGCCTTGGACATAATATTGTGTGCATTATGGATAGGAGAAATAAATTACACGGAAAAATTAAAATAAAATGATCGCTTTCTTGAAATGAGCATTGATTGATTTGAGTATTTTAAAATACCTATTTCTATTTTTGTTTTCTTTTTACTATAATAAAATGATAATTCCTCTGTGTAGACATGATCACAAAGTTGGTACTTATACTCTTAAATTTTATAAATGGCGCAGGTGTGCGTGTGATCATCTGTGTACCGCTGATCCATTGTTGACCATGACCATGTAACCCAAAATAATAATGTCATCGATATATTTTCCAAACAAGCAGCAAACACTTAAACTAAATCTTATTATTATTATCCCAACAATAATATCAGGGAGATCTACATTAATTACATAAGTAAACAGATAGATTATATTAAAAATATTCTAGACTCCGGTCTAGAATATTTTTTATCACAATCTATCTGTATTCTCAAAACAGACTAATAAATAGGCAGAGATTTACAGTACAACTAGCTTCGGCTCGTGGCTTCGCTGGCGTGGTCGGTTGATTAAAAGTACTCTATGTCCTTCCCCAGGGTTCAAAGTATCCCCATACCAAAGTTCATCAAAATCGGTTCAACCATTTCCGAGATAAGCCAGAACAAATTAGACAACATTTTAAAAATTGAATTTTTATAAGTACTGAACCTAATTTCATAAACATCTATAGAAGACGGATGGAAAAATAACATTTAATATAACATAGGAATGTAACCCAGGACCCCATGCTCATCAGTCACGCTTGCAATAGGTATCAGGTAGGTATGTGAATCAACTTCAACACAAAATGTGGTGACCAAAACATTGTTTTAACTATTCAAATATTATTATGACTGTATGCATTTTAATAAATAAGTAATTATGCTTTATCCGCACAAGGTCTTCGCATATTAATTTTGTTTGTTATACATGATCTTCACCATAAACTGCTGCTGCAGACAGGATAGTCTCATCACGAGGGAACTCCTAAAGAGCTATTGTACAATTATCATGAAAGTTTAAATAGGCGTTTGCCCTACCATACCCCGTGATTATTGTAGAGCCAAAGCGCAAGGTAAAAAAATCCATTTAAAAGACGTCAAGGCTGCCCCGCCTTGACGTATTTTAAATGGAATTTTTTACTTTTATGGAAATTATGAAAAAACTGTTACCTACATGTTGAGTTTTAGAGGTCTATGAGTTTCATATATAAAAATGTACTCTGTGTCTATGAGTTTCATAAAGGGGGCGAAATTTTCATTATTTTTACGATAGGACTAGGGTTGCCAACTCTCAAAATGAACGACCCGGTAGAGTTTAAAAAAATCGAGTAGGTAGTGTTTTAAAGAAAGTCTCAATCATTTATTAGTTTTTAAATTTATATTTACTTTGCTTTCGAGCAGCATAAAATAATTGATGGTTTTTTTACCAGGAAATCATAAACGTTTTTACATGACGAAAAACGAGTAGGTGTTGATTTTGAGACAGAACAAGAGACAAATTCGCCATACACGCTCGACGCTCGGCAAGTCGCGGGTGGGCATGCGAGACAGAGACAGACACTGCCAAATCAACATCGTCGATGACGAGACGAACAGGAGGCCTACTCTCTAACCCCGTCAACGAAGATACGGGCCTGTCCGAAAGTAATTCGAAACTACTTAGTGAATCCTACTACAGCCAATTAACTAACTTTTTGGATGGGCAAAAACATATCAGGAGTAGGGATAGCTGTCAAATCGTGTTGTCATTAATTCTTAGTTCAGGTTCCAAACTAATCTAATGTCCGTAAATGATACGGAGTTGGAAACGCCCGTTACTACGACCCCCTGCTTTAAACCGGCACCGGCGCGTGGCATTGCGAGCAAGTAGCGACATGCGAGCGATGGATGCATATAATTTTAGAAAAACCCGGAAAAATGATTGTATCCCGGGAGGTCGGAAGGTTAACCATTATAGCTATAATCTACAATAAATGTATAACAGAAGGTGTTATGCCAGCAGTGTGGAAGCAGGCTAATATCACGCCTGTACACAAAAGTGGATCTAAGCGTAGTGTTGAGCAGTACCGACCTATTTCTATTTTATCTACGTTGTCGAAACTTTTTGAAAGACTAGTACATAATGAAGTGTATCCTATCCTACATAACACTATAATTCAGCAACAGCACGGTTTTGTGAAAAAGAGATCTACAAAAATACAAAAACAAAATTTTATTAGAAATAACTTTACAAACTTCTACAGTATTTAATTTTACATAGAGGTCTCCTTTTAAGTATACAAATACCTGTGCTAGGAGTCCCCGCTCTTCTAAAACTAGAAACAATAATGTAGGAGTGTACATACATTGAAATCAACTTATATCTAAGAAGGCGTGAGTGTGTGCGTGTGAGGGTGGGTGTATGTGCGTGAGTGTGTGTGTATGTGCGCGTGTGTGTGTGTGTGTGTGTGTGTGTGTGTGTGTGTGTGTGTGTGTGTGTGTGTGTGTGAGAGTGAGTGAGTGAGTGAGTGTCGCTTTATGTCAAATTATCGCATGGTGTTCAATAAAAGTGTTTCAATGTCATCGTAGCTCTTGCATTTTAGCCAGTCTGTTAATGATTTTTTACATTCGCGATATGTCATTGGGTAGATATTTACAAGTTTGTTTAATTTGTTGTAGATGGAAGCGGATTGTCTGGTGAACTGTCTTTCCGCATATGAGGTTTTAACCGAGATTTCTGGTGCAACAAGATATTTTCTTCTTTTTCCATTAAGGCTAGAATCATAGCAAAGGGTTTTATGTAATTTTAAAGCAGCATGTAGTACGTATAATTTCCTGACTGAGAGAAGGCCACTTAGTGAGTATAGGATTTCAGTAGAGAATCTATACGGTTTAAAATACATGACTTTCAAGAGAGACCTTTGCACTCTTTCCAGTTCTAGGAATTTGATTTTAGTGGCCCCGCCCCATACAGGTATACAATACACTAGAACCGACTGGGCCAGTGATAAGTATATTTGGTTTAATAGAGTCTTGGACATAACATGTCTTAAAGTCTTGAAAATCCAAATAAGTTTTCTGGTTCGAGACATGATCATATCAGTGTGCAGATGCCAAGATAAACGTTGGTCTACCATAATACCTAAATATTTTATATTAGTCACTTTTGATATTTGATTGCAAGAACACTTTGTGCTAATAAGATTATCACAGCTATGTATTCTAAGGCTATGATTAGGCCCAGGTTGACTATTATTGTAGTTTGTGAATGTAATATATTTAGTTTTAGAGGTGTTTAGTGTCAGTAAGAAAGAATTTAACCATTTAGCAACCTTAATGAGACCCTTTTCGGCATATTCATATGCAGATTCCCAGGTATCTCCAGTGAAAACAATAGCTGTGTCATCTGCATAGGAAAAAACACGTCCATTGTCAAGATTCATTTCGCAGAGGCTATTTATATATATGTCGAAGAGTCAACAAAATTATTAAAATTAAATAAAGTCTTTTTAGTATGGCAACGTCAAGCAGTTAGCTTGGGTGAGGTCGCCACTATGGATGTGACGTGGACTGTCAGCTTTTTGGACAGGCGGAGACGTGAGCAGATTCATTCGGACGAACTCGCCGCGTTACCATCGAAGCAGTTACTTTTATTCAAAAGCTAAGATGTCTGATAACGAGATGCCGCGTGATTCACCGTCATTATCACGTGAATTCCCGTTATCAGAAGTGGGATGTAACCGAAACGCCCCAAGTGAATCAAATAACTTTGGCAGTGATGAAAAATTATTTCTTTTGTTGGAACAACAAAATAAGAACTTTTTGGCCATGTTGGAGGCCGTGAAGGAATCTAGAACATCGAGTGAACTTCGCCTTCCCGATTTTGACCCAGATCGACGCAATGTAGATGCACGTGCTTGGATTGCAACTGCAGACACGTGTATTACCGACAAATACCAGCACGGCGCACCGTTGATGATTGCTATAAGTCGTGCAATGAAAGGAGATGCTTCTACCTGGCTGTCCACTGTGTCTTATCCAGGGATGACTTGGGATGGCTTTAAGGAGCTTTTTACTGCAAGGTACGCATGCCCAGAAACTGTGGCTTCTTTTCTTATTAACATGGCTGGAGGTAGACCAAACGAGAATGAGTCCCTTGCTGCATATGCTGCTACTTTGATGACGTCGCTTATGTCAAGGTGGAAGGGACTGACGACAGAGCAAATCGCTGTAGCTACGGTCCTTGCACATGTGTCGCAGTTCGAACCTCGCATTCAGCGATTGTCTTTCACAACTGACATCGACAATCGCAATCGCTTGCAACAAGAGCTCACTGCGGTTTCATTTTTGAAAAGAAAAGATTTGCCTAGCACAGATGTACCCGACTTTAAGAAAAATCGCCCAACTTTCACGAACCACCCAAGCATCAAATGCTACCTCTGTGGAAAATTGGGTCATAAGTCTCACTAGTGTTTCTTGAAGAGAAGTTTGAAACCGAACGATGAAAGAACCAAGAGTCAAGCACAGTCTACCTCTCAGAAGAAGTCAGTTCCAGACCAGCTATCCATTACTTGCTATTCCTGCCATGGGCAAGGTCACTACGCATCCAGCTGCCCACTGCGCAGGAACAAGGAGGGAAGAAATGGCAGCAGTGGAGGTGGTCTGACTGCAGTGAAGAAGGTCGACGTGTACCTGCCATAGGAGTGACGTGTACCATAGGAGTACCTGCTGGGTATCTATACCACAATAGTGAGCGTTTTCCATTTTACTTTGATTCAGGAGCGGAATGTTCATTGATTAAAGATACAGTAGCTTGTAAATTTAGTGGCAAAAGGTTAAATGGTACAGTTAACATGACTGGCATAGGGCAGACATCAGTGAAGTCTACATTACAAATTTTGACTATTATAACGACTAATGACATTAGTCTAGAAGTTCTATTCAATGTTTTACCTGACTATTGTTTACGTCATGACATAATGCTTGGTAGTGAAATATTATCACAAGGTTTGACTGTTCACTTGACTCCCAGTTGTCCATGTCTTGTTCGGACGCTGGCCGTGTTATCTTTGTATTGTCGGATACTGAGCAGTTGTCCATGTCTTGTTCGGACGCTGGCCGTGTTATCTTTGTATTGTTGGATACTGAGCAGTTGTCCATGTCTTGTTCGGACGCTGGCCATGTTATCTTTGCACTGTTGGATGCTGAGTAGTTGTCCATGTCTTGTTCGGACACTGGCTCGGTTATCCATGTGTTGTCGGATGCTAGGTGGTTGTCCATGTCGTGTTCGGACACCAGCCCAGTTATCCAGGTAAATAGATGTTGTGAGGTTGTCCACGTCGTGTTCGGACACCGGCACAATGTTGTACGGGATAACCAGAAGTGGTTGTCCACAAATTGTTTATTAAGAAATATGTGATTTGTTCATTATTAGTTCACATCTATATGCGGCTGTAAGACCGCTTGAGTACTTTGTTTCTTTAGGCCAGGGTGGCCGAGTGGAAAATTCATTTACTGCAGAATTTTCTGTGCTTTTAGGTACCTCACACGAGGACGTGTGAAATGTCACGATGGCCGTGTCGAAGAGTCAACAAAATTATTAAAATTAAATAAAGTCTTTTTAGTATGGCAACGTCAAGCAGTTAGCTTGGGTGAGGTCGCCACTATGGATGTGACGTGGACTGTCAGCTTTTTGGACAGGCGGAGACGTGAGCAGATTCATTCGGACGAACTCGCCGCGTTACCATCGAAGCAGTTACTTTTATTCAAAAGCTAAGATGTCTGATAACGAGATGCCGCGTGATTCACCGTCATTATCACGTGAATTCCCGTTATATATTAAAAAAAGCGTTGGACCCAGAACACTGCCTTGTGGGACACCGAAGCACACCTTTAACTCATCGCTAACGTAGTTTCCTATTTTTACACGTTGTTTTCTACCCTGGAGATAATCTGATAGCAGAGACAGAGGGACTCCTCTTATGCCTATGTTTTCCAGACTGCGCACAAGGACGGGAACAGAAACTGTGTCGAAGGCTTTCTTTAGATCCAGAAAAATAGTGAGACACCTTTTTCCTGCATCCACATTTTTAACTATATGTGAGGTTAATCCTGACACTGCATCTTCTGTCGATAATCCTTGCCTAAATCCGTATTGAGAGCCAGATATTATGTTATATTTATTCATGTAATTTATTAGTCTAGTGTTAATTAGTTTTTCTATTATTTTTGAGATTGTAGATAAGACCGAGATGGGTCTGTAATTGCTCACTTCGTCCTTGTCGCCACCCTTGTGCACAGGTGTAATAATAGCTTGTTTCAGAAGGGGTGGAAAAATACCTTGCGTGAAGCACAGGTTCGCTAGATGTGTAATAATTGGTACCACCACGTCATGGACAGACTTAAGAAAAATGGTAGGTATATTGTCCCACCCAGGTGCACTCTCTGTTTTAAGACTCATCAGTACGCCATAGACTTCATCAGGATCAGTTTCTAAAAGCACAAAAGATGAGGCTTGTGTTCGTGTGTCCGTTGAGTTATTAGCCTCACGATCTTGCGATAGACTGGTAGAGATGATTTCCTCAGCCAAAGTTTTACCAATGTTAGAGAAGTATTCATTAACGTGATTCACTGACTCGTGAGAGGTATCCTTTATCTCTAACAAGTTTAAATTATGCGTTTTGGTTTGTTTGCGATGTGTGATATTATTAATTGCTTTCCACATTTTTTTAGAGTCTTTATTTGCCTTATCTATTTGCTCCCTATCGTATTTTCTTTTAAGTTTTTTAATAATGTTGTTGCAGTGATTACGATACCTTCTGTATGTTATTTTTAAGATATCGTTATTCGGGTCTAAGCGTAGTTTTCTCTGCATATTATTCCTGTTCTGGATACAACGCAACACTCCTATACTAATCCATGGTTTAATTATGCGGTTATTTCTCGGGATTAAGGTTGTTATGGTATTTTGTAGAAGGCAATATCGGAGTTTATCAATCAAAAGTTCAGTAAGTGCAACAGGATCATCAATTAAATTCAGTTCGAACATGGTACTTTCCTTAACGGCAACCATCGCTTTCCCAAAATCAACAACTGTTTTTGTTTTAGAGCAATTATGGGCCGTTGCAATACTTGATAGCTTTAAAAATATCATGAAGTGATTAGGGCATGCAAACCGGATACCCGGATAACCGTAAAAACCGGATAACCGACTGATTTGAAACCCGGGTTTTTTAGGATAACAAAACCGGATTTTTCGGTTTTGTTTAAAACCGAAAAATGTTAACAGGACGGCGAGGTGGCGTTAGTTTAGTTTCTATTTCGGCTACGTTAATTTAGTTCCTTGTCGCACTACTATGCCACGCTGCCGCCATTTTGGTTTTCGGTCAGTCTGTGTATAGTGATATGAGTGAGTGAGACGAGTGCACGTGTTGTGTTTGTCGTAGGTAAGTTTGATCACATTCTTTTATATCACTCGTATATTATGCATTGCTAATATTACATGAAGTGTATGACCAAATACTGAAATTTAATCACAGCAGAGATGTTATGCATATAAGTAGTAGCTATAATTAATTAGGTTATGGCAGCCGGCACGTTCTCATTTTTGGAAATATGTAACGTACCTATAATTAATAAGAGCCTGTTTTTATTTGAAGTAGTTTGAGCTGATCACAGCACGTTGTTACATTTAAACTTTAATGTTCTGATTACGTATATTAACAACGAAGTAATTTTTAATGGTTTTTGGATAATGTGAATGTAAAAAATATAAAATTAATACCTAGCTAAGTAGACTTACAAAGAGTGCGTTTTTAGTACGTTTTTTACAGTAGGTAATATGGCACAAATGTGGCATATTGTTTGTATATTTGTCTTCAATGTAGAATTTTCAAAATTGAAATCTTCTGTCGTTGAGTTTCTGCACCTAAAGTGCATTTAACTAGACTACGTGGCGTAAAACTTCCTTCCAGTTGTCCGTTATTATTTTAAGATTTATGATCATGAACTTTTGCTACAATGGCTCTTAACATTTACAGAATGGGCACGCCACCATTGCGGCGGTAAGTCCCCTCTTTGAGGAGTGGCTTGAGAGGCGGCATGGCGTCCTCACCTTCCGCCTGACACAGGTCCTCACCGGACACGGCTGTTTCGGGAGGTTCCTGTTTCGAATAGGGCGGGAGGAAACGCCCGGGTGTTTCCATTGCGAAGATCGCCCTGCGGCGCTCAAACAACATACCTCTGGTGCAAGCCCATCTACAGAACTTGATTTAGAAACTAAAATCAGGACATCACTTTACGACTGTGGAGGAAAAAAGGGAGAATAGTATAAAAAAGTATAAATAATGTATATCAAAAGTATATAAAGCTTTGAAATCTATACCTCCAACAAGTGTGGAATCAGAGAGCGCCTTTTCAATCTATATCTTTAAGCATGACTGATTTATTTTGTTTTGGTAAATTAGGAATAAGACTTCTATTTCTTGTGTTATTTAAATAATTATTTTGATCGCATTTTACGTACTGTTGATTTTGCCTGTTTGTATTTTATGACAGTTAAATTGTTATTTAATATTCTGTGATTTTAGACAAATCAAATCAAATCGTTTATTGCAATCTATAATTGTACACTTACAGGTGGTACAAAAAATAGAAACAATTATGGACCCTGTCGGGCACAGTAAATTTTTAAATAACTATAATAACTAGAGCGAGGAAGAGCGCTTTATTAATTTTCGTTTGAATTATTTAATATCCTATTATTTTTTTTTGACCTTTGTGTACAAATGTTCCTAATTTTACAAAATTAGGAACATTTGTACACAAAGGTCCACAAAGGCTTAAGGTACCTAACATACATGTTAGGTACCTTAAGTATTGAAGTATATGTTGTTTTCCTAAATAATAATCTTGATTCTATGATATGTTTAGAGAAAATAAACTTTTTGTATTGTTACTTAGTAGTTGCAGCTTATTTCAGTGCAAACAAATGCTCATTAGTATTAAAATAAGTGAGATAAAGTAAAAAAAAACCTATTTTGATTAGACTTCAGCATTTTTATTTCTTTACATACATATTTCTCATTTCTTTATAAAAATTGAAAAAAAAACCGAAAAAACCGATTTAACCGGTTTCAACGGTTTTGTAAACATTAAACCCGAAAAAATCGGTTTTTTAAAGCAACCCGGTTTTTGCATGCCCTAGAAGTGATCCGTTATCGTAGTATCCAAAACAACAATAGAGGCAGCTTTTTTGTTTTGGTCCATTTTCAAGATGAAATGGTCTAAACAGTTTTCACCTCTAGTTGGCAGTGAGTGTCCAGGTAATAAGCCATGCATTGCCAGCATGTTTAGGTAGCTTAGTCGATTTATACGCTCATTAGTTTGTTCATTAGTCTTATGAATAAGATTTATATTTATATCGCCAGTTAAAACAATATTTTTGCATGATTTTAGGGAGTTCAGGTGCTCATTAAGAGAAGTTATAAAGTTTTCAGCATTGTTGTTTGATGGTGAGCGATAGATACCTAGGATAGTAAGGTTGGGCAGGCTTATTTGTAAGCATGACGCGTGAGCCAATATAACTTCTTTGACATTAACTTTGCGCGTTTTTTTTAACAAATGCTACTATGCCGTCGCAGCGGTTTATGTGATTAGTAGTAGAGAAGGACAGATAATTTTTAATATCGGGGATGGATTTGTTCGCGTCCAGTCTGCATTCACTTAAAATTATTAGATCGACGTCAAACTTAAGATTCTCATAGCCAAAAGTAAGGAATTTTAGTGATAGTTTAGTTCGGTGTACAAGAGAATCGGCACCAGTGTGTGCCTTTTTAGTCTGTGCTAAATAACTGTATTTTCTTTCTTTCTTTTTTCTTTCTATTTTCGAGGAGATTATAAAGATTTTAAATCTTTGATGCCCCAGCAAATAATTTACTTATAGTAAAGCGGTTTGTCGTTGTGTTGTGTTGTCGGTGTGCGTGTGTCATTTCGGGGAGCCTTTATAAACAAACATACAATTTTGGCTACCCATATGGCAAGAAGACGTGAGTTTCCGTATGTATGTAAACAATTTTACCTTTGTAATATAATTTAAAAGTAATTTGTATAAATAATTGGTACTTAGACAAAATTATAATAACAAAAATACGACTTTTGTAAAAAGATTCTCACATTATTTGCTGGGAAAATGAATAGTTATGAAATCTTAAAATCTGACAAGATGATTAATATTTACTTGTAATTATAACTTGTTATGTAAATATTATAAGAAAAACAATAGCATAAAGCTTCGGATACACTGAGGCGACACGAGCGGGATCCGGGACGCGAATGCGCTCAAGTGCGTATATACAAATTGATAATGTATACAAATTGGATAGTGTAATCCAATTTGTAGAAACTCTATTTAGAAACACTCTAATTAGGAAATTAGAAGCTGGTGATCACACTAGACTAAATTGAATTCTAAATCGGACAGACTACTCATGACGTAGAATTGCAATGGGTTGCAACAATTTAGGAAGTAGTGCGGTCGGGACCTTCCAATCTCACTATATCGAATGCAACTGTTGTAACTTCGATTACATCTTCCGATTTCCTAATTAGATTTCCTACAAATTGGATAGTGTATTATGCAATTAAGGTCTCTTTGAAATGCCAGTCGCTAGTTCGCTGCCGCTAAGGTGCGGTGACGTCATGAAGGACGACGGCCATCGCGTCGTTTGCCAAAACGTTCGTTGCCGCCGTCGCGGGCGGCGTGCGAGCGAGACCGCGCCCGTTTACTTACGAACACAGCATTCGGCCGCTGTCGGTGACCCCAGGAATGCACCTTAATGATTATTAATTTAGGAAGTCGCGCCACTAGATTTTAGGTTACGCAATGGATTTTCAACGCAGTTTAGCACCCAGGATTGAAAGTTCAACAGAACGCCTTTATGACACGCTGAAATGTACTCTGTTAGATCACTTAGATACTCAATGCTCGGCTCAATACCGAAAATTGAAAATGTAATGTGCTACAAAAAAGTAAATGGCCTGTGCGTACGAAGGCTTAGGGCCTGCGCCCACTGGCGGCACGGCACGGCAAGGGAAATGTACGCGACGGATAGGAGTGTAACTTTTATTTATGACAATAAAATTTAAATGTAAATGATGTTGCTTATGGACGTTATGGCATGCCTAAAGATACCGTGGCATTGTTAGGTACCGTTGAAAATTTTCAGTTCTATTGTCATACTATAAGTTATATTTCTATTCGTGGCTTCAAAATCCCTGTGCCGTGCCGCCAGTGGGCGCAGGCCCTTAGTTGACACAATCGGCACAAGTGAATTTCGCGCCTCGCATCGCTCGCAGGTTTCGAGTCATTTTGACAGAGCTTTAAACCACGCTAATTTATTTTATTCTGGACACGACACAGCCAGTATATTGTGTGTCTTGGTTGGTTTTGGTCCTATCAGTCTTACCAAGGAGTGGGTATCGTTTTACTCAGTAACTGGGTTGTGGAGATCACATAGGCACTCACTCTAGGGTTGCCAAAATTTCTGCGACGAAATATAGTACTTTTCGAAATAAGCTATAAAAAATATAGTACACTCCAAAAAAATATAGTAAGTACTTACATTTAATATGGAAAAAGCAAAAAATAGACAATAATATATTTGTTACTTATTCATTTTATAAAAAAAATGTTTTTACTTCTTGCATTTTTGGACAATTCTTTGTCTAAAATAGAAGTATTACATTATTATTTTTTATAAATACAAAGCTCAGTTTTTATTAATGAGATACCTACTACTTCTGTTTCTTTTTTCTCGCCATTTCGAATTCATAACCGAAAATAACGTTTCCGTGAATGCCGAAGTGGCAAAAATAAAGAGCAGATTTTTAGGTAAGTATTAAATTTCACATTATTGAAAAGTTCAGAACGTATTATAACGGATGAGTTCTTCGGATACATGCTATAGCATCAGTCAAAAGTTCATGTAAAGTTCGCGTTCATATATCTTTTTAATGAAAATTTTCTTTTATTAGTTTTTGGTGTACAAAATACAGTATTTTTGCATACTATATATTTTTTCAACAGTACGCAGACCCGAAATATAGTACAATATTAAGTACGGTTGCCAACCCTAACTCGCTCCGTGTAAAATACCTACTGATATTCAGCTGCACCCGTTCAACTACAAGCCGATCCCGGTATAGTTGGTAGCTTGGCAGGATTATTGGTGGTTTTTAGTCGTCCGAAAGCTGAGCTCTTTTATTTACTACTAAAGTTCGACTCGTATTCAGTAACTTGACAGTTCGAAGAAAAATAATGTTACTATACTGAAACTAATAGTGTTGGGGTAGTGAACGATATTGCGTAAAGAACGAATGGTAAAGATGGTTAAATTTTAATTTCGTTATAAAACTTTAAAAATTCGTTTGTAACATGTGGAATATAAGAATATACAGGATAAGTTTTTATCCAGTGCGCAAACTGTAACCATGAATTCAGCATGTCATTTTAGACCCCCACCCAGTGCAGAAATTTTTCGTCGTCAAACTATCTGACTCTTTGATAAATGAAAATGCCTGTAAAAGATTATCTAGTACTTTTAAACGAGCAATTCTTGTATATTTCTTCTTCTATATATTTATTTTTCTATTTATTCGCGTCGAATTTCTTGCTACCCTGACCCATCCCGTCGCTTCGAATCGCCTGCCCATGCGAGTACTTCGTATTCGTGACCTCTAGCGGGTCAGGGTAAAAGTCAGGGGTCCGGTAAGGGTCTTAATTTTTCAAATCGGACCAGTAGTTCCTGAGATTATCTCGTTCAACCAAAGAAACTCTTCAGCTTTTTAATATTGGTACAGATGTATAAATACACCGTGAAATTTTAATGGTTGTTTTCCCGCAGCGAAATGGTTTTGTCTTGGTAATACAATCGTTTTATAAACAAATAAAAAATTAGAAACAAAAAATGGCAGATTAACCATTGTGAAAAATCACCATGTGCGAGAGTTAATTTTGCTTTGAACATTTATCATTGCTGTTCCCTTTGTCGGCGGTGCGTGCGATTCGAGTAGTACCTACAAGTTACCTCTAGTGTTACTATTGAGTAGTGTTATTACACTTATAACGATTTGATGAATATTTTGTAATAAGTTCAAAACAAAAAGTACTCTATAAGGCAAGTTGTTCTGCCGCGGGAAAACAACTATTAAAATTTCTCGGTGTATAATCTGAATCTCGGAAATGGCTTCAACGATTTTCATGAAATTTAGTATGCAGGGGGTTTCAGGGGCGATAAATCGATCTAACTAGGTTTAATTTTTAGAAAACGTCAAAAATAAAGAAACCGAGCAAAGCTAGATCATCCAGATATTTTGAAATTAAATGGTTTGACTGTTGTGTATTATTGAAAACTAACTACATACCTATATGCCGGTTTCGGAATAAATTCTCTAGGAGATGGTGAGAACTTTATCAGAATTCTTTGCGCAGGTTAAAAGTACAACGCGGTCACAAACAGACATGAAAAGCTTCTTTAATTTAAACTTAATAATAGAAAGAGAAAAGCTTTGATTTTTGTATGTTTGTTAATTACGCTTTCACTCTAAAACGGCTGAACGGATTTGAACGAATTTTAGCACATGCGTAGACCATGACCTGGATTAGGACATAGAATACTTTTTATCCCGATATCCCCACGAGATTCGAGACTTATGCGGGTGAAACGGCGGGGTACAGCTAGTTTAAAATATGTATAGAAAACGATGTGTCACTAAACCTATTTTTTTTTTCCAGAAAGAAATGTTTTGCCAAACCCAAGTATCACATGGACTGCTAAAAGGGAACCAATGCCAGACGTTCTACGGCAAGAAGTACTATAGTTTTGAGGGCATACCGTATGCCAGGCCTCCAGTTGGCAGATTAAGATTTAGGGTAAGTCATTTTTATTATATTATATAATACAAGCCGTCAAATTTGCCGTGACGGCTTTGATTTTATGTAAGTCTGTTTTGTTTTTTGTTTTGTTCTTTTGAAAAATAGCTTTAATTTCGGAAATTGGTGTCTTTGATTTTGTGGAGGGGGCTAAGTAACAACAGCCGCATGGGTCAATAGATCAGATTAAGCTACGCTTGCCGCGGTTGATCCGTGGATGGGTGACCATCTTTACATGCCAAGACCCCTCCGTGCCTCGGAAAGCACGTTAAGCCATTGGCCCCGGCTTTCATTCATGGATCTTTGACAGTCGTTACGGGTCGTCAGACGCCCGAAAGTCTGACAACCAGTCTTACCAAAGCGTATCGTATTACCCGGTTACTGGGTTGTGGAGGTCAGATAGGCAGTCGCTCCATGTAAAATACTGCTATTCAGCTGCATCCAGTTAGGCTGGAAGCCAACCCCAACATACTTGGCAAAAGGCTGGGCAGATGATTGTGTCTTTGGTTTTGTCCTGTCGTTTTTGGTACCAGCTTCCGAAATTATACAGTACAATCTCACTAATCCGGCACTTCGATAGATCGGCACGTCCAATAATCCGGCACCCTCCGCCCACGCCTCCCTCACCCCTCTATACCTGTGCGCTTGGTCGCTGCGTCGTCGACTAGCTACAAGGACTACAAGTTGCACAAAAGCAGACCTCAATTAAGGATTATTTCAAAACTAGTTAATTACATATGTACCTACATGTTAATTTAATACATTATATACATTTATTCTCTCTATGAAATGCTTTATTTTATTTATTACCTATGACTTTTTCAGTATAATCCAGTAATCCGAACATTCCAATAATCCGGCACCCTCCGGTTTTTAATAGTGCCGGATTAGTGAGATTACACTGTAGTTATTTTTCAATTTGTACTGTTTTTTTTGGAAGTCGCTTGTTATTTTTTTTTAACTTTTATTTTCACTTTTCAGTTGTGGTATTAAATACCGACCCCATAAACATTTGTATACCTATAATTGCTAAGTAAATAACAGTGATAGGAAATTAGTAGGAAAAAATACGTTAAGTATTTAAGCTAACTCAAAAAACCCTAATCCAAACTTTACCAAATTTATATGAGACCACTCGGTTGGGTTAGATTATGTTAGTTTCAAACGAAAGAATAATTTTTCAAATCATTAATAATCGACAATTCTGAACTAACAAACATCAACTGAATGAGGGTTTACTGAAATGACGTTCACTAGGTGGCAACACTGAGACGTCAGTACCGGGCACCTGTCAAAAGTGTCAAAGCGCAGGACTGATTGGTGAACAAAAGAATGAAACGAATGACATCAAATATTTTAAGTTCATTTTCGAACTGGCAGACCTCTTGTCAAAGTGGCGCCAACTGGTGGCTTGAATATTCATGAAAACCCTCATTGAAAATCACCTCCTTTTTTTTTAATTCTTTACCGTACTTGGGTAAAAATGGCGCCGATCGTCACTTTGACTCCTAAGGCAACGCGTCCCCGTGCCGTAGACGTTCCTCAAATAACAGTTTTATCCTTTTTCGCGCATGATCAAGTTCTATACGCCCGGGCGATTTTTTAACGTGACGATATTTTTTATTGCCTACAGCCGGGCGTGCACGGCCTACTGTGACATTGCCTGAGTCACACTGTTAATGTACCTTTCCCAAACTGATAAATTGTATAACTCAAGCGATGTCAAAGTAGGCCGTGCTCGCCCCGCTGGATAATCAACTCTCTGTGTGAGTGCATATAGGCATGTGATACATGTCAATGTAATTCTGTCTTTCTCGCCTGCAGGGCCGTCTTTTCCATTGGCCACTCAAGGGCAAGTGCCCAGGACCCCGCGATCGTTCTGCTCCTCTAGTTATTGCCAGTGCCGTAGCTGGAGGCATTTCAAAGAAAACCCAAGTTATCCCGCTTTGCTCGCTCCTATCTACATCCTACACTTTCTTAGTTTTAAATTTTTTCTGCACATCCAACAAAATAAGTAGGTACTATTTCTGTATGCATGGTCAAATGAAAACCAAACTCATCTGGAGCTGCATGCTAAAATTATTTATAGGAGCCACATTATCCTAGTGCCCATGCACCCAATAGATTAAATACGGCCCTGCTCGCCTGCAGCGTTATTTATAACCATCCTATGGCCAACTGAAAATAATTATTTCGAAGAAGACTGCTTCTGCTTTAACGCAGCATTGCATAATGTAAGCGGGCACACCCTTTATGCCTGTAGGCTTGTGTGGGTATTGAGTTCTGTTTACGTTTATTGTTTTGTTTTTATTATTTATTTCTGCTTGAGTTTAGTTACTATGTTTTGTTTGTATATTGGCGTGTGCTAGCTGACATATGGCAAATAATTTAATTTTATGTTTTGTTTTTAGTTATGTTAATTACTGGTTTTACTATTGTATAGAATCAATTTCTTCTAACTTAACAGACAGCTGTGCAAGCATATCAATAGGAAGTGGTGAAGGCCGGGCGTTTTGGGGGACTGTCTTCTAAATGTAATTTTGACGTTCAAAAAGTGTTGATTCTCAGTTTAAATAAATGACTTTTGATTTTGATTAAGCTAAACTTATACATTTTCAGGACCCACAAGAACCAGATTGCTGGAATGGCATCCTTGACGCTACCAAGCCAGGCAACAAATGTTGCCAGCTCAACCCATACACATCTTCTACAATGGAAGGCTCAGAAGATTGCCTATACCTAAACGTATACACTCCATGTCTACCGAGTGAAGGAATACAAAAATTACCAGTTTTATTTTTCGTGCATGGAGGACGCTTCATTTTTGGCTATGGTGACTACTATAAACCAGATTATTTATTAAATCATGACGTTGTCATAGTCACA
Organism: Polymixis lichenea; assembly: GCA_949091785.1. Lineage (NCBI taxonomy): Eukaryota > Metazoa > Arthropoda > Insecta > Lepidoptera > Noctuidae > Polymixis > Polymixis lichenea. The sequence goes on from OX420959.1 coordinate 10,136,278, forward strand.
GTAAACTACAGATTGAATATACTAGGATTTTTATGCTTAAATATACCAGAAGTACCCGGGAATGCAGGCTTAAAAGATACGATTTTTGCTCTGCGATGGGTCAGAAATAACATTGCAAATTTTAATGGGGATCAGAATAATGTCACGGTTTTTGGTGAAAGCGCAGGCGCTGGCGCGGTAGCGTCCTATATGACATCTAAGATGGCTACTGGGCTGTTTCATAAAGTGATAGCACAATCAGGAAATTCCATCGCTGATATTTACATGGTTGAAGAGGATCCTATTGCTAAAGCACGGAAGGTGGCTAGGAATTTAGACCGTGACGACTTGATTCATGAAAGGGATCTGTACGAGTATTTTCTTGAAGTACCAATCCAGGAGCTTATAGTCGCTTTTAGCATGGCAGAAATAGCCCGACCGCCGTCTGTAATCCAAGCATTTTTGTTGCCAGTCGTCGAGAGAAAATTCCCTGGCGTCGAACAATTTTTGGACCAGTACCCCCGAATCGATATCTCTCAAAATCATTTCACCAACGTACCAGTTTTAACTGGCATGAATTCTCACGAAGGAGCTCTGTTTTTGCAAAAGGACGGTCAAGGAAATATCCAATTTGAGGACGACTTTTATTATTTCATTCCACAATATCTACACATACCAAGAGATGATAGAAGAGCGTGTGAAATCGAATCTAAGATAATGAAATTCTATTTTCAAGGTCGGGGAGTTGCAGAGAACACGAAGTTGGAATATGTGAACATGGTTTCCGATACATTTTTTCAGTTTCCCTTGATGTTGCTACCTGAATTCTTATCTAAACATAATAATAATGTATTTGTATATAAGTTCCAGTATTATGGGAACTTGCACACAAGGATTATGAGGAATTTGGGGCTCAGAGGGGCAAGTCACGGGGATATGATACAGTACCAGTTCTATAGAGAGAATAAACATGGTAAAACATGCCCGATTGATATGAAGATTATAAACATGCTGGCTGAAGCTTGGTGCTCTTTTGCTAAAACTGGGTGAGTTTTAGAACAAACTTATTTATTATTTATAGAGTTGTGGTTAGGGTTGCCAGGCCTTAAAACCGAAATGCCGGACATTTGTGTAAAAACTTTTTTCAAAAAAAAAACAACCGACTTCAAAAAAAAAACACTAAAATGTGAAAAATAATTTTAATTTCGGAAGGCGGTGACATTGGATAAGTATGTATTTTTAATTTTTTGTCACCGCCTTCCGTCTGCCTATAAAATCTGAAGAGTTCTCTTTCTCTCTATTTCTCCAGGATCCCATCATCAGATCTTGACTTGATGATCATGGGACCACCCCGGAAGTATACCATTTCAAACAAAAAAAAAATTCGAATCAGTCCAGCCATCTTCGAGTAATCTGGGAACATACATAAAAAAAAGCTTCTGACGAATTGAGAACCTCCTTCTTTTGGAAGTCGGTTAAAAAGGCCAGATACCCTTAATTTTTTAGTCTTAGTATAACACTACAATTTAAAAAAAAACAGTAAAACAATGCTTTTTTATCATTTACCATAAAACCTTCTTAAATTCTAATGAAACAACAGCAAAATTTCATGAATCAGTCTTGTTTTTATAGGCAGTGCTATTCCGCTTGCTTGCGCTAACGATACAAGGTTAGGCGGGCGGGGCCGAAACCAACACATGGCAAATGTCCAAAATATCAAATTTAAAAAGCCTAACAAAAGCCGGCCGGACACAATTAATTTGGCCGTACACACGCAACCAAAAAGCTTGACTGTGTCCGGTTTTATCGGGACGCCTGGCAACACTAGTTGTAGTAATTTAATTAAGAACGATTTTTTGTGAAATATAAAGTATGAAAAAATTAATAAAATCACTTCCGAAACGATTATTAAAAACGGTAACAATGGAAAAACTGAATAATTGCCTAGGGTAAACTACAATAGTATATTTCATTACAAGTGCGGAAAGGCTGTCATTGCAAAGAGTTCCGACAAATGTCTACCCGAGCCGAGGCGCAGCCGAAGGCGAGGGTTGACAGTCGGAACAAGTTGCAATGACGGTTCCGCAGGTGTACTGAACGACTATTTTTAATACAGTTGCGAAAAAATGAAGCAATTTAATAAAATAATAAAAACACAATAAACTCAACTAACTAATCATTTATTACTTATAAAAGTTATAGTACACATGTACATTGAAATTGGTACAGTTTTTTAAAGTAACTGGGGAAGTTTTAGGTTGCATATTTACTGTTTGAGACAAACTATTATTAATTTCGTATGATTGTTCATGTATATTTGTCATACAATGGCGTTTGCTAGTTGATGGAATTGGATCTGATGAATTATCATTATCAACGAAGGTAGATGGACGAACGTTCTCTTCAACATGTGAAGAAGACGGACTGGACCTTAAATTAATGGATTGTGTGATTTTTTTCCCAGTTTCTAGTTTGTTGTTTAATGAATCACCAATATAGCTTTCTGCAACTTTGTCTGATTTCCAACCTCCTAGTCGCTTTAAGGACGTCAAATTGGCTCCTGAATCTGCCAATAATGTAGCAGAGGTCCTCCTGAAGCTGTGCCCAGTATAATACTCAGCATCCGGCAGACCAAGAAACGTTGCTATTTCTTTTGGCATATTACCAAATTTGTTTATCCCGATTGCTTGAGCTGTACACTTCCCTTTTTGGTAATTTTGAAAAAAACGGTCGGTTTTTCCTTTTTGGGACCGCTGATTCATATATTTTTGCACTATTCTAAGAAAATCTCCTTCAACAACAAAGCTTCTCGGTATCTTATTTTTTGTGTTCGGAATCTTGATTAGTAGCATTTTTCCATGGGCTTCAATATCTTTTAAAGTAATATTGGCTAACTCCTCTCTGCGGCAAGCTCCAACAACGCCAAAAATCAGAGCAACCTACAAAAAAAGGGATTTGATTAATATTTTTTTAAATAATGTTTTGACTGTATTTTGCGATTTCGTAAACTGAATACTAAAGAAAAATATAAGTACTTATTAATAAATTACCTTTGTGGCTAAATAACGATCATCGGGAGCTTCGTTCAAAAACCTTTCCACTTCATTGGATGTTAATATTTTCGACTTTTTACTTGTAAAACCGTCTGATTGTCGTTTTAAGAAAGCATTTAATTTTGGGTATTCACTTATATCCACGTTGTTCCTTATTTTCAGCATACTTTTTATCATCGAAAATCTCGACCATAACGTAGACGGTTTTAATTTTGCTGAGAGTTCGGAGAAGTATGCCAACATAACATTTTCTGAAAAACTATTTGCTTTTTTCTCTTCTCTCCACGCAATAAATTCGTCGTATGTACATTTTACCGGAAAAGTCAAAAAGTCGTTACATATCGTAACGACTTTTTGACTTTTCCGGTAAAATGTTCTCCGAAGCATTTTGTGCAATTATACTGAGTTCCGGTGGTGTTAATTCAAAAAAAATAGGGTCGAAATTACTCATTTTGTGCAACAAACAACTAAACTCGCAAAGAAAATTTCTGGAAAATGGCGCCAACCGTATAATATAAGCAGAGTTTTTTTTTTCACCCATTTTGGTAGGCAAAGGGAACTATCCATACAGCTTAGTCTTCAGTAGATTTTTTTTATTGATATGAAATGAAAATGAAATTTAATGAGATGAAATGAAATGAAACCTAACCTAACTCATTCAATTAAATCATTAAATCTGATATTGAAATAAATTAGTAGCTTCCTTTTAGAAATATACGTATTTGTATGAATCACAAAAACTCTTTAGTAAAAACTTCATGGTTGGTTTTTCTTTTTAATAGACATTATTTTGACAGTTGGGAAAGAGAACGCACGAGTTCGGGAAAGGTAAAAAAAAAGCACTAGTATGTAATAGCCCACATCCCGAACGCTATACGTCCCTGCAGTACACCACTTTTTGAGCAACTGTATTAAAAATATTATTTATCACCGATTGTGTTGTTGATATTTTTAAACTCAAGATGACATACATTTGATTTGACAGATTTTTGACTAGTATACGTGGAAGTAGTAAGTACTATAAAGCAACTACCACATATGCTCAGCATTTCGGTCAATTTCCTTGCGGCAATAATTCACAACATAGGGCACTAGCCAATTTGAGATCTTATCGTTATTTATGTAAGGTTCCAAATTTGTGTTTTCGCGGACTGAACTATCCAAGCGTACGGAGTGTGAAGTTAGGTGAAATAAACTAGTTTTTTACCTTACACGAAATATTTTCTTTTGCATATCCCATAAACCAAAATTAATTTTAAAGGTAAAAAAATACTAAAGAAAAATTAGAAAACTAAAAATCGGAAATTGAAAATCGGGGTAAGCTTTACGGAACGTCACGTGATTTTAAGTAGGTATGTATGAATGAGTAAGGAAGTTACGAGTCACATATTTTAGCATTGTCGGCTTCGTCGACAAAAAGTTATTGGCAGGGTACGCCTTAGGCTTTTAGTCCGTCTTCGTACTGTTATTGTACACAAAGTATATTAAATTAAAACAAGGAACTATCAAACTTTTGACTTTCTTATGGATGCGCTAAGGTAAGGCAGCTCAGGAAAATCAGACCTTTTAACAATTAAGGTATTTTACTCTATATGAGAAAAAATCTAAAAATATGTTATTGAGTTAGCTTAGGCAAAATGCAGTCGGAAAATGTTAGTTTTAGTTCATGAAACAACACAATACATTTTAAAGATTTCAGTTTTTTAAATCTGTTTTTGAACACCATGAAATAGTAGCCACCTTTATTATTACGTCATACGGAATGTTAACTGAGGAACTTTTTAGGTACTTTATTATTTTCGTAACCAAAGTAAGTTTTATTCAAATAATATTTTACATTCAGGAACAGCAAACCAACGATAACTAGAAAAATAACTCTTTTTTTAATTATAAACAATTGTCTTAAAATATCAGCGCATTTGTTATAAGACGTCCATAGAGCAATATGGCGTCCACTTCGTCCAGCGTTCGCCAAAGTACGCGCGAAATGTGAAAATGTAAAATTTAAATACATTTAATGGCACTAATCGATTAAATAAAAATGTGATTTTTATAGTGGTTTATTAGCAATCTAGAATCTAATTAAGACACTTTTCAAAAATGAGTGTAATACCCTATTGCAAAAAAAAATGGATTTTGAAGTTTTGTGTGGCGCTTCCCAATAAGCTACTCTCGAGATAGCGAATATATTGAATATTGCAACTTATTTTATCATTTTATTTTTTTCAGACAGCCTACCTGGCAGTGCCAAGAAACGGAGTGGTTGCCATACACGAAGAGCGGCAAACATATATTGATCATTGACGAAAATGTTGAATGTGTTATGAACCCAGATTTAGACAGACTCCAGTTCTGGCTGAGTGTTACTGGGGAGACTTCAAAATTATAAATTAAATTACGTGCTTACGTTAATTATTGTCGTTGTTAAAGAACAAATTTAAAAAGGGGCAAAAGTTGTACTTTTCTGACTAAAATTAAATAAAAGATATTCCAACTTTTTCTAACAGTTTTAGTAAGAATTTTATTTATTTATTTGTTTGTGTGAAAGAGACAGAATTAAATTTTGTAGTTGTCGAGTCGGCGAACTAAACCAAAATCGAATTATAAAAATAGAAATATACTTATATTTAAACACCATGAACTAAGGCATAAATTATTTAAAAATAAGAAAGAAAACTGTGAAACCCTGTGTGTAAAAAATGAATTGGTTCCGTAGACTGATCAGGGCTTGAAATACCGGTACAATAGGCTTAGGTGTGATACCGGTATCAGAATAGTACCTATACTATTGGTATTGTACCGGTACAATTAAATATTTCCAGAATTTGTGAGAAAACAGATATATTTTGTAGTAAGGAAGAAGTATAGTAAAAATAATAATAATAACCATTGATATACAAAAACCCCCGAGATGCTCAAAACTGTCCTCAATTAAACGTCAGTGGTTGTAGTTAAGATATAACATTTTTTTTTTTGCAAATTACTTGACTTAAAGTGGTTTTTACAAAGCAATGTCCAAAAAGACTGACTGAAAGATGACTGACGATACTATTTCACACCTGCGCACATTGCGCTCTATTTATGCGGACGTTTTTGAGACGCTGATGGTGTAATCTTTTTTTGTATATCAATGATAATAACGGAAAGCTGCCATCTTAACCACCTGCAGAATAATTTGTGACCTTCAGTTTACAAAAGGAGATCAGCTATATTAAGCCCAAAATCCAAAGTGCCAGCGAAAACAAATGTGTAACCCTGGTCGGGGAGATCGGCGCAACAGTAATAAAATATCAGAAGGGCTTCTGATATTTTATTACTGTTGCCTCGAATCTCTATGGTTTCCTTTCTATTGTGATAATTAATCTCTTTAAAATGATGATCTGTGTGGTTCGTTTTCAGTTTATAACAACCAGTTGAAGCCAAACGTTGCACTCTTACTTAATAGATACTCTTATTAGATTATCACAATGTACAGACGCCAGCACATAAAGTTACCCCAAATCTGTCAAGTTTCTTTGTTAGATTGTCAACTTTATAACCTAAACATAAGGTTCAATTGGGAAAATTTTACAGTTTGGGGTAGCTTGAAGTGCTGGCGTCTGTACAAGGTGTAACAGAATAAATGCAAGACTTGAAAGTAGTTTGTTCTTTGGGGATTGTCTAAAAAAAAATTACCATTGCATTTTATTTTAGTTTTTGAAAATTTAGAGCATGTTGAGAAACTAATTTGAATATTTTGATGATGGGCTAAATAGTTAAATTTAAAAGATACATTTTTGAGATAGATGACGTAATCAGTGGGACAAAAGATCGTTGCCGTTGCCTCACCAGTACATAATTAAAAATCTAAATCTCGCATCTGTTAGTGTCAGACGTCATACATAATCGGGTTGTACCCAGTCTATTGTTTTCGAAAAATGAAAATTCGTACTTTACTGGGGAGTAAAGTACGAATTTTCATTTTTCGAAAACAACGGGACCTTTTAAAATATAAAATATTTTCTTTCCCTTTTGGTCCATGAGAATGTTTGGTACAGTCGACAAAAAAGCTTGGCTAAGGGATGATTTGTTGGATTTGCCTCCGCCCCGAATAGCAGAATAATTATTAAACATGGAAAAATATCACGAAAAAAAATATATGTGCATAATTCATTTTCTCATACATTTTGTGTGTCGGCTTTTTAAACGCTTTATGCCTCCGAAGTACCAGGTTGTCATAACTCGGTAGGAGCATACCTAATATAGTGGTATTAGCTAGTATTTATTTATTTAAACTTCTCGCATACAAAAAAAAAGATACAAAGGCGGACTTAATGCCTTAGGCATTCTCTACCAGTCAGCCAAGCGTGGTCAAGAGATTAGATGGCAGGTCGTTTGATTGAGAGGAACAATGACAAAAAAAAAACTATAAAAATACAAAAAGTTGACTCAATCAGTCTCAACTTTTTGTATTTTTATAGTTTTTTGATTTGTTGATTGATTAATTTTCTTTCTTACAAGAAATTGTTTTTACCGATTGTACTTTGGATAAATCTGGTCGACCCGTTGGGAATTCAGAAGCATTATAAAACATTATATTTTGTTCATGGACCCGGTGGGAAAAGAAGAACAATAGAATCGTGGACCGCGGGGAACAACCCGAAATAAGGGGACCAAAAATTCTAATGTAACTAATGCATACAGCATAAATTAATGATAGATTAATGACATTTATTCGAGATCATGAGTGAGATTTATTCGAGATAATGAATGAGGCAAGTCGCAAGAATAATAATTGCAAAAAGTCTTGTTTGGGAATCTTCACTTTCTTTGTTGTTTTTCCCACCTCACCTATAATTGTCTGCTATCTCTGATCCAAGTTTCCAGGGGTTTTTAACATCGGTTATTGATTGCAACACTCCCAATTTTTTTCGTTTTGGTTTCCGAATATGAAATGGTAAACGACTTATTCTAGCTGAGATTTCGTCCTTTCCAGTTTTTGGCGTCCATTATGAATTCATGCAAACTGTAGAGCAGCCACATTCCTTTTCCTGAGAAATCCACATTTAAGTAAGGAAGTGAAGGTGTTTCCCTGATGAGAATAACACTTCTTATCTCTTGTTGAGTCGCTGTATTAGAAAGTTCAACGCGAAGAAGGCTCTCTGTGCGTTACGGGCACTCGCAATCAGTATTATCTACATCAGCAAATGCACTTAAAGCAGGTGCTATCTCTTTTACCCTCCTCCCGTATAGCGTTGCAAAGATTCAAGGCATTGGGAATGTGAGCAAGTTCTCTTTCCAAAGGTCGTCCACTCAATATATCAGACATAAAATACCTACAGGCGCGATTAAAAAAATATTACCATTAATTAAGTTAATAGGTACTATGAAAAATAAATAATGCTTTAGAATTAAGAAACACGTCCCTGTTAATAATGTTTACGTATCAAACGGTAGATTTCTACCTACCTACCATAATACCATTACATAACATCATTCATTCCATCTCTTTATCAGGATGTTCAAAACTACATCATGCGTCTAAGTGAATGTCATTTTTTATTTTATTAAATACTAGCTTTTGCCAGCGGCTTCACCCTCGTGGAGGTCGGTGTATTATACATATAAACCTTCCTCTTGAATCACTCTATCTATTAAAAAAACCCGCATCAAAATCCGTTGAGTCGTTTTAAAGATTTAAGCATACATAGGGATATAGGGACAGAGAAAGCGACTTTGTTTTATACTATGTAGTGATCATTTTTTATGATTATAGGTGATTAGTACCTAGTCACTGGATACATGAAGTGGGCTGCCGTTGTAAGACGACTAAAATGTCACGGTGTATAGGTATTCTTCGGTAAAGAATATTGATAAAACACACCATCACGCTTGTTTTCCTGCAAGGGTTGGGCAGAGGTGTACCTAATAGACCTATAGTTCGTCCCCATTTCTCTAGTTATGTTTAAGTCTCATGTAATAGGGGGCGAGCCTTTTGCCACCAACTGGGCACAAAGTCAGACTCGGCTCTGCCCGACTTGGAAATAAAACCAAAGACCTCCATGCTCAGCAATAACGCTTGCGACCACTAGACCAATGAGGCAGAATCGTTAAATTATTGATACTTTTTATAATAAGAAAAGTTATAAATTATGTTCCCATTAATTTCATTACAAGTTATCTATGTTATGTATTTTTTTTATAATCTAGTATTGCTAAGATATGAACAAAATTGTTGTGGTACAATGGGATGGTTTATTTTTTTAAATAAAACGCTAAAACTAAAATTGTGATGTTTTATTTTTATTTAATCTCAGTAACTTTAGTGAATACAGGCATTATATTATTTAGTAAAAATAAGTAAAAATAAAACCATTAATAATTATATAACATATTTTATTTACGCATAATAATTATACAAAAATATAATTCTAATCTATTTATTATAATTAAAATGGAAATGATAAAGACTAACAATTATATTGGCACATAATATCTACACTATAGATATAAAATACAATTTGGAAACAAATAATTATTTATTATATAAATATAATTGCAGGGCCTGGTGAGTGTAGGTGTGGCCTAACAGGACTAAGTCTGAAAATTCAGGCCAAACAGGAAAAAAACTTTAAAAAGACATCGTCGGCATAAATAATGACTAAAAATTGACTAAATTATTATATAGGCATAACATTAGTTTTAGAAACAATTTCACATTCCTAAGTACATACAAATCCGATCCGCACTAAATCATAAAATAATTTAATGTTTAATTCATCTTTTTGAAGCGTTTTAGTAAGAATATATTCTTGCAGGAATCACAACATCACGCCTCTATTCCCCGGTGGAATTGGCATAAGTAGCTAGTAAGGCCCATGCAATAAGAGAGGGCCTACAAAAGCAGAAGCCGGGCGAAAGAATTAGCGAATACATAATGAACCAAAAAATCTTATAAATTCGAGAAAATATTAAACCATATGCCTATGTCCTGTTAGTTCGAAAATTAAGCCATCGATATCTTTGAAATATACCTAAATAACAAGATGCGAAAAGGAACAGCAAATAGTTTCGACTTACCTAAATGAAAATAAATTATAATGGCTTACATTTCGAAAGGGCCATATGAGTAAAATTACATTATTTTTGGGAGTATCAACAATACAATATGCATGATAAATACAAGATATAATAAAACTATCAAGGAAGACAATGATATTCGATTTTAAAGAGGAATTTTTGATCTACTCTCATTTTACAAACCGTTTAAATTTCGCGCCCAATTTACTTCGCTCATCGTCTGCCTCGTCTTTTCCCACCTATGTTGGGGTTGGCTTCCAGTCTTAGCAGATGCAGCTGAATACCAATATTTTGCAAGGATCAACATGTCTATCTGACCTCCACAAACCAGTTACTGGGTCACACTAAACCCCTAATGCCAGGGGTTCGGGTTGTTCGAAAGAGACACCGTGGCCCCTGGCACACAGGCAACTGAAACACGGGTGGGTTTTAGTCAGTAAAAGTCTGACACGCCCTCCTGCTCCACCCAGAGCGTGAGAAGTTATTTAATTTCCCCATCCACAAAAAAAACCCCTTGATAAGACTGGTAGTCAGACTTTCGGACTTCAGACGACCCGTAACGCTTGTTAAAGAGAACCTTTTGGGTTTATATGATGGGAGTAGACTTAAAGATCCTTTCGGTGTAAGATTCTGATTAAATACGATATCTTGAGCTCTTAAGGCCTTGACCAATGTCCAACAGTGGACTTCAATAGGCTGATTCTAATAATTGAAAAGCTAAATGTCTAAATATCTGTCTACACCAAAGAGGACCATTATTAAGATAAAAATACAAATGCTATGCAATAAGTACTTACTATAAATTTGAAATAATTTTAAAGATGAATCGATGAATTAAAAAACTGATTTTCATATACAAATCGAATGTTACTGAAATATTCTTAAAATTAAAGATGGAATGTAAATAAATACTGTAAAATTAGAAACTAGTTTAGTGACTAATATCTACAGACTAAGTTTTGATTTTGATGTGTGATTTTTAGTTTTGGAGCGAATGATTTTGTTCCAGGCCGCAGAATGTGGCCGTGGCCTCAAATTGGGAAAAACCTTTGAATTTGCTTTAAAAAAAATACTAGTGTGTTCAGTCTTTAAAAATCCATATATATCAGTATTTTCTATGGAAATGATATTTTTTTATAAAATCAAAGTATTAAAAATTAAAATGGAATGTAAATAAATACTGTGTTAAAATGTCTTATTTAATTTAAAGGTAAATTTCAAAATGAGGCCTCAACCCCAAGCCACATCCTTTACAAAGAACCAGCTTTTCATAATACCGTAACTAATAATAACTCGACCATTTACTCATCCACAACAAATTCAAAAAAATCAAAGCATCATTCATGACTACGGGACACAAGATTAGTTTGCGAGTCAGTACCTACTATTCTATTAAAAAAAAAATGGCAGGCAAAGCCGATGTCGCCTATTCTGCCAGTGTTTAAAGTGAATTAGAAAAATAAGTGTACATTATAAAACTAAAAGAAAAAACATCAACTGTGGGCACAAGTAAGTAAAATTCTTCCACGCTGACCTGCAAATTGCGAAAAACTGAAGAATTTTTAAATTCCAGAAATGCATTTAGCGGGCTATTTCGGCGCTTCTTTAAATCCACCTTAAGGTCACACCCCTCATGAAAGAGGACTCAAGGGTTTAAAATCCGAGCAAACACCAATATTTCGTGTTTTTTTTTTCTTCGTCGTCGCGTCTTTTTAATTTTATCTTGGGCATTACTGACATTGTTGAAAGAAAAACATCGTGAAAAAACCTGGACTCATCCTACTAATATTATAAATGTGTGAGTGTGTGTGTCAGTGTGCGTGTGTGTGTGTTTGGATGTTTGTTACTCAATCACGCAAAAACGGCTGAACAGATTTGGATAAAATTAGACAGACATACATTAACACAAAGGATACTTTTTATCCAGGTAGTATGTTCCCGTAGGATAATTTTCAAAAGCTAATAGTTAATACATATAAGTCTGAAATGGCCAACACGTGTTGAGCAACCATGATGACCAATGCTTGTGTGTATTCTCTGTATGAGAAGAGGCCTTTGGGACAGTAATATAATTATAAGTGGCCTTACAACTGACGTGGGATGTGAAGACAGTTCAGTGATTAAGTCAGTGAGAAGTCTCCAAGAATTATAGAACTGACAAGCAAACTGCCAGTGTATTCTGTAAAAATCACACAGTGAAAACCTACAGTCCATTCACAGTTATTTTACCTCTGACAAAAGCCAACAGATACCTTATAGCAACGAGAATAAAGATCACTGTGTTATTGACGGATTTATTAGAGGCAGCCACCCGAAAGCAACATTATTGTATTGAAAAAAGATCGCTTTGATTTTAACAGTGAGGCAAAATCAGAGGTAAAATAAGTGTGAACGGACTGTAGGTGCAGTGAGCTTGATCTGAGCTGTCATTCCACCTGATGATCCTATTGATAGCTCACTTCTCGCAATTTTTCTTTGTGAATATTTTTACATAATAGACCGACTGGTCTTGCATCCGTAGATCATCATAATCATGACTAACTTACTTCTTACCTCCGAGTGACTCGAAGAAATTCACAAACTTATTGACTCCTATGTTCTTAGGAAGATCATCCTCTGGTGGGTCATTCGCCCTTATTACGTCTTTCGGAGCCCCATTGGAACGAGATACCATCTTTATTTCATTTGATGGCCGAGCGTGAGGCGAGACTGGTTTCCGTTCACCGTTCAAAGCTTTCACCGGGACTAACTCCTCAAATTTCGCCGGTTCTGGTAATTCATTAATTTTAACTACGTTATCGACTTCGTGCCTCTCCGGGATGACTTCGTTGTTCTCCGGAACCACATCCTTTGACTCGGTGATGACTACGTTATTCTCCGTGATGACTTCGTGATTCTCCGGTTCGACTTCATTGTTTCCCGTAATGACTTCGTGGGATTCCGAAATGACTTCGTTGTTTTCTGTGATTATTTCGCTCGTTTCCGAGACGAAGGTGTGGTGGGATTCGGTTACTTCGCTTGAGTGAGAGAAAACGCTGACGCTATCAGTGAAAGTCTCTACAATTTTCGGTTCAGTATTTTTGATTGTAGTTTCTACAATATTAGTCCTTGGGTGTTCCCAGCTACGGTAGTATTTGCTGTAAAGGTTGTCCCAGAATTCCATCTTTTCCTTGTCCGGGTTGGTTCCTATGGACAGTTCTTGGCCCAGGTTTAGGTAGTAGAGGTTGTCCTTGTTTACTGGCAACCAGGTTACGGTTATGTAGTGGTTCTCGTCCGGTGTCGGGTTTCTGTAATTAAGAAAAAGAGCAGTTGAGAAATTGTAACCTATAAAGAAGGAAACTAAAGAGTGAGATAGGTGTTAAAAAAGACAACCTACCCTCAAATTTTCAAAAGTATGAGACTAGGTTTTTAAATAGCAATTATTGCTGTCCTGGGAGGTCGTTATTTAGCATGACTATTAGGACCCATGGTAACTTATTAATAATTAACGCAATGGAATGATGCTTAAGACAGTGAAAATAAGGTTTATAATCAGTGTAATAAAAAGACGTTTGTTCTTTAAGACCTTTTCTCACTGTCGTCTTAATTTTTGCCTTAGCCAAGATCAAAGTCTAGTACGTCAAATAAAAGTTGTGACATTGACTTGTATTGCCAAGAATCACAATAATATTAACTATAAATATCCTATCGTTATATTTATAACAAGATCAACTCACCCACTCTTAGCAAAGTTAGTCCATAGCCTTAACATCCTCTCCCTCATCTTAACATCCAAAGTCGTAGGCTCAACATCCTTCTGTAAGTCATTCTTGAACAGATACCCCAAATCATCCATATGCATAGCTTTTTTCAGACCAAAACTGTTCTGTAATTTGTTTGACATGTTCAACTCCCCAATGTAGTCAAATTTGTAATAGTAAATTGGTTTCTTAGAGACATTGACCAGGTATTGGACATATCTGTGTGTATCTACGTTGATTAAACGGTCTGATAGTAGTTCGAAATACTCTGGAAGGCTTTCGACTCCTGTGTGACTGCCCTTAAAGTATAACTTCTTGATCTGTTCAGCAATAGCTAAAGATTCTTCGGAGTTCCTCTCAATGTTCAATTCTTCTGGGATGAAACCTTGCAAGTCATCCATGTTTCTTTCTAACGCAAACTCTAGGGAGGTTGATCCAATCATGATTGGAGTATCTGCAACTCGGCCAGATGTTAGCAAGTCAATGAAAGATTCTGTGATAACCGCTTCGACTCCTAGGAACTCCTTTTCAACGACTACTCCAAAAGCGTTCAGCACATCAGGGAAGGATTCCTTTGGGCTAAGCTTCTCATGAGCCTCGACAATGTCTCTTGCAGAAGTAGCGTTTAGGAAGTCCAAAATCTCTTCCGGATCATCTGACTCGCAACTAAGAAGCTTCGCGAGACTTCTGGCAGATTCTATAGGATTTTTCTGGATGGACCAATGAGCTAGGCCAGTACCAGACTGTATTATTGCCCTATTGATCAAGTTCTTAGTCAACGGACTAGCTGTGAGGACAGAAACTGACACGGCACCAGCAGAATCTCCAAAAATAGTAATATTTCCGCTGTTACCCCCAAAATTGTGGATGTTACTCTTAACCCACCTGATAGCTTGGACCATGTCTTTCAAACCAGCATTACCAGGAACTTCAGGGGTGTTTAAACTCAAGAATCCAAGGGCTCCGCACCTATAGTTGATAGTAACAACAACCACATCTTTTTCAACCAAATAATCTGCGCCGTAGAAGTTAGAATTGCCTGATCCGTACTTAAAACCACCTCCGTGGATGAAGATCATTACTGGGAGGAATTCTCCGTCGATATTGGGAGTGTACACGTTTAGGAATAGGCAGTTCTCATCTCCGGTGTATTGTTTGTTGTTGAATTGATCGAATTGTGCAGATACGCTGCCTTCTGCAGTCGCGTCGCGGATGCCGTCCCATGGTTCTGGGGGCTGGGGTGCCTGTAATTGGGAGAAGAAAAATATTAAATAATTGCTATTGTACGGATAATTTAGGTATTATTTACGATTGTAGGACAGTCTCGGTCTGAGAATTGTACCTAATATAAGAGAGGTTTGCAGCAGCGTCCTAATTGCTTAACATACGACTGGGATTATAAAATTTCGGTGAAGTAATGAGTTTACTTTGGTTTTCTTTCAACAAGTAATGAAAATACTGCGATGTAGGGACAATGCCTTATCTTTTCTGACCCAATCCAGTATTTTTCATCTATTTTATGCATTCCATCATGGTGAATTGTGACTTTTAAATCACCTATTACTTTTTATTTAAAACACCTACGGAAAAAAATCTTCCTACTAATTCATTTACAGCAGTTTTACCAAAAAGTTTCACATTTTTTCTTTCCCATTACAGTTACATAATCATGACTCGATGACGTCTCTGTAAGATGCTGCGGCTCTTATCGTGTTTACTCATAGATAGTTAAGATACAGATGTATCTTATCACTGTGTAGCAACTGAATAATATTTGTTCACCTGCAATATGGAATAATATTTTGTAAAGTGGAAAATAGTTTTTTTTTTCAGTTTTGTCAAAGAGTTTTGTATGACCAAGTGAATTGATTTTTGAAGCATGTAATTCTAAGCTACACTTATTTAAATTATAAAAACACCGAGTCTATCTAATCTCTTCTGCCAATCCTGCAGAGAAAACACAACACGTTATAGCCTTACTTTTCTCAGTCTTTGTCTTGGTATTTTTAGTGGCACTATATGAGATGTGTTACTAGATGTATCTAGACAAATTATTTTTACGTTTAAACGAGTAATCATAAATGCCGATGTATTATACATTAACTAATGCAGTTGGCTTATGGCGCTTTCTCTTCCTGTCTTCCAAGAGAGATACTATAGATGTCTTACCGTGGCCGACTTGGATCCCTAAATAGACTTCGAACCCAAGTCGGCCGGAGCAAAGACAGTCTCCACAGACAGGGGTTCACGGACGGCTCAGATTTCAAGTGCGTATGCGGCATCTCCCCATAGACAATGGCTCACCTACCATTCTGCGCCGCATGCCATTACACCTGTGCGTTTGACGACTGAATTTTGGGCCAAAGATATTTGAATTTTTCTCCCATCGATACGCTAAGGAGAAGAGAGATATGTACCCAACCAAAGAGGGGGAACTCTTGCGAGTATTTAACAGAAAGACGTCAAATATAGTAGAACGACCCTTACCTTAAATCTCAAGGATCCTAGGGGCGGCTTAGCATAAGGAATGCCCTGGAAGCTGTAGAAGGCCTTCCCTGAAGGACTGTTGACCACTCGCCCTTGAAGCTGGCCTTGCTCCACACTCACTACCGGTGCGTCTGTCATCCTGCCCCCTCTGTAGACAAATAAAACAAGGTTATTACTTATCACAATATCACGGTTGTATTGCCCGAAGAATTCTGGTGAAATATGGATGTCTATATAAAAAGCTGATCATAAAATTAGTTAACAGTAGTTTTTTTTAACGGTGGGTAATCATCAAATAACTTCTTCCGCGCCGGAGCGGGAGGGCGTGTCAGACTTCTACTGTCTAAATCCACCCGTGTTCTGTCAGTTGCCTGTGTGCCAGGGGCCACGGTTTCTCTTTCGAACAACCCGCACCCCTGGCAGGCATCGGCCCTCGCGGACCCCACCAGTTGGTGCTGACATCTCTTTGAAGCGCGCGTGGAACACAATGCGCCGTCGACGAGTATGTTTTTATTATTTTAATGTCAATATAATTAAGTAAGTATTAATATTCAAATAATATCGATTTTATAAGTAAGTATATTTGTATGTATGTAAGTATATTCTCATATAGGGCAAAATTTTAACCAGTTCGCAAACTGTAGCCATGAATTCAGAATATGGTTCTAGACCCCCAAAAGTAGAAATTTTTCGTCGATTATAAAAAAAAATGCTGTTCCATATAGGTACTTTGACCGCGATCAAGAACTACACTCCACCAGACATTAAACAGATATCGACAGGTTTGATTAGTGAATAAATGCAAAACGAAATCAATGAAGCCGTTTTTGAGATTATCGCACAAAACAAACAGATAACGAAATTAAGATATAAGTACCAATACTTATTTACGATAAAATCAATATTACTTCATTTTGAATCATTATCATTTCAGCCGAAAGACGTCCACTGCTGCACATAGGACTCCCCAATGGGGGGTTTTTGCCATAATCGCTATGCTTTGCAGGCGGGTTGGCGATCGCAGTATGGTGGTAAAATGCGCAGAGAACGCTGCTGCCCATTCTCTAGTAAGTTATTCTCTAGTAATTGTTTACAATACTTACAAACTTTCGCGTTTATAATATTACTAGCTTTTGCCAGCGGCTTCGCCCGCGTGGAGATCGGTGTATTATACATATAAACCTTCCTCTTGAATCACTCTATCTATTAAAAAAACCCGCATCAAAATCCGTTGCGTAGTTTTAAAGATTTAAGCATACATAGGGATATAGGGACAGAGAAAGCGACTTTGTTTTATACTATGTAGTGATCATTTTATATTATTATAGGTGATTAGTACCTAGTCACTGGATACATGAAGTGGGCTGCCGTTGTAAGACGACTAAAATGTCACGGTGTATAGGTATTCTTCGGTAAAGAATATTGATAAAACACATCATCACGCTTGTTTTCCTGCAAGGGTTGGGCAGAGGTGTACCTAATAAGCAGACTTTGTTTTATACTTTGTAGTGAAGTAGGATGTTTGTGAGGATGGATGGATGTTTGTTACTCTTTCATGCAAAAACTACTGAACGGATCCGAACGAAATTTAGCACACAGATAGTTCATAACCTAGATTAACACATAGGATACTTTTCATCCCGGTATTACGTTCCCGCGGGATAATTTCCGACGTCTATCCGGGTGACGCCGCTAGCAAAAGCTAGCCAGTAATATACACGAAAGTTATTTTTACACGTGGTTGTCCTGTGAACTGTTAATCTTGGGATTAAAATATTTCACGTTATTAGTACCTATCGGATCTAAAAGATAAACAAAAATAGTACAAACATTTCATTAAGATAACATATCGGACATGACTTATTAAAATGAGTATAAAAGGCTTATCCCTAACCAGCTGCTGAAGCGCCCTGCTATGCTGACAGCAGGACCAAGGGCAGCCAGCAGATACCCGCATCCTTTACGGAACACACTAGATGTCAATCATTTTATAAGATACTAGCTTTTCCCCGCCTTTTCCTAATTAGATTTCCTACAAATTGGATAGTGTAATACGCACTTTACAATAAGTTAGGGTACAAACAGCAGCAGAAGGTATAACTAGGAAACAAGTGGTTATATGAAATTATCCGGAAAAGAACCGGAGTTATCGACATAGCTTGCAGAGTAAGCAAACTGAATTAGTAGTGTGCTGACCATGTTTGTCGAAGGATCGATTACCGATAGCCGGTGGACCAAACAAGTCTTGGAGTGGATACGAGTATTGGCAAGCGTAGCCTGGATCGTCCTCCAGCTGGATAGACCGACGACCTTGAAGAAAGTGGCTGGGACTGACTGGATGCAGAAGGCAGAAGACAGTGTTGTGGCTTAGCCTTGGAGAGGCCTATGTCCAGCACTGGACTGCGATAGGTTGAGTTAATTGATAGTTATACAGAAGAATCTCACTAATCCGGCACTATTATAAACCAGAGGGTGCCGGATTATTGGATTATATAGAAAATAGAAAAAATCATAATAAATAAAATAAAGAATTTCATAAAGAGAATATGATATATTTGTATTATGTTCCAAATGTCTTTTTTAACTGTAACATATCTCAATTAAATAATTACATAGTTTAAAAATAATCCATGATTAAGGTCTGTTTTTTGCAACTTGTAGTCGTTATTTGAAAACCTTTTGCGTGGGCGGAGAGTGCCGGATTAGTGAAATTCTACTGTAGGGACTTAAACGATTTGAAAACACAATGTAAATTGTTTGTGAATAAATTGAATTGAATTGACTTATTCCATTCAACACAATACAATTGACAAGTCACATGTTAACTCATATCATTCCTTTAACTTTTATCACTTTTCTATGATAAGTATACCTGCATGAATATTTTAACACAAAGGTGAGTAATTCACTCACCGAATTTCACAGATAAATTTCGGAGTTATCCCACAGTACCACTTCAAACAAATGTAGCAGACATACTAAGGATTTATCAGTTAGGTACTGATATCGTATCGTTTGGAATAGTATTTCGTAATAGTAATATAGTTTTGTATGAATGATCAGTGAGATAGGTACCTATCGATTGAATGAAATTATCCTGCGCATTGTTATGCCGCTGAATTTGGTTAGCCTTTGGTGGAAGCCTTTTTTTTTTTTTGATTACGGGGGGAAATCCTCATGGATGTCCTCCGCCCCGGGGAGGGCGGAGGGGTCTGTCAGACTCTTACTGACTAAAACCACCCCGGTGTTCCGTCTCTCACTTGCACCGGGGATCACGGGAACTAGTGTGACTTCCGCGATCCGCGGCTAGTGCCGGCCCGTCTCTGCGGGCCACCTCGCGATAGGGGGGTAGTGAGGTGTTGTGGTGGTGGAAGCCTACACCAACCCTGATGGTAGATGATGGTGACGAAATCGCTGCAATGATGCAGTCAGTTATGAAGATGGTTGAGAATTGAGACAATTATCGAGCAGTTGCTTTTGTCTCTCACAGCTTTTTTCCAAAACAGTCAATATCAAAGTGATCTTTATTTTCGGTGAATTAAGGTTACTGTTGGGTTGCTGCCACTGACGAGACTGTCAAAATCAGTGATCTTTATTCTTGATACAATAAGGTTGCTGCCACTAACAAGTCTGTCAATATCACAGTGATCTTTATTCTCGGTGCAATAAGATCACTATTGGGTTGCTGTCTCGGAAAAGTCTGTCAATACCACAGTGATCTTTATTCTCAGTACAATAAGGTAGCTGTTGGGTGGCTGCCACTGACAGGTCTGTCAATACCACCGTGATCTTTATTCTCAGTACAATTAGGTCACTATTGGGTTGTTGCCACTGACAAGTCTGTCAATATCAGTGATCTTTATTCTTAGTACAATAAGGTTGCTGTTGGGTTGCTGTCACTGACAAGTCTGTCAAAATCACAGTGATCATTATTCTCGGTACAATAAGTTTGCTGCCACTGACAAGTCTGTCAATACCACCGAGATCTTTATTCTCAGTTCAATAACGTTGCTGTTGGGTTGCTACTATCACAGGTAAAATAATTGTAAAGGACTGTAGACGAGAGATAAGAGTTCCATAGCAAAACTAGTAGAAAGGGGTTATTTTGGGCGGCATTGAAATTTGAATCGATTGTGTAACTTTTCCATTCAAGTTGACTTTAGCCTTTTCTGTCTATGGCACATCTAGGTCAACTGTGGTCGTCGATTTCGTGAAGGACTCAACATCGTTTTTTATAAAAGCCACTCTGAGCATCATAGCCTTCGTCCGTTTTAGACTCATAGAAAATATCTTAAACATGGACCGGAATCTGTGCGATAAATACCGATAAGATCGCCCCATGATAGTTGACCTAGCCATCGGGGCATGCCAAGAAAACATGACTAACATTTAGGAGACAGGTTCCTTTTTTCAAAAGCTCATCGAAGTTCGGATTTTAATTGTAGTATAATCTCCAGGGATAGTACCGGAAGACGTAGCGTTGGAAAGCCTTCGACAAGGTAAGACCGATGACCTGGTGAACCGAAGGCCGCAGGAATCCGCTGGATGCGAGCAGAGAACCAGTAGAAATGGCGGTGCTTGTGGGAAGTCCATTAGTGGACGACTTTTGGCTGAAATAAGGATGATAATCTCCGGGGCAGGACTTTTCTAAATCAAGCCATCATTACTAGTATCGTTTCGGGGACTCAAGACTTTTCAATGAGTCAACAGAATCGCACATTTTATTTTAAGATTTTGGGGTGAAGACTTTATAAATTTCATGGTAATCGGGCCAATACGTTTAAATTTGGAGACAGAACTTAAAA
The DNA here is from genome assembly GCA_949091785.1 of Polymixis lichenea. Taxonomy (NCBI): domain Eukaryota; kingdom Metazoa; phylum Arthropoda; class Insecta; order Lepidoptera; family Noctuidae; genus Polymixis; species Polymixis lichenea. Next base: position 10,157,401 of record OX420959.1, read on the forward strand.
ATTATCATAGGAATCCGAAGACAGAACTCACATTTAACCTCTATATAATGATTAGATAGAGGTCAAATGAAAATCTCGAGCCGACCGCATTTTCTTTTTCACAATGGTGCTGTTGACAACTCCCAACGTTAGGTAGGACGAAAATCCTAGCTATAGATCCTTTTATAGCTAGGATTTTCGCCCTACCTAACGTTGGGAGTTGTCAACAAAGCCGTGCCTACCTTGTGTTATTTTGAGGACAGGACTATTAAAATCTCACCTTATACGCGTACGGAAACTGCTCAAAAGCTCTCTAGACGTCGAATTCAATCTGTACCTTCTCGGCAAATTACTAGTTTCCTCTTTCAACCTCCAGTCATAAATATTTACATTTCTTGTAACATCTTCATTGAAAGAGTCCAGAAAGCCAGACCAATTGTCGCTGTGTTCATATTTCCGAACGAAATTGGCGATTTTTTTGTTTACTGGCTTTTGTCCGAGTGCGAGGAGTTTCGATTCTCGTGTTAAAAGGTAGCGTAACGCGACCCTTTTAAGTATTATCAGTTCTTCTAGGGTTTTTGCCATAAAAATTACACTTTTACCATTAAACAAAAATCTACTGAAGTTACGTTAACACCACTGTGTTTCGTCTGCCACAAATTCGTATGCCACAATTTAAATCACGACATAATCGCGGCAATACTTTTCCAATGATAATAAAATCACATTTTCTTAAACGATACTGCTTCTAAACAAAGGCGACACGACATACAGCGACACAACTGCGTGGAAATTTCAAGACCAATTATCAGTGACATGACGTGATGGATAGTGCAAATTAGTTTTGAGGCTCCCACTGAATGGTTTACATAATAGATAAATAGGTACGGAGTAGCTGTAATATATACGAGGAACGTAGTAAATAACATTGTGTTACCTTTGCTAGAGGTGATGGGAATGTAATTCTAGATAAGTATTGATTTTCGATGTGGGAAGTAATTAAATGTCGATTTATCGATAAGGGATTGAGCTAGTTCGTCTATTTCGGCGACGTAGGTTAGAATCTATGAACATGATTTTTACCCCATTCAAAACGTCGGACTTTGCACACTTATCAAGGACCGATGACAATTTAATAATTTGACAATTTTGTTCCAAAATGCTGGCCAAGAAAAAGAAGAAAAAATCACGCTTTTGTAGTTAGCCGTACTAATAAAAAATAGTTAAAAAAACACACTTTAAAAACCAAACTAAAAAAGTAGAAAGTAATTTCAAAAAAGCGTGAGGTGCTTGATATTAATTGATCATAAAAATACCTCAAAAAGCAGCCCACACTTTTTTGAAATTATTTTCTACTTTTTAATTTGGTTTTTAAAGCGTGTTTTTTTAGTTTTTTTTAAACTATTATCTTATAGGAACATAACTACTAAAACCACTAAAACCCTACGAGACCGCCGACGAGAAACGGGTTTTACCTTTTTGAACCGTCTTATGCATGGCGGTGTTAAAACTGAAGAGAAGAAATGATTTTATTCGTCAGTCGACAAAAGTCTACGATGTTAAGCTTGACACTATTAATTATTTCTCTACTTTTGACACTTGGGGGTAGAAACATTTTTACAGAATTACAAATCATCAATACAATCCTTTTAGTTCATTTAAACCCATTGAATGACTATTTAATAAAAAATCTAATACCTTAGCGCGTCACCTTTAATACATCATCGCCTATCATCCCCTAGCTATAAAAATAATAACTGACATGTCTTCATAGAAACGCGAGTCTACGGATCGCCCCGTGCTCGAATAGAAGAGATGTCAAGTTGGCTTGAAAGAACTTTGTCTATTATTTGTAGAATAGACACAGAATTGGTAATTGAAAAGCCAATATGGTGCTGTTCCGGTTACCATGGGACACTTGACACACGTCATACGCGCCATGATACCTGCACGTTCTGGGCTGACTTTCGTATTGCTGTCGACACTTGGATATTTTAAATGACTTTTGCAAGGAAATGCATCATGAATTTTCAATGACATAAATTCACATAATCCGCCTCAGAATGCTCTTAAACCGCATGGTTATTAAGCTTATCAGAGAATTCAGTACAGTGATATAAAACCAGCTGTAGGTACGGTTGTATACTTCAAGGTCGAGTATATTTGTATAACACGTACGACGACATTACGATATACATATCCAGTATTCTCTGACCTCTCATTGTACGGAAAGCCTATACAATATGTATTTTTCTATCATCAGTTAGTTTGAGTACCATATGCAGCCTACCCAAATGTCCTTTCTTTGGTATTGTTCGTCGACTTCTTGAGCTCCTTTGAGTTGAGCTACACGATTGTTGACAAACGCGTGCACTGACTGCACCGGTCCGCCCAAATCTGTGTTTTTCTTTCCTCGAAATACCATTTCGGGCATTAGGCAATGTACAGACGCCAGCAGATCAAGCTACTACAATCTGTCAAACTTCTTTGATAGTTTTTCAACTTTATCCCAAAAGAATAAGGTTCATGTTCAATTGGGAAAATTTGACAGTTTGGGATAGCTTGATGTGCTTGTGTCTGTACATGGTCCTCACATGATCTGACTAACAGAATTTGTTTCGGTGTTTTTTCTCAGAGCAGTCGGATAAGAAGCACTAATGTCATCTACATCTAGTTTTTAAAACATTATTGTCGCATAAAAGTGTTTGTATAAAACCTACTTAAAGAAAGGAGGGTGCTCAGAGTGCTCTTGATCTACGAGGTGCATTCAATAAGTACCTAGCCCCATCGCCAGAGGGCGCTGTAGTTTCAAAAGAGTTTTACCACAGTGTAGCACATTCTTTTTTAATTCTTTTTTCAAATTTTCATTCCAATCCCTTCATTTGTTTTAATTTGACAACTTATGGAAGCGAACGTGTCGATCGGTTTTACAAAAATGGAAAAAGAGCAATATCGTTCGGTGATTCGATTCCTATTTTTGGAAGGGAAAACGCGCATCGAAATCAAAGAGCGCTTGGATGCTGTGTACGGTGACTCTTCTCCATCGATGGCCACCGTCAAGAATTGGTTCAACGAGTTTGCACGTGGCCGTACGTCGGTTTTTGATGAACCACGTCCAGGTGCACCGAAAACAGCTGCTACGGAGGAAAACATTAAAAAAATCCATGATCTCGTATTGGCAGATCGCCGATTGAAGGTTCGGGAGCTAGCTGAGACTGTAGGCATTTCAGAAGGAACAGTGCATCATATTCTTCACGAGGAACTCGGCATGAGAAAGCTGTCGGCGCGATAGGTGCCGCGTTTACTCACACCAGAAAACAAGCGCAACCGTGAGACCACATCGGAGACGTGTTTGGCGCTGTTTAAGCGGAATCCAGCGGAGTTTTTGCGTCGTTTTGTGACCGTCGATGAAACCTGGATCCACTGGTACACACCAGAGACCAAGGAGCAATCAAAACAATGGATCCAGACCGGGGAACGTGCTTCAAAGAAGGCGAAAACTGTAAAATCGGCCGGAAAAGTTATGGCCACCGTTTTCTGGGATTCACAAGGTGTGATCTACATCGATTACCTCGAGAAGGGTAAAACAATTACAGGGCTTTACTATGCCGATTTATTGGGCCGATTCGACGCCGAATTAAAGAAAAAACGACCCCATCTGGCGCAGAAAAAAGTGCTGTTTCACCACGACAACGCACCGGTTCACACGTCTGCCGTTGCCATGGCCAAATTGGTCGAATTACGCTACGAATTGCTGCCCCATCCACCGTATTCTCCAGATTCGGCCCCTTGTGACTTCTTTCTGTTTCCTAATCTGAAAAAATCACTCGCCGGGAATAGATATGGATCGAATGAGGAGGTCATCGCCCCCACGGAGGCCTATTTTGCAGAGTTTGACAAAAACTATTTTTCGGACGGATTAAAAAAGTTGGAGCATCGCTGGGCTAAGTGTATCGAACTAAAAGGAGACTATGTTGAAAAATAAATTCCCACTTTTCCAAAATTTTCGTTTACTTTTTGTAGGCTAAGTATTTATTGAATGACCCTCGTATTTAAACAAATCTCGAAACGGCTGGTTGACGCTTCCCGTGACCCAAGGGCTAGTTTTTACCTTGGTCAGCGTCTAAGCATTGCAGTTCGTGGTAATCTAACTTAACAGACAGCTGTGCTGCTGGGGAGTTTGTTGCGCCACTTCTTCTTCCCAGCTAAAGCACTAGGAAGTGGTGAAGGGCGGGCGTTTTGGGGGGACTGTCTTATGTAATTTTTGACGTTCAAAAAGAGCTGACTCTCAGCCTAGTTTGAATAAATGACTTTTGATTTTGATTTTGAATGCTGCCAGTCGCTTGGGTACATTACCAGTCGACAGTGATGCGGATGAATTTTTCGACGCTATATTTTGATTTGTACATAGTTTTAGTAAAGTAAGGATTTAATTCTGTTATTTTTATTAGTTAATTAGTGTTTAAACTAAAAACTTATAAAAAATCAATCATTTATCTACTGAGGTCTGTTTATGCTGGAAGTGTATCTATTGCTTGTAGTCGCGTGTACAGGATCCTGACTGGTCGTTTAGCACTGTTTAGGAGTACAAATCATGTGTATTATGCAATGTAGGTTTAGAGTACGCCATTCGAATGTTTGATGAGTGCGATCGCCATTAACGAGTCTAAAGTTTTGATGTTATTTTTTGCTTCCTGTAATTTAGGTACGCCTGTAGCAGCGAAAGCCAGAAAATAAGCACTAGTTAGTTACGAATAGCGAAGCTTTTGAGCTGGTTTTTGGCACCTTCGAAATAGTTAATAATATTTAACTTTAAATATGTAACCGTAAAATTGTGAATACCGTTAGATTATAATCTATCGCGCGAGATTGTAAACTGTCGTAAGATTGTGGCCGTAACAAACTGCTAACAATTTAACGCATTATTTTTCGGTAGATTATAATCTATCGAAGTGAAACCGTCAAATTTTGAACTGGTATCAAGACGGATAGTACCTTGCGCTATTACTAAATAGTCAAGTAACTGCCACTAACTTGGCAGTAGCGCTCGCTCGGCTCGCGCGCGATTGTTCGCAATTCTAACCTAACAACCTATTCGGTCGGTAACTCGGTAAGCAGTGTGGTGCAGTTCACATTTTATCGACAGTTTACAATATAACGGTATTTACAATTTTACGGTGTCAAATACACGGTGGCACAAACAACGATGCGTTAACTCAAACCATGAAATCAGCACATGATTCTAGAACCCCTAATGTTGATTCTCGAAAGAAAAAAGACACAGCTGTTTTATAGAAAAGTGTATGTGCAATAACTAGATACTACGCGGTCAAAATGTATGGAACCACATTTTTTTTGTCACCTACGAATACTTTCAATCAACGCAGGAGGGGGTTTTGTATTAAGTACTGAATCCATGGTGAGAGGATGTTGAATGATGAACAGGCTGCGAGTCTGTTCTGTACAGATATTTTAATTTACCAGAAAAGCATGCACAATTTAAGTTTTATCCCAGTATCTGTGATAACATCCATGCAATTCAAACTGAGCTGTTCAATTGGTTTGAGGCATGCGTTAAACTCGTCAGAGACACGTGCGCCTAGCAGAAGTTGGAAAGCCTGGGTGTAACTGTTAGTTTACTAATATTTTAATACATTAGTAATGCAGGTTACGTTTCCAAATGTTTTAGTTAGTGAATCAATTAGTTTTTAGTTACTATAGTTAGTACACCAATTAGTTTTACTCACAACAGTTAGTACACCAATTAGTTTTATACAAAACAGTTAGTACACCAATTAGTTTTAGTCACAATAGTTAGTTTAGTTGATAACTAAACGTAACTCACCGAAGGTCATCTAAAAAGTCGTTGACTGCTGTTATCATTGTTGTTGAAGCTGGAAAGACAGAGACAAACATATTTTAACTACTTTCTACTTCTACACATTCATTTCTACAACTAGGCATTTATAGTTGTTCAAGGATCCTTTGGCGCGTGGCTAAAATTGAAATTAACGCCGCCATCTTGTTTTTTCGATACAATTTCTGAGACAAATTGAGAAATATTTACCAACAGCGCCCCCTGTCAATATCATTCAAGCGTCAAAAGATCCTTGTAGCTATTTAGTTTCTACGGTTCTACAATCTACCAACAATTATTTTATTTAAAAAACTGCCTCGTTGGTCAAGTGGTCGCAAACGCGATTCCCAGGTCGGCAAGGTGTTTTTGGTTTTTTTCTCGTTAGCAGCCCGAAATCTGGATTTGTGCCCGGTCTTACACATGGGACTTAAACGTAACTGGCGAAATGTGGGCGTACTATAGGTACACCTCTGCACAACCCTTCTGGGAAACATGGCGTGATGTTATGTTACTTAATAACTAGAAGACCACTCTATAATTCAGGTCCAAATCAAAGTCTGCACTACGCCATAATAAGTTTAAAGGCTACCCCTACATTTTAAAGGCAATGCTGGGAGCCTGTGAGAGGTGTCTAGAAGTGCACTTAGTGACGTAATAAAAACATGGATGACATCACACTGCGACTAACCTAGATAAATAAAACCTAGTTCTGCTCACAGAGGCTAGACTTCTGGCGGCGACTAAGACAGGTGCAAAAACTTATTAATATTCAATTCTTTATTGCATTCTATTGGCTTTAAATTATGAGATCATGGCATCATTATGGGTCCATCTGAAGTTAGTTTAGCTTTCTGATGGGGCCCGCAAGGGCCGATGCCTGCCAGGGGTGCGGGTTGTTCGAAAGAGATACCGCGGCCCCTGGCAAACAGGCAACTGAGGGAACACGGGTGGGTTTTAGTCAGTGAAAGTCTGACACGCCCTACTGCTCCACCCAGAGCGAGAAGTCATTTGATGATTTCCCGCCCAAAAAAAAAAACAAAAAAAAAGTTGGTTTAGTGCAGGTAGTATTAATAGTAGGAAATTATAGATAGAGTTCTTATTTGTGGGGTCACAACGCATCATTATTGCCGACTAACATGTAAGGCACAAACATATTTGCATAGTTACTTCCACAGGATCCACTGGTGGTGCATCACCGTACCAACGTCTGATCGTCATAGTGTTCTGAGTATTTGTGTGCCGTCAAAGGCAAGACATAGCGTTCAATTCAATAATAAAAATGAATTTTGAAGTTGACATGATAGCTGCAGTTAAATATATGAAAGGAAGATGTTCATTAAAGGGTGTCGTGTGGAATGAGTGTGAAATCAAGAACATATTTTTTCTCACTGCACTGCAAATGGGGGCGAAAGATTGCATCGCGAGGAAAGTTGTATCTGATTATAATTTATCGAAAACACATACCACATTATTTATAAATAACTTTATTTACATAAACGGTGTATAAACAAATGTGTGTATAATTTACATGTCAAAGTAAGCAGGCGAAAGTTTGTCTGCGACCCCACTGACTTATTGTGACGGAGAAAAGCGCGAGAACTTAGAACGGTCTGGATTCTAACAAATGCCAACAAGCAATAACTTAGCGTGATGTATTACTTCTATATTAACATCATCAGCCAGTCTAACTGAATGCAGCTGAATCCCAAAATTTTACACGGAGCGACTGCCTATCTGCTGCTTACCAGCCTACCTGCTAAAAAAAATCGAAGACAAGTGACATCTACCAATCCGCACTGGTCCCGCGTGGTACTGGCCTAGGCCTCCATTACCTCTCGTGCAGACTAGGCCTGTTTCCCAACTGTGTGTGGGGACATTAAAGGCTGATAATTCTGGATGGATGGGATTCTGGGATGCAGTGATGGCCTAATGAGACCACCGCTGCTCTATACAAGGCCAGGCTAGGTTCAGGCCGATACCACTGTACCGGCCTGGACTTACGAGTTGTAGGTCGTGAGTTTGAAACCAGACAGGCGCTTTACTTTGTGTAAATTCATCACCACTGCTCTCAAAACGGTGAAGGAAAACATCGTGAGGAAACCGGCATGTCCTAGAACCAAATGAAGACCACTCCCTCTCACTGAGAGGAAGCCTGAGTCCCAGCAGTGAAAACATTATAGGTCGATTATATATGACTGTCTATCTGATCTCCACGACCCAGTTACTGGTATTCCATCTTGTATATCGAATATGAACAGGGTAGTTGATTTAAAAAGCCCCAAGTACTCAAGCATCGAATTAAGGATTTGCAAAAGTAATCTGTCTGGAAAAGTGATAGGACACAAATCCAATTGATTTAGTTCAAATTCATATACCAATGCTAACTCTAAGCATCACCGTCTAACCGCGTGAGGTGGACAGACATCCCCTTGACAGCTTGAAGCCTTATAAAACCACTAATCTGCTTAGACTAGTTCGTATTTAACTGTCTACTTACTGAAGAAACGTTATAAATAATGGATACTTCTCTCAAGTGAATCAGAGTTACTTTAACAAGACTTGCAATATGGCTACTTGGTACTGAACATAAATATTTGATCATGTAAACACATTAGTTTGAACACGCGTTTCAACAAAATAAATTGAATTGTCTTCTTGAACCCCGAATGGGACAAGCAGGGCAATTTTCGTCTTGATATTCCCAAAATACAAGCCAAAAATAAAACAAAATACAAACTAAAACATGTGTCCGATGACGAACGCTCACAAACCGCGATGCACTGAAATGAGTCATTAATTAATTACAAGAGAGCTCAAACAATAGTGTGACAGCATTGTATTCTTTCATATACGTAAGCTGTGAAAGAAAGTTGGATAAACAATTATATGTTATGGCTCCCGGCAAAGAAAATAAAATTATCGGCTTCGGGAGACTTATACCTAAAAGTGCATATAGGGTCAAAGCGGTTGACTAAATGGCTAATAGGATTCACGTTTTGTTTATATGATGTGGAACGAGACACGTCACACCGACCACAAAAAAAAATTACCAGAGTATCAAAGATACATGAGACGCATAGGTAGACCTGTCCGATAAAAAAAATTGGACAATAGAAGAGATTAATGGCATAACAATATCTAGACTTGTACCATTTTGCAGTGACAAAATGGATCATGTTGTCTGAATAAATAATTACTTATTCTATTTATATAATAACATGGCCATGAGATCCCGGTTCTATGGGAGGCGGCGTACGAGGCGCCGAAGCCAACTCGCAGAGGCCCTTTAGAGAGTTTAAAATGGAATGAGATTCTTAAAGGTAGATGCGTTACTGAAATAGGTATTACTCTTTCAACTATTCACGAACGCGAGTAAGTCATTTCAATTTAAACCATATGAAGCATAAAAAACAGCTATAAACCGCGGTAATACTGCACACACATACAATAACCGGCAAAAATCCCACATAGTTGTATATCTTAGATAAACACTCAATAAGATAGTGGAGGAAACGATAACGTCAAAGATTAGCATCTCCTGAGTCGTGAGAATTGAGCAGTTCTCGCTGCCCCACTTCAGAAAGTTGGCACGGAGATAAGAGAGTTACGTCAACTTTCTACCGTCTATAGCTACCCATCTCAATATTGATCCTGGCTGAAGAAAATAACACTCTGACCTGTAATTTTGGACCGAATGAGGAAATCTATCGTGAACAAAGTTTTGAGTCTGATGACTTTATAAGTTAGGGACGGCCAAAGAAACGATAGATGGATTCTTTGAATGATGGTAAGTTCAAGCCTTATGGAGCGACTACTGAGATGTCGGCTAATAAAGAGGCATGCATGGAAGACAAAGAGGTAAGTTGAAATAAGGACAGAAGGACTATGATTTTCGACAAAAGTATGAGAAAACTATGAGCCGTACTGTCGATCTATTCAGTTTCGTCTGAAAAAAATGATGATATCAGGCACTGCGCTTGGCAATGAGTGTGGACTGTTGTTGCTTTTTGCAGTTCTGTGCTAACCTATCTTCTTCTTCGTGGTCTTATCGCTGGCACGACGCATTTTTAAGTCTATGTTAGCTTAGCCCTAGACTATCTTTAGATATCCTTGTTACTCGACTACGGCAAAGATAAAGGGAGGGCTAGGAGGTTGACCGGTATCTATGCGTGTAAGTTCATCTGTTGTCTCATAACTTCTAAACTACTTACCATAATTTTACAAATGTAGTATCGTTGGAAGCGTCTCAATCATACGTTAGCTATAAGCTTATACTGTAGGGTATATGTATGCGTATAATGTTAGGGTAGTTGGCATACGAGTATGGCTTTCAGATGAGATTTTATTTTGTTTCAAACATTTTAGCGCGTAATTTCTCTGTGGTCGGGTTTTCGTTTTTTGCAATTTGTGTTTCGTTCGAGTGAGTCTTTTTGATAGCTACATACCAGCCAGCTGCAATTATGTATATAATTTGAAGGAATTGGGTTGGTAGACCCTTTATAACACTGGACTTTGAAGAATAATTAGAACAGATGGGCTAACACGAACTTAATATTAGTCTACCAATAATTTTCAAAGTCGCGGGAAACATTTGGAAGAAGGTCGCATAGAACTAGACAGTGCAGGAAGATAGGAAAGGACGCCTAAACCCAAAAGTGGGAGATTCCGGGCTGATGATGGAGACCTTAGAAATTTCGGAGACAATTCCAATGTATACCAGCTGGTGATGAAAATGTCTTAAAACAAAAAGTTAAAAAATCGATTGTAATCTTATCGCATAAAAATATGAACGATAAATTAAGTACATTGACTTCGTTATCACACTTTTCGAATAAAAGGAATTTAGATACCATCAACTATTGGTTAAATTTACATAACCAGCCATTACATCTTTGAATCACCGTATGTTTATCTTTACAGTAATTAACTTTTATATAAACTGGAGTTACCGACATAGCTCGCAGAGTTAGCAAACTGAAGTGGCAGTGGGCTGGCCATGTTTGTCGAGAGACCGATGGCCGGTGGAGCAGACGTGTCCTAAAGGTCTACTCCTTAAGCACGAAATCACGAAATGGGCGTTTGCTACTTACTATACTGAGAGATCTTGGCATATAAAGATGGTCATCCATCCACGGAGCAACCGCGGTAGACGTAGCTTAACCTGACCGACCCGTCCAGCTGTTAATACTTAGCCACAAGCTGCGAGCCTGCTTGCCTGCGAGCTTTAACTTAACCAAGCTCAACTTCAAATCACGAGTATCTAAATAATTTAAGTTGCTTTTAGACAAGCGAATATAATACCATCGTCAACCGTATCATCTCTTACGGTTTACGGCTATTTATGCGCGGATCGACAATTACAGAAATTACTATTAGGCAAATGGCACGGTTTGAATAAAATGTTAAGAAAACAACAAAAATTTAATGAATAAGTAAACGAACTTTATTGCATAAAATTTTATTTCAAAGTGACGATTCGCCCGGCGAGTTAATTCGTGCGAGTCGACTAGTAAGCATCGCTTGCTATCCCCCGCGATCGATAGTGGTCAAATAGGAGCTTATCAAAAAACAACCGACTTCCAAAAAAACACTAAAACGTGAAAAATTACTTTAATTTCGGAAGTCGGTGACTTTGGATATGTATTTTAATTTTTTGTCACCGCCATCCGAAATTAAAGTTATTTTTCACTTTTTTTTGGAAGTCGGTTGTTTTTTTTTTTGAAAAAGTTTTTATTTTTCACTTTTTAGTGGTTCACATGTGCTTACTCCTTCACAGCGTCCCGGCGTGATGTTATGTTATGTAACTGGTGTAAACAATAGACAGCCATGAGATTTCAGCAATTCCAGTCCTTTGCTATCATTTATTGAGGAGCTCCGTTGCCTATCTCCGAAGTTCTTCATCAGATCTTCACCAAATTGAAATGGGACCACTCCGAGAAAGTACTCTTCCAAAAACTACCCAAATCGCTTCAAGTGTGCCTATAAAATTTGAAGAGTTCTCTCTATTTCTCCAGGATCCCATCATCAGATTCTGACTTGATGATCATGGGACCAAGTGGGAAGTATACCCTTTCAAACAAAAAAAAATAAAATACAAATCGGTCTAGCCATCTTCGAGTAAAAGGTTCCGACGAATTGAGAACCTCCTCCTTTTGAAAGTCGGTTAAAAAGTAACAAAAATGTCCGACTCGAATCCTGCATACTTACATAAGTAATATGAGACTTTTACTTTTACCCGTACGCCACCGAATTCGCTGACCTTGCAGTAAGAAGCTGATGCAAGTGAAAGTTCTGTGACAAGTGCCGGTCGAAGTTAAAAACATGTTACATTACTAAATGTGGTAGGGTTGTCGCGGTGTCAGAAATGTGTTATACTCATTTTCTTACCAGAAATTTAAAATTTCAGCCCCAGCACCCTAAATACGTAACACACTATTAATCAGAATCTGAATGATTTTGAAGATTATTTGCTAATCCATTCTTCCATATTATGTTCGGAACAAATGCGGAATGTTGTGGAGCTGTCAAAATGAAAGCGATTATGCAACAATTGTTCCTATATTATGCAATTACCCCTCTTCCTACTTGGTGACTTCTTGGTGAGAAAATCTAGTACCTAGGATTGAATTCAAAAAAATGCTGTTACTTTCTATGTACTATTAATAGATTATAATTTTAAAATTACTTCTAGATACAAATGCAACGCATTATCCGCTTGGTAATTGTTCACCCTCTAAGAGTTTAAAGTAGTAAATAATGAAGACCACCACTCACATAGAACAACTTAAGAAACTCTAATGGTGACTAAAGAGTCGATGCATTCATTCTTTTTCGTGTCGTTGACATGACTGTATATCTGAGACCCTAGTGTGAGTTTCATTTAACCATCTACACCTAACGCAGTGAGCGCGTTTGGCGCTTCGATTGGTCCGTCACCAATCCAGGGCCAATCGGAACGCCGAACGCGCCCACTGCGTTTGGTGTAGATGGTTAAATTAAACTCACACTAGGGCCTCAGATCTTGCTGACCCAAACATCGCAGAGTAAAAAAAAACTTTGTAACATTAGCGACAACCCTACCTCCAATATTAAAGATACCGATCAGAATATAAAATAAGCGTTACGTATTGACAAATCATCTACATTAATTTTATACGCGTAACGATCTGTCTGGCTGTCGATATTATGTAAATTCTATATAAAAGACTATCGAATGGTTCCTTCTTAGCAAGTTTTATGAGTTTTGACTTTGATTCTTTGGAAAAACATCGAGTAATTGAAACACTTTTTCTTGTTATTAACATCGATTATATACACTTAGTTCTAAATTAAATTACTAACTATACAAATAAGTACAAAAACAAAAGGATACTTAGGCGTCGAAGTATTCGTCCGCATCGCTGTCATCAGGAAATGTGCCCAGAAGACTGGCAGCGTTACATCGTTGAATGGCAATGCTAATTCTTTGGCCAAACAACGACCCAGCGCTATGGTCACTTGAAGTGTCGTCCAGTTAGCGAGATATTCCTTACAGAGGAGACGTGAAACTAACTATTATCCTTTTGAAATTTCTCTGACAGACTCGGACGTTAAATCAGCGTAAATTCGCATAAGTCTGCATCTATTAGTCTCTCAACAGGAAGTTTAATGGCCCGTCCTGCTAACGTAGTCATCAATCATTCAAATGGAATAAGGAGTTCGGTAGCCTATCCTTTGGACGTCCCAAGTTTGCTTTAAACAACAACCGAATTTAGACTCGTCTACCATAATAATATGTCATACATCATACCCGTATTACCCGAAGAGGCGGAGGTGCTTATCGAGAACTTTAAAATCAAGTAAATCAGCGAAATCGGAAAAAATCGGAGTACGGCCTCTTAAGCCCCATGTAGGTAACAGGGTTTATTGCTTTTAACCGGACAGTGATCCCACCGTTGACACAAACAAAAAACCTGATGGAAGAACCTAATGACACTGCCCGGCTTGAGACCCTAGGATCCGCAGCGGTAGCATTTGCAACCACTAAACCAACGAGCAGGGCATAACTCAATGACTCTTTGACTGACCTAGGAGTAGAACTACCCGGGCTCAGTATAGATTGCGGCACGTAAGTTGAACCAACATCAGAACAAACAACCGAAAGTACGAGCGCGTGCACTCGGTGCTTCGCACGGAAAAAGAATGAGGTCACCTTGTAGCATAGTTGACTATGCTAGAAGGGGACCTCATTCTTTTGTGTAAGGTGTACTGAAGTTTGGAAATAAATTACAGATCGCAGCAGGTAAGTTGATACAATATCCGACATTTAGGTTCAACTTACGTGTCGCGATCTGTACTCAGCAGTAGCGCTTGCGACCGCAATGAAATAACATTCGACCAATGAATAGATCGCCTAGAGGAGACCAATAAACTCAACGCATAACAGTTTAGAAATCCAACAAACCATAATTTATTATCAAAACCTCACCATGACATCACCACTAAATTAAAAGACAGGAGCAGTTAAGTCTCGGTAAAAGTTCTGCCGTCAGTGCCTTTCGAAGTAAAAGTCTTAGTAAATATTTATTTACTTTCTTGTGTAGATGCAGCGTCATTGGTATGTATGGGAGAATACCAGATAAAAAATATTCATGTCTTGTTGTAGCTGTTTTTATATGAAGAGTTAAATGGACATAATGGATTAAACTTTAAATAGCTTCCACGAACGGCGATATTTAAATGTAGATCCGGTGTATCCGGGATATCCTGGCTACTATTTTGATCACGGCATGAGGTATTCTTATATAGTTTCTGCTGATAAGAGAGAAATATATTGAGACGTAAATGATTTTATTTCTGTAAGTAGATTTGTACAAACACTTTTGGACTTCAATCATATATTTAAAACTAGATGAAGTCGGCGCTTCCTATGCGACTACTCTGAGAGAAGACTCGCCGAAAACTCAGAGGTTACAGGCTCTTTTAAAGTCCAGACCTAATCGAGATCAAGATTGGTGTCTGAAATAGTATTTTGAGTAAGTAACCACACAGACTGAGTGGTTCCACTCAATCTGCAAGTCCAGTCAGTGCACGCATTTGTCAGTACCTAATCGTGCATCTCAACTCAGAACAACAATACCAAAGGACTGGTAATGTTGATCTTTTGGGTCTGTTAACTGGCTCTCATAACCCAGTGTCTCTTTACGCAGAGGCAAAGATGATCCTGGCTATACCGTTAGGTGACCTCCACCAAATAAATGTATTGACTACTGAGCGAGTACAAATATAATGTTTGAAATTGATAGACCAAGTGCAAGTTATCCAAAATACGCTTGCACATATAATTTGAAACTAGTGAAACTAAATACAAGCTTACAATTATAACAACCAACAGTAGCTAATGGAAACCATCATTTAAAAACATCAGTTACAGAAACACACCACATGGTATTGATTCCCATAACCTCTGTATGAATGAGTCACAGGACGCCACGGCTGACAAAATGTCGTTGACAGTGTGTATGAATTTTAATGAATCTTTATTAGCATTCCGATCCCGTCTGGTGTATGTTCAAGTTGTACTCTCGTGGGTACGCAGTTAAGTGGCGCCTAATAACGGCTAATGTGTATCTTCGACCGATTATAAGACGAGCGAATCTTCAAACGCAATTTAGTCTGCTGTCTCCATTGATTGATATACAAAAAACCCAAGATACACAATCAGCGTCTCAAAAACGTCCGCATAAATAGGGCGCAAAGTGCGCAGGTTTGAAATAGTATCGTCAGTCATCTTCCAGTTAGTCTTTTTGGACATAGCTTTGTAAAAACCACTTTAACTCATACGTGTATGTAAGGTTGGATTTGCAAAAAATGTGGTTTATCATAACTATATTCACTGACGTATAATTTTATTGAGGACAGTTTTGGGTGTCACTTTTGTTCGAGACTTTGCATTTTTGTTTTTTTTTTGTATATCAATGGCTGTCTCTATCACTTCAAAGTGTTTTGTAGCCACAGAAAGACGTTAAAAACGTTATATTATTCGAGAATTTGGGGGTTAGGATAATAGCATTTAAATACAGCCCAAATCTTCCAGGATATGAAGCAATTACCTTTAGAATGCACGCGTTGACGTCAGTTTATATTTTTAGGGACGGAAATGGCAGATGGTCGCACTCGTGTGCACCGTTAAATTATGCCTTTGCAACTGCAGTATATTTTGGGTCTTATCCATCTAAGGTTTTAAGTGGTGATTATTTATTTAACACTTTCCGAGAAACTACTCCTCCTCACATAATAACAATGAAACTTCTATTAATTATAGGAATCGGCCATTAGACCACCTTTGACACGAGAACCAATCCTTAATTGGACTTTTTACAAAAATGTTTATGTGCATATTTAAAGTCCAAAGCGAAGCCGTGGGCATGGCTAACGTAAACTTATACATAAACTAAGTATTGATGCAAGTCTCAATCAAAGGCTATATAGATTAACCTGATTATTACCGATCTATGTAAGTAGTAACAATTTTATAGTCAGTAAGAACTTTTAATCCAGCACGATCACAGAACGTGGTTGCGTGTTAAATTCTAGCCAAGTAGTTACATTAACGTCATTAATTTTAATTATTAAAAAGTTTTTGTTGATTTGCAGTTGCATCTCACGGAAGGCCATCTTACAAGTTTTATGGGTGCTGCATTCTGTTTTTATAGTAAGATACAGTTCAGAGGGGCTTGTGGCAAGTAATAACAGCCGCACGGCTGGATCGATCAGGTTAAGCTACGCTTGTTGTTGTTGCTCCGTGGATGTGTGACCATCCTGACATACCCAAGACCTCTCCGTGCCTTGGAAAGCACGTCACAGAAAGCCGTTGGTCCCGGCTGTCATTTGTGGATCTTTGACAGTAGTTACGGGTCTTCAGAAGCCCGAAAGTCTCACAACAAATCTTTCCAAGGTGTGTTAAACGTTGTATTATTGCTATATGCTATATATTGCTATTGTTGGGTATTATTACCCAGTTACTGGGACTGCTGGGTCATTTTAAGATCGCACCGTACTAGTTCATTTCGGTCAGTAAACTAGTTCATTCTATTAGTTATATTCTAATAGCTCTATTCGGTCTTCGCTCTCAGTCAGTATTTCCATAGATCACAGAGCAAAAAAGTCTCATTGAAATCGTATCAGTCAAATCAGTTGCTGTCATTCTCGTTCTCGTTCGGACATACGCTATGGCTCTTTGTAAATGTACGAGGAGCTATTAGAACTAATAGACCGATTACAAGTCAGCATTCGGAAACGTTTCTTTAGTACAGTGCTAAGAAACGGTTCCTATTCGTTCATCGTTCACGAACTACACAAGATTACTGCTGGAACACACCCCGTGTTGCGCCACTTCTTCTTCACAGCTAAAGCACTAGGAAGTGGTGAAGGGCGGGCGTTTTGGGGGACTATCTTATGTAATTTTGACGTTCAAAAAGTGCTGACTCTCAGCCTAGTTTGAATAAATGACTTTTTTATTTTGATTTTATTTTGACTGGGTTGTGGTGGTTACATTCAGCTGTATCCGGTTAGACTGGAAGCCGACCCCAACATAGTTCTTCTACAAAACTTTTATCAAAGCCCGATAGTCGCCACCTGTGAGCCTGGACAAACTGACATTTTATCACCGATAACGAGTAAAGGTAAAAATTATATTGGACTAACATTAGTTACCGCAAAACTTATAATAGTCCCATTGAAAGTTGTTGCAGAAAGACGAAACGCTTTGGAAGGGATTGCCAACTGTCTAGACCCTCCAGACAGCCAGTATTTCATCTATGCATTCTAAATCCTACTATACAAGGTGAATTTTAAGTCACCGTTTAAATTTTTCAGGGTGATAGTACCCGTGCAATTGAACACTTTTCTCCAAGGAACATGGGTCGAAATATGAAAAAAATTAATGGGACCTCCCCACAGTGGAACGAATGTATGGGAGCGGTTGGACGTAGACATGTCCGAAAAAAAAGAGTAAAATTATGCCAAACTAATGATGCCATCTTATTCGATTACTTAATGCCTTCATAACTTGTGGTGATGAATTTCTTCATAACTCCCATATTTCGGGAGTAATTTGAGAAAATGTGAAATTTTACTATGAAAATGAGTGTATCGAGCTCTCTCCCTCCTGATTCCGGGCTTGTTTCAAGTAGCGGTCTCTAATATCATAATGCTAATACTAAGAGCTATATTTAATACTAAGACACATAGTGCGCCAAATGTGCACTTTCTGGGATAAAGAGTGATGTTTATTTTATAACACAATTTTTTTATTTTTTGTTTATTTTGTTGATTAAAACCGTTTTTCTAAAGGTTTACCTTATTACAATAACATTTCTGAGCAGCCAATTAGAGAAGATATAAGCTAATTAGGATATATAATTAGGGACTTAAGGTTTACATATAAAACTGATGCACTAATGATTACTGATAAGAACATTGCTATTATTTAATTACTAAATGGCTCTTAATACACTAATTTAGCATGCATCATTTACTAATTATCACAATAACTAATTACCTTGCAATATTTAACAAAGGATACCTGGGATACCTGGATTTTATATAAATAGGTCACTATTAGTAACTTTAAAATCAGTGTTGATTTACACCTCGTTGTATCCAAGCTAATCTCGCAATGTATTTTCCAAATTTTAATACAAATCTTGATATTCACGTTGCTTTATGCGCACGCGCACATAAAGATTTACGCGACTTTAACTATTTGTTCAGTGTTTTAAAAGATAACAGTTGTGTTCAGTTATGTGAAAGTGCTGAAACAAATTTAAAAGACTGGTGTCGTCGATTTTGCTACCGCATTTATGCAAAATGGACACAGTCTGGAAGAAGCACAGATAAGTTTCGGAAGAAACATGAGATTTGGCTACAGGCTGCAATTCAATGGCCGGAATTACAGAATGAAAATATGGAACCTTCTACAGAAAATATAAGTGACGTCATCGAGCCCATAATTTCTCCTGCTAAATCTGATGCTTCAACTTGTACACATCCTAGTCCTCGTAAATCTTTTGAGGACCTTAGTAACCGGCAAAAAAGAAGACGCACTGAAGATAGTCTTTCATGCAGCAGTAGCAGCGCTGAAATTATGTTTTCGGCCGAAAGGGCGCTTCAAAAGGCAGGACAAAGCGATACAGCTTATGTTATGAAATACTTGACGGAGAATCCAGAAGAGGCCTCAAAAATCAAAGCCTTCATTGAAGGTAAATCAATTCAGGTACGGGAAATATCCCCTTTGAAGGCATTGGCTCTTTATGTATCGATGAACTTATCGAAATGGCGCTATAACACTCTTCGGGATTTCAACACTCAAGAAGGAGCTCTTCAATACCCGAGTTACTACATGTTGGTTAAAGAAAAAATTAAGTGCTATCCGGCCAAAGAAGATCTCACAGTTACAGAGAGCTCTGCAAAAATCAAATTACAAGCCTTGATGGATTTAACCTCAAGAAGACTTATTAGGTCGTTAGAAACCCCTGTTGATCCCAATCAACAGCTCGTATTGACCAGCAAATGGGGTTTTGACGGATCATCTAGCCAAAGCATTTATCATCAAAGGACGAGTGAAGATGAGCAAATCGATCTTGCTAGTAATTTTATGATTAGTCTTGTACCACTGCGGCTCGTCTCAAAAGGTGTAACAATTTGGGAAAACGAGCGACCATCTTCCACTTCATTTTGCCGGCCAATATTGTTTAAGTTTATAAAGGAAACCAAAGAAAATGTGCAGAGAGAGATGGCTGAAATCGAAGCAGAGATTGAAGCCTTAACTCCATCCACCATCACTGATGGAATTAGTGTCAAACACCAACTGCTGTTGACAATGATTGATGGTAAAATTCATTCCATTATATCCAATACAGCAGCTTCAGTGTGTGACATATGCAAGGCTTGTCCTAAAGAAATGAATAATTTAGAGTTAATCAAAGATAAACACGCAAACGAGGACATGTATAAATATAGCTTAAGCACCCTTCACGCTTGGATTCGCTCAATGGAATGCTTATTACACATTTCCTACAAATTAGACATAAAATCATGGCAAGTAAGGGGTGATATAGCAAAAAGGCAAGTTGATGACAGGAAGAAAAGAGTTCAAGAGGCTGTAAGAAGAGAAACGGGCTTACTTCTCGATGTTGTGAAACAAGGCAGTGGATCCACCAACAATGGCAACTCGGCAAGGAGATTTTTTGAAAACTACACTAAATCTGCTGAACTGACCGGAATAGATGCTATGCTTTTAAGAAAAATCTGTGTGATCTTGCAGTGTATTTCATCAGGAGAGAAGATCAACGTAACTAAATTCCGAGAGTTCTGCTTTGATACTGCTAAGCTTTACGTGGAGTTATACCCATGGTATTATATGCCTTCTTCACTTCATAAAATTTTAATGCATGGGCCAGACATAGTTCAGAACATGTCAATTGTGCCCATTGGTTTTCTATCCGAAGAGGCATCTGAGGCTAGAAATAAAGATTTTAGAAAATATAGAGAGGGGCATTCTCGAAAGCATAGCAGTATCTCATGCAATGAAGATATTATGCACAATCTTTTACTGTCTTCTGATCCACTTGTTACAAGTATCCGTCCAAAAGGAAATAAGTTTGTAAAAAAATCTTCTTTTAAGGAATTTTATGAGCTTACGGATTCTGAGAAAAGTGATATCGAATTTGTTAACATAAATGATTTAGCGGACATCGATTCTGAATTTGAATTAATTGATGATGATGATGATGACGAAGATAATTAAATGATGTTATTGTTTTAAAATGTGTAACTTAGTAAATTAGAGCTTACATCTTAATTATTTATTGTACTTTTAATGAAACTAGGTAATTTATTATCAACTTACTTAAAAGTCATACTCTCATCAGTTCTTGTGAATATTTTTGTTAATATATATTTCTGTATATATATATAATATATTTATAGACCTCTTAATAAGTCTGTCTGCGGTTTAAAGTAAATACAAATGGGGAAAAAACGTTTTTTTTTTTAAATTTTCATTTCCTTTTATCCCAGAAAGTGCACATTTGGCGCACTATGTGTCTTAGTATTAAATATAGCTCTTAGTAATAGCATTACGATATTAGAGACCGCTACTTGAAACAAGCCCGGAATCAGGAGGGAGAGAGCTCGATACACTCATTTTCATAGTAAAATTTCACATTTTCTCAAATTACTCCCGAAATATGGGAGTTATGAAGAAATTCATCACCACAATTTATGAAGGCATTAAGTAATCGAATAAGATGGCATCATTAGTTTGTCATAATTTTACTCTTATTTTTCGGACATGTCTACGTCCAACCGCTCCCATACATTCGTTCCACTGTGCTCCCATGCAAAATCAATAGTCAGCTGATCGTTTTTGTATGGGAGTAGGGTTGCCAGCTTTTTTTTTGATAAAAAAAAACTTATAAAATGGTTTGAATAGGAAAAAATAAAGTATTTGGAAGAAAAAAAAGTATTTTTCAAATTTCATGTTTTTATTGCTTTAAAAACACATTTTTGTGTGCTTTTAGCAAATCCTAACAATTTTTTGGTATGTTTAAATAAAACAAAGCTTGTTTGACAATTTAAATTTAAATTTAAAACTCTACGCGCGTTCAGACAGCACTGCAGCCAAGTCTTTGTCCTGTCCTGTTACATTGACGTCACATCTGACATCTAACATTTTATTCAGTAATTATAAAAATCGTTTCCGTCATCCATTTAATAGTTAAGTAGGTACCCATAATGAGTGTTTTGTTTTACGCATCACAGTAAAGGTTGGATATAAAGTATTTTCACATACTTTATTTGTATGCAAAAGTATAAAGTATAAATACCAAAAATAAAGTAGGATACGTTATTATAAAGTATGGTTGGCAACCCTATAAAGGAGGTCCGTTTTTTTTTACGCCCCTGGACATGTGACATCTACCAACAACCCGCACTGGGCCCGCGTGGTGGATGAAGGGCCATTCTCTCACAGAGGGGCCTGTGCTCCAGGAGTGGGAAAATTATAGGCTGTTTTAATGTTTTATGATTTTTATTATGATGTGATAGAAGTGTGTAAACTAAAGGACTGCAGATTTAGAATAGACACAGGTATGGTAAGACAAGAAAACAGGCAGTCTAGAATACTAGCCTGGTCCACAAGGCCGCTAACAATACCGGTAAGGGAAAAGATATAAATAACCGAAGCGACGTGGGCGAAGGGACCAGTTTTCATTCTTACAACTGGGACCGGGTCAGACCTGAATGGATGCGTCTGGTTAAGAACGGTAAATATTCTAGCAATGCTGATGTGGAATAATGTACTTAAGGTGAATCTTTCGACAATGTACATAAAAAATTAAACATGGTATGGTTTTGTCTCATTATCAATATTGTCCGTGCGGAAACAGAATACTAAAATAAAAGGCCATTAAAAAGTAAAATAAAAACTTTTTCCAAAAAAAAACAATCGACTTCCGGAAAAACACTAAAAAGTGAAAAATAACTTTAATTTCGGAAGTCGGTGACTTTGGATATGTATTTAATTTTTTTGTCCCTACGGCCAACCGTGGCAAGCGTAGCTAAACCTGATCGAGGAGTTTTTGGCGGGATCGCGTTGGAACATGTCGCACGAATTTTCATTTTCATGGAATTTAGTGAAATAGCGAATTACAATTGTATAATTTTGATAGTGAATTATTCAATTTAGTTACGTGTGAGTGCACAAGTGTAGTGAAGGTGAAAATAGTGACTAACGTGGACTTTTCGTGTTCCCCCCAAAAACTCCTATTAGGTTGTTGTAAAGTTACTACCGCTTTACAATAACTTTGATTTGACTTGACTGACTAAAGACGACTATGACTGTTTTGTAACTTCGTGCCCGATATCGGGCCATTTACTTGATCTAAAAGAAAAATTACTTGACACTGGCTAAATGCACAAACCGTGTGAAGCCAAAATCAAAAAAAAAAAAAAAAAAACCTGATCGATCTAACCGTGCAGTTGTTAATATTTAGCCACAAGCCCCTCCTCTTCTTCCCGGACCAATTGACACAAGGAATTCAACTAATACTCCTTTTTCATACTATTTTCATGTAAGAGACAAGGATAGAACCAGACTAGTGGTTTCAAATTAACATAAAGTTCATTTGCAATGCGTAATTAACTTTTACTGATTAGCACTGCTTAAGCAAAGTGTGAATGTGCACTGGCGTTTCTCATTATCTTACTGTTTAATTGATTTCCGACGGGTGGACAGTTCATTCTTGTACAGAATGTTGTTTTTGTTGCCTCAGAAAAAAAAAAATACAAATACAAAAAACCCGACTGTGAAAAACTGAACTTTAATTTTAAAAAAACTTTTTTCAAAAAAAGTAAACAACCGACTTCCAAAAAAAACACTAAAAAGTGAAAAATAACTTTAATTTCGGAAGGCGGTGACAAAAAATTAAAAACATATCCAAAGTCACCGACTTTTATTTTTCACTTTTTAGTGGTTCACATGTGCTTACCCCTTCACAGCGTACCGGCGTGATGTTATGTTATTAACTGGTGTAAACAATTGACAAACATGAGATTTCAGCAATCCCTGTCCATTTGCTATCATTTATTGAGGAGTTCCGTTGCCTATCTCCGAAGTTCTTCATCAGATCTTCACCAAATTGAAATGGAACCACTCCGAGAAAGTACTCTTCCAAAAACTACACAAATTGCTTCAAGTGTGCCTATAAAATTTGAAGAGTTCTCTCTATTTCTCCAGGATCCCATCATCAGATCCTGACTTGATGATCATGGGACCACCTGGGAAGTATACCCTTTCGAACAAAAAAAAAAATTATCCAAATCGGTCCAGCCATCTTCGAGTAATCGGGGAACATACACGGTTAAAAAGATGGAAACAATAAATTTGTTTTAAAAGGATGACTATTAGTTTAAATACTATAAGCAATCTCATGCAGTCGGAAGCAATATAGGTCTTTATTTTGTTAAATTTAAGAAGATGCCTCTGTTTTTTGATTTTGTAAATTATTTTTTGATTTCACAGTTTTTAGTTAATATAATTATTTTTGACGTTAATGAGACCTATTTATGAAACCCTTTATTTTGATACCCCCACTCAATAGATTTTGAAAAAAAAAAAATATTTTTGAAGACAATATGGCGCCAAAAATCGGCCATTTTTTTTTTCAATTTTGATATACCCAGTGTCACTCTCACAATTAAGACGAATCTAACGGCACGTCTCAAGCTGAAATCGATCAAGCTGTTTAGGCTATAGAGCGTGCCAAAGAAATATACATACATACATACACTCGAAAAACACAACCCCCTTCTGGCGCAGTCGGGTAAAAAGACAGATAAATGGATAGTTTTTTTTATACAGTGCATGCAAAAAAATAGGTTAATTCGAATACCTCGATCAATCTGCCTAGTCTTTACCCAAATATGTTGGGGTACCGGCTTCCAGTCTGACTGGATGCGGCTGAATACCAGAATATTACATGGAGTGACTATCTATCTGAACTAATAGGTAACACGATACCGTTTAGTAAGGTAAGACTGGTGGCCAAACTATCCCGCTTCATACGACCCGTATCGACTATCAAAGATCCACGAATGACAGCCGGGACAAACGGTTTAAAGTGGGGGAATTTAACTAGGGAAATAAAATGTTAGTATCTCTCTAGCTATCGATCTAGCAACACTTGCCAAGTTTCGAGCCTCAATTCCAACATTTTCTTAAAGCGAAGTGCCAAATTTTTCATTTTTATTACGACATAATTTCACAGATTCACAGTTTCACACTCGACTAACAGTCTGGTCTTTTGATCTATGTACAGCCAGCAAAGTTTTCCGTCGACCAGTTTTCAATACCAATCTGGAAGTCTACCTGGAAGTCCAGTCTCCGAACCAAAGTGGGAAGGTGTAAATCCTGCTTTGTCAAGTGGGGCTACGTCTACGGAATGACAGCAGGGTATGGATGTGGAGCTGTGTCTCCTATCCTGTCGTCTGTGACTCAAACACACCCATTAAAGTGACCTCTGCGCTGCTGCTGAAGACGCCGTTGAACTGGCGAAGTTTTGGCCCAACAAAATTTAATGAATGTCGTTTCGTGCCATCGACTCAAAGAAGAAGAATCTTTAAATAAATCGAGAATTTTCACGCACTGTATTTTCAATTTTATTATGTCCGTGTCCAAATCAAACAGTGCATCTCAGCGCGTCGAAAATCGAACAGTGTGTTTTACTCGATTCGATAATGATTATTGATTCGATTTTCAACTCTCGGCGTTAAGCAGTGCGTAGATGTATTGTATTGTATGCCAGAGGGCTATTTTGAGGTAAAAGAGTCTGCATACCAGTGGCGAAAGCACCATGTAACATGATTCCTACCGGCTTCCCTTCGGGGATTCGCATCGGCAACTCTATCGCTATTAAAAAAATGGCATGTCAATAGTGACTACTATTGTCAAAAAATATAGTTACACTACGAGTATTTAATTCACCATAATATTCAAACAACAAAAAAAGTTATTTTTAGCTTTGTATTACATTAAAAGAAAATGTTCTAAGTAAACCCGGCGTCAAAACGTCATAATCGAACTAAAATTCATACAACAGCGATCCCGTAATCATGGCACTTTAGGTCACGTGGCACCACTTATTATGGACCAAAGCAAGCCGCTGTATAACGGATTATGACAGAGACAGATATAGAAAAATGCATTAGTGAGACCGAGATGGAGGAATATTGCACATTTTATTTGGTTTTCAGGTGTTAAATTTTATTGTATTTAATTTTTTACATTCCTGTATTAATTTTAGAATGATAGTAAGTATTCTTTATTAATAAATCAGTAAGTTAAAGCCGAATTCGCTTCAGCTTCTCTCTTAGCAAAATTGACACCTCGCCGCTGCTGCATATCCATCAAAGGTGACAACGCTGCCAGCCTTTTGGGCACTTTTCACACTGACGATGCGGACAATTTTTTTAATGCTCAATGAGCTCTTCCTTTTCTTTGTTCTTTTATATACTTGTACGCAACTTCCACATCCTGTATAATAATGTTTATACATTGTCTTGAATGTACTGATAGAATTTATTACAAAGCAATGACCGACTTATCACGGCAACAAGCTAGAGTTCACCGAGAACAGCGGATGTTATAACATTAAAAACTCTTTGTCTTAAGAGAGCAGATGAGATTTCTATTCAGTAAAAGTGTCATTGAGAAAATTGAGGCAAAGTCAGTTTGAATTTGAAGTGAGCTGTCAATCTCTAGATTCCCTAAGTTCTGCGAAGTAATTGGGGAACACACGAGCAGTAGGAATGGGTTTAATTTTGACAGTTCAACAACAACCACTGCTTTGTTTACTTGGTTGAGCAGACCATAATAAAGCAATGGATTAGCATGATTCAGATTGATTCAAATACGCAGCGAGACAGAGCCTCAATCATTATTGGCTAGCAGACGGGTAGACTGATAACTACTGCACCAAACCTTGGAAAAACATATATAAACATATATCTACTGTTATTTATATCCCTTGCCGTGAGGAAAAAGACAATCAGGGACAATATGGCCTATTTTCAGTGTTTTCCTGGTATTTATCATAAAACACATATTACAATTATTTATAAATATAACTACCTACAGGCAACATTTATTTATTGATGATTAAAAAGAGCTCTATGTCCAATAATATAACCTTCGGTTTCTGAAAGCTACATCAACGGATCTATTCTGCAAAAATCACACCAATAAAAGTTGAGTAAAGTCGTGGCTTGAAGTGAAATGTCATTCACCGGACACGGGTGTTCGGGAGGTTTCTGTTCGGGTTGTTTCGCATAAGGCGGGAGGAAACGCCCGGGTGCCGTCTGGTGACGAGGTCTTCCCGGCTTGGGCGGAGCACCGCCATGACCTCGTGAAGACGATCGGCGGCAGCGATCTCTCGCGTCCGGCCCTGGCCCAGCCCATGGTACGGAGCGAGAGTGCATGGGTAGTCGTGACCTCCTTCTGCGAAGGAGTAATGCTCACGAAGAGGGAGGCGGGGCACGTGAGGGAGAGGCAGTATATGCGCCCTCACCGCCTTAGTCGAGGAGACGCCCTGGGCGTCGCGAATCCCAGGCTGATACCCGGCCACCGTAGGCGCGGGGTTGCGGACGGCGAGTAATGGGTAGCTCGCTATCCGGTAAGGACTAAGCCCGGGTCGACGGCGCGTTGTATTTCACGCGCGCCTCAAAACGATGTCAGGACCAACTGTGACACAAGTGAAACAAGTGTGGTCCGCAAGGGCCGATGCCTGCCAGGGGTGCGGGTTGTTTGAAAGAGATACCGTGGCCCCTGGCACACAGGCAACTGAGGGAACACGGGTGGGTTTTAGTCAGTAAAAGTCTGACACACCCTCCACCCAGAGCGGGAAAAGTTATTTGATGATTCCCACCCTCAAAAAAAAAAGTTAGATGTCATAAGTATCAATAGCATCAGGTGAAATGACAGCTGATTTCACTTAAGGTGGAAGCTCCAGGGTAGCCCGGAGTTACTAGCATTAAACTCGATTGAAAGTCTTTCAATAGAATTAAATGAACTTAGAGTCACTTGATCGGCTATATACGATCGGCCAGCCAATCAAAGCGGCTATAGATTTTACAGCAGATTCAAAAATTCGACTTGATGAGTATCTATTGTTCTAAATATTCTCTCGTCCTCTTGTCTTGTTGGCACAATCCTTTTAACCCGAAAGCCAAAAAGAGGGTAATGTTTTTATGTGACTGTCCATCCATCGTCGAAGCCAGGTACACAATGAGGTCCTTAAAACTAATTTATTGAATAGGCTGTGGATAGAATACCGTCATTACTTATCATATTATTTATCATACAATCGTCACTCTGGTCTTCCTCCGATTGTTTTACAAAAGGATCGTTTCATCATTGTTTATTTTTGTACTACAGTTTTCCCTCGGATGCACTTGCGGTTCCCAGGTTGAGAAGTGGCCTAGACGGCCGCAACATAAGAGTTGTGGGTCTTCGGTTCGAAAGACAGACAGGCGCTTTCCTTTTTGTAAGTTACTTCATCCCATAAAACTTTGAAGAAAACATCGTTAGGAAACCAGCATGTTCTAAAACCAATAATTCAATGACATGTGACATCTACCAACCCACGTAGGGACCACGATAGATTGCGGGCCACTCCCTCTCGAAGAGAGGTGGCCTGTGTCCAACCAGTGGGAACTTTTTGATTCTAGGTTGAACGGTCAGGTCACGTTCACCAGCACCAGAATTGCATAAAATACAAAGGAAATTGTTAATTCATAGTGTGGCGGACATCTACAATGCCCCACCGTACGAAACTTCAAATCAACAAATGTGGAAAACACAAAAAGTAAAGTGGCGTCATCTACAATGCTATATGCGGACTACTCAAGACTTGACGTCACACCGCAACTACATCAGCTACATCGCGCAAGCAGAGTTTACCGTGCGATCTACATATATACAAGATCGATCGACATCAACCGTCGGGCAGTTGCCCACCAGACACAACACCCAGACGGGTGTTGTGTCTGTCGGAGGAAACTTCCTTTACCAATATAGTATGAGTGAACTTTACACCCTGTTCCTCATACCTCTATACATAAGACATGCGAGTTTCCTCGAACCCAAGACTCACCACTCGTAAGTCGCGGCCATTAGCACTGGGCCACCACTGCTCTCGAAAAGAGAAAATGGCTATGCCCTGGTAAACATTACCTGACAGTGAGGTGGCACTGCCAGGGGTGCGGGTTGTTCGAAAGAGATACCGTGGCCCCCTGGCACACAGACAAACTGATTAAACACGGGTTTTAGTTAGTAAGTCTGACACGCTCTTCCACTCCACCCAGAGCGGGAGAAATTATTTGATGATTACCCACCCCAAAAAAAAAAAGTGAGTTCGCAGCAGGGTTGACTGTTCAGGGTTCGGCGGACTCACATTAAAGTATCGCTACTCATGGAGCCTATTTGAATACAGACCACCTGGGCTTTAATTCGCTGTCACTACTCACTTGGCAAATACCGCAACCGAGTTTCAATTATAATATCTTTGCCACCCACAGAGGCACGGTCCTTATATTTAATAATAATGTCTCAAATTCAGTCCATTGAAAACCAGTATCATACTTTCCTCAAAGCTGTTTAAATAACTTACTAAAATTGTCATAATTGCTTAAATAACTTTACTTGCGCATTTTCAAAATAGTCCTAATGGACAATTTTCTAGATTTGTAGTGTTATTAAAATTACTTCAATATTGAAACGCTGAGTAGCTCATGGCTAACTTAAAATAACCGCACGGGTCTATTAAGCTACGCTTGCCGCAGTCGATCCGAAGACGTCCGTACCTCGCAGTAATTCGTGGATCTTTGAGGTCGTTACGGGTAGTCAGAAATCCAAAGATCTTACCGATCGTATCGTATTATCCAGTTACTGGGTTGTGGAGATCAGATAGGCTGGCGTTCCATGTAAAATACTGGTACACAGCTGCATCCGGTTAGAATGAAAACCATACGAATTTAGTTAGAAAAAGGCTAGGCAGATAGATCTTTTTCTAAATTCGAACGGTGTCTCGTTGTCTTGTGATTCCGCGATGATTTACTTCAAAAACAAATGAGTTCTCTTTCGAATTGTGTGTCCTAATTGAGTGAGGTTCCAAGTGTTGATCAACTAGTTAAATTCGTCAACGAGTTAACGTGCAACTAATGTCGACTTGTAACGTTATCCGTTCATTCATTGAACGGTTTTTATTCAACGCTGCGACGTTTAACGATTCTAATATTGGTATAATTTTCTTAAAATAAATATTAAAAATCAACTCTTGTGTAAATTACTTAGAGTTCAAATTCTACGACATGACCGTCGCTCGAAATCTATGATGGTATTTTCAACGTAAGTTTTTTGCTAAGTTCGTTAGGTACCTACGTTTGCAAATTTAGTTTAGTTGATTATTAAACGAGTTATATTCATAAACGTCGTTGACAAATTCAACTAGTTGATTCATAAACAGTTTTACGTTGACAGGAGATCAACGGTTGATTCAACGCCCATCGCTAGTTCCAAGTGTCCAAACTACGCCAATGACGAAGCAACAAAGTTGATAATGGCAGTATAGCTCAAAAGGAAGCTACATACATTCATCATCATATTCTATAGATGTGTACTTTATTATCACCTATGCATGACACAGTCACCGACAAATCTTTATTGAATATCCAACAGACCTACACAATGCGTAAATCACGTTTGATGAATAATTTTTACTATATCGATAAAATTGTGAGTCAGCGAATGTATTCATTCAAAAATCCGATATTTAATGTACACAATAGGTTTTACTTCAAGCTAAATTTTGTGAGTCATATTTTCAATATCTTTTCTTCGTTTCAAATAATTGGATTCGTGCCCAATTATTGGCAGAAGGATCGCCTATTAGACTCTCTGCATATCCATTCGGGAAACGCAGAAGTGAAGAAATGTCTTTGAAATGTACATTTATGTAAGTAGATCTAAAATACACTTTTACACGTCAATATTTTAAAAACTAGATGGCGCCGGCATTTCCTAGCCGACTGTTCCCTGAGAAGAATGGCCGAAACAAACTCAGAGGTCATTATCTCTTTTGAAGTCCAAACATTATATTTTAATGCAGGGCCATGTGTGGAAGGGCCTTTTGAAGAAATAGCCATTGCAGCTTTGAACTGACCTATCCCAACAGACGGCATGAAAAGAGCCTCATCCTGACAAGAGAAATTAATGAAGCACAGGAGACCATTTCTGGAGTAACCAACCTACAGCAACCCTACTGATTTAACAACCAATCCTTACAACACAAGAGACGATCTACTTCAATTTACTGATGGAACTGATGGCAGTGACCACAAGCTTGAGATACCAAATAATGGATAACTACTAGAGTAATTCATTGTCACCACAGTGAGCAAGCAGACACTGCTGCTTAAAACTAGACGCGCATTACCAAGTCCAAAGATTTTTCTTCCTTAAATGTAACGTCAGACCCACATCGGTCAGTTGCGAGGCGAGGTCGATGTCGATTCGAAAACGGACTCACTTGCATTTTTAGTTTAGTCATACAGACATGAGTCATTGATTCGCTTGCCACGTATATGTGACGTCCTTTAATAGGCAGATGACCCCGTGAAGGTCGCAGGTAGTTGATGGGTGCTAGATGCTCGGCAATACACAATATAATGTATGTCAGTGCCACATCTGGTGCATCAGGGTAGCGGTCAGGCTGTTACATGTTCCTTTTGGATTGGATATGAGCTAGTAGATTGGTGATTTTTGGCGGTGAACAAGAGGGGAGGTGGATAAACTTTGGCAAAGAACCATAGCAAAGGTATTGTCGCATTGGAGGGCAAAACCCTCATGTTATAAAGACAAGAAACTAAAATGTATATCACCGTTGCCAGGTTTTTCCATGATAAGTCAAAAAATATTTATTCAAATTAGGTTGTGACTCATCATTTTTGAACGTCAAATACTGCCCCAAACTGGTCACTCTTCACCACATCCTTGTGCTTTAAATGGGAAGAGGATGCAATTAGAAACGAAAGACATTGAAAAGTCACTTTGTACATCTCGGAGTATGCGCAAGATATTCAGTTCATTCTCAATACCACATCAAAGTGGAAGTATATGGCCGTACAGATACATACAAAGTACATGAAAGCGTGTATGTAAGCAGTCAAGTGTGGTATACGATGAAGCGTGAATGATATTACTGTAACATATATAAAAACTAGTGTCTAACGGTCTTATTCATAAAAAAAGCTTATCGAAGGTTTAAGACATTCATTAGTTAAACAGCTCGATAAGCTTATAAAACCTTTGATAAAATTTTGTATTCATAAAACGTTCTCTAACTAAAATGTCGTTTATAAATCAAAATGTTGCCATTTTAATGAAATCACCCAACAAAATGACCAACACATCGAATCGTCTAACGAGAATGTCTGCCTACACCGAATAATTGTGACCATAGACATTATTACGTACTGGCAACTACTTAATTGTCTACAGTTTCGATACTTCTGACCATAAGCTCCTTGCTTCTGACGCGGTGACGTCATTGTTAACTGAATTTGACAAATAATTTGAAATTGTAACTGTCAACTGATTACTTGAAAATTGACATTTGTTGACACATAATTGTACGTCAAATGGTCAAATGTCATTTTCTTTGTAATCAATCAGCTGCTGTATAGTCGGCCATTTTTTCCTTAAAACACTGTTAAAGTAGGGTTCTGACGTTTATAACTTATAATAGGTTTATAGAACACTTTAGTGCTAAAATGCGTTTATGAATAGCACTTTTTGTAAACCAGACTTTAGCAACTGTTTAGATGTTCGATAACTTTTTATGAATAAGACCGTTAGTATTTCTGGGATTAGAATTATATATTTTATGTAACATATCGAAATATTCAGCTGCTTTTTGCCCAAAGACCAACAGTCCCAACGATACGTTCTTTGGCTTTTGATTGTCTTTTCACCATGTTTTGTCAGTTCGATTAATCATAATGGGTTCGTCATCTATAGGACTTACAAACATAACTGACTACACGTGGGTGTGCTGTATACTTGTATACCGCCCTTCTGGGAATAAAGGCGTGATGTTGTATTAAGGCTTCTTCAAACAGACGCGACGCGACACTTGTAGAACAATTTCCATTAAGTTTTCACAGAAATTGTTCCACGAGTGTCGCGACGCACGCGACCGTCGCGTCGCGCTAGTCTGCACGAGCCTTTATGTTTGTCGTGGTAGTAAGTAACTTTATTGACATTGAATCGAAATTGACTTTGATCACAAAATTTGATTTTAAATTGTGAATAAGGATTTTATCATAGCCGATTTGGTTACTTCCCGTTACGTTCCCAACTATGTTGGGGTCGGCTTCCAGTCTGACCGGATGCAGCTCAATACCAATATTTTATATGGGGCGACTGCCTATTTGACCTCCAGTTGTGGAGGTTCCTCCTTGGTAAGACTGGTTGTCAGACGTTCGGGCTTCTGACGACCCGTAACGACTTTCAAAGATCCACGAATAACAGCCGGGACCAACGGCTTAACGTGCTTTCCGAGGCACGGAGGGGTACCTATGTACGGTCGGTCACCTATCCACGGATCAACCGCGGCAAGCGTAGCCTAAGCTGTCGCCCCGTGTGGTCGTGTGGTTAATAGCAATAAAAGTATGATAGACTTATAAAATAAATTAATATACCTAAATAACTACCAACTACACAAAATAAAGGCTATTTTAATTTAAGTAAAGCTTTCTTTACGAGTAATCATACCATTATTAATATTTCACCCGTGTAAACCTGAACTATTAATAGTCTGACCTTTTAAAAGATTGCGTGGGTGTTTAGGGCGAGCAAGGTAACTAAATTTGTCATGAAAGTATTCACGTTACAAGGAATTTTGTAAAGAGTTATTTTTGTTGGAGTTGAGGGTTCCCCAGGGAGCAGTGTTTGGGCCTACACCCGATTTAGGAAATACACTATAAATCTGAATTCGAAACATATTGAGGGATATTGATAATCCATTGCTCTATATGTTCGAAAAATTTGTCTGATCAGTGGATGGTGCTGAACTGTCAAAATTAAAGCTACTATGGTTTGTGTGTTTCGCAATTACCCCTCTGGTATAGAGTATTTCTTGAATTGAGTTCAGAAATGGTCTCATCTGATTTAATGCGATGGTATTTTGACGATAATTAATCAAATAAAATGAACCTACAAACGGGTTGGTAAATATTTGCATGGCACGTTTCGCTCAAATATTTCAGGGATTTCGTTTGTCCGTTTTTTCGTTGTTCCGTGTGGTGCCGGACGTAAAAGAATAGCACCATCCCATTTCTTCCCATGGGTGTCGTAGAAGGCGACTAAGGGACTTACTAGAGAATGGGCAGCAGCGTTCTCTATGCATTTTACCACCATACTGTGATCGCCAACCCGCCTGCCAAGCGTCGCGATTATGGCAAAACCCCCCCTTTTGGAGGAGGCTTATGTCCAGCAGTGGACGTCTTTCGGCTGATATGATGATAATGATGAACCAATAAGTTTTTTCTTCAATGGCATCTGAAGTAATAGGTAAATACAACATCAACAATATTTTAGAATATGTCTTCAAATAATTTAACAAAGCCTAATATATCACCCTAAGTAAAACGGGGAATAAGCTATCAACTATAGTTTAAAGAGTCATCCCCTATAAATCCCAATTTACTTGGGGTTGGCCCAGTAAATCCGATTCCTCCATTTGTCTCTATCAGCCGTCTTGTTGGAGTTTTCTTCTTTCTTAGCGATATCACCTTTCAGTTCAGGCTATAGTGTCTTTGACAGCACATAATGTAGATATATGTGAAATCCACCAACCTGGACCCGCGTGGTATATGAGAGACACTGCTAGAATACAGGTCTACTGTCACACATCGGAGACCTGTATTCCTACTGTAATAACAGTAGAAACATTTTATGTATTAGCAATATTAGCTGGTGGTAGACTGTAAAGGGGTCTTTATAGTTTTAAGATCATACGTTGAAATCTACAAATATCTGGCAAACAAATTAATTTGAATATGTACAAATAAAAAAAGAAAGGGACGCCCGAGAAGGACATATGACCTTGACCTTGCTGGTGATGTTCTTAAGAAAGGCGCGCAGTACCCGCAACCAGTGCAAGTGTGAACGTAAAAAAAGTAAAAGGAGTATTGTTAGGATCGTAGCGTCATGGCGTTCTGTAGTTTCTGCCTACCGCCAGTATGAAGGCGTGAGTTGATTTACAGGATAAGTTTTTATCCAGTGCGCAAACTAAGCATATCATTTTAGACCGTAGCGGAGAAATTTTACGTCGGTTTTACAAAAAGAAATCAGCTGTTTGATAGAAAAGTGCAATACCTACGCGGTCAAAATGTATTGTTACATTTTGCGCACTGGTTAAAACTTATCCTGTATGGCACGTATGACGATAGAAAACATGAGTCAACTTTACACGTTTTATTATACCGAAAGTGAAAAATAACTCAAATATCTCGCGAGGCCGTGACTTGTACAAGTGACAATGATAAAGAGTAATCCTAAAATACTTACGTACTTTCGGAAACTTCACATTCTTTGGTACAAGCTATTACTTATCTGCAAACGAAAGTGGTTTTATCTATCTGTCAAAAGAAAACCGGTTTTTCAGTTTTGTTAAACCACACAACCGATTCTTGGTTTTCGTTTACATTTATTTCTGTTTCGTCCATGTACCGAAATGTGGGTGTAGGTACTGTACAGGAAACATGTTAACCAGTGCGCGAACTGTAACTATTAATTCTACATCTGCACGTAGGTATAGCGTACACATTTTTCGTACGTTTTTATCCTCTACGTACATCTCCGCTTAACCCTCAGGGATTACACGTTTGAAGTTTCATATGTTATGTTCCTTAGGCCCGTTTGGACCACATATCACTATAATGCGTTTAGTTCTAAACATAATTATTTAAAACATCATTTCATCTCTGTCATCTTCAAACAATATACAGAAACAGAACAATGTTTTAATAAGTTTAGTGGTAAACGTGCATGTGAGCCGATATCAAGATACATAACATCACGCTTCTATTCCCCGAACGGTTAGGCAGAGTATAGTAAACCTACATTTCACCAGTTCAATCCCATGTAACAGGGGGCGAGCCCAAAGTAAAAGGTTAATACGTTTATCGGGAAACACACGCCGATAAAAGGGCCGTAAGTACACAAGTAAATACTATTAATACAACAAACAAAGCTATTACAGCCTGTCACTCGATACACGCACTCGATACCGCCACCTACGCGTCACCGCAAAACCTTGGAGCTACCTTATTGTACTGAGCAGTGAATTTGGCGGACGAGAGGAGATTTTGCAACTGCTGGTGTAAGAGAAAGTGTTCCTTTGAAATCTCAGGACAATTTTCCTAGCCTTTTCCCAACAATGTTAGGGGTCGGCATCCAGTCTAACCGGATGCAGCTGAATACCAGTATTTTACATGGAGTGACTGCCTATCTGACATCACCAATCCAGATACTGGGTAATACGATACCCCTCGGTAAGACTGACTGATGTTCACACTTTCGGGCTTCTGACGACCCGTAACGACTGTCAAAGATCCATGAATGACAGCCGGGACCCCTGCTTTCCGAGGCACGGAGGAGTCCTGGTATGTAAAGATCACCGATTCACTGAGCCACCGTGGCAAGCGTAGCTTAACCAGAGGCCCTAGTTTGAGTTTAATTTAACCATCTACACCAAACGTAGTGAGCGCGTTTGGCGCTCCGATTGGTCCATCACCAATCCAGGGCCAATCGGAACGCCGAACGCGCTCACTGCGTTTGGTGTAGATGGTTAAATGAAATTCACACTACGGCCTCTGATCGATCGGCCGAGCTATTATTAGTTTGCCACAAGCCCCTCTTCTTCTTCTTCTGACCGGTCAAATCACCGGTCACAAGGAATTCAACTACTACATATCACACAAATTGTCTGCATGCAAGAGAGACGTTAAAAGTAAATAATAAGAGTGTCCATGGAGTTTCTTGCCCGTTTTTCTCCATAGCTACCAACCACGCTTTGGAATGAGCAACTAGCTTCATCTTTACGACTTTTTGACAATTCAAAAGTGGCTGTTATTGGTTTATTTGAAAATATCTGGATGACCAAGCTTGGCTCGGTTTTTTTTTGGTTTGACGTTTTCTAAAAATGAAACCTAGCTAGATCGATTTATCGCCCCCGAAACCCCTTGCATACTAAATTTCATGAAAATCGTTGGTGATATGGACAACGTTATATATAAATGCTTTGATTGAATGCGTTCAAAGTCCATCAACCGATTAACGCAGGAAGGCTGTCAAAGCCACAGTGTTTTTCAAAAGAAAACATGCTCATATAAGACTTATATAAAGAACAAAATTACATCTAATTATAATCATAGTTTCTGTACAAATAAAATGAAACGCTTTAATAAAAATTATAATAGCACGATAAGCGAATGAAATGAAGGTAACGCGGTGACTAACGTCACTGTACCGGATTTGCAAGGACTTGTGTCTACTCTCATTTCAATTCGCCTCGCCTTTAGCTTTTTCTTTCAAGAAAACCTTCAAGAGGTCACTATCATTTGTCATGCCTTTTCCCAGGATCGACTGCAATGTCTGACCTCCACAACTCACTGCGTAACCAGATAGCTCTTGATAAGACTGGCAACTTTTAAGAAGTACTACAGCTTTATAATCCCATACTACTGGAACTTTGGCCTCTTCTCTGTGACAGGACAGGCCCAATGAAGCTCAGTGTATGTATGTCTTTAAATTTACGGTTTTAGTTAAGTTAGTTGAACAAAAAAAAACCACCAACCGACTTCCAAAAAAACACTACAAAGTGAAAAATAACTATAATTTCGGAAGTCGGTGACTTTGGATAGGTATACATACCTATAAATAAAATAAAATACATTTTATTTTATTTATTTAAAATAAAATACATTTTATTTTATTTATTTCATCATCGTTGGAGTCAAAACAATGCATATTTATGCGATAACAGTAATCGCGGTTTGTTTGCTGTCATTTTTTTAAGAGTTCCGTTGTCTGTCAAATGGGACCATTTCGGAATAAACCCCTTTCGAACAAAAATAATCTTACAAATCCGTCTATACAGGATAAGTTTTTATCCAGTGCGCAAACTGTAACCATGAATTCAGCATATCATTCCAGACCCCTTCCAGCGCAGTAATTTTTCGTCGGTAATACAAAAAAAATCAGCTGTTCCATACACTTTGACCGCGTAGGTATTGCACTTTTCTATGAAACAGCTGATTTTTTTTGTAAAACCGACGTAAAATTTCTGCGCTAGAGGGTCTAGAATGATATGCTGAATTCATGGTTACAGTTTGCGCGCTGGATAAAAACTTATCTTGTATATGACGGAGTTATGCCAGAACATACCTACATAAAAAAACAAGTCGAATTAATAACCTCCTTCTTTTTGAAGTCGGTTAAAAATGGTTGTTATTAAAATCTGTGCATTTTTTTCTCATCTACAAACACAGAGTGATGCATTGAATAAGAATTTCTCGTTTCTTATCAATGTTACGGTCAAAGTCCTTGTAAGTGTCCACAGCATTAAGTAGCTAGTTTATTTTGTTTTACATTACTTTAGTTATCATGCGCTAACAATACTTTAAACATTAGTTGTGTCTATAGAAGGATGCGACGTTGGTTTTCTTTAGGAATTTGGGTGACAACAAGTTGGCGGGTCACCCGATGATAAGTGGTCAACGCTACCTATGGATATATGTATGTAATACTAGATTCAACACCATGCAGATGCAGTTTCGCCGAAGTTTCAAGTGTTTCCTACTCCGTATCACCTTCCGTCATAGGATTAGTTCGGGGCCTCAACTAAGAATGAATGACATCACGATTTGATAGTTGTCCTAACACCCGATGTGTTTTTGCCCGTCCGGGAGTGGGTTTATTCCGAGGAATAGAACTACTTTCGGACGTGTGCTCGTATCTACGTTGACGGACTTAGAGAGTAGGCTACCGGGGCTAAGGCTGAAACGTCTCTTATGCCTGGCAGGCATAACTGCCAACACTGGGACTCATAGCCTGACTATGGCTACTTTAAAAATTTAAACAAAACATAACATCACGCATATTGTATTCCCCGCAGGGTTGGGCAGCAGCTAACACGCACGTTTCGCCAGTTATATATAAGCCCGATGTACTAGGGGCAATTTTAAATATGAAACATCACGCACGACAAACCCCAAGAGATAAGCAGAGTACCAACATAACGCCGTAAATCCGTATTGATCGCCTACATACTCCTTTGTTTTTCCACATTAATGCATCTTTTAGCACGTGCGCCGGTATGTACGCGCACATAACCTTTGTGGGACGTCGGTAATAAGGTCAGTGTCTGTCTAGGTCACAGGGCGTCTCCTGGCGCTAGTATTCATAGACATTTCTAGCAACTGGAATCGA
The DNA here is from genome assembly GCA_949091785.1 of Polymixis lichenea. NCBI lineage: Eukaryota > Metazoa > Arthropoda > Insecta > Lepidoptera > Noctuidae > Polymixis > Polymixis lichenea. Next base: position 10,196,328 of record OX420959.1, read on the forward strand.
TTTTCTGCTATCCTTATCGCTTTTGCAGACGTCGTAAGAAATTCTGGGCTGGCGTATTCTGGATTGTCATTGACAAGCTCAGAAGAAGAAACCTTAAGAATACCGTGTTTTGTTTCTAGGGAATAACATGTAATCAGCAGAATTGGGGTTAAAGAGTGATAGGGAAGTCAAGATATGTACTGTATACCATAAGAGATAATTATTTTATTAATAGGCAAAATTGTTAGACTTCCCCGTGACAAAGTGGTTTTTAAAACATCTATCAGCTTTAATTATGTCCTTTCACAACAGTGAATATATCGGCCTATTTCCCTTGGCTACTGCCAAAACAGATAGGTCCACCACCACGAGTTATCACCAATAGCTTAGCAAACAGATAGGTGATTGCAGTTTCATCATTCCCAATCCAAGAACGTAGATAATTTAGCTTGCAGTCCAACGAATTTATTCATGGCGAAAATCCTTTTTATTTCGTTTATCCACTACTTAAAATTCCTAAGCAGCTGCATCATTCACTCCAAACATATGGTACCGTATCTGAACTTGGCTGTGCCGAAGTAAAAATGTAAAAAAAAACATACAACGGGTGTCACACGCATATTTGTAACATGACGTTATCAACTATTTCTGGCCGAGTGT